>OZ012736.1:537741923-538941923 GCA_963859935.3 Lathyrus sativus
TTTGAATGTTCTAAAACAACATGTCTATCGGGGGCTTTTCTCCCGAATATATGACTTTTTCGTAGGGTTGACGACATATACAAAGATATGAGATGAGTTGTGGAAATAAACGATTAAAACACCTCTATTTATAGAAAAATATTTCACTTTCAAAGTTGTCTCCAATTGAATTGGCGACACCCTTGTAACTTTTACACTGTGTCGCCAATTGGATTGGCAACACCGTGTGTTGTCTCTAATCCTATTGGCGACATCACATAGCCTTTGTGAAGGGTCGCCAGTTCATTTGGCGCTTGCATTCAATCAGTATCCTAAAGTGGGGTACTTTAGGAAGTAAATTGAAAAGTGGAGTATTTTGGTTTTTTTTAAAGGTGAGTTATTTAAGTAAAAATTTTGACATATTTTTGTTGAATTGTTGAACATATATTTTTTTTAAAGTATGTGTCATAAAACGGGTGTGGATCCACTCCCGCAGTGTCAATCTCACACATTCACTTTTTTAATTAATGATTTAATTATTACACTTCACAAAAATCCATTGACTCATATTTCACTGAACAATTATTTCATGGGAGAAGATCTCTTCCCTTCATAAAAATTGATATTTTTATATATAGTGTTTATTAAATTACAGTTTTTGTCATCTATTTTGCCTTGTCCACTAAATTAGTCTCCTGATTTTATCTTTAAATTGTTTTGATCTAATCCTCAATTTTTGTTTAAAAAACGCAAGTGTAACTTTTTACTACGAGACACATTTTTGATGATGTAGCGTGGGACTTATAGATTTTTTATTTGCAAGGTTATTTTTTGACTAAATTAAAATAAACTATTATATTTATTGATACCTACTTTAATATCTTAACTAAACATCATAAATGAAAAATAACACAACAAAAATACCTACTTTGTTATTGGAAAGGTGCGTCCGACTTAAAGTGTTTTCTAATTGTGCATTTTTAATTGTTCTAATTTCTTCAATTGTCTTCTTAATTCCCTAAATTCATCCATTCTCGTTCTTCCTTGTCTTCTCTACATTTATGTACTTCCTTATTCTCCATAATTCATTTGTGTAATTTAGTCTTGTGATGACGTACGAATTAGTGACCATATCAAGTAATTTCTCTTATTATAGGAGGAAAAGAATGCAATGTTATTGGCATTGTAGATTAGATTCATCATTTGTGTTAGTGCGGACATAAGTCTAAGTCAAAGGTTCTATAGATGTGGGTTGTGTAATATATTTCTTAACCCCTGATTTTTTTTTAGGTATTTCATCTTCTAAATCTCCTAATTTTTGGGTAATTTCAAATTAAAAAAAAAATAATTTTGTGTATGTTATTAAAAAAAAAAGGATGGGACTTGGCGTTTCCGTGTGGACTACCAAGTTTTTAATGCGGTGACAATTAAAGACAGGTTCCCTATACCTGCTATTGATGAATTGTTGGACGAACTAGGGTCGGCAAATTTTTTTACCAAGATAGTACGCTCCAGCTATTATAACGCCCTTCTAAGCCCTGCAGAATATACATAAATAATTAGACTCAATTATCATGCATCTCACAAAAGGGTGTCACATATATTTTTAAATCATCACACATACACCTGTCATGCTCGTTAACACTTAAAATAAATTCATGTTTTTCATACACTTTTACATTAGCATGTAGCATCAAATTTACTTCAATCATAATAGACATAATGAAAGTCTCATGCTCATCTCATTCATAATCAATACTTAGGCATAAAAGCCAATACTCCACATAATTCAAATAAACATAAAAACATAAAGTAGAGTACATAATGTATCTCTCAAACATAAACCGAAATATCCTCAGTTTTGCATAACCAGAACACGACTCGACACAACATAAATAAAGAAACTAAATCAGTTACTCCAACGGCTACCTCGCGCTACAAGCAACTCTACTCCTCGACACCTAAGCGATGTCGTATAAAACATCATTCCAATAGAAGGGTGAGAATTCATATAATTATCGAAATCATAAGGTATTATACAATAAATAGCATGCAAACATAACATAATTATTCTCACACTTCAAAGGCTTCATCAACACATTATCACTCAAGTAGCCATACTATTCACAAATGTATACTCATAATTCACAATTTCACCAATTTAACAATTCACATAATCTCATATTGTAACCAAAGACACCATGTAACTCGATGCAAGACTCAAATGCAACTCATGCATGTGGTACCAATCACTTGTTATTATTTACGGTTTTTATATTAAACCAGGTTTGTTCCCTAGACCAATAACACACAAGAAGTTTGTTCCCTAAGCTTTCAAACTCTGTTCTAGGTTTTGGGACAAGTTAATAGTTCCCACGGAACTAACAAGCATTACCTTTTGACACAAATGATGCATGTGCAAGTTCAACAACCATATGCAATTAAGACGGATTTGGATCCTCTCCTTTTTTATATATCATGTCATCTCTCATGTTTCTAATCTAACGGTTCAGAATTTATAATGAATAATTAAATAAAAAAGTCATTTAATAATTAAATAACAAAGACAAATTAATTTTTCATTTCTCTCTCCTATTAAATGATTTTTTTATTTTATTATTTATTATAAATTCTGAACTGTTAGATTAGAAACATGAGAGATGACATGATATATAAAAAAGGAGAGGATCCAAATCCAATTAAGACCATTCCCTAATCTTAATATTCATGCATATCTTCAATAATTCATCACAATTGAATTACCACACAATTACACATACTTGCACATATTTATGCATCATCCACACACAATTCACTTTCAAATGGTATACAACATATTTTATAATACAACCTCAATTGTATTATCATCACAACAAGCAAGTAATACACAAGGTATCAACACAATCCAAACTCAATTCACAAAACACACATTACCGATTAAATACAAAATAATTAATCCATTGTCAATAATTAAATAAAAATATAATATTATTATTATTATTATTTATACTACTGACATAAGATATATATTAATAAACTAAAAAAATTATTAAATTAAAACGTGATATCTTAGAAACCATTAACTAATAACTAAATATAATATCTAAGATATTCAATTCTCAATTCAATATTCAATAAATCTTCAACACTTTAATAAATATTTCAATTTCCAATAAATATTCAGTATTTTAAGTAATAACTAATATTTAATAAATGTGCAAGAATATTCAATATCAAATAAACATTCAATATTATAAATATTCAGTAACTAGTCAATATTTAGTATTTTAATAAGTTTCAGTATTTACTAAAGTCTCAATAATTAATAAAATTTTAATATTTAAATAAAGTCATATTTTACAACATATATATTTGCTACAGTACTTGAAGTAGAAGAATCACATTTTATTTCAATTAATCTTTCGCTACAAGACATGATTAAAAAAATTGTTACTTTCATTTCCAATTGTTTTCATCGCTACAAAGCTATCATTTCATTCGCCGGCTATTGAATGTAATTGTAAGATTTTATTACCACTCTATTAATTTGTTACCAGAACATCACATTGCCTTTATATTAAAATGTTAGTGAAATAGAAGAAAGGTACCATGATTCATGATTAAAGAAAAAGGGATCACATAATTTGTTTGTACCGCTACAGTTCCAACAATTATATAAACATTCTAAATTTCAATGGGTTACTCCAATATTAAATGAGTCTCTATAGTATACCAACATATAAATTCCAAACACAATTAAATTAACACATCTCAGAGATTATCACTAAAACCCAACAATTTCAAATTAATGGAAAATTTAAGGGTTTCAACCTAAACATGTTTCTACCCATTAAACACTATCAAATAATCTAAATAATTATGTAAAAATCCATCCTTACCTTGATTTTTGATGAATTCTTGAGTTCTTTCTTAGGTTTCTCCTCTTCTTCCCCACTTCCCTATTCTAGCCTCTTTCCAACTTTCTATTTCTCTTCTATCTCCTTTATCTTGTTTGTTAAACCCTAGCAATTCTATATTTTATTCCACCAATATAATAAATCACATAAATCAATTAGTTCAAATAAACCAAATAAATCAATTATTTCAAATAAGTCCAATAAATCAATTAAACCAAATAACTCAAATAAATCAATTAATTTATATAAATAAAATAAATCAATTAATTCATATAAATTAAATAATTCAAATAAATTCAATAAATCAAATATTTCAACTAATTCAAATAATTCATAAAATCACTCAGTTAATTAATATAAATAAATAATTACTAAAATTTGGGTGTTACAACCCTCCCCCACTTAAAAGATTTTCGCCCTAAAAAATTATCTCAAACGAACAACTCAGGATAAGACTCTCTCATCTGACTCTCAAGCTCCCAAGTCACATTTCCACCAGTTGGTCCTTCCCAAGCTACCTTCACCAGAGCAATCCATTTACCTCGAAGTTGCCTCAACTTCTGATCCTCTACCCGCATAGGTGAGGTCTCCACAGTCAGGTTATCTTTCATCTGCACATCATCTACTTGGACTACATGAGACGAATCTGCAATGTATTTCCTCAACTGCGATATGGAACACGTCATGAAGATTAGTAAGCGACGATAGCAAAGCAATCCAACATACTACCTCTCATATCCTCTGCAAAATTTGATAAGGACCAATAAAACGTGGTGTCAACTTACGCGACTTCAACGCTCTCCCAACACCAGTTATCAGAGTAATTCGAAGAAACATATGATCTACCTCTTGAAACTCAGCTTTCCTCCTCTTGTCATGATAACTCTTCTGACGACTCAGAGAAACATTTATCTTCTCCCGATTCATCTTAATCTTATTAGTAGTCTGTTGGACTATCTCAGATCCAACCATAAGACTCTCTCCCGATTCATACCAACACAATAGCGTCCTACACCTCCTACCCCACAATCCCTCAAATGGTGTCATTCCGATACTCAAATGGAAACTGTTGTTGTAATTAAACTCAATCAAAGACAAGTAGCTATCCCAAGCTTCTCCCTTTTCCAACACACAAGCTCTAAAAAGATCCTAAAGTGACTGAGTCATCCTCTCAGTATGACCATTTGTCTGCGGATGATAGGCAGAACTCAAACGCAACTTTGTATCCAAAGCACTTTGCAAGCTCTCCCAAAATTTTGAAGTAAACCTCAGATCTCTATCTGACACAATGCTAGATGGAATACCATGCAAATTGACAATTATCTCAATGTACAGATTTGTTAGCTTCTCTGACGGGTAATCCATTCTCGTTGGAATAAAGTGAGTAGATTTCGTCAATCTATCCACAATAACCCAAAAAGCTTCACAATTACTCGGTGTTCTAGGTAAACCAGACACAAAATCCATCAATATGCTATCCCATTTCCACTCAGGAATAGATAACGGTTGCATCAAACTCGACAATTTCTGATGTTCGATCTTTGACTTCTGACAAATCAAACAAGAATGCACAAAATCTGCGATATATTTCTTCATATAAAGCCACCAAAATACTTTCCTTAAATCTTGATATATCTTAGTAGCACCCAAATGAATACTCAATCCACTATGATGTCATTCTTCAAGAATACTCTTTTTCAGCTCAACAATATTCGGAACACAAACTCTATCACGATATCTCATGATACCATTTTCATAAATCTGAAAATCACCACCTCGACCTTGATTGATCAAAGTCAACCGATCTACCAAACTCAAATCAGATTTCTGACCTTCTCGAATCTCATCAAGAATACCACTAGTAAGCTTCAACACAAACACAACAACGGTCAACTCTAAGTCATGTGTCGGATAATTCCTCTCATGCACTTTAAGTTGCCTTGAAGCATAAGCTATAACTTGATGATGTTGCATCAACACACCTCCCAAACCCATCAACGAAGCATCACAATACACAACAAATGGTTCTGCCGGATTCGGCAAAATCAAAACAGGAGTTGTCGTCAACCATCTCTTAAACTCTTGAAAACTTTCTTCACACTTTGCATCCCAAACAAAAGCTTGACCCTTCCTAGTCAACTACGTCAACGACAAAGACAACTTGGCAAATCCTTCAACGAATTTCCGATATTAACCTGCCAAACCAAGAAAACTTATAATCTCAAACTAATTTTGGAGCTTCCCGTTGCAATATAAATTCAACCTTCGATGAATCAACTGCAATACCTCTACTCAAAGTCACATGGCCAAGGAAACTCATTTCCTTCAACCAAAACTCGCGCTTAGGAAGTTTAGCATACGACTGCTTCTCTTTTAACACAAATAACACAATTCTCAGATGTTCAGCATAATCCTCTTCACTCTTCGAATAGATCAAAATATCATCAATAAACACAACCACAAACTTGTCCAAATAAGGATGGAAAATCCTGTTAATGTACTCCATAAATACATAGGGTGCATTAGTCACACCAAATGGCATCACAAAATACTCATAATGTCCATACCTTATTCTAAAAGCAGCCTCCTCAATATCTTCAGCCTTCACACGAATCTAATGATACCCAGATCTCAAATCTATCTTACTGAACACACTTGCACCAACCAATTGATCCATCAAATAATCAATCATTGGAAGTGGATATTTGTTCTTGATAGTCACCTTATTCAATTTTCTGTAATCCACGCAAAGCCTCATAGAACCTTCTTTCTTTTTAACTAACAAAACTGGTGCACCCCACGGTGACACACTCGAACGAATAAATCTCTTCTCAAGAAAATCTCCAAGTTGACTCTTCAACTCTTTCAATTCTGATGCGGACATACGATATGGAGTCGCCGATATCGGACTAGTTCCAGGAACTAATTCGATTGTAAACTCCACCTCACGTTCCAACAGTAAATCACTTATCTCATCAGGAAAAACTTTTGGAAAATTACAAAAAATTGGCAAAATACCAACTGCCCCACTTTCACTAATACACGAAGTTGTCATCAATATAAACATCTCGGCACCATCTTGCACCGACTCATCAAAACAATCTGTAAGCACTTGGCTTAACTCTAAACAATTCACTGCATATACCATCTAAGCTCGCAAGACACATTTTTTCCATCCAACATGATCTCGTCTACTATCAACAAGAGATTAAGAGTGATCAGTTTCTCAATTTGTCAATAGACAACCGACAATCGTGACGGAGCATAAACCATCTTTACCAAACTATAATAGCATTCAACAACACACTAAGCCATCACTCTATACTTGAAGCATCTTGGAGAAGCACAAACTTCTCCCCACTTGTTTCAATTCCACTCATGCAGACAAAAGTTAGAAAAATAAACGTGTATCGAAAGTGTCTTCACACACATGTCACATACTAGGGAACAAACAACATTAGATAATCTTGCCGGATGGACCGACCTGCTCTGATACCACTAATGTAACACCCTTCTAAACCCCGCAGAATATATATAAATAATCAAAGTTACTTATCATGCATCTCACAAAAGGGTCTTACATATATTTTTAAATCATCGCACATACACTTGTCATTCTCATTAACACTTAAAATAAAATCATGTTTTTCATACACTTTTACATTAGCATGTAGCAGCGAATTTACTTCAATCATAATAGACATGATAAAAGTCTCATGCTCATCTCATTCATAATCAATGCTTATGCATAAAAGTCAATACTCCTCATAATTCAAATAAACACAATAACATAAAGTATAGTACATAATGTATCTCTCAAACATAAATCGAAATATCCCCAGTGTTACATGACCAAAGCACGACTCGACCCAACATAAATAAAGAAACTAAATCAACTACTCCAACGGCTATCTCGCGTTACAAACAACTCTACTCCTCGATGCATGAGTGATGTCGTACAAAACAACATTTTAACAAAAGGGTGAGATTTCATATAATTATCAAAATCATAAGATATTATACAATAAATAGCATGCAAATATAACATAATTATTCTCACACTTTTGAGGCTTCATCAACATATTATCACTCAAGTAGCTATACTATTCACAAACATATACTTACAATTCCACAATTTCACCAATTCAATAATTCACATAATCTCATATTGCAACCAAAGATACCATGTAACTCGATGCAAGACTCAAATGCAACTCATGCATGTGGTACCAATCCCTTGTTATTATTTTTCTGTTTTTACATTAAACTGGGTCTGTTCCCTAGACCAATAACACACAAAATGTTTATTCCCTAAGTTTTCAAACCCCGCTCTAGGTTTGGGACAAGTTACTAGTTCCCACCGAACTAATAAGCATTGACTCTTGACACAAATGATGCATGTGCAAGTTCAACAACCATATGCAATTAAGATCATTCCATAATCTTAATATTCGTGCATATCTTCAATAATTCATCACAATTGAATTACCACACAATTACACATACTTGCACATATTTATGCATCATCCACACACAATTCACTTTCAAATGGTATACAACATATTTTACAATATAATCTCAACTGTATTATCATCACAACAAGAAAGTAATACACAAGGTATCAACACAACACAAACTCAATTTACAAAACACACATTACCGATTAAATACAAAGTAATTAATCCATCATCAATAATTAAATAAAAATGTAATGTTATTATTATTTATACTATTGAGATAAGATATATATTAATAAACTAAAAAAAAAAGAATTATTAAATTAAAATGTGATATCTCATAAACCTTTAACTAATAGCTAAATATAGTATCCAAGATATTCAATTCTCAATTCAATATTCAATAAATCTTCAATACTTTAATAAATATTTCAATATCCAATGAGTATTCAATTTTTTAAATAAATAATCAATATTTAATAAATGTGCAAGCATATTCAATATCAAATAAACATTCAATATTTTAAATAAATATTCAATATTTTAAATATTCAATAATTAGTAAATATTTAGTATTTTAATAAGTTACAATATTTATTAAAGTCCCAATAATTAATAAAATTTCAATATTTAAATAAAGTCCTATTTCACAACATATATATTTGCTATAGTACTTGAAGTAGAAGAATCACATTTTATTTCAATTAATTTTTCGCTACAGGACATAATTAAAAAAAATGTTACTTTCATTTCTAATTGTTTTCATCACTACAGGATGGAAAGAAATCATATAATCTCTTATGTTACGTTACACTGAGCTAATGATACAAAGCTATCATTTCATTCGTCGACTATTGAATGTAATTGTAAGATTCTATTACCACTTTATTAATTTGTTACTAGAATATCATCTAGCCTTTATATTAAAGTGTTAGTGAAATAGAAGAAAGGTACCATGGTTTATGATTAAAGAAAAAGGATCACATAATTTGTTTGTACCGCTACAGTTTCAACAATTATATAAGCATTGCAAATTCTAATGGGTTACTTCAATATTGAATGAGTCTCTATAGTATACCAACATATTAATTCCAAACACAATTAAATTAACACGTCTCAAAGATTATCACTAAAACCTAACAATTTAAAATTCATGGAAAATTTAAGGGTTTCAACCTAAACATATTTCTACTCATTAAACACTATCAAATAATCTCAATAATTAAGTAAAAACTCACCCTTACCTTAATTTTTGATGGATTCTTGAGTTCTTTCTTAAGTTTCTCCTCTTCTTCTCCACATCCCTCTTATAGCCTCTTTCCAACTTTCTATTTCTCTTCTATCCCCCTTCTCTTGTTTGTTAAACCCTTACAGATGTCATTTAATCTATTGGGTTTTACTCAACCCACTATTACTTTCTACTCACACTCACAATCTAGACCCAACTAATTAATTTAGAAATTCTATATTTTATTCCACCAATAGAATAAATTATATAAATCAATTAATTCAAATAAACCAAATAAATCAATTATTTCAAATAAGTCTAATAAATCAATTAATCCAAATAACTCAAATAAATCAATTAATTTATATAAATCAAATAAATCAATTAATTCATATAAATCAAATCATTCATATAAATTAAACAATTCAAATAAATTCAATAAATCAAATAATTCAATTAATTCAAATAATTCATAAAATCGCTTAATTAATTAAGATAAATAAATAATTACTAAAATTGGGGTGTTGCAACTATCACTAGATACGTGTTGCTTTGGAAGACACTCAAAAAATAGCTTTTTGAACTTTCGACGGGCACTACGAGTTCCTCGTAATGCCCTTTGGGCTCACTAACGCTCCTTCTACATTTCAGTCTGCTACGAATGACCTTTTAAGATCATACTTACGCAAGTTTGTATTGGTATTCTTTGATGACATTTTAATTTACAGTCCAGATTTTAGTGACCATTTAACTCATTTGCAGGTTATTTTTTATCTTTTGCAATCTCATTGTTTTGTTGCCAAACTATCTAAGTGTGTTTTTGAAGTGACTAGAGTTGAGTGCTTGGGGCATATTATCTCAGTTGGTTGTGTTGAATCAGATGTAGAAAAGATTCAGGCTATTTTGGATTGGCTTGAACCTTATTCTCTCACGGTGCTCAAGGGTTTTTTAGGGCTCATCGGATTTTAGACATTACGCCACTCTCGCCGCTCCTCTCACTGATCTGTTGCGTTCTACTAAATTTTCATGGAGTATAGAGGCTAGCTTGGCCTTTACAAAATTAAAGCAAACTATGACTACAACTCTGATATTAACATTGTCGAACTTTAAAAAAATCAATCTAGAAACTGATGTTTTCGGCGTTGCCATCAGTATTGTCTTGTCTCAGGACGGACATCATCTAGCCTTCTTCAGCAAGAAATTGAGCCCAAGAATGCAGTCAACCTCTATCTATGTGCACGAGATGTATGCCATCAATGAATCCATCAAGAAATGACGATGATATTTGATTGGCCAACACTTCAACAACTACACAAATCAGAAAAGTTTGAGAAACATATTATTGCAAAAGATTCAGACACCAGAACAACATAAGTGGGCTTCTAAATTACAAGGATTTAATTTTGAGATCTCCTACAAACCTGGACGATCGAATCTGGTCACAGACGCTCTGAGCAGAAAGTACAGTGACACTGATTCGTTGCTCCTTACAATCTCTTCTCCAGTACCAAATTTTATCCAACAACTCCAGAAGTATTATACACATGACAAAAGGGGGCCAACAATTGATTTCAGATTTACAGTCAACAACCGACGAGCAAAATGATTACATTTTCTCTAATGACTTGTTGTATTTTAAAGGTAAACTTTTCGTACTTGATCTGTCTGGTCTTTGACAAGCTCTAATCCATGAGTTTCATAGCACTCCAACTGCCGAACATTCTAGTGTTAAACCCACAGTCGCCTGACTTGCATCTTTTTTCTCTTGGGCAGGTCTCTACAAGGATGTAAAACACTTTATTAAGCACTGCACAACATCCCAACAAAGTAAGAATCAAACACAGAAGAAGAGTGATTTGCTTTAGCCGTTAGCTACCCCAACTCGAGTCTGGGAAGACCTCAATATGGACTTCATCACACACCTTCCTAAATCTTTTGGACACACAATCACTTGGGTGATTTGTGACTGCCTCACCAAATATGCGCACTTCCTTGCCCTGCCAACTAAGTTTCCTGCTCAATCACTCACATCCCATTTCTCTGCTGAAATCTTCAAGCTCCATGGAATACCAAAATCCATAGTTTCGGATCGCGACCCCTCTTCCTTAGTAGCTTCTGGAAAGAGTTTTTCAAACTACAAGGAACAATACTCAAATTCAGTTTTGCTTATCATCCCGAAACTGACGGACAGACAAAATTTGTAAATCAGAGTTTGAAAACTTACCTCAGGTGCTTCACAAACGTCAACCCCGCTGCTGGTACCAACTCCTTCACTTAGTTGAGTTCTTGTATGTTGCGGTGAAAATTGGATATCAAACTATTGAATTAACTTGAATCTTAATTCTTTTACAACCGAACTTTAATTTATCCAAAGGAAAGGTCTAAAGAAAGAAAAACCCTTTTCACGATGTAACAACAACGCTAAGAGATTCGGGGATCAGGCGTTGGTTATACCTAAGGAAGGTGTTAGCACCCTAAGCATTTGTAGTACCCTACAGGAACCTTTTGTTTGTTTGTGCTAAGTTGGTAAATGTTTGCTATGGATTTGGAAAAAGGTGTAGGTTAAAGACTTAAAGATATGTACACTAAGTTTGCTCACAAAGACATTGCGTGCTCTGCCTACGTATCCTAACTAGGATAGAATCAGAGCAATCGTAGTTCACCTCACCAAGTTTGAAGAACACTTGGTTATGATCAAGGTTCAGAGGGGAACAAACATAACAATGCTTGTGTAGAGTTTAAGGAAACTCTCTAGATCTAAGTTGAACACTCAAGAAAGGGAAGTAAGTAATCATGATGATAATTCTTACATAGAGTTAACAAACTCTATCCTAAGTTTTAGTTGAAAGAGCACTCCTAACAAGAGTGGGTTTTGTAGACTTAAGAAAAGTCTAAAGGACAAGTTCCACTTAACTAAGTGTATGAATGACTTAACGAAGTCGAGAGAGAGATGAGTTGTTTATGACACAAGGGTCAATGGAAAGACTTTTCCTTTGGAAAGAGAGAGAGAAGCAACTTGGATGAGAACTAAAAGTTCCATCACTTGGGGAAAAGAAACTACTTAACAAAGTAATAAACATGATGAAGATAAAAGCATGGTGACAACCATATAAAGCAAGCATGTTAGAGCTATCAAACGTAACTACAAAATATGCATTGATGACGATCAAAGCAAATAATTAAGCAAGAAATGTGACGACAGATCAAGCTTAAAATAATTTCTCAGAGGAAACAAAATAACTCATGGTAACAACCCAAAGAAAATAATCCTATCATGTTGACTAACATAAAGGAAAATGAATATAAGCAAGTTCACAAGATAAATAGGCATGGTGAGAAAGAAAGTCAACAAGACGTGGGGTAACGACTTCAAAACATACACAACTTCCAAGTGGTTAAGAGGCATTAAAATTATAAACAACATGAAATTTTAATTTATCACATGAAAATAGACATTAAAAGGAACACCACACAAAAAGAATGAGTGAAAAATAATACAAAGTGAACAAGTTATAAAAATATGAAATTAGTGAAAAATATGAACAAAATAAAACAAAGGACTAAAAAAGGGCATGGTGGGACTTGAACCCACGCCCTTGGCTTCTCAAGCAGCAATATTTAGCCACTGAGCTACTACACGCGCGTGCGACAAGGAGAGAGAGAAAAAGGAGAAAATATTTGAAACAAGAAAAATGAGAAAAATAACCAAAAGGGTTGATCCTCCTTAGGGATCAAACCCAGGTCATGTGTGTGAAAGGCGTGTTTATGGGCAAGGCTTCTACCACTGGGGTGGCTATACATCCGTTGATATAGCCACCCCTATAAGCATATAAGGCGTGTTTTCAAACATTTTCTGGGCAAATATGGAGAACCAAAACCAAGCATGAAATTGATTTGCATTTTGATCCATAACTAACTCAAAACTCAATGGATTTTAGTGAAATTTAGGTCTAAACTTAGTGGAATTTAATAAGGAATGCAGTGGTGGTGTTGAAATTGTGAGATGAAGCTTCTAATTAAAAACACGATAGGAGATGCATATTTGACAATTGGTTGCATTTTGATGATTTCAAGTTGAATCAGGGGTGATCAGGATGGTGGAACAGCATGAGCAATTCATAAATGATGTACTGAGAATGTTCTAACAAGAAGTTATGTCAATACAGCCTTGATTCAAAAAAGAGCACATGAGTTACAAAGTGTACATGGTAAAATACATTTTTGGAAACAAAGCGCATGTTGATCTAATTCAAACTTGACAAGCGTCACACATACACTACAAATATACTAACAGAAAGTTTCTACACTCAAAGATCAATAGGAATTTAAGAAAAGCAGGAAGTTGTTCATTGATTGCAAATTCAACATAAAAATGCAGACTGCCAAAGTGTGGGGATAGGGCTTATCTTATACATTCATATCACAAGCAAATTCAAAATAAGCCTAACCAACTCTAGTGTCAAGCATTATGAATCTTGATTCAAACAGGAACCAATATAGTGTGTGTGTGCAACTGTGGTATGACAATACTCAAAGTACAAAATGGTGATGCAGCAGGGAAGCCATAATGCAAAATGATAGCAGGTGAGCACAAGAATCAAATATGCTAGTTCAGGCACTGTATCATGATTCAGTTGCAAATGCCAAAGAAGGAAAGGGATATGCTGAACATACACCAACAGTCTTAAAAGAAAGCAGAGTTCAAAGATGCAAGTTGGGGTAGTTTCAAATCATGCAAGTAATATAACTTTGACCATGCCACAACTGGAATTATGCTCAGAGTTCAATTAAATCCTTTTCTCAACAGAACTTGGTATTAAGGTTTGGCAGATGATGCATTATGAAGATGAAAAGGGCAACCAGATGGTAAGAGGTCATACATCATATCATGCACATAATGACAGATGAGATTCATTTCAAAGATTAAGCACATGACAAAAGTTAGTATGGTGTTGCAAGTTGTAGTGTGGAATGCAAAGATTGATCATGCATTGAGGGAGTGAAAAATCAAAACAGGTGTAAACAGACCATGAAATTAATGCACACACATCACAAATAAGAAGATGGATGAGATCAAACCCAAAGTTTAAGCATACTTCAATCAAAACAAAATTTGGCATGTTGGTTGAAATGTAAAACAGTTTTGGTGACAGCAGGTGAATTTCACATGGGGATAGTTTTAAGCCCAAACAAAAGCAAACACATACCATATACATCATGAGGGATGAGATTGAAATCAAGGAATTAACACTCTATGCCTAAAACCAGAAATTGGCAAACTTTGGTAATGTGGAATTGTCTTGATGAGGGCAGTGGGTGAATTTTCAAAAGATGAGATTTCAAGCCAAGATAACATCATACATACATCCTAAATATGTCAAGGAACATGATTATGCACTGAAAACAAGGTCATAGCAGTTGGAACAAAATCATGATATGTTGTTTGAAATATGAAACAGTTTTGGAATTGGTATGTAGCAGCAAGTATGTTTCATGACAGTTGGGGAATTTTGGTAGCATACACAAATTGCAAATGGATAGGACAATGATAAAATGCACCTAAATCATGTAGATGTGGATTGAAACAGAAAGTGATGTGTTGATCTTATGATATTTTAAAAAAGACAACAGTTGAAGCATGACAAGTCAATTTGAACACTTAAGAAGTCTTTGAGCACAAAGGTACCACACACACCCTAAAAATAAGCAATCAAATGAGTCCACAATTTTAAAATCAAGCAACAAACTGATCCAAACAGAGATGGTATGTGAAACCACATTTGACAGCAAAAACACAAGATTTCATGACAGTTGGGGTGCTTTTTTCAAAGATGATGAAACTCGTGCATAAACAATGATGTATGAGATGAAGTTTAAAGTCACATACCTCTTGTACACACTCTTGATCAAGCAATAGAATAAAGAAAACCAGAGAACTTCAAGTACCACCTAGCTTTAGAGTTTTCTTCCTTTTGAGACAAAATGCAACCTTTGTGACAGCTTGAGAAAATCAACTTCCAGCTGATATTTGATGCTTTAGACAGTTGTAATAAGATATATGTGAGGTGTTTGGATGGTTAAAACAACTGAAATAGACCTGGTATGAGATTTGGCAGATTTTGAGTATAGAGGTCAAACTTGCTTGGTGTGAAAGTTGACTTTTGGGAGGAGGGTGATTTTGAGTGGTTTAAAGGCTTGGACACCTTCTATACCATATTTATGGATTGTGTGGATGGTTTTTGGAGGTTTAAAGTGTATGAAAATGAGTTTGGTGGCTGAACTGTCCAAGACAGTTTTTGGTGTTTTTGGGTGATTTTGAGATTTTGGAAAAATGAAGTGAGAAGGGAAAGAAGGAGAGCTTGTGATTTCTATGGTTTTGAGAAGGGTTCTGGTGTGAAAGTTGTAGTAGAGGATTGCCCTATTTATAGGAAAAGTGAGGGTGAGGGTAGAATGGGAAGTTTTGGCCTTTAAGAAAGAAAAATGACAATTTGGTTCAAACCTCTCAAAAGGGGTTTCTTGGCCTCAAGGTAATCAGGAGTCAAGTGTGATGAGTGACTTAGAGGTGGCTGAAGTGAGGCTAGGATGGCTAGGGGCATGGTTGCTGCAGATTTTCTCTTTTCACCTTTTTGTATTTTTGAATATTTTAATGCAAATTGCATTGCAACTTGCCAAGCCACTTGCCTTGGCTTCCATTTCTCATGCTATCTGCATTTCCACACATCTAAGCTTCTACATATCAGAATAAACAATATCCAAGGGCTGAGAAGGGTCCAACTTGATGAAAATCTCACTTGTAGAAAAACCAGAATTTGTGCCTCATGTGTGACAGTCCCAACTTCACTAATCCATAACTCTCAGCTCACCAATGCCATTGAGATGTTCTAGTACTTTTTGGAAAGCCCTCGAGTAGCTCTAAAACATTCATGTTCACATAAATTTCTGATTCCAAGTGAAACTAGCTCAAAGATCTCCTCAAAGTTGACAAAAAAACATGACTTATTTGGCCAAAACACTTAGAAAAATTCCAAGTGTTTTCCCCTCTTGCATTGATTTTGATCATAACTCCAAATCCATTCATTTTTTGCACATGGGCCCCTATGGGACTTTTGTAGGGAATTTAAAGACCTTTCCAACAAGCTTTGAACCACTTCAAAAGGATGTGTGGTTAAGGAGTTATGGTTTTGTCCCTTTCAAAACCCTAATTCCCGACTTTTTCAATTACTCCTTCATCCTTGATCCAATGGCCATGAAATTTTATGAGCAAGTTTAGTATGATATAAGGAACATTTTTCATTCACATCTTGAAGTCAAATTCCTAAAAATTGAAGGGTTGACTTTTTGGTTGACGAATCGATCGATCGGTGACTACCGAGTCGACTGTTGATACCCCGGATCTTCTGAGACCTTAAAACTTCTTGAATGGGTTTTACCAATCCATATGAACTCCATGGACCATGATCCCACCATTATAACACCTTTTAAATCAAAAGTCAAATCGCAGTTAACTTTTCCTGATCGAAAACCCTAATCGGGTATCCTGAACTTCACTGCTTTTGATTCCTGGGTAACAACCTCAAATTGGATTCATGCTTGATCCAATAGAATATTCTTGATGATGTGGAGACCCAATCCAAAACATTGACTGGTCAGCCCTCGAAATCTCGATATCGGCTGTACAAAACCTTGATCCTCCTGTAACTTGACAAAGACCACTTGAAAAGGGTTAAAGTTAGATAAACATGTGAACATGCTCCTAAAAATGATGATGAAGATCTAAGGGGTCAAAATTTGGGGTATGACATGGTACAACACGTCCTTCCACTCTGCCATTCAAATGACCCATTTTCAAGCATTTTATGGTAGATCTCCTCCATCGATCCTATATTTAATTTCAGGATATGTTTCAAATATTTGCTTGGAGGACACCTTGAAAGACAGAGAAACAATACTTTCTAAGTTAAACAAAACTTAACTAAGAGCAAGCAGCAAATGAAAACACAAGCGAACAAGAAGCGAAAGGATTTTACCTTTAAGGTGGGAGATCTAGTTCTTTTTAAGCTACAACCTTATCGACAACATTCAGTGTCACGAAGGTCTTCTCATAAGCTCTCCGAACATTTTTTTGGCCCTTTCCATGTTATAAGCCGTGTTGGTAAAGTTGCATATGAGTTGAACCTACCACCATCTCCAAGGTTCCACCCAATAATGCATGTCTCATAGTTGTGGCCTTACTTTGCTTCCTCTACCAATACTGATTTTTCAAAAAACTTTAGAGACAAGGGAAGAAATATGAACAGAACAATACAAGCTTCTGAAAAATGATGAGGTTACAAAGGGAGAGCAAAGTGATTTCAATTTATTAGTCCAAGATAGAGAGAACTTGAACTCAGAAACAAAAAAATGAAGTTACAAAGGAAAGGTGAAATCTTTCTAATTTACCAAGTCCAACACTTATAAGTCAGACTTGTACTTCTGCCTCTATACCCCAAAATTCCCATGTAACTACTCCTTTATTTCCCCATGTTGCCCCTTCAACGGAAAACAAATCACCACCACCCATTCCTACTTGCATGTCACATGTCCATCGCACCACATCACCCATCAGGGCCCACATGGCTGCCAAAGTCACTCCCACTCATACTCCATTAATGCCATCGCCCAAATTTTCCACCCCAATTACTTTTTCGAATTCTCCACACACTTCTCAAACCTCACTTGTCTCATTAACCCATCAATTTCCTTCCCTACTTTGCTGACAAGTCAAATTCCACTTTTCCCATTTCCCACACCAAACACACTTCCCAATCCCTTTTTCCACGCCTCTTCATGATACTAGCCATGTAATCTTCCAGCTTTTTCTGCTCCTACATTAATTACCAACCCGTTGTATTCCCACTCTCCCACACATCAGCGCGTGACATCACCTTCTGCCATCTTGCACAAGCCACGTAGCAACTCTACAGTGAATCTTGAGGACAAGGTTCCTCTTAGGCCCGAAAGTATTGTTAGAAGACCCAACTTTAAGCCCAAACGCATGGTCCAGCAGCCCAAATAACTTAAAGACTATTATCAATATTATTAGTAGTGTGTCAGATTTTTGGATTATTATTTTCTTTCAATTATAATATTGTATTGGGTTATCCAATATTTAGCTTAGGCCCATTTAACTTAGAAACCCTAAGTATTTAAGTGTTGTTTCCAGATTTGGAAATTTGTATGAAGTGAGATAAGTTATTTTTATGTTCTTCTTCCTTTGCAACCCTAGATCCAGTGTAAGCTAGTGCAGGATCTATCACAAGACTTCTTAGAATTGTTTTATATTTTGAAGTATTTTTAGAATATATCATATTTGCAGTGCACGCAAGAATATATGACACTATGAGAATAATAATCTAAACTTTTTTAGATTATATGATTGTGTACACATGCACTCTCACTGATCAAATAAGATAAGGATTTATCAGAGTCCACTAATATTAAATACTCTAATTGAATAATGTGATACTATTTAATGCAAAATTATACAAAGAAATGGTTGTATAATATAACATCATTTCAGCCACATATTTTGCACTTAAATATAATATATCATTATTTAGATAATTTAACATGAAAGAATATGATGGTCATTTAAAGGTTTATTATCTTTTGAGCGAGATCAAATCCATATAATTCTAATTAGAATATAGAATTTTATACTATATATTAATAACCCACACAAAACTCAAATGTTATAACACAAGTAGTCATAAATTTTCATCAATAGCATACAACTCAAATGTTATAACACAAGTAGTCACAAAACTCATATGTTCAATATAAGTCTCTATAAAATAATACTATATTAAACAAATAATATTTGTTTCTCATATCTATATAATTGACATGTTAAGTTCTTCCACTTGATAGAGAATAATAGTTTAATTATTAATATAAGATTTTTAAAATATTTAAATAAATACTCAATTATTTTTAAAAGATGGTAAATCAATTACATACTACAAAGAAAATAAAATCCATTTTTAAAAAATATTGAATAAAAATGATTGGATTCATAAAATATTACATGTCTTTAAAATAATTTCTTATTTCTCAAATAATACTTTCAACAATTTCAAATAAAAAATCTAACAATGTAAAAATATCATGTCAAAAAAAATTATAATACCAATCAGATACTCGAATCATAATTTACATAATTATAAATTATAATTACATTGAACAAAACAAATTATATCAATAATAAGTTACCGATAGGGTATAACTATTATCAATATAATATTTACTATAATTTAAATGTTTTATTAACAAAAAGATTTATAATTGTATTCAAGATAGGTGAGTTACAATCATACGAATTAAGAATGCTTATATTTGATTCAAAAAAGAAAGATTTGTATAATTATATCCACAATAGTTGATACAATATTAAAAACTAATAAGATACATGTGCGTCCAGCAGAATATACGAGTTACAATAGTTATATGAGTTACAATCATACAAACTAATAAGATACATGTGCGTCCGCACAGGTAAATTAATTTGATACAATATTTAAAAAATTAAATGCATATATAAATTTAAAATGTGTTAATTATAAATAAAAATAAATAATAATTATATAAACTAAATTGTATTAAACAATAATTAAAAAAGAAAAATAAAAAAAGGATTTGTGAGATAAAGAAAGAAAGAAAAAAAAGAGAAAATTTGACATTTGAGAATAATGATTTTGTCTCTCAAATAAAGATAATTGTTGATTAAAATAAAATAGATATTTTTCTGATAGTGACCCGTGAAATTAAACATTTCATATATGAGATTATTAAAAAAGACAACACAATAAAATTTGAAGTAAAAATTAATTATATTTGACACGTTCCAAATGCAGTTACATAAAGATGGCAAAGAAAATAATAATCTTAGAAGAAAACTTAAAGAAAAAAATCATGTGTAAAGAAATAACTTATAGTAAAAAAATTTAAGGGAGCTTTCCTTAAAAAACAAATAAAAGGTATAATTATATAAAATATGTTGAAGAATGTTAAGGATATAAAGCTGATAGAATAACTTATACTAATTGAACTAAACTGATTTTAAAGATAAAGTAGCATGCTCTTGGTCACTAAAAAGTAGTAATATATGTAGGCATTGACTTATGTGGAAAAGAAAGAGAATTATCTTGCTAATAAAACTATCAAGTTGTTACTTGCAGCCACAGTTACAGTGCAATTAAAATTGCAATTGTAATTTGAAAATTAAAACCATCTTTAGAGAAGTATGCGAAGGTAAGAAAAGTACACAAGAATAAGGGGATTGAATCGTGTTTTCCATTTTCTTAGTTTGCATTTGATCAGAGTTCAGAACTTAAAATGGTGTTCAGATTCTGGTTAATTCTTAGCAGCAGAATGTTAACAGAAGCAAACAAATAACAGAGGATATAAAGATTTATATTGGTTCCTCCTAAACTGAGTAGTTCAGTCTGTTTGCTTCGCAAGAGATTTTCACTATAATTAAATCATGATTACAATCGCCTATGCATTCTACATAAGACTTTTACATTTGCTCATACCCAAGGTTCAAGACTTCTTGCTCAAGCTCCTCACTCGAGACTTCTTACTTAAATTCCACGAACCCAAGAATTCCTTGCTTAGGCCCTTAGCCTAAGACTTTTGCTCAAGTCCTTCAGACCCTAGACTTCTGCTCCAAGCCACTCTAGTTGAGACTTCTGCTCCAAGCCACTTTGGATGAGACTTCTGCTCCAAGCCAATTTATCTAAGACTTCTGCTCCAAGCCATTCTGGTCGAGACTTCTGCTCTAAGTCACTCTGTACGGGACTTCTGCTCCAAGCCACTCTGCCTGAAACTTTCATGCTTGGACCGTAACCCAAGACTTTCTTGCTCAATCAATCCACTTGATTAAGACTTTCACAGCTCAAGCACGCAGCAAGAGACTTATGTGGCTCAAGCATCTTGCCTCGAGACTTCCTTGTTTAAGCCTAAATGACTTAAGACTTCTGCCCAACCAACCTAGTTGATTAAGACTTGCATTGCTCAAACACGTAGCAAAAGACTTACATGGCTCAAGCATCCTGGCTTGAGACTTCCTTGCTTAAGTCCCAACGACTTAAGACTTTTGCTCAAGCACATAACAATAAACTTTGATTTAAACTGCTAAATAAGTTCAGCAGAATAGAGAATAAGGTGTACTTGATACAAGTATCAGAGGTACAAAAAATTACCATAATAAAGACCTAAAGCACTTAAGATTTCTAAGATATTAAATGTGTAAGAAATCTTAAGGTTTTTACAATTACAACATACAACAAAAAATCTGCATATACAATGGTGTTCATAATTGCTGATCTTGTTACTCCTTCTTCTGAATAATCCTTATTGAAGATTCAGTTTGAACCTTCAACCATATATATAGCCTTTTCAGAAACTAGTCATTGAAGAGGTAACTTGATCAAAAGTCTTTGTTTTTGCTCCATAATACAAGAGACATTGAAGATAAATTTACCAGAAGATCTTGATTCAATGTGTAACATGTTTAACCTTTGAGTCTTCAAGAGATCCTGTACTATTAGAGTCATTGAGAGTAGATATTCATAAAACATGACAGCCTTTCTTAAGCCTTGCAATATGTAGACTTTAGCTGACAAACTAATTTGACAATACAATTTGCTTTTTGCAGTACGAACAACTTCAGCTTTATCACGAACTCTGAATGGTACCAGAAGTCAATTTGCATTTATTAAGTATAGAGACAATTATGTTACTTCTTCCGATACTGAGACCTTCAGCTTCAAAGTCTACACCAGACATCACCTATCACGTATTCTTCAGATTCTGCCACCAGAAGCTAACAATTCAATAACTCCCAAGTGTGCTAATATAAAATAGTTTCTGACTATAATATTTACAAGTATTAGAACATACACACATGTAACACACATCAAATAAACCATTGTTCTTTCAATACTTTGTTATCATCAAAACTCAAGGAAAATATGTCATGGACAAATCTTGTTCTAACAGTATGGGGCATAGTCATTATTCTTGATGCACTTAAAGGGTCATTCTTACAAGCATAAATGCTTTTTCACGTACTAATATATTTTTTATTTCCACATTCTGATATATCTTTTCCATTTTTAATAACATTTATAACATTATACATGAATCTTCAACGTATCTTACCTTTCAACAGCTTGTGAGAATATTTTTTTTTATAATCATACAAACACATGATATCATTAAAGAACACACTCCCAAATGTTTTACACATCACAAGTTTCTGGCCAAATGTAACCCTTCCCTTGCATGTTAGTTTTACAAAAAAGATATTTTAACATCAGAAAAATCATTAAGAATGAAATGCAGAAAATTGAATTTTCATTGATATACAAGGTGTATATATAAGTTATGGTGTTGGTAAAAAAACAAACATCAAAGCATACTCTTTTTTCAACCTCCAATCTACTTTGGCTCATGAGGGTGTTGGCATCTTCCAAGTAACTCAAAATTAGTAAAATTTACAACTGCAAACAAAAGCTAATTAACATTGAGTTATCTCAGAAAAAAATTTCACAAAATTTTCCACTCATTCTGTTATGCACAACCTTCACATTCAATAACACTGTAGGAATGTACATAAGTGGGAGTTATTGATTGAAAATCTCTTATTATTGATGTTTGAGTAACGAGGTAGAATACCAGACTTTTGGATCCATCAAGAACTTATTATTGTCGGTTTTGTTTTGTTGATCAGTTTAACAACTTGTGTTGATTCAGTAACAACACTGCTGGTTTAGGAGAATTCATATACTTGGTGATTTTTTATGTAAATATTTTCGATCAACATCCCATTCTGAAAGACATCAAGTATCTCTTTTACTATCATTTCCAATCAACATAATATAAATATAAATATTTAATATAACTTGTAACATTAACTTATTGAAGGACACCGTAAGTTCATTAGGACAAAATATTTCATTCATTTATGCAATAATACATTCAAGAAAATAAATAGTTTAGCACTACAACAGTTAAAATTCAATTCAATCTACCAAAGAAAGTTCATTCGTACAAAATATATCACTCAATTATGCAACAATATATTAAAGAAAATAGATAGTTTAGCTTTTCAACAATCAAAATCCAATTAAATCTTAGTTTAAGATTATTTAAAGAACTTTGTATAATAGTTCATGTGAAAGCCCCTACTACTAACATTTCCCTCCATTAGGTTGGGGTTCCATTATCCATTGGCCTTCCTCTGGCCCTTGTCTTCAAAATGTCCAACAAACATGATCTGGATCCTCAAAACGAACATTTGTAACTCCTCCACCATGTGGATCAAAAAACGTGAACAAATGTGTAAGTTTGGGGTGATGCAGTATAAAGTGCGATTTAAGTTGAGGATTCAAAAACACAACTACTATGTTTAAAGGTGTCCCCTCCCCATTATATAAGTACAATTTGAACACAACAATTACCCCTAACATCACTTATTTTCATTAACTCCGACCTCTTACTCTCGTGGTTAGCTAATATATCACATGGGCAATTTCACTACAATTGTAAATCTCACAACAAAAAGACATTTCATTCATTAAATAGTTAAAATTTAGTGATTTTTCGTAATCAAATACAAAAGTTAAAGAAAACTTTTGCACACGCAAAATAAAAAATCATGAAGCAAAGAAGATATATACTATTGTGTCCCGTCAAAGTCTGACATTCTCGTTAAAATTTCACTCTTCCGTCAAAGCCTTATCATAATCATTCATCATCTTCAACATTTGCACTCTATGATGGTCTTGCCACCATTTGGAAGGTTTTGAGATATCTAGACCGGTCGAGATCTCATTCAGAAAGAAAACTTTTGCAAGTCCTATCAGTATCTCACCCGCATTTCATTATATGAAAGCTACACTGCTTGAGCATTAAACAAATAAGACATTTGAAAGGGAAAAAATAGAAATATTTGGGCCTGTTTTGTATAACTATTTTCTCATACCATTAGCTAATCATTTCTTTTTTCCACCAGATATCTCGCTTCTCATCTCATCTCCCACCAAAATTTAAAAACACATTTGTAGTCAAAGATTCTGAGTCAATTATCATTGATATAAGATAGTTAGAAGCATTATAATCACAAAAAATATAATAGTATAAAAGAAATAAAGGCATCAAACCTTAAGAACATAATATGTGATGAGATATTTTTTACGACCTCCCGCTACAATAGCTTTCATGATAGCGTCTATATCTAGATAAAGTTTTTCGTTAGTTTTTTTATTGTTGTCAATTTCACAAGTAGATCATACCTTGTTCCAACTCCCAAGCATCGATCATGAAAATACCACAACATGATTAAGACAAATATACAACAATTTCAAATAAGAAATCTAATAATGTATAAATATTATATCACGAAAAAAAATTTCTAATACCTATTGGGTACTCGAATCATAACTTATATAATTATAAATCAAAAGCACATTGAACAAAACAAATTATATCAATAATAATATATCGACAAGGCATAACAATTATCAATATAATATTTTTTATAATTTAAATATTTTATTAATCAAAATTCGTATAATTGTGTCCGAGATAGGTGAGTTATAATCATACAAATTAAGAATGCTTATATTTGATTCAAAAAAGAAAGATTCGTATAATTGTATCATAATAGGTGATATTACAATCATACAAATTAATAGTGATTACTTAATTTTTCATAAAAAATCATAAAATAATAAGATTTTTAAGATTTTATAGAACTATATTTTTATTTATTTATTTGATCGTATATAACAAGAAATAAATTTATGACAATAAATACAGAGTTTTCATTAAGGATATTTTGAAAATTAATAACATTTAATTGATATATAATTGCATAATTTTAATTTAAAAAATAGATAATAATATTATAAACATATTTATCCATATATGCAATTATACAATAAGTCATAATTCAAAAAGACAGTCAAATTAAGACAAATATAAAGAGAAAATGTTATATCAAAATATAAGCCTCTATTTTAATGTAACGCAAATATAAACTATAAGAACAATATGATTTAAAATTCACTTTAAATTGTTCAAAAGAATTATTATCATTATTATTTTACAAGTAAGCATAAATTTACATAATAGCAACAAGATGACAATATATAATATTTGGTAAAAAGAATCTATTAATTGAGGATATATCATGACAAATTTGTGTGCAATTTTCAAATAAAGTAATACCAAATATATAAAGCATTCAAATAATTCTAGAGCTAAGCGTACACAAAATAAGTGAAATTGTGACTCTATTCTATTAATCAGATTTCAATTTGATTTGATTTAAAATAAAATAAATTAATCATTAATAGAATTTTAGGATGAGTGGAAGTAATGAAGAATAAGGAATCTCCACAAGAATTTGGACAATCATCATAGAATATAATTTTTAATTTTAATCATTTATATCAAAATAATTAAATAATTATAATACTATAAGATTATAATATTAAATAAAGTTTTTTTCCAAAATAAATTAAATTAAATTATTTAAAAGACTTCCTCAAAATCTCATAATTTTCTCTCTTCTTTTCACTATAAACAGGTCTGTTAGATCTTTAAATTAAACCTTTTATTTTAACACTTTAGCCAACAATTCACTTAAATTTTAAAGTATGAAACCACACAAAAGAAAAGGATGAATAAAAAAAGCACATCTTTATAAACCCATAAACATTAATATCATAGCATTCACATATCCAGTAAAACTAAGTGATTATTATGACACAACAATCCATGCCTTTAAAATTAATTCCGTTAGGCAATGAAATAAGGTATTGATCCGTTGAATATCATGACAAATTAAATCAATTATCAAATGACAATATCTATAACTATATATAAAGGGGATACAAGTTTTTGGTGCGGCTTATTTTTGTTCCAAAATTACCCTTCATCTTTTTTATCAACAAAAAAATAGTTTAATTTAAAATCTTGAGTGGTTAATAACTTTTGTTGGTTACCAATTGAAAAAGTAACTTCCATCTCTCACAAAAAAAAATATGTCACACCTATAACTTCCATTAACTACTAAGTGGTGACAAAAGTTAAAAATTCTCTTCTATTTTTTTATGTAAATTTCATCTCTTTCTCAATGAAAATACTTTTTTTCCATTCTATAATATTTTCATTTATTCAATTTTAATTAGTGATCTTTTTATTTTTGAAAAATAGATAAAATTTATTTTCAATCAAGATCGCGCCATCACCCCCGGTAGAAGAAGTCGTTCTCATTATGACTGAAAATTGATTGTTGTATGTAGATTTTTTTTGTAATTGTTTTCATAGTAATAGCTTTTGTATGACTTTTGTAATTGAGTCTTTTTTTAGAATTTTACCATTTACGAAACTTTCCTTTTTTTCAAAACAGAGTATTAACTATGGAGTAAAAAAATATCATGTGATACTTGAAAAAATTTCATACTCTAAAATACAATAAAATTCAAGTATTTAATGCAACCACAATGGGTATGAGTGGTTTTCTACTGCACTATTATTTTCTTACAAAAATTATATCTTACTTTTGTTGCAAAACATTATTCATTAATACTATAGTTTTAACTTTTTGTTTTTGTTGTTATTATGTTTTATTTCTTAATGATACTTATTTGTATTTTGTAAGTATAAACACATCATAAAATATGTAATTTAGATTTTCATAATACAAACAATTATTTCATCAGTATTATTTTTTGAAATGACGTGGTTTTTAATGGTGTTAGTTCTTTTGTTTTAAATTTTTATTTCTATCTTACTTTTGATTTGCTATTTGCTATTGTAACTATCTATTTGTGTGGTAACTTAATTATGATTTGGAGATGGTTTATGTTTTTTCATATTAAAAAATTATTAATTTGGTTAACATTATTTGACATATAGAATAAAAGGAGAGATGAGAAGAGGATATAAGAGTGTTACATATCAATTTCTCATATTAACATTTTTTTTTGTTGAATTTTTTAATGAGCACACACATAAAAATATAAATGAGTAAAAAATTCAACAAATTATTATCATCTCATTTTTAGATCTACATTTCATTTTTTAGATCCATCATCTCATTTCTCTTCTCTTTTCTTTTTGAAATATTATGGATGACTTTAACGGAATGTTGTAATATAACGGTATAAAATGAAATCTTTTTGAAAATCTTTCACAAACTTAATTGGTACACACAATTTTAATATTTCGTACATTGTTAGCTTCCATATGTACTATAGAAATAAAAATTATTTCCTCAAAAAATTATGTATCTTGATAAAACAATTTTAAAAATATTGTCACATTTATTAATACTTAATATATTGTTCAAATATACAATGACAATTGCAAAAATATATAACTTCCATTATTTTATCTTTTATGTATATATGTGTGACCTTGCTATTGAACAAAACTTTAAGTATGAAAAAATAAAATAAAAATATTAACAACAAAATTTATTGTGAATTATTGAAATTTTGAAACACTGACCATTCACTTTCTTAAATTAGTTGAACTTTGTTGTTAATTTTTTATTTACGATTTTTATTTTTGATGTTAAAGAGATGTACAATAAATGTCATGTTACTTACAAATTTAATTTGAAAAATAATTTAACTTTTAATTAATTAAATAAATTACATTTTAAAATTTCTTACAAACATAAGGATGCATATCAGAAAATTTAGTATTCAAATAATTTAAATTTAAATCATACTTAAATAAAAAAATATTCGTTTATATTTTGACGTGTATGCTCATTAAAAAAAAGACAAGCACGAGAAGACTCGTGTGTGGAGCATACATGTTCGCAGAGGATGTACGTGTTGTTCAGTTTACTCTACAAACTCCTCTCTAAACACTTTCATCAAATTTATAAGAGAGAGAGAGAGGGAAAGGGGGAGAAAGGAATGCATATTACAAAGTTTACTATACAAATAATTTAAATTAAAATTAAAATTAAATAAAAAATATCTGTTCGTATTTTGACGCATGTGTCGTGCCCGTTTGGACGCTATCAAGACTATGTGCCGCAAGGTAATACCTAAGAGATGTTCCTCCTCAGGTATTACCTTTCGTATTAACGCACATAAATTAACATAGTTAACCAATAAAAAGATGCAATAAAATCTGAGAGATCAAAGACAACAAATGCTCCACACACGATCAAAGAAAGAAATACATTCAAATATTAATTTTAAAGATGTATTTCTAATCCACTCAGGCCAGACCAAAAATTGAAATCTGCGGGTTAAGATGGTTCCCATTGAGTAAGCACAACACAAGGAGATTCATTCAAAACATGTGATTTATTTGAATGTATTTCTTTGTTGATATCCACAATTGGAAGTTTTTCGTGCCCGGATCAATTCTAAAAAGCATTTCATAAGTCACATGTGAAAGCATTTCTTTGATCTGGCCTGAGTGAGCTCACTTATAAGAGACGCTCTTAGAAGGCGATTAAAGTCACAATGCTCAACATGTGACTGAATCGTGTTTTGAAAGTGTAAATTGTAGGTTTTTTTTGTTTATAAGCTGATTATCACATTTTGACTGGACCGTGTAGGCTTCTATAAGCCCTTTATCTTGGCTTGATTTCACCGCCTTTTTTTATTGTACCTGTGTTTTTTTTTAACGTGAGTGTGTAACGAGCTTTGTAGCCCACAGTGAGTAATATGAACGATCGAACAAGATGTATAGACAATACAATAGTCATCCAATTAACCTTTTGGTGACAACTTACATATGGTGAGATGTCCAATCAATTCATTTTATGATGGAATATATATAAACTCGCCTAGACTTGGATAGTTCTTAATTCTCAAGATAAAGATCTCAGTTCTTAATCCTCGTATTTGTGATGATATCTCTCTTGTGTCCGTCTGTCCGCTTATTTTTCTATGCTCTGCACATTAAGAAAATATGCAAGTAACTTTACATATAATATACACACGTTTATTTTTCTATGTTGTGCGCATTAAAAAAAGTGGACAGACGGACACGGGAGTGCCCGTCTGAATGCTAGTTTATATAATAGCCATAACATATATCTAATTTGATTTTGATACCAATTGATAGATTTGATATAATTAATAGATACAAATTATATAACATTATTATATAAAAGAATAATCAAATATTATAAGAACGATATACTTTGTAGGATTAAAGAAATTTTTTATGGTAAGAGTGAGTATGAGAACGATATGTTAATTGTTTAATGGGGTGACATTTAAATAGCTAAATGGTTGAGGGCAAGATCTCTCATTGGGTTTAACTGAATGGTTAAATCCATCACGGTCCATTCAGGTACAAAACTCAATCAAATAATTCATCCATAGTTAGTGTTTAATAACAATTAAACATACTATAATTAATTAACAACTAATTATGTCAATCCATATTTGATTAATTAAATAATTAATCTAACATAAATTCCTTCACATATGATTAATCTAGCCCATAACAGTCGGTGACAGTCACCATAACAGTTTAGTATAGCCCATAATAGTTTAGTCATCATAATACTTTAGTACAAGTAATAGGCAATGGTATAACATAGCAGTATAATCACCATAACACTCTAGCTACTAAGGATAACAATATAGTCACCATAGTAGTATAAAAGTATAGTAACAATTTAATATATTGTTAGTTGGAAATAAACATTCCAGGTGGTTGTTGAATTATCAACCATTAAAGTGGAGTATATTTTTCTCACTAACGTTGTGAAAGAAACATTACGGCTTGAAGGTTTTGCTAAGAAGTTGAGGTTGCATGTGTCGAAGAATTCAGCATATCACGAGTGAATCAAGCATATCGATGTGAGGCTGCATTTCGTTTGAGAGATAATCGAGCATGGAGAAGTCCAAGTATTGAAGGTTTTGACTGATGGCAATGCTACTGATATGATCACCAAGACATTGCTAAGTTGCAAGTTTTTCTACTATACGCAGATGATAGGACTGCATGATGATAACTAGTTGGTTTTGTGGTTCAGAGTTGGTTTCATGGTGGAGATTTGTAGCTTATGGGTTATAAGCTAATGTTGTAGCAAACTCTGTTAAAGTCGAAGAGGTAGTGTAGTTGTCGAAATGTGTTACCTTGTTGTTTAAGTTAGCATGTCGAATTGGATCAGTCTGTGGACCGATTGTTTAGTATGTTAGTTAAACGTTAGGTTTTAATTTTCTGATAAATAACACACTAGTCACCATTTCTCCATCAATCTTTAATTTTCTGATAAATAACACACTAGTCACCACTTCTCCATCAATCTTTGATAATCCTTACCATTTTGAATTGTCTTTCTATTTTCTTTTACTCTGTGGTTTTCTTGTTAATCAAGAAACCAATCATACTCTATTTTCTTCTCTATTTTCTTTTACTTTGTGGTTTGTTGTCCGCTTGCCCTTGAAATCTTTGTAAATCAGCACAATCTTGTTTAGCACCAGGTCACCTTCTTAGAATGTTTGTGGACACACCTTCTTGTCAAATGCTTTCTTAAGAAATCAATCATATTATGTTTTCTGAGCATCGCTTTCACAACAGTAACCATGAAAATGATTGAGCAATTTCAATGTTCTGGTTGCAAGAAAAACAAAGTTGTTGTCACCTACTACAAGTGTGAACGTGGTTGATCAAGATCAACGGTGCCCGACATGCACATCCGTGTGAAGGGTGATGGTCACACCTCTCAGATTCACGCCATCAGGCAAAGCATTTTCAAGGTTTTTTGTTTCATTTTTCGATTAATGTTTTATGTTGTGGAAAACCTTTTCTGTCTGTTTCCCTAACAAAAATCCTAAAACTTGAATTGAATTTATGACAGATTTTTAGTTTTAAAATTATGATCTTCATCTTCTTCACATTGGCTTGAGATTAAATTTATATTTCTTTTTTAATAAAATTTATTTATTATGTGGCATACATATTGGCTTTCGCCTTGAAAAATAAAATGACACCAAGCCATTTCAGATTCCACATTAATGTCACGTAGACGATTTTATTGACTTTGACTAACAGAGTAGACATAAAGGATTAACGTGAAACGTTTTGTATAGTTGAAGGGCCATTATGATTTTTTTAAAAGATAAGAGACTAAAATATACTCGAATGTGTAGTTAAGAGACGAAAAATTGTATTTAGCCTAAACTTTCATGAAAGAAATTGGAAGGTGGACCAAAACTGCATTTAAGTATTTTGAGAATTAGTTCACCAACAAATGTCTCCAAGATATATGTCTTTCGACTGGTATCAATGATGACTCGATATAATCCTGCACAATTGAGACTATTTTTTCTCTAAAGACATTCTTTTTTATACGTTAACCCTCCTTAGAACGAAGTAAATATTTGAGTTGACATGAGACCATTTGAAAAGGAACTAAGGTACCTATCCCTCATTAGACGAACGGCCAATAAAAAAATAAACTAATAATTTATGTAGGTGAAGTGATATGTAAATTTCAGTGTTGTTTAATGAGGCAACATGATATAATAAATTAATCTTAAAATTTATTCTATTGTTGAGCTGAGTTAATAACCATTAGGATATTATGATGATAAAAAAAAACAGATTACTAATTAATTCATAAAAATATTTAAAAAATTAAAATTAAAACTAAAATTTAATATTATAAATAAGTAAAAGGAATTTAAAATAAAAGAAAAATACAATTAATTTTCTTAATAAATAGTACATTATGATGTTTTCATATATTTGTATATAATAAAAAGGAAATGGGATATGTGTTAGTAAATCAACCACTTGCTTTCAACATGATAGGCAAAACGTGTCACAAGTCACAATTGTTGCTGTTACGTGGCACACTTCCATGAACTAAAATAGTAAAACACTTTACCAAACCAACAATTAGAGGGAAAAAGGTTTGTCTTCCTACTGCTGCTAGAGATTTTGAGTGCATTATGATTTTGATAAAATGGAGCATGAATCTCAATGTTACTCGGAAACCGAACAAGTTGTGTTTTGGAAAGGGAAACGACCTCTTTTACTGTTTTCATTTCCATTTGCGAAGCCTTGTAGAGCGCAACGACATCAACGAAGGTGAAGCTTCCATGCATGATCTCTCTTTGAGGCAAGCAAGGTAAACAATATCATTCATTCCTTTCTCAAAAAATCAACTTTTTTTCATAAATATTTGCAAATGATATTTTGGGTCTGTTGCAAAAAAGGGTTTTGATCACCTAAGAGAGTAAATCTGTGATTTGGGAATGCTCAGTGTGTATACTCACTCCATGGCTATCTTCTTTCCTTGTCGTGCAGCAATGAAATTGAAGAGTAATATGTTAAACCTAACTGTTTACCTTAACACTAAGGTAAACCCTCTTTATCTACTACAGGATTCTTTTGTGAGATTTTGATCATGAAAATGGTGAGATTTTTAAAGATCAACTAGCTCAATACAACTCTTGTGTTGCAAGGTGAGTTTTATTCATGTGCTGTATTTGCATTGCATTGCTAGATTGGGATGCTTTAGTAATTCAAGGTAGCGGTCAAGTCAGTGGGTATCGGACTTAAGTCCCACATCGTCTACTGCATAAAAGAAACTACAGTGCTTACATATAAAATGAAAGGACCGCTGGTTTTAAAAAAATACGGAGCCGTGTGATGATGACATAGCGAACTATTCTTTCGCCTTTTACTAAAGAATACCGTGTCAGCGTCACAATTAGCGGCATACGCTAGTTTTTGGAAGAGTCCTCTGTATTGAGGTCTCTGCAATTTAGTTCCAACTTTCTCATTTGTCATTGAAGATTCTTTAGCTCAATTTATTTTTAATATATTAGACACTTTGATTTTAGTCCGTCTAGTGATTTGTTCGGTTTTTGGATATTTTACAAAACACTCACTATTCATCAATAAATTTTTAATTTAATAGGGAATGTGCATTTATTATTACAAGAAACCAGATGTCAGTAAGTTTCTCTCTGGTCTGTAAGATATTTTTGATAAAACTAAATCATCAACAGCTGAATGATAATCTTTCTGTTTCCTTGTCACTTTAGAAGTGAGAATACAAGATTACGAATTTGTTATGCTGGCCTTTGAAAATCATAATAAAATCACTTAGCAGATGCTTCAACTAAAATAATACAAGACTTTTAGAGAACCCTTTGATATGTGATGATTGACTAGTTTTTAAACATATCAGTTGTGTCCTTCCCACTGAAGTTGTTGCTTTTCCAGTGATTGGATAAAACTTTTGAAATCTTGACATGTTCGGCAGTTGTGTCCGTCTATATGCTTAATCATTCAGTTTGAAAAAGTTAGATTGATCACCTTGTTGTGCAATAAAGAATACTGTTTGTTTCATCTTTCATTGCAATTTATTTTGGTGCATGAATGGTCTGCTGTCTGTACACTTGGGTAAAAAGCCTGTCTTCAACAGGATTCTTTTGTAAGCTATAGCCATGGTAGATTTTGATCAAGAAATTGGCGAGGTCTGTTGAGGCTTACTTAAGATAAAAGATGGAAAGAACTGTTCACCTCAATACGTCTCCTCTTATGTTGCGAGGTGAGTTCTTATTCGTGTGCTATATGTGCGTTCATAATCAATTGTCCTTGGATTAAAATATACTTTCTTATTCATTTGCTATATGCATTCAAATTCAATTGTTCCTGTATTGGGATATACTGCTATATATGCATTCAAATTCAATTGTCCCTGGATTGGGATATACTTTCTATTCATGTGTTATCTATTCATTTTAGTGAAGTGAAACCTCTGTTTGTCCTGAATGCTGTCATAACAATTTATCTTTTGGGGCCTTGTTAAATGCCAATAACTCAGTGATAACGCAGAAAAAGTTTAGAATACAGTAATGGGGATTGGAGATTTTCAATTTTTCAATATAAAAACCTTAGACTAAAATTGTAGGACTTTACCCATAAGGGAGTCCTTCCAAAAATTCTCAAAGGCTTGAGTTGCCCCAAGCCTAAGAGGGGGTTTGGAAATAGTTTTCAACCAGCAATAGACGCGCCTCGGTTAGAACCTCACTAGCTGCGTCATTGCCCCAAGCGCAAAGATGATTCTGAACTTGGATTAAACTTCTTTTTATATAACTTCAAAATCATCTAATTCCTCTCATAAGCAATGTGGGATTAGGAATATCTGCTATCAAATCACTGCTCATAGTCGTCCATCATTCACCATGCTTTTCATTGAACAAAATGATCTACGAAATCCAATCTGATGTCCCTTTACATGTCCAAGGATCTTTTCTCAAACAAGAAGTACAGGTAGTTGGATAATTAAAGGACTGGTGAGAAGGTACATAAAAATCATGAGAGTTTCTTTCAGTACTTGTCATGTGTATTCTTTTCATTAAATATTGAAAAACCACTTTCGAACTTTTTCAAGAGACATTGCTACAAGGATAGAGAATAATATTAAACATGTCTAGATAATTTGGTTAGAGCAGAAGAGCCTTCAAAAATTAGAAAATGAAAACAAATTTGAAATAACTATAATTGGAGGAGGCCGCGCAAACGCAGGCCTCCACAGCAACAAATTATGATGTAGGCTCCACCACTTGGGTAGACCTTAGACTAGCACCCCTCCTAAGTGCAATGGAGGTCACTTGCCTAGGCCATGGACCTTGATGATCATCCATTGACCCCATCCAGGTAAGTATGTTGCAATGAATCACACACTTGTTCTTTATACGTCATGTTCTGTACTATTCACTTTCACAATTCCGATGTGGGACTTGTTATCACATACTGATACTTTTTTGGAAGCTGTATGTATCTATCTATATGCTGACATCACATAACTCCATTAGAATCCAAATATACAGACTTTATATAATCATATTGCAGTTGTTGAGTCCAGATAATTTTTGCTGAACTGATGATATGTGTTTCAAAGGCTACGACAAAAATAGTTAAAATCTGAATTTGTGTATTTTTGTAGTTGTGTGTAGAAAAACAAACTTCTATTGGCTAATTCAAAAAGCTGTTGCAGAAACAATTAATGATTTTTTTTTCGCTTCTTGATCTCATTTTCTTTCTGTTTTTCAAATTTTAGGGTCCAACTCCTTGAATGCCTAGAGGATCAATTCAACTCTTGCATCTGAACTACCTTGAAGGCTTGCATGAGTTGAAGAATGGAGCGGTGTTGAATGTTATTCATGTGTTTATTATGAATTTTGTATTCTTGTAATTTTCTTCATTTCTCTGGCTTTAGTTGGTCTAATTTGCCTAAGCAATATGCTTACAACTCATCACCATCTTCCAATACATCATAGTGGGAGTTGAAGTTAGCACTAGTTTAGATATTAACATTGAGATTGGGAGTTGCCGTGAGCACTAGTTGAGATATAAACGGTGAGAGTTGAAGATTGTCATTTTGTGGTTGAAGAAAATTGTCATCTTCTTGTTGGATTAGATGGAAGTAAATTTGGTACTGGTTTTGTGATAGGTCTACTTTACTCATCTTATAATAATAATAATAATAATAATAATCTATAATAATAAGAGAAAAAGGAATATACACTACGAAAATATGTACACCTTTAATTAAGGACATACGTGTATCTTGTCACATTATACTTTTATTATTTTGTGTAATAAGACAAAATATGGAGAAGGACCTAGAGAATGTTGAGTCAGCAATTCAAGTGTGTAAGGGTCTACATAGAATGCAAGAGAAGAATTTTGTTGTGAGTGATCCGGAAATTCCGGACAGCCGTAAAAGCACCAGGTTGCGCAAGACCAATACTTAATTGAAGGATTTCATTACTGTGGGTATAAAACAGAATGATAAGGGAACTAGGGTTTATTATGTGTGAATTGTGAAGTATTTCTCTCCCTCTAATACTTTCTTTGTATTTGCATATTTTGTATTACCAAATCCTTCTACTTGGTAGAGGTTGATACTGATTTAATCAAACTTTTCCTTGTTTTCTCTCTAGCATTATTTCTACTATTTCATTGGTGTTTTCATCTCACCATGGCAGAAAACACCAGGATGAAAGAGCTATCAGCCGAAGTGAAGAAAAATGCAGAGGACATCAAGAAGTTGTATGATGAAGTTCAGATCCAATTCGAGCGTTTCGGTGCAGCGAGTGAAACTCGTTTTCAACAGATGGAGGAACTACAATCATCAACTGATGGGAAACTAGATCAGATCAACGAAGCTCTTTCATTGCTCTTACGCAACTCTCCTCATAATTCTTTCCATGGTGCTGCGAACTCAACCAAAGCTCCGTTTCAGGTAAGAAATATTAAGCCTGACTTCCCCCGTTTTGATGGAAAAAATGTGATGGAATGGATTTTTAGAGCCGAGCGGTTTTTTGATTATTACGAAACCCCCGATAAGGAACGATTGACTATCACATATGTTCATCTGGACCAAGACGTGGTTCCTTGGTTTCAAATGATTCAGAGAACACATCCTTTTAATTCCTGGGTCAAATTCACTAGAGCTCTAGAATTGGATTTTGGACCTTCAATCTACGATTGTCCCCGAGCTTCATTGTTTAAGCTTAATCAAACTGGAACTGTGAGTGATTATTACCTGCAATTTACAGCGTTAGCAAACAGGGTCTATGGGTTAAGCACTGATGCTCTTGTTGACTACTTTATCAGTGGCTTAACTAATGAGATTAGGAGAGATGTGATGATTCACACTCCTATCACCATTGTGAAAGTTGTGTCCCTAGCCAAAATTTACGAAGAAAAATACAATTATGCCACCAAACTACAAAAAACCCAAAACCAACACACATAATGCCAAAATAGAACTCTCTTCAATTCAAATAAAACGGACTTCACCCAAAAACCTAATAACCCACCGTTACTTCAAACACCACCCACAAGACCAATGAACCCTAACCAAAAGAATCCAAACATCAAAAGAATTACCCCGATTGAGATGCAATTGAGAAAAGAGAAGGGACTATGTTATTGGTGCAATGAAAAATTCTCATTTAGCCATAAATGTCCAAACAAACACTTGATGTTGCTGCAATATGAACCAGAACCTGAAGATAAAATTGAGGAGGAGCTAGAGCCACCGGACCACACACAAAACACAGTAAAACAAACAGAAACTAAACATCACCTATCCCTAAATGCTTTGAAATGGGCTAACGGTCTAGGGACAAACTATGCAGATTCCTTTCCCCTTAAGTTGCAATTTTAAATTCAAGTTTTAGTGCTAAAAAAATGGGAATCTAAATGGCAAATTTAAGAAAGGAAAGAGAGTTTTAACTCATGTCATAAAGAAGATCAATTTGAGGTTCAAGGTATAAGGATGAAACTATTCAAGAAGCTTTAAAGAATTTCAAACATGGTTAGCTTTAAAAAAAACGTGGAGCTAAACTTGTATGGATGATTCTTGGGTTTAGGAATTCAACTTGTGACATTTGAATGAATCGGACCCTTATACTTTCTCTTGCAGCTTTGGATAAAAAATAATCATGTAAATCTTCCAATAGAAACAAACTTGGTTTATGGGCATTCTTGAGTTTGGTACTAGCAAATGTATTTCCAATTGAACAAAACAATCCCTTTTGAAAGGTCTTTTGCACTTGAATATCATTGACTTGGCTTTATAAGAACATGCACCTTGAACTTTCGTCCAAGTTATGAACTTGAAAATCCAAATGGTATGATACTTGAATTTCTTAAAGCTACCCATGTTTGAAATTCTTTAAAGCTTTTTGAATAGTTTCATCTTTATACCTTGAACCTCAAATTGATCTTCTTTATGACATGAGTTAAAACTCTCTTTCCTTTCTTGAATTTGCCATTTATATTCCCATTTTTTTAGCACTAAATCTTGAATTTAAAACTGCAACTTAGGGGGAAAGGAATCCGCAAATTTGGATATCTCTTTGAACTATTGTAGCAGAAATCTGATCCAGAATTTTTGTCCAAACTTGCAATTTTGAATGTTTGTATTGTTATCCACCACAAAATTCCTTTTACCTCTTAAATGACTCCTCTTGAAGTAAAAGGGCAGGACCTCTAGATCCTCCTTGTGAAACTTCTGAGGATTCTTGAGGAATCTTGAATTTGTCTCGACCATGGGACCATAATGATAAGGGTATCCTTCGTTTATGTCCACATAAATTCAATATAACTTGTAGAAAAAGTAGGATTCTGATGGGCATGCACACAGGGTTCAAGACTTTCAAATTTCTTTCAGTAAACCTACAAAACACAAAACTAAATAAAGTGGTTAGTTGTGCATGAATGATTGACTTAAGATGGTATGCGAATGATCAATGAATTTAAGGGTAAAATTTGGGGTACGACATAATGCAATGTAACTGTCAGCCCAGCGTTGGGGACAAACTATAAATACCCTTTTTCACTAGAGGGCCAGGTATTCTGAATTATACATCTTCTTTTTGTACTTGCTCTCTCTAACTCCGTTACTCACTTTAGCATTTGAGTACCTTACAGGTACACCCCTTCATCCTCTTCAACACCGATGGTGAACACAGGAGCTCACGACGCGTGGCAAGCTGCTGATCCCTTTCTGATTCTGTAAGATTAGTGGCCCCGTCGGTGAGAACCCTTTGCTCCCTCGTTTTTTCTTTTATAGAATCATAAAAGCTCAAGAACCAAAGTAGTATTCAACCCCTGTTTGATCATGGTCAGCCCACGCAACGACAACGCTCCAGAAACCGCCTTTGCTCCATTCACCAACGGTGACGGTCACGACTCCAATGTGACCGTTCACGTCGAAGAGGGCGACTCCAGGGACGACCACACCGCCTCTCCCTCCTCGGAAGACGTGGCCTTCAATGCTGCTCGACGCATTGATAGCCCGGTTGTCTACTAGGCAATCCCTGTGCCACCCAGCGCCGACCCGACCATGATGGCTCTATTTACGGAAATCAACCAGACAAATATGATGATTTTCCAACAGAATAAGTGGATAGGGATACTCGAGAAGGAGCGAAAATCAAGCTCTCCCCCGCGAAGACATTGTTGCCCCGTTTTTAGCAGTCCATTTCCTCCCCCATGGAGGACACAACACGATGACTCTCGGAGCCCTTCTCCCCAAGAGACTGGGCGTCGTCCTCGCTTGGAGTGACCTCATTCAGTGGCCAACCAGAAGCACGATTGATCCCCTCCCTATAAGGAGCGACGCCCCCTCACTCATAAGAGGAATAAAGCTGACAGATGCGTCGAGAAGCCAAAGATCCGGCCGAGGAGTCCTCCCCGGCGAAACAGAGATAATTTGGGTGACCTTTCCCCTTCTCTCAAGAGCGACGAGAACGACTAACGCACACCACTGTCCAGGGTCATCAGGGAGACTCCCTTGCCCGTCGGAATGGAAAAACCTCTGCCCTTGGCGACATATGATCGTAGGATTGACCCAAACTATCATATCAAAAACATCGATGCAATGCTCGACTATATTAACGTTCGGGGAGCCATCAAGTGCAGACTCTTCTCCACTAACCTAAGGAATGGTGTTATGGCATGGTACAAGCACCTTGCTCCCGAGTCCATTACCTCCTAGGGGAACTGAATAGGAAGTTTTCCAAGCACCTTACCGCTTCCCGACACCACCCGAAGACGGAAGCATCCCTGGAAGTCATCATCCAAGGAAGAGATTAATCTCTTTGGGATTACATAGAGAGGGGTTCAACCGAGAAGCTATCCAGGTGTTCACATCAGACGAGATGAAGAGATTTTTGATCGAGCGAGGACTGCAACTTCGTACCGAGTTTGCCAAGGCAATCAGCATTGAAAGACCTAACACCTTAAACACCCCCCTCCACAAGGCCCAAGAATACATCCGGTGTGAGGAAATAGAGGTCGCCCACTGCGCCCGCGACTCGCGAAATCAAGAAGGTTCCAGGGGCACCAGGCACAAAGATACCATTGTTCCCCGACAAGGCGGAGAAAAAAGAAGAGAAGACCGACCTTGAGAATAGAGAGGGCCAGCAGGCCGATTCATTGAGTACACGCTACTTACATCTCTTCGCGAGCACATCCTGTTAGAATGTATCAACTCATAATTTCAGAAAGGTGGTGTCTGTTTTTCGAAACCGACACCCTCTAAGTCTAACATCGACAAGTCCATGTACTGTCGATTCCACTGGAGTCATGGACACGTCACGGAAGATTGCATCCACCTCAAGGATGCAATCGAGATCCTAATCAATGAGGGACACTTGAAATAGTACACCTGGAGAAGCGACGCTCCTTGACAGAAGACCTGCGAAGCCAATAGGGTCGAGGATGCGTCACCACCCTCTGAAGAAGTCGGACTATAAGTCGCTCTGTGTGTCTCTCGGCCATAAGACTTTCTCCTTCCCAGCGAACCCGACGCGTCGCTGTCTTCCCGTAGTCTATAGGAGCATTTCCCCGTCGCAATGGTTATATCCAACAGAAGCCTCAATAAGCTCTTAGTCGGGTCGGTCAAGAGAAAATTCGAGGAGCTGATCAACAAAATCTCGAAACAGAGCTCCACCCTCGACAAGTTCAAGGGTCAACCGAACCCGATTACCTTCTACCTTGAGGAGCTTCCCAGGGGTACACCCAACTCCGCCATTCCCCTATTGATCAAGGCTCAGATGGTGAACTTTGATGTGTGTCGAATCCTAGTTGACCAAGGGAGTTCGATGGATATAATGTATGCCCATCTGTTCACTATCCTCCAGCTCGACGATAGCCACTTGACCCTGTATGTCGGCTCTGACCTACAGGGCTTCAACAACACCACCACAAGGCCTTAAGGATACATTGAACTGCTCGTCACATTCGGAGCCGAGGAGACAGCCAAGCAGGCGAAGGTCCGTTTCTTGGTGATTGAATGTCCCTCTTTGTACCAGTGCATCTTAGGAAGGCCGACCATAACTAAATTGATCATAGTGTCATCTACAGTGCACCTGAAGATGAAGTACTACGCAACTAGGGGTCGAGTCGTCATCCTCCACGGGGACATTGAGGTGGCCAGAAGATGTTTCGAGGCGACAATCAAAGGGCTCAACTCTATCAACATCACCCCCAAGACGGCCGGCAGACCAACCCGGACCGATTAGCAGCACCCATCATATATAAGTTGAGAAAGAAAACCCTAATGAGGAGAATAGAAGGAGCTGGCCAAAATAGAAGGTTTCCATCAAAAAAATCACAAACTCTCTCTCTTCGAATCTCACTGTACACTGATTTTTCTGGTCATTCATTGCTCATTTCATCATCACCAAAGCTTAGGGAGAAGGTTGGAAGCTTGAGATTGAAGTTTGCTTAAAGATTTAAGGGCCAACAGAGCAGCTCCATTAGGTATTTTTCTATTCTAGACACTCATTAGGGTTCATATTTGGTGCATCTGAAGCCCTACATCATGTAGGCCATGTTTGGATCATTTCCATATGCGTTTGATTGATTTCAGTTCATGCATCCATTTTTCGTGGCATGTTTTACCCTAGTTGCATGAACCTTTTTTAAGAATGGAGGTTGGATTCTTTCTCCACGTGACGAGAGCTTTGATTTGGTACCACAGGTTTCAATTTTTATCATGTTTTTTTTGCTAACTTCGCCGAGCCTCCCGGAGAAGACGACCAGAGCCCTAGCTCCGTCGTCTGGTTGGATGCTGAGTTGTTTGGTGATTTGTCATGTTTACTTGTTTATGTGTATGTGTTGAATCCGAGGTGGCCGCCACGATCTTAAGTGAAACGGTGCGTTTCACATGGCTGAGTCCTATTATGGTCTGGGCTTTGGTTTAATTGATATCCACACCCCCATTTGTGAGGCCCAGATGCGCGCTGAACATGATTGTAGTTCAAATCCTTTTTACTTTTACATCCCTCTTCCATTTTCTATTTCTTTTTCTTTTCTTTTTCTAGCATTTTCATTTTATTCATTTTAAAATAGTTTTATGTTTCACAAAAATACAAAAAAAATAGTTTATATTATTTCAATGTGTTAAGTTTATTTTCAATATTTTTATTTTATTTTTCTATTATTTTTAATATTTTTAATACAATTAATAATTTAATGTGTTTTATGGTGTATACCCTGTTTTGAACATGATCATTTACCATAATTTAAAAACCCCTAGGACTAAATTTCCTCTCACACTTAGGTGATTGATTGAGGTATTTTTGAGGGTTGGTTTGAGGTATTAATGATCATTTTTCAATTGTTTCTCATTGGCTTTTTGTGGACCCTTGATACATACTCGATAAGTGGAACATCTTGTCTTAATTGACCTAATTGGTGGTGCTTTGAGTTAATTTTTGCCATAAGCTTTTGCATTCTGCCTTGTGATTGATTCAACTTGGTTTGGGTGATTTATTTGGAATTTATTTGGGCTTTCTTCTATTTTTGGTGAATATTTCAAATTCAAGATGTCTTGATCATGTGTACACATCCTTTCTTGACCTAGTCTCTGGGATATGATCACGAGTGATCCCTTTAGCACCTCTTAAGCCTTGTTAGCTCTTGTTAACATGGTTGAGGTGCTGCCTGGCATGTTTAGAGGTTAATTGCATATGTACCTTGTGCTACAAGTTATGTTTCAATCTTGTCTTTCCACTTGTTTGAAGTGTGAGAAGTTTAGATGGACTTTGGTCCTCTAATTGAACTTGATCATTCTTATGCTTGCCTTCCATTTTGATTTTGAATTTGAGGTATACCATTTGTGTTTCACTTATGCTCTTAGTGGTTTTGATGTTTGTTCATGATGCTTTGGTGATGTGGTTTCACTTTGAAGTTTGTCATGAACACTTGCACTCCTTTTGCATTATTGTGTAGCATTTCTTTACTTGGTCTTTAAGTAAGTGTTTGGTTGAGTTGATTATGAGTTGGTGGCTACCCCACTCTCTTTCCTCCCTCACTTCTTTGTTTGTGTTTTGTGTAGCACTTTTGCTTGTTGTGATGATTGATGGTACTTGGTTGTAGGAGTTTACTTCTCCCACTTCATCTCACTTTCTTTTGACTTGTTTAAGTCTTCCCTTGTGTTTGTTGCATTGTTTCATATTTGCATTTGTGTTTGCATCTCATATTTCTTTTCATCTTGCATTGACTTATGTAAGTCTCTTACTTCATTTTCATCTGTGATTGATTATGTTTGTTGTTTAGTTGTGCTTCTTGCCATGATCCCTTAGGATTCCTAGTCCCTCTGTTCAAGATGGGAGTAGGAGAGACATTAGGCTTTCAATCCTTTGCATGATAACATTAGGTAGTTCCCTTTTTAATCCCAACTTTAGGACCATCTTGCATGACAATATTAGGGTTTATCAGTTCCCCTTAGAGTCTTGTGTCTTCTCATATCATCTCATAACTTCTTATGACACTTAATAAAGGATACCAATTGTTGTACGCTACGAGCCTTAAGTACATAAGGAATGATGAGTGAGGGGTCTCCTTTCACATTGTCTAAAGTATTTAGCGTATGCCCTTTGGGCGATATGCGACGCATTCGCTCTTATGTCATAGTCTTTAGTGCAACATGAGTTACAAACTAATTCAATTCACTTCTCATAAAAAACACAAACAAAAATTCAAATATTTTCATCCTTCGGTATTGTTTCAAACTTAATTTTCAGAAAGAGTATGTTACATTTTCGTTCTACCGCAAACAGGCATTGTCCCTAACTGCTGGAATTGAAACGTAACATTACTCATAAAAAAAACACTTGAACCAACCAGTGGTCTTGTTATCCCGAACTACGTTTGCTCTGATTTCTCATACTAGATGAGTATATGTAGGCATAAGACGACGATGTCTTTGTGAGCAACTTTCCCCACTTCACCCGTAGTCTCCTGAACTATGTTTCTTTCCAACGGAAGATTGAAAACCCATCTTTGATATTTTCACTAAGTGTTCTAATACAATTCAAAACCCATCTTTGATGTTTTTACTAAACCCATCTATCTTTGATGTTTTCACTGTGTTTTAAACCCATCTTTGATATTTTCACTGTGTTTTAATATAATCACCCATCTTTGATATTTTCACTAAATTTTCTAATACAATCGTAATCGAAGTACCCAACAATGTCTTATCGCTACTAACTAAAATTTGATGTTTTCACTAAGTGTTCTAAACTCATCTTTGATGTTTTCACCGTGTTCTAATACAATCATGATCGAAGTACCCATCTTTGATGTTTTTACTAAATGTTCTAATACAATCATGATCGAAATGACGTTTTCCCTAAACTAATACGATCATGATCAAAATACCCAACAATGTCTTATCGCTTCTAACTAAGATGCTACCAATTACCAGTTTAAATATTAACTCTTACAAGTTATAAGTTCCTAATTCTGTATGAACATTACTTTTGTTGATTTTAGACTCATATTTTATTTTGAAAAAATAGTAATGTGCAACTTTCCATTATTATTATTAAAGTTTAAAAATAATATATTATCGGTGTAAAGAAATATTACAAAGATATTTAATCAAATTATTTTAAAGTGTCAAATAATAACAATGTTTTAAAAATAAAAATATAATGTGACAAAATGAAATGGTAGAAATAATGCTAGAGAGAAAATAAGGGAAAGTTTTATTAAATCAGTATCAACCTCTACCAAGTAGAGGGATTTGGTAATACAAAATATGTGAATACATAGAAAGTATTAGAGGGAGAGAGATGCTTCACAATTCACACATAATAAACCCTAGTTCCCTTATCATTCTATTTTATACCCACAGTAATGAAATCCTTCAATTGAGTATTGGTCTTGCGCAACCTGGTGCTTCTACGACTGTCCTGAATTTCCGGATCACTCACGATAGAATTCTTCTCTTGCATTCTATGTGGGCCCTTACACACTTGAATTGCTGACTCAGCATTCTCTAGGTCCTTCTCCATATTTTGTCTTATTACAATGCTATCCCCATTCAAGACAACCTTGTCCTCAAGGTTAAGGTTTGGATAATTAACCTTCATGTCTTCTAATTCCTCCCATGTGGCTTCACCAATTGGCATGTTTGTCCACTGGATAAGAACTTGAGGAATCTTCAACTCTCCTTGTTGAATCACGCGTGCAGCTAGTACCTTGGCAGGAAGTACAATAGGTCACATCTCAGTCATAGTTAAAGGTAGAAGCATATATTGTTCAGTGGTTCTTCCCTTAAAAGGCTTCAACTGTGACACATGGAAAACTGAGTGAATCTTTGCATCTTCTGGTAATTGCAGCTTGTAGGCCACAACACCTACTTTGGCTATAATCATGAAAGGTCCAAAAAATCTCATGCCAAGTTTCTGATTTTTTCTCAAAGCAACAGACTGCTGCCTATAAGGTTGTAACCGTACTAACACCCAGTCCCCAACCTTCATCTCTACATCTCTCCTTCTCTTGTCAGCTTGGTTTTTCATATAAACTTGTGCTATTTCCAAGTTACTTTTGAGCTGTTGCAGTGTCCTTTCCCTTTCTTCCAGCTGTTCTTGGACCATAATAGGGTCATTTGACTGAGGCCTGTATCGAATTAAAGTTGGAGGGTCCCGCCCATACATTGCTTTAAAGGGAGTCATACCAATGCTGGTATGGTGAGCTGTATTATACCAGTATTCAGCCCAAGTTAGAGTCTTGTACCAAGCCTTAGGATTCTCAAAAGTGAAACACCTCAAAAACATCTCCAAACACTTGTTGAGAACCTCAGATTGTCCATCTGACTGTGGGTGATATGTAGAGCTCATGGCCAAAGTTGTACCCTATAGCTCAAATAATCATTTCTAAAAGTTGCTAGTGAATACCTTGTCCCTGTCTGAAACTTATGATTTTGGAATTCCATGGAGCTTCACTATATTATTCAAGAAAGCCTCTGCCACTATTTTACTTGTGTAATCACTTTTAAGTGGAATAAAATGGGCAAATTTTGTCAACCTATCAATTACCACCATTATTATATTGTAACCATAAGAGAGAGGTAATCCAATAATGAAGTCTATAGCAACATCTTCCCACACTTGAGATGGAATGGGCAAAGGTTGAAGCAACCCGGCTGGTAAACTATGAGAAGATTTTGCTTGTTGACATATAACACAATTTTGCACAAATTTTTCAATGTCTTTCTTCATGTTGTGCCAAAAATATTGGTAAGCAATTATAGCCATGGTTCTAGAATTTCCTGAATGTCCCCCTATAAGAGAAGTACGATTCTCCTTCAAAATCATTTGAATCAGTTTAGAGTTATCAGGTATAACCACCCTACCTTTCCTATAAAGTAGTCCCCCTTTAGTGGTGTAATGAGGCTTCAGTTGTGGTTGATTTTTGCACTGCATTATGAGCTCTTGCAGTTTGTCATTATTGCTCACTTCTTCTAGCAATTGTTGCATAAATTATGTTTTTGGCTCAGACCATGACATCAAAAACATTCTGGACAAGGAATCTGCAACTATATTCTCCTTACCCGGCTTATATTCTATGACAAAATCACACCCCAGGAATTTATGCAACCACTCTTGTTGTTCAGGTGTCTGTAGGCTTTGATCCATTAAGCTTCTCAAACTCTTCTGATCAGTTTTAATGATAAACTTGCTCCCTAACAAGTAGTGTCTGAACTTAGAAATAACTTCAGATATTGCCAACATTTCCCTAAAGTAAGCTGATTTTTTCTGGTTTCTTTGTGCTAACTTCTTTGAGAAAAATGCAATTGGATGACCATTTTGATGAAGGACTACCCCCACTCCAATTCCTGAAGCATCAGTTTCCAAAATAAAAGTATGTTGAAAATTTGGTAGAGCTAGCACTGGTGCAGAAGTGACAGCTCGTTGTAGCTCTTCAAAAGCTTGTTGTGTTGTTTCATTCCAACAAAAAGCATTGTTTCTTAACAAGTTTGTTAAGGGTGCTGCTATATTAGCATATGACTTTATAAATCTTCTATAGTAGCCGGTCAGACCTAAAAAGCCTCTCAACTGTTTCAAATTTATAAGTCTTGGCCACTTGGTAACTGCTTCCACTTTGGTAGCCTCTATTGCTACACCTTTGCGTGACACCACATGTCCTAAATATTCTATCTCTTCCACCCCAAAAGCACATTTTGATAGTTTTGCATATAAGGTATTTTGCTATAATACATGTAAACTAGTCTACAGGTGTGTGATGTGGTCCTTCCAAGTAGTGCTATACACAAGAATGTCATAAAAAAAGACCAATACATATTTCCTCAGGGCATAATGAAAAATCTGATTCATAAGGCATTGAAAGGTAGCTGGTGCGTTGGTTAATCCAAATGGCATGACTAGCCATTCATAATGACCATGGTGGGTTCTAAAAGCAGTCTTATGTCTATCCTCTGATTGGATCAATATTTGGTGATAATCCGATCTTAAATCCAACTTTGAAAAATACTTAGCACCACATAATTCGTCTAGCAACTCATCTACAGTAGGCACAGGAAAATTATCCTTCACTGTAATAGCGTTCAAGGCTCGATAATCTGTGCAAAATCTCCAACTCCCATCCTTCTTTTTCACTAAGACAATATGAGATAAGAATGGGCTATTACTAGGCTGAATGATTCCTTGATCCAACCTTTCTTTTGCCATCTTTTCTATTTGTTCCTTCTGACTATGGGGGTACCTATATGGCTTTACTTTGACCGGGTTTGAGCCTTCTTTCAAGGGAATAACATGGTTCTGAGGTCTTTGGGGTGGTAGACCTTCTGGTGTCTTGAAAATTCCTCTGTAGGTGTATAAAAGCACAACCACTTCAGGTGATATGTTAGCTGGCATCTCATCCCACATGACATTACTTTCACCAGCTTGTACTCTCTCTATAGTGAATACTTCATCAATACTTCTAGTGTTCTGCATTCTTCTCAGCTTATGTAACTGAGCTTGCCCGGGTCCCATACTTGTGTCACCTTGAAATGTAATGAATTTTCCCTTGTGGAAAAATTTTAAGGTCAAAGTCGAGTAATCTGCCACGTGGGGCCCTAAAGTAGCCAACCAAGTTGTGCCAAGAATCAAGTCTACTCCTGCTATGGGTAATAGTTACACATGAATAAGCATCTCGTGATCTTGAATGACCACTGGCAATTTATTCACTACCTTCTTTGCTGTCATAGTTTGTCCGTTTCCCACTGTCGCTACTGCAAAAATAAGGTTCCGGTAAAACAGAAGAGTCGCCACCTTTCGTTATTTATCCCTCAGAACGGGAAAGGAAATGATCGAAAAAACCTGACGAAAAGGTATAAGACAAGGTCATCACAACCATGTACGGGTTCGGGAGTCGGTTACGCAAGGGAAAGGTATTAGCACCCCTCACGTCCATCGTACTCGATGGGATCCACGCTTGTTTGTTTATTTGACGGATTGTTTATCTATCTACACTAAAAGATTGGTCTGAAAAGAAAGGAAAATGACTTGGCAGAACACAACAGTTATATGCCTACGTATTCTCGTCTGGAGCAAGAAATCAGAGTCAACGTAGTTCGCCTAACTACTGGTAAAAAAAAGGGGGGAAGGTTGCTCGCCAAGATATCGCATCTTGTGCCTACGTACTCTTAACAGGCTTGAGAGATCAGAGCAAACGTAGTTTGGGCTAACAAGACCACAAGTTTGGTTCAAAAGGTTTTACCCAAGTAGAGTTAACAGACGGTTCTAGCAGTTTGGTGTATGCAGCTCGACCTTTGGGGACTTAGGCGTTTACCGTTTGCGGTAGAACCGAGAGTTAACAAAACTCTCCTTATGAAAATGGTTTCCAATGATTAAAGGTCCCAAGGGACAAAAAGAAGTTTGATGTTTGTTTTTGAAGTCTTTTAAAGAAGAAGTGTTTTGAGTTTTGTTTGTAACTCATGTTGCACTAAAGACTTGGACTTAAGAGTGAATGCGTCGCATGTCACCTAAAGGGTGCCACGCTAAACACTCAAGCTATTAAAGAGAGACCCTCCAACAACCCTTTCTCAAGTGCTTAAGGCTCGTAGCGTACAACACGTGTTATCCTTTATTAAGTGTTTTAAGATTGTTTGAAGATGAGAAGAGAAAGGACACACTAAAGGGGAACTAATCCAATCCTAAAGTTGTCATGAAAAGTTCATCATATGGTTGAGGTTAGGAGGGAACTACCTAATTTTATCATGCATGGTTAGGACCTTAATGTCTATCACATTACAACTTGAACAAGAAGGAATGGAAATCCTAAGGGAAGGAAGACAAAAGAAGAAGAAGGAAACAATTATAAGAATGCAAACATGAAATGCAACCATGGAAGGTAAGGATGTAATGCAAGTGAGGGAGGAAATATGTGTGGGGTTGGAGCCTCCACAAGCTCATCTCAACCTCAAGCCAAGTATGAAATAATGCAAGAGAATAGGAGAAGGAAAGGCAACAAGAGCAATTCATACAAAACACACAAAGGGAAGTCCTCAAGGATTCGCCACTTTAGGCATGCCTTAGAGACCTCCAAAGGAGGGATCCAAAACTTCCTTAAGTGACACACCAAGGTCATTGGACAGAGGGCGACATATTCTAATCATACAACCTAGGCCACAAATGAATATCAAAAGGGAAATGGTAAGGAACCAAGAGAAATGCGCAAAAGGTACTCATGTAATGACATTTACAAGTACAAAGTTTAAGCATTGAAATATAAAAGCAAATGGGAATGCTACACACAATATAAAAGTCCACCAATTGTTCCACAATACCTATAATTAGTCCACAACATGAAGCAATAACCATAATTTCCATCACACAAGCAATACATGGCTTTTGGAGCCAAAACAATACAATTGTCCAAGTGAAAGTGCCAAATCATGAGTCAACTTGCAAAATAAGGCAAAAATAGTAAAATGCATATAAAAATGCCAAATAAATTCTCCAAGGACCTACAAAGTGTCAACAATCAGAGGTTAAAAGCATAGTGGAAGAATCCAAAAAGAAGTGTTCAAACAGAGGGTAAACATCCAAAGATATCCCAAAACAAGGCAATCTAGGGCCTGCCCAAAGATGGTGTTCAAAACCTATACAAATGGTAGTATAAAATCCAGAGAAAAATATATTCAAATCCCTCAATATTTCTACAAGAATTCCACAAAAGATTAGGAAAAAATATTTTGTTTTGATACCCCAATGAAATTCTACAAGAAAGATGGTACAGTTTCGTATTTTTAATGACTATTAAAAATAGAAAAAATCAAACAAATTGAAAATAAATCCAAAATCATTTTTTCCAATTCCTGGAATCTCTAATCACGTCAAAGATTATGGTGTAAAAATCTCAAGAATTAATGAGCAATTTTTATATTTTTCATGCAATTAAAGAAAACAAGCAAGAAATAAGAAAAATAAGGAAAAACAAAGAAAAATAAACAAATCTGTGTGCCAAATAGCAAAACCATTCAGTTGATTCTTGGACTGGGCCTATGCGTGGGGGTGTGGATAACAAGTCACTTAAGCCCATGCTGAACTTTAAGTGAAACGTTGATGTGGCACATTCGTGATCTTTGGATTTGAGTACTAAGTCATTCTTTTCCACGCGATCCACCAGTTATGACTTTATCTTCTCCATTTGAACACTTGGAAGAGGGAAAATATGCAGCCCGTGAACAGTGCAGCCGCGGTGACCGTGAGGGGTGGCCGGAATTCTCTCCCAACTTCTATCTCTCTCATTTCTTCATGAAAATCAACGTTTATTGAACCAAAATTGAAGCATTTTTCGTGGGGAACTCAAATATCATACTTAATTGAACTATAAACCTTCAAATCTCCAAACCCGTGGTGGATCCAAGAAATACCAAGAATAAAAAATCTTCATGAAAACTTCCCTAACATTACCAGAAACGTGATGCACACCAAGGGTGACATAATGGTGCAAAAATGGTGCAAGAAAGATGGATAATTAATGAGTAATCTTGATTTTCCTATACCTCTGAAAATGGAGTTATAGTGCTTCAATGGGACACGAATTCTTCTGGAAAATGGTGTGGAATCACTCAATGATAGTTGTTGAAGATGTTTGGATAAGTGAGAACACTTGAATTAATGGAAAATGAAGAACTTGTTTTTGACTTGGAAGCTCTCTTTTTCAATTGCTATATCTCTATTGCTCACTCAATTTCATCCGAAAAAATTATGGAATTGCTCTACAATACTTATAGAATAAGTTTACAATGAATTGGAGGCCCAAATGTGGCTTGAATGTAAAATTGATTTTTTGGATTTTTCCAAGTTGGAAGCCCATGAATATCCATGAAACCATGTCCACTTTTCCTTGTTTTTGATTCAATTCAGTTACTTTCAGTGTAAGAAAGATCAAGTGCCCAAAATCCCTCCTTGTTTGGATCTTAATGGTCATAATCCAAAGTGTTGCTTAAACATGAAGAAATCTTGAAATAGTTCATGAACCATGCCTCAATTGCATTTGATTTTATCACCAATGTTCTTAAAACATGCTTTACATTCAAAATGAGTACAAATATGACTATCTTTGATTTAACTTTGGCAAGATCACAAACTAGGCTTTTCACAAAATCTCCTTCCACCAATCTTCAACTATGAGCTAGCCCATTGAAACCTTGAGGTTTAGTTGACCAAATGACCCCATTTGGAGCAACTTTAATGTTGGAAAAAATTCCATTTGAGTTATGCAAAGTGGTGAACTTGACCTGTAATTTTATGACCTGTAATCAAAGTTTCCCAAAATACCCCTGACTTGTAACCCTTATAACTTGAGTTCTACAGATTAGATGAAAGACTTCTAGTACTCTTTGGAAATCTAATATCATGAGGAACAACATTCATGTTGGCCAAGGATTAAGGAGAAACATCCTTCTAGCTCAAAAATGTTCTGGAAATTGGTTGACTTTTAACAATAAAAATCACATTCATCTGAGGACCTGTAACTTGTCTGCCTCATAACTTGAGTTCTAGAAATCCGATGAATGACTTATAATACTCAAATTAAAGGTATTAACATGCTCTACAAGTCTCATGTTTATGTCAAGATGATATAAGGCTTTCATCTTGAGGTATGTGGTCTTGAAGTTAGGCGATAAACTAGGGGATTTTACACTGACAAGCATGACAACCCTAGCTTAGCAACTTCTCACACTCTTGCATATTGATGAATTGATCTTGAAATGATCTTTTACATGTCTCAACACAGCATCCCATGATCATAAAGACTTGGAATTGAGTCTTAGTCTCCTTCAGTTCAACTGTTGACTTAGGGTTGACCAGGTGAAAACCCTAATTGCACCAATCTTGAATATGGCTTCACACACTTTATATAATGACTGGCATAAGCTTCAAGATGACCCTCAAGGTCTCCCATGAGTTCTCACAGTACTCTCCACCTATAACCATGGATTCAAACCCATCTGACAATCTTCAAATGACCTCCAGGATAGGAGGTACACCATTCTTAACCAATTCACTCCTCCTGATGAGCTTTGACATTCTTCTGAGGATAATAAGACATTGATGACTTGAATATAACCCCTTGAATAGGCTTAGATCTTTGATAGACCTCTCTTGATAAGCACATACCTCTCAATCCCCTGTTCATGGACTATGGTATGCAAATGTTAATGCTACGAATGCAATGATAAATGGAATGAAACGAAAGCCAGCTAAAGTAAAAAGTTGGGGCAAATTTTGGGGTGTAACAGTTGCCCCTATTCAAACGACTTAGACGGGACTGGATGAGAGGTGAAAAACCTTCAGCCAATCAAAGTGAAAGGCGATTGAATATTGACAAACCCAAAAATTTGCAACCTACATGAACACAAAGCAGCGAATGCTAACCAATAGTTGGGATATCGATATGCCCAGGATAATAAGCCAATATAATTTGAAATTCATCCAAAAGATGCCAACCAAAAGTCGGGAAAACGCCCGGAGGACACCAACCAAGAGTTGGAACAACCAAAGGCCAACGAATACCAACCAAGAGTTGGGAGACAACCAAAGATATCAACCAAGAGTTGGGGTAGCGAACTCGGAATACCAACCAAGAGTTGGTGTAGCGAACTCGGAATACCAACCAAGAGTTGGAAAAATAAACAAATAGTGTACCAACCAAAAGTTGGGGTGACAAAACCTCGGACACTAACCCAGAGTTGGAACAAAGGTCAACGGATACCAACCAAGAGTCGGGATAACGTCCAACAAGCACACCAACAAAGAGTTGGGAAACAACTGAAGGCTACAAACCAAGAGTTGGAAAACAAACTCGGGATGCCAACCAAAAGTTAGAAAACAAACCAAAGATACCAACCAAGAGTTGGAAACAAACCATAGCTACCAACTAAGAGTGGGGATAAAACAACCAATAGATACCAACCAAGAGTCGGGAAACAACTGAAGGATACCAACCAAGAGTCAGGGTAACGTCCAACAGGCACCAACCAAGAGTTGGAAACAACTAGAGGATACCAACCAGGAGTTGGAAGAAAACTCGGGATACCAACCAAAAGTTGGAAAACAAACTCGGGAATACCAACCCAAAGTTGGAAAATTACTACGGATACCAACCAAGAGTTGGGAAACAAACTCTGGAATACCAACAAAGAGTTGGGAAACAAAGGTACTAACCAAAAGTTAGAATCACCCTGGAACACCATTGATAAAAGATCGGAACACAAGCCGCCATCCAAGAGTTAGGATTGCTGGGGGAAACAAGGAATACCAACCATGAATTGGGATGACAACACTGCAGGGGATAAAGTCTGACCAGAAATCCGGAACTAAAACTGCTAACCAATAGTTAGAATCAACGGGACCTACTGACCGTATATGAATTGACAGCAGCTGAAAACTACCAACCAAGAGTTGGAAACAAGCAACTCTATTGTGGAGGAACAGGACTACCACCCAATAGTGGGAACAACGTCCAATGGAAAACTACCATCCAATAGTTGGAAGCGTCAAACAACGACCACCAACCAATAGTCGGAACTGCGAGAAAAATCACCAACCAATAGTTGGAATCGAAGTATCAACCAATAGTTAAAACCGTAGAATAAAAGCCACAAACCAATAGTCTGAACAACAAGGAGACTACCAACCAATAGTTGAAAGAGTAAAAGAAGGACTACCAACCAATAGTTGGGAGAGCCGAAAGAAGACCACCAACCAATAGTTGGAAGAGCGAACAAATACCACCAACCAATAGTCGGAACAATGAATAAAGACCGCCAACCAAAAGTTGGAAGAGTGAATAAAGACCACCAAACAATCGTTGGAAGGGTCGAACAAAGACCACCAACCAATAGTTGGAAGAGTAAACAGAGGACTATCAACCAAGAGTCGAAATAACAGGGGAAGACCGCCAACCGATAGTCGGACAAGTAAAAGGGGGACTACCGACCAATAGTTGAAAAAACGACTGCGAGGGATAACATCCAACCAAAAGTTGGTAAACCAGGCTGCTAACCAAAAGTCAGAACACAAACCACTAACCAAGAGTTAGGATCGCCAGGAAAATAAATCCTCATCAACCAAAAGTTGGAACAAAAACCACTAACCAAGAGTTAGAATCGCAAAGATTGCCAACCAAGAGTTGGAACAAAAGCTACTAACCAAGAGTTAAGATCGCAAAGATTGCCAACCAAGAGTTGGAACAAAAGCTAATAACCAAGAGTTAGAATAAAAGCTGCTAACCAAGAGTTAGGATAACCAGGAAAAGTAGGCCTTCCTCGACCAAAAGTCGGAACAAAAGCTGCTAGCTAAGAGTTAGGATAAAAGCTGCTAACCAAGAGTTAGGACGAAAGCTGCTAACCAAGAGTTAGGATAACCGGGAAAAATAGATCCTCCTCGATCAAAAGTCGGAATAAAAGCTGCTAACCAAGAGTTAGGATTGCAAAGATTGCCAACCAAGAGTTGGAACAAAAGCTACTAACCAAGAGTTAAGATAGTTAGGGGACGTTACTCAAAGCTGACTCCACCACAGGAGACTACCAGCCAAAAGTTGAGATGATCACCCAAAATTATCAACCAAGAGTTGAAATAAAAGGCCACTAACCAAGAGTTAGGATAACTGCTACTAACCAAGAGTTAGAATAACAGATTGCCAATCAAAAGTTGGAACGAAGATTCTGCGAAGGGGAAACCAGAGATTACTAACTGAAAGCTAGGACAAGACACCCCGACTTACCAAAACACCAGTCACCACAAATTGGATTACGTTGGGGAATGCCAACCAACAGTTGGAATAAGAGAATCAACAGACTCACAAAGGGGTTTGGATCAATAAGACTCCACTGAGAAGAAGACCAGACGACCAATACTGGGAATGCTTCCAACCATATCCTGAATCAAACAATCTTCGTTCTTTACGGTAATCGATACCAAACCTGACTTATGTTTCTGATGCATATGTTTGAGAATGACGCAATGCTCCATACGAAATGAAAATGCTACGCGTTTGGGAGGATGCTATGCAACGATGCAAAATGCAAAGGGATCTCCCCTAGCAAAATAAATGCTAGAGAAGAGAGACCGGCTCCGCTGGGGAAAACCGGGTATCACAGAATTACTCTAGCAAAATAAATGCTGGAAAGGTGAAACCGACTCCGCTGGAGGATAACAGAAGGTGCCAAGTATGATTGGACTCTCTTGGGGATAACTTGCGTGTGCCAATGATGATTGGGCTTTGCTGGGGAAGAACATGAGAAGCTTTCCTGTGTACCAATGGCAATTGGATTCTGGAATGATGCGTCAACACGGATTGAGCTTCCTGACAACCACCAGTAGGCCTTGAGTTGTAGATTATCCGTGATGGGTCAGTTATAACTGACGCTGAAAAATACCCTGTCTAGATTCAAAGGTTTTGGTTGAAGGGTCGAGGGATAGTAGCACGGCTTCCTGACATTCGCCTTGAACTTGAAGGTTGATCAAACCTGCTTGAGTAGCTCTGCCAATACGGACAGGAACGATTCCTTGGTTTCCATATTTTGCCCCAGCCTGTGGGATTTCTGTAGGGATGTTCCTTGAAGGGAAATATGCAATCTCTGCACCCTGATCTGCCTCAGCATCTTGAACCTCGAAGAGGTGCTTCATATTAATTGTCCCACGGGCAAGAAACAACTTCTGCGCTCTTAGGGTGACCTGCCCCTGTCTGGCAACGACTTTGCCCCTGATTGGCTAATATGTGGGGAAATACCCTGGTTGTCCTCGAGAGATTTATCAAATCTTGACCTGACTGCTTCAGATTAACTGACTTCTGGATGACTAACTTCCATGTTGTGATCATTTGACATAGCTTGCCCCGGTTCGCCAGAATTCAGGCATTCTACATTCTATTATGGTCAGACTTTCCATTGTGGAAACTTCCCTGCTGTCAAGCGCTTACTCGCTAGTAAAACAAGTTGTTCTGCATAAAAGACATATTAAATGCAACACATATGACAATTTTGAAACTCCAATTTGTTCACTGGAAAAAATTTGTGACATACAATGTATGAATCATTCATCAACATGTCAACATTAATGCAATGTTGTAAGAGGAATCCTTTTGGGAGTCAGTTTCGATGCGATCTTTACCGAAATATGCTTTCGAAACAAACCTGCTTCAATTAGGACTTTTGAAGGTTGTAACGTGGTCAGCTTCATGGTTAAAGAAGGAAATGATATAGGCTCGAAATTCATTTTAACCCACCCATTCTCCGTGATGTTCTCCAATCCTATATTCAGCTAATTCAACCTTAGCGTTCACCTTTCAAAGGTTGTATGACAGGAGTGACAATTCGGGAAACCACGCATCTTCAGAGTGACAGTCATTCGCTTTTCGTCTTTGTTTGGGCCCCGGTAGCCACACGATTTCGTTCTCACTTGAGAATTTTCTCTTTTGTAATCCTTTTCGTTTTTTCGTTTTTTTCATTCCCTAACTTTTGCCTGGACTAACTCTTTTGAGTTTCTTTGATTTTGAAGTCCAGCGGGATGCTCTAATTTTTGCCTAAGTCGCTTGTTTGCAAGGTTCAACTTAGCGGACTTTTTCTTTGATTTTTTTTCTTCTTTCTCTTTTTTATGAACAAATCGCGTGACACCGGCTTGTCTGACTTGTTTGAAAAGAGATTGTGATTGTTTCACTCCTGATCGACTAGGTTTAAGCATTGTGGTTTTTTAGGTACGACCTATATAGGTATGATCTATCCTCGAACGGGAACTCCTTTTGTAATTTGGATGCTTGGTCAAATTAGCTGACACCTACCCTGCCCCGGGTTATGATTGAGAGTTTTTCATTTTCAGAAAGAAACTCCTGCTACTAGGCTCAAAGGGGTTAACAAGGAGTTATCCTCCTTATATCTCTGGTGTTTGAGATTTGAAACAATGCTTGAACATCATCAACAAGTTTTTATTCAAAAGCATACATTCCACTTAAACAAGCGTTTGAAATAAAAGAAAGCAATAGAGTGAACACGAATGGATTTATTCAAAAACATGCATATTTATTTCATTTATCAATATCAATTGAAAACAACAAGTTTTACAAACGAAATTTGCAATTAAACAGGAAAGAAATCACAAATGTACAGAAATGACATGATAAAATGCAGATTGCCAGCTTCTTGGAACTGGACTTTCACACTTATTTGTTGTTGAACCAACCATCTTCAAAGTTACCCGTCGAAGTCAGTCTGAAAGTCTTCTGAACCTTCGTTCTCGGGGAACTTTGGGGATGAAAGCATGAGTGTCTATTTTTTCTGTAATGCCTGGAATGAGACCCTCCGTTATACTCGTGTCGCCCGACGCGAACTTAACGACCTTTGAATCGATAAAATCCTAAACTTCGTGCTTAAAAGCTTTACAGTTCTCAATGTGGTGCCCGGTGCCCCATCATGGAAATCACAATGGGCGTTTGCATTATAGCCAGGTGGTGGAATCTCAGTTAGTGGATGTAACTTCCGTAGTTCGACCAATCGAAGCTGAAGCAAGACTTGTAGCAACTGAGTGTAAGTCATGGTGATCTTATCAAAAATTCTGTTGGGCTGCTTCAGCCTCGGCGCATACCTCCTGGCCTTAGGAGTGTCTTAGGGAGTGAGAGATAATTGCTATCGTGTAAAATCTAGGATCTCAGGTCGTGCCACAGGTTTTCGAGGCACATCACGCCTTGGGACAGGTTCCATGGACAAAAGCGGAGCGAGCATCTCTACTGCAGCTTTAGGCACCTGGTCACCTTCTTCTTTGAGCACCTTTCTTACTACCTCCTTGATCAAACCCACCTGAGTTTTCAACTATTGGTTCTCCTCTCTGAGTGCCTGCTGGTTCGAATGCAACTCTTGCATGTTCCCCATAACCTGCCTCATCTGGCCTCGGACCTCACTCAGCTCAGCTCGTACCTGTTCCATAGCCTTGTGGGGATTTTTGTGATCTTCCTGATCGGATATCCTGCAACAAACTAGTTAGCACAGGGAATAAGATCAATGGTTATGCGGTACCTGCTATGCAAAATGATATGCGAATGCAAATGCAAAAATGTAGCAAGGGATCAAGAGTGCTGCTTATTGACTGAAGGACCGGAGTTCTACTTCGGCGAGAATATAACACAGCTCTGATAATTAGGACTCACTGATACCAATAATATTGATTCATACTTTCAAGAAGAATCAGGTTGTCTGAAGGTAAGGGTTTCCTGCATAACCCCTGCCCACTCACAGGTATGGACTTAATTCACCGACGAGGTATGGCATCCTATGCGTTCATCAGTGTTACAGACTTTCAAGAAACGATGATACGATACCTAGAAGGTGTGGCATCATCATCTCTTGAAGCGGCCTCACTTAGCTGAATCCTAAATGATTGGTCCCCAGAGTCGACAACCCTCCAAACCAACAACCCCTCAAGCCCAAAGGGCTGAAAAAGAAGTCAACTGGGAGAATCTCGTCTGAGCGTGGATTTTGCGGGACACTAGTACATCCAAAGCATGCACGCGCCCACTACTTTCCACAATTAATTCTAGGTATACACTTAAGCCTGGGTCTGGCTTATCACTCATCAGAAGAGTCGCCACCTTTCGTTATTTATCCCTCAGAACGGGAAAGGAAACGATCGGAAAAACCTAACGAAAAGGTATAAGACAAGGTCATCGCAACCATGTCCGGGTTCGGGAGTCGGTTACGCAAGGGGAAGGTATTAGCACCCCTCACGTCCATCGTACTCGATGGGATCCACGCATGTTTATTTATCTGATGGGTTATTTATCTATCTACGCTAAAAGGTTGGTCTGAAAAGAAAGGAAAATGACTCGGCAGAACACAACAGTTTTATGTCTACGTATTCCCGTCTGGAGCGAGAAATCATAGTCAACGTAGTTCGCCTAACTACGGGTAAAAAAAGGGGGGAAGGTTGCTCGCCAAGATATCGCATCTTGTGCCTACGTACTCTCACCAGGCTTGAGAGATCAGAGCAAACGTAGTTCGGGCTAACAAGACCACAAGTTTGGTTCAAAAGGTTTTACCTGAGTAGATTAACAGACAGTTCTAGCAGTTTGGTGTATGCAACTCGACCTTTGGAGACTTAGGCGTTTACCGTTTGCGGTAGAACCGAGAGTTAACAAAACTCTCCTTATGAAAATGGTTTCCAAGGATTAAAGGTCCCAAGGGACAAAAATAAGTTTGATGTTTGTTTTTGAAGTCTTTTAAAGAATAAGTGTTTTGAGTTTTGTTTGTAACTCATGTTGCACTAAAGACTTGGACTTAAGAGTGAATACGTCGCATGTCACCCAAAGGGTGCCACACTAAACACTCAAGCTATTGAAGAGAGACCCTCCAACAACCCTTTCTCAAGTGCTTAAGGCTCATAGTGTACAACACGTGTTATCCTTTATTAAGTGTTTTAAGACTGTTTGAAGATGAGAAGAGAAAGGGCGCACTAAAGGGGAACTAATCCAATCCTAAAGTTGTCATGAAAAGTTCATCTTATGGTTGAGGTTATGAGGGAACTACCTAATGTTATCATGCATGGTTAGGACCCTAATGTATATCACATTCCAACTTGAACAACAAGGAATGGAAATCCTAAGGGAAGGAAGACAAAAGAAGAAGAAGGAAACAATTATAAGAATGCAAACATGAAATGCAACCATGGAAGGTAAGTGTCACGGTGAAATTTGGATACCAAACTATTGATTAGTTTGAATCTAATTCATTTTGCAACCGAACTTTGATTTGTCCAAAGGAAGGGATAAAGATCAAAATTCCCACAATGCAATGCAAATGCAAGGTTTAGAGAGTTATAGGTTCGGGGGTTGGTTAAACTTAGGGAAGGTACTAGCATCCTAAGTTTCTGTAGTACTCTACAGGAACCTCTTGTTTTATGCTTGTTTATTGCTATGTGTTTATCTGCTTAATGGTTAAAGGACCCTAGTGGTTTATTTCTAAGTATACTCGATAAGATATCGCATCTTATGCCTACATATCCTTACGGGAGTGGAATCAGAGTATCTGTAGTTCCCCTAAAGGGTTTGAGGAGTTCTTTGACTGTGGTCAAAGTTCCTACGGGTTTAGGGTAGTTGATTGATTGATTTTAGGAGAAGAGATGAGTCTTCATTTTAAGGGAGATTTAACCGCCACAAGGTTGTAGGAAAATAGTCTTTGCATCGTCTTAAGAAAAGGGCTCAAGTACTCGGATTGTTTGACGAGTACGCCTCTATCTCTCTTAAGGCAAAGTCCCTACATGTTGATTGTATTGTTGTGGGGATGGAGATTCTATCTCGCTTAAGATGATTAACATCTTTCTCTAATGTGTTTGAATATTTGTTGTTTTGAATTGAATCGTTTTGTTTGTTTCTATGTTGTAAAGGTAAAGGTCTTTCCTATGGGGTAAGATCTATCCTAAGAGATCGACTTGAATGGGATCAAGGATCAAGTGGGAGAATGATGCAAATGAGATGCACTACACACAATTGTTGAATCATGTGTAGGTTTTTCCTTTGGACAGAATGCAAGGCGGAAAATGTAAATGATGATAATGAAAATTACTTGCAAAGTAAATTGCTGAAATGTAAAGGGCAGATAAGTAAACATATACATACGCATGAAAGCGCTGAAGTGTGTGAGAGTGGAAGTGTCGTGAGTGCGCACGCTTGATTTGTATTTTACGCTGTTGATTGATTTTAAGCGGGGTTGAATTGATTTTAAGAAAGAAAGTGGAATTGGTTTGATGAGATTGATTTGAAAAAGAGTTGTTTTAATTTTAGGAGTTTATTTGATCATTTTTAAGAAGATTAATTTGAGAAATTATTTTAAGGGAACTATGCGAGATTAACTTTTTGTTATTATTATGTGAAAAGGTTTATTATTAAAGTTAAAATTTATTAAAAAAAAAAGTTTTAAATGATTATCATAAAAAAACAAGTTAATTATAAAGTAGTTTGAGTTTTTTTAATTTATTTTATTGAATAAAGTTATTTTAAAATATGACATAAAATTTGATGAATAGAATAGATTTAAAAAAAAGTTTGCTAGCTATGTAATTAAAAGGTTAATTAGAGTCCATTAGTTAGATTATATTGAGTAAATGGCTTAATAAAAAAGATTAATTAATTAGCACGATAAAAGGAGATTATTATTTTTTTAAAAAAGGCTAATTACTTAGGATAAGGATTGATTTATAAGTCTAAATAAAATAGTGTAATAGATAAAATAAAACTAAATTATTAAAGTTGTTAATTATGATTGGGTTAACTAATTTTTTTAATTAAATTGTTTTAATGCTAATATAAAGACTTAGTGGATAAAACTAAAAGGTTTAAATAAAATAAAAATTGCTGGTTTGATTAATAGGAGATCATTAACCTATTAGTTTTAAAAGGTCTGATTAACTAATTAACTAGATAAAAACAAATTAAAGGTTTGATTAAAAAACAAGTTAATAAAACCAAATTAGAGTAAAGTGAAAACGGGTTAATGGGTGAGTTAATGGTGACTATCACGTGTTAGTGTGTCGTGTAAGTGATTGTGTGTGCGATAGACTAATTACATCAACAACAAAAAACAACACGAAGAACCCTAATCCCTTCGTCTCCAGCCCCAAATCGGAAACCCCTTTCCCTCAATTTCCGATCGCATCTCTCTCTCGCTCAAATTTCTGTACCTGAAACAATATCCAAAACATTAGTCATTCAACGAATTCAGATCGAAACAAAAAGTTACGAAGGCTGGTAGAACGGTGGAGTGAGCTCTTCGACGGTCGTGTCTGCGGCGGCGGTGGTTTCGACGGTTGAAAAGATAAGCTTCTTTTCCCTCAATCTCTTGTGTTTTCAAAAGTAGGGTTTTTTGTGATTTTTTGCTAAGCTTCGTATTCCCTTTTTTTAAAAGTCATCCCTTCTTCGATTCCAATCCCCCCTTTTATAAGAGAGTTTGGGCTTTGGATTTTTTAAAACCCTGATTGAGTCTTTGATTGCTTGTATTAAAACTTTCTATTCCTGTTTGGTCAAGATTTGAAAACTTTCATTCTTCGTGGGATTTGTATTGATGTCTGTTAATGGGAAATTTCAATCCATAATGTATTGTATCAAATATGTTTAATGCTCTTATGTCCAGGTTCATCGTATTGAGGATCTGCATATTCTTCGAATCTTTGTGGAATATTCTCTGACTGATTTTTACTGGCTCTGAATACGTGACTTAGCAGGTGGAGATAGCGGTTCGTCTGTAACTTCATGCTTCTGCTCAAAAATCAAATTTCTTCAAAGATGATGATGGTTCAATGCTGTCAAAAATGGATTATATTATTTACTGGACCCCGACAAGATCCGACCAACAGCTCTTGCTGCTTTTGGCGATGCTGTATGTCTATATCATTTTCTTGTCGTAAAAAGTTTGAACTGAATTTCGAACTTAAAGGCTGCTCAAATGTTGATGCATAAGGATTATAGTGGGCAGAAACTCTTGATGCTCCAAAAGTCGGAAGAGAAGTTGAATGGTTGTTGTCAGGAATATGTGGTGGATGTAACTGTTATATCATTTTCTGAGAATGGATACTACCTTGCGGTACGTGAGAGAATATAACAAGGATAAGCAGCAGATCATTAATACGATATACTTATTATACTATTAACTTTTAACAGACTGCAGCTACGAATGGTGTAAAGCTTTGGGATCTATGTAAATTGAAAAACTTTAGGAATATTGCTCCATATGATGCAGACACTCCAACAAACTCTGGTATTCATTTTCACCTTTTTGTGGATGGCTCTACTGTACACATGTTAAAACTTGTTCCTATTCACACAGTCTCCATCTAATTCTCTGTATCTTGTAGTGGAGTTTGACCACAGTGGGTTCTACCTTGCAGTTGCAGGCTCTGATGTAAGGTTAGGAATAATGTCTAGTGAAGAAGGGGTATTTGAAAAGCATATTTGTGCTTATCGTATAAACACATAGTTTTCAAGTATTTATCTTTGGAGTTTAACTGTAACAAGATGGTTTATAGAAATAGTTTTGGCATTAGCGTTTCCTTGAACTAGAGTGATTGGGATGTATACCCAAAATACCCATTTCTTTAGCCTTCCCTTGAACTGATTTATTGTCCCTGTTAATTTATGCAGGATATACTAAGTTGCAAATGTGAAATCTGAATGGAGCCTGATCAAAACTTTTCCTGATTTATCTGGAATAGGCGCAGTCTTGATTTCCCCCCACTCTATCATTATTGTACCGTGCACTTCTAAGATTTCATGTTTGTACAGTTACTCCTACTTCTGCTGAGGCAATTACTCACTTGCTTGTTGTGCTGATGCAAAGCTATACGGTTGTGTTTGTTTGTGCTCTGTCTGTTGAGAAAAAAAAACCTGCTGCTTTGGTGTATAAAACGTGCCTGCAGTTGATGCTTGCATCTGATGCCATTGTTTTGATTGTTTGTACCGAATTTTCGAGTTGTTCGGGAGCAAACTGACTTTTCCTCTTTTCCTTTCAGGACCCGGTTTTAAGTTTGAGAGCTGCCGGTTCCATGTCGTTGGCCGAGAAAGGTTTGACGGCGGTGATGACACTATGTCTGAACCAGAAGATTTTTGAGAATACGATTGCCTTGGAATATTGCTGCTTTTTATCATGTTGCCTTCGATGCTCGTTAGGAAGCTAGTGACAGGCTTCAGCCATTGCCCTTCCAGCCGCTCGAGTTTCACGCCCGATGATGAGCTGAACTGAGGGCTGAAATATTCATCTTAGCTATCTAATGTTTTCACTTCAACTTAACCCTTGGATCTCTGTTGTTTGGACAGGTTTGAGAACCGTTAGAAATGACAGTTGGTTGTTTGGAGCTTCGTGCGAGAGTTGGCACAGATATATGCTGCTGTTTTCAAATTGGTGTGATTATCTTGTCGTGTGATATATTCTAAGTTTGAATGACACTTTAATCCTTGCAGGTTACGGAAACATGTTGGTGTAAGTTTGGAGCTTGTTGCTTGAGTGATGCAAATATATTTCTGGTGTCAACATTTCTTAGGATCTTCGTTAACAGTGGTTGAGGATGGGCAACCAACTTCCTCAGCATAAAACTCTATCCGACTCATTATTAACGACGTCGGTCTTTTGTTGCGTGTTATTAGTGGTTGTTGCGGTTTGCTTTAGTAAGGGCCTTACAATCTCATGAACTTTAAAATTCAATTTACTTATGCTAAGACTTATTACTAGTAGGAATCACTGCACATGTTATTGGTCTCCATGGTTTTATGCAGGCTGCAGGATCCTTGCAAATCAGCTGACACCGGCGACCATCGGGTTGGTTTACTGAGACTTTCTGGCTTGATTATCGATGTTATGGGTGTGGTTGTTTGCTGATTTATTAGTTACTAACTCTTCTTTTCTGTTGGTTTTATCATGCAGCAGATAATATGACGGAAATTCATTGTGGAAGAATCTTGCGATTGCGGCAAGGACGACGATGTGGCAGTTGCAGCTTCACTTTGTCCAACAGCTTCACTTCATATTTAGGCAGACATCTAAATCTTCAGAATTTAGGCTTAGGTTTAGTGCACTCTGAGATGTGAAACTAACACTGCTTCCTGGATTATATGTTCTTGTATAATGAAGAAATATTGGAAACACTTGTGAATTTAATCCCATTTGAAGGGGCTCCTAATTTATCTAATCTCATACAATTATTGGTAAAAAAGGTACAAACAGATCTTTAAAAGAGAACCGGTGGTGTACTCATGTATGTCCTTTAATTATGCCCAACAAGTAATGCTTTTAATCAAAATACCTTTAGAAGAGGAAAATCAACTTTCTATGGAAAAAGCAAATCATGCGAAGCCGCTTGTCATACCAACATGCTAAGAAACTAGTATCGAATCCTTTAACCTTGTAAATCCTGGATTCACTCATTCTTAATCTTATGCTTTCAAAACTGATACTTATAAATCCAAAACAATGGGGTTTTGGCTTGAACCAACTTCGAGTAACAAAACTTGAACTTTGAAAATGATGGAAACCTCACTCCAATAATTTCTCGCTAACTTGATCCAAGATGCCAATTCCTCATGTCATCCACAAGCTACAAATAATCAACTTCTCCCCTTAAAACCCAAGGGAATCAAAATGATAAACAAAGCCTTCCTTGAGTTAACCATCTTGATTCTAAGAAGACGAGGTCAGAAAGACATCCATGACTAAAAAAAAGAATGATAAAAATAGAAACCCCGGAAACTCAACGCAAATGGTCACGTCTTTGTAATGCTTGGCTGTGAGAAATAAATGATGCCTCTATTTTAATTTATTGCATCAGCGCAAACTGGTTAGTCAGAAAACACATACAAAATCAAAAGAAAACACGAGGGGAAAAAACGCAAGTAGGTGGGATCTTAAGGTCAAAAAATAGGGTGTGACAGATGTCCCTATTTAAGTTTCTTCTATCCGGAGATATGAAGATTGAGATCTTTGTCTAGACGAGATGGGAGGGACTTAAATATAAACATTGCACGAATTTTTGGCCTTAAGATGCCACCGAATGCAAATGATATGCAATGATATGAAAATGCTAGACAGAGCTTCTGTGGGGAGATGATGTCGCAGGGGATGAACTGGACACGACACACGGGAAGAACCGACTTAACAAAGCGAGACTCCACGGGAAGAGACAACGATCAACATTGTGGATTCTCCAAAAATAAAGATAAGATATAATAATACCACCAGGGGTACAGTGGCTTGGACAGTGAAACAGGATCTTGAAGGTGAAGGGTAGCCCACTACCAACGTGTGGCAGCCTAAATAAAGATATCCGGTTGAAACGAGAAACACATGTTACTTACTATCAAGCATATGATAGCCTATGCTGAGGTGTTTGATCGAAAGACGATACATTACCTACTATCAAGTGTATGATTGCCTAAGCGGAGGTAATAGTCAAAACAAGGTGTATTACCTACTATCAAATGTATGATAGCCTAAGCAAAGGTAATAACCAAAAGATGTCGAGATCACCTACTACCAAACATATGGCAGCCTAAGCCAAGGCGTCTGACCACAATAAGATGTGTTATCTACTATCAAACATATGATAGCCTAAGAACACCAAAGGAAAGATGACCTACCACCAAACATATGGCAACCTAAGAAAAAAGGTATCTGTCAAAACAAGGTGTATTACCTACTATCAAACATATGATAGCCTAGGAAAAGGTGAACACCAAAGGAAAGATGACCTACTACCAATCTTGGCAGCCTAAGCAAAGGTATCTGACCAAAAAAGATGGTATATTACCGACTATCAAACATATGATAGCCTAAGAAGAGGTAGTAACCAAAAGAAGAGATCACCTACTACCAAACATATGGCAGCCTAAGCCAAGGTGTATGTCCAAAAGAAAGGTGTATTACCTACTATCAAATGTATGATAGCCTAAGAAGAGGTAATAAACAAAATGAGGGATCACCTACTACCAAACGTATGGCAGCCTAAGAAAATGTATCCGACCGAAAGACGGTATATTACCTACTATCAAATGTATGATAGCCTAAGCAAAGATAATAACCAAAAAGACATGTCACCTATTATATGGCAGCCTAAGAGAAGGCGTCTGACCAAAAGAAAGGTGTATTACCTACTATCAAATATATGATAGCCTACGAAAAGGTGAACACAAAAGGAAAGAGAAAATTTGGATACCAAACTATTGATTAATTTGAATCTAATTCATTTTGCAACCGAAATTTGATTTGTCCAAAGGAAGGGATAAAAATCGAAATTCCCACAATGCAATGCAAATGCAAGGTTTATAGAGTTATAGGTTCGGGGGTTGGTTAAACTTAGGGAAGGTACTAGCATCCTAAGTTTCTGTAGTACTCTACAAGAACCTCTTGTTTTATGCTTGTTTATTGCTATGTGTTTATTAGCTTAATGGTTAAAGGACCCTAGTGGTTTATTTCTAAGTATACTCGATAAGATATCGCATCTTATGCCTACATGTCCTTACGGGAGTGGAATCAGAGTATCTGTAGTTCCCCTAAAGGGTTTGAGGAGTTCTTTGACTGTGGTCAAAGTTCCTACGGGTTTAGGGTAGTTGATTGATTGATTTTAGGAGAAGAGATGAGTCTTCATTTTAAGGGAGATTTAACTGCCACAAGGTTGTAGGAAAATAGTATTTGCATCGTCTTAAGAAAAGGGCTCAAGTACTCAGATTGTTTGACGAGTACGCCTCTATCTCTCTTAAGGCAAAGTCCCTACATGTTGATTGTATTGTTGTGGGGATGGAAATTCTATCTCGCTTAAGATGATTAACATCTTTCTCTAATGTGTTTGAATATTTGTTGTTTTGAATTGAATCGTTTTGTTTGTTTCTATGTTGTAAAGGTAAAGGTTCTTCCTATGGGGTAGGATCTATCCTAAGAGATCGACTTGAATGGGATCAAGGATCAAGTGGGAGAATGATACAAATGAGATGCACTACATACAATTGTTGAATCATGTGTAAGTTTTTCCTTTAGACGGAATGCAATGCGGAAAATGTAAATGATGATAATGAAAATTACTTGCAAAGTAAATTGCTGAAATGTAAAAGGCAGATAAGTAAACATACACATACGCATGAAAGCGCTGAAGTGTGTGAGAGTGGAAGTGTCGTGAGTGCGCATGATTGATTTGTATTTTATGCTGTTGATTGATTTTAATGAGGGTTGAATTGATTTTAAGAAAGAAAGTGGAATTGGTTTGATGAGATTGATTTGAAAAAGAGTTGTTTTAATTTTAGGAGTTTATTTGATCATTTTTAAGAAGATTAATTTGAGAAATTATTTTAAGGGAACTATGAGAGATTAACTTTTTGTTATTATTATGTGAAAAAGTTTATTATTAAAGTTAAAATTTATTAAAAAAAAAGTTTTAAATGATTATCATAAAAAAATAAGTTAATTATAAAGTAGTTTGAGTTTTTTTAATTTACTTTATTGAATAAAGTTATTTTAAAATATGACATAAAATTTGATGAATAGAATAGATTTAAAAAAAAAGTTTGCTAGCTGTGTAATTAAAATGTTAATTAGAGTCCATTAGTTAAATTATATTGAGTAAATAGCTTAATAAAAAAGATTAATTAATTAGCACGATAAAAGGAGATTATTATTTTTTTAAAAAAAGTCTAATTACTTAGGATAAGGATTGATTTATAAGTCTAAATAAAATAGTGTAATAGATAAAATAAAACTAAATTATTAAAGTTGTTAATTATGACTGAGTTAACTAATTTTTTTAATAAAATTGTTTTAATGCTAATATAAAGACTTAATGGATAAAACTAAAAGGTTTAAATAAAATAAAAACTGTTGGTTTGATTAATAAGAGATCATTAACCTATTAGTTTTAAAATGTCTGATTAACTAATTAACTGGATAAAAACAGATTAAAGGTTTGATTAAAAAACAAGTTAATAAAACCAAATTAGAGTAAAGTGAAAACGGGTTAATGGGTGAGTTAATGGTGACTATCACGTGTTAGTGTGTCGTGTAAGTGCTTGTGTGTGCGATAGACTAATTACATCAACAACAAAAAACAACACGAAGAACCCTAATTCCTTCGTCTCCAGCCCCAAATCGGAAACCCCTTTCCCTCAATTTCCGATCGCATCTCTCTCTCTCGCTCAAATTTTTGTACCTGAAACAATATCCAAAACGTTAGTCATTCAACGAATTCAGTTCGAAACAAAAAGTTACCGAAGGCTGGTATAACGATGGAGTGAGCTCTTCGACGGTCGTGTCTGCGGCGGCGGCGGTTTCGACGGTTGAAAAGATAAGCTTCTTTTCCCTCAATCTCTTGTGTTATCGAAAGTAGGTTTTTTGTGATTTTCTGCTAAGCTTCGTATTCCTTTTTTTTAAAATTCCTCCCTTCTTCGATTCCAATCCCCCCTTTTATAAGCGAGTTTGGGCTTTGGATTTTTTAAAACCCTGATTGAGTCTTTGATTGCTTGTATTAAAACTTTCCATTCCTGTTTGGTCAAAATTTGAAAACTTTCCTTTTTCGTGGGATTTGTATTGATGTCTGTTAATGGGAAATTTCAATCCATAATGTCTTGTATCAAATATGTTTAATGCTCTTATGTCCAGGTTCATCGTATTGAGGATCTGCATATTCTTCGAATCTTTGTGGAATATTCTCTAACTGATTTTTACTGGCTCTGAATACGTGACTTGGCATGTGAAGATAACGGTTCGTCTGTAACTTCCTGCTTCTGCTCAAAAATTAAATTTCTTCAAAGATGATGATGGTTCAATGCTGTCAAAAAATGGATTATATTATTTACCGGACCACGGCAAGATCCGACCAACAGCTCTTGCTGCTTTTGGCGATGCTGTATGTCTATATCATTTTCTTGTCGTAAAAAGTTTGAACTGAATTTCGAACTTAGAGGCTGCTCAAAGGTTGATGCATAAGGATTATAGTGGGCAGAAACTCTTGATGCTCCAAAAGCCGGAAGAGAAGTTGAATGGTTGTTGTCAGGAATATGTGGTGGATGTAACTGCTATATCATTTTCTGAGAATGGATACTACCTTGCGGTACGTAAGAGAATATAACAAGGATAAGCAGCAGATCATTAATACGATATACTTATTATACTATTAACTCTTAACAGACTGCAGCTACGGATGGTGTAAAGCTTTGGGATCTACGTAAATTGAAAAACTTCAGGAATATTGCTCCATATGATGCAGACACTCAACAAACTCTGGTATTCATTTTCACCTTTTTGTGGATGGCTCTACTGTACACATGTTAAAACTTGTGCCTATTCACACAGTCTCCATCTAATTCTCTGTATCTTGCAGTGGAGTTTGACCATAGTGGGTTCTACCTTGCAGTTACAGGGTCTGATGTATGGTGAGGAATAATGTCAAGTGAAGAAGGGGATTTGAAAAGCATATTTGTGCTTATTGTATAGACACATAGTTTTCAAGTATTTATCTTTGGAGTTTAACTGTAACAAGATGGTTTATAGAAATAGTTTTGGCATTAGCGTTTCCTTGAACTAGAGTGATTGGGATGTATACCCAAAATACCCATTTCTTTAGCCTTCCCTTGAACTGATTTATTGTCCTTGTTAATTTATGCAGGATATACTAAGTTGCAAATGTGAAATCTGAATGGAGCCTGATCAAAACTTTTCCTGATTTATCTAGAACAGGCGCAGTCTTGATTTCCCCCACTCTATCATTACTGTACCGTGCACTTTTAGGATTTCATGTTTGTACAGTTACTCCTACTTTTGCTGAGGCAATTACTCACTTGCTTGTTGTGCTGATGCAAAGCTACACAGTTGCGTTGGTTTGTGCTGCTGTCTGTTGAGAAAAAAAACCTGCTGCTTTGGTGTATAAAACGTGCCTGCAGCTGATGCTTGCATCTGATGCCATTGTTTTGTTTGTCTGTACCGAATTTTGAGTTGTTCGGGAGCAAACTGACTTTTCCTCTTTTTCTTTCAGGACCCGGTTTTAAGTTTGAGAGTTGCCGGTTCCGTGCCGTTGGCCGAGAAAGGTTTGACGGTGATGATGACACTATGTCTGAACCAGAAGATTTTTGAGAATACGATTGCCTTGGAATATTGCTGCTTTTTATCATGTTGCCTTCGATGCTCGGTAGGGAGCTGGTGACAGGCTTCAGTCGTTGCCCTTCCAGCCGCTCGAGTTTCACGCCCGATGATGAGCTGAACTGAGGGCTGAAATATTCATCTTAGCTATCTAATGTTTTCACTTCAACTTAACCCTTGGATCTTTGTTGTTTGGACAGGTTTGAGAACCGTTAGAAATGACGGTTGGTTGTTTGGAGCTTCGTGCGAGAGTTGGCACAGATATATGCTGCTGTTTTCAAATTGGTGTGATTATCTCGTCGTGTGATATATTATAAGTTTGAATGACACTTTAATCCTTGCAGGTTATGGAAACATGTAGGCGTAAGTTTGGAGCTTGTTGCTTGAGTGATGCAAATATATTTCTGGTGTCAACATTTCTTAGGATCTTCATTAACAGTGGTTGAGGATGGACAACCAACTTCCTCAGCATAAAACTCTATCCGACTCATTATTAACGGCGTCGGTCTTTTGCTACGTGTTGTTAGTGGTTGCTGCGGTTTGCTTTAGTAAGGGCCTTACAATCTCATGAGCTTTAAAATTCAATTTACTTATGCTAAGACTTCTTACTAGTAGGAATCACTGCACATGTTATCGGTCTCCATGGTTTTATGCAGGCTGCAGAATCCTTGCACATCAGCTGACACCGGCGACCATCAGGTTGGTTTACTGAGACTTTCTGGCTAGATTATCGATGCTATGAGTGTGGTTGTTTGCTGATTTATTAGTTACTAACTCTTATTTTCTGTTGGTTTTATCATGCAGCAGATAATATGATGGGAATTCATTGTGGAAGAATATTGGATTGCGGCAAGGACGACGATGTGGCAGTTGCAACTTCACTTTGTCCAACAACTTCACTTCATATCTAGGCAGACATCTAAATCTTCAGAATTTAGGCTTAGTTTTAGTACACTCTGAGATGTGAAACTAACACTGCTTCCTGGATTATATGTTCTTGCATAGTGAAGAAATATTGGAAACACTTGTGAATTTAATCCCATTTGAAGGGGCTCCTAATTTATCTAATCTCATACAATTATTGGTAAAAAGGGTACTAACAGATCTTTAAAAGAGAACCGATGGTGTACTCCTGTATGTCCTTTAATTATGCCCAACAAGTAATGCTTTTAACCAAAAGACCTTTAGAAGAGGAAAATCGACTTTCTATGGAAAAAGCAAATCATGCGAAGCCGCTTGTCATACCAACATGCTAAGAAACTAGTATCGAATCCTTTAACCTTGTAAATCCTGGATTCACTCATTCTTAATCTTATGCTTTCAAAACTGATACTTATAAATCCAAAACAATGGGGTTTTGGCTTGAACCAACTTCGAGTAACAAAACTTGAACTTTGAAAATAATGGAAACCTCACTCCAATAATTTCTCGCTAACTTGATCCAAGATGCCGATTCCTCATGTCATCTACAAGCTACAAATAATCAACTTCTCCCCTTAAAACCCAAGGGAATCAAAATGATAAACAAAGCCTTCCTTGAGTTAACCATCTTGATTCTAAGAAGACGAGGTCAGAAAGACATCCATGACTAAAAAAAAAGAATGATAAAAATAGAAACCCCGGAAACTCAACGCAAATGGTCACGTCTTTGTAATGCTTGGCTGTGAGAAATAAATGCTGCCTCTATTTTAATTTATTGCATATGCGCAAACTGGTTAGTCAGAAAGCACATACAAAATCAAAAGAAAACACGAGGGAAAAAAACGCAAGTAGGTGGGATCTTAAGGTCAAAAAATAGGGTGTGACAGATGCCCCTATTTAAGTTTCTTCTATCCGGAGATATGAAGATTGAGATCTTCGTCTCGACGAGATGGGAGGGACTTAAATATAAACATTGCACAAATTTTTGGCCCTAAGATGCCACCGAATGCAAATGGTATGCAATGATATGAAAATGCTAGACAGAGCTTCTGTGGGGAGATGATGTCACAGGGGATGAACTGGACACGACACACGGGAAGAAGCGACTTAACAAAGCGAGACTCCACGGGAAGAGACAACGATCAACATTGTGGATTCTCTAAAAATAAAGATAAGATATAATAATACCACCAGGGGTACAGTGGCTTGGACAGTGAAACAGGATCTTGAAGGTGAAGGGTAGCCCACTACCAACGTGTGACAGCCTAAACAAAAATATCCGGTTGAAACGAGAAACACATGTTACTTACTATCAAGCATATGATAGCCTATGCCGAGGTGTTTGATCGAAAGACGATACATTACCTACTATCAAATGTATGATAGCCTAAGCGAAGGTAATAGTCAAAACAAGGTGTATTACCTACTATCAAATGTATGATAGCCTAAGCAAAGGTAATAACCAAAAGATGTCGAGATCACCTACTACCAAACATATGACAGCCTAAGCCAAGGCGTCTGACCATAATAAGATGTGTTATCTACTATCAAACATATGATAGCCTAAGAACACCAAAGGAAAGATGACCTACCACCAAACATATGGCAGCCTAAGAAAAAAGGTACCTGTCAAAACAAGGTGTATTACCTACTATCAAACATATGATAGCCTAGAAAAAGGTGAACACCAAAGGAAAGATGACCTAATACCAATCTTGGCAGCCTAAGCAAAGGTATCTGACCAAAACAGATGGTATATTACCTACTATCAAACATATGATAGCCTAAGAAAAGGTAGTAACCAAAAGAAGAGATCACCTACTACCAAACATATGGCAGCCTAAGCCAAGGTGTCTGTCCAAAAGAAAGGTGTATTACCTACTATCAAATGTATGATAGCCTAAGAAGAGGTAATAAACAAAAGGAGGGATCAGCTACTACCAAACGTATGGCAGCCTAAGAAAATGTATTCGACCGAAAGACGGTATATTACCTACTATCAAATGTATGATAGCCTAAGCAAAGGTAATAACCAAAAAGATAGGTCACCTACTACCAAACATATGGCAGCCTAAGAGAAGGTGTCTGACCAAAAGAAAGGTGTATTACCTACTATCAAATATATGATAGCCTAAGAAAAGGTGAACACAAAAGGAAAGATAACCTACTACCAATCTTGGCAGCCTAAGCAAAGGTATCTGACCAAAACAAATGGTATATTACCTACTATCAAATGTATGATAGCCTAAGCCAAGGTGTTTGACCAAAATCAAAATGTGCCAGAGATTATAAAGCTTCAACGGGGATCTTCAAGAGATGTAAGCCTGTTGATCAGCAAAATATGTCCTCTCAAAGAGAGACTAGTTGTAATAAACTTCATCGACCTTCTTGGGAGAGATGCTCTTTGATGGAGTTAAAGCTTGTATGATAGACTCGCTGGGGAATACATTCCTGAAGAGTATCTTGTTGTAGTTATAAAATATGTATCCTTGTAGTGTAAGTTCTCAAATAAAGAGAAATATTTGTAATGTCTTCGATGCGTTTCTCTGACAAATTTCCAGAGGAATGCCTTTTGATGACTTAATAATCTTGATAAATCCACTGGGGCGGACAAATTGTCTTGAGGAGACTGTTATTTATCATTTTGAACAAGATCCTGATCAAAACGAGTTGCTCAAATAAAGGGGATGTTGCAGTCCAGATATAAATTGTTGAGAAGCTTCTGATAACACTGTTGGGGAAATATTCGTCTTCAATAGTTATCTTCATAAAAACCCTTCTTGGGGAGTTAAGTGTGAAATAAACACACACTTAATCCACAACCAAATATTGGAGATGTCCACAATGCGATTGTCAAGGATCAAAGTTCAATTCAGGAAATAACTGAAGAGAAACTGTCAAGCAAGACCCAACCATCGAGGTGTGAACTCAAATGGGGTTTAACTAAAACAACCGTCTTCCACGAGAATCAAACTCTGTGGGGAAATAGGAGCATCGCGCTTTTTCTGCCTAGGGCTGGCAACTCTATTTAGAGGGATAAGACACACCCAAACACCTAAGGATAACTACAACCAAGGCGATAGAATAAAACAAACACAAAGGATGCAAAATGCACATGTCGTGCTATCTACCTATATGTTATGCGTATGTTATGCTGACAAAACAGACAGAAAGAGGTGACCGGGGATGAAGTAAACATCTCGGGACAAACATCCGACCAATCTTCAAAGATAGAAGTACCACTGGGTCTTTCAAACTCTCAGAGAGATTCGCCGAATCTCGACGTAACTGCCCTTGATTGGCGGTATAACTGAGTCTTCCAATTTTTGTGCTTTAGATGAAGCCAGGACTGGTTCGAATCAAACCTCATGGGAAAATAACTTGCCTCAGGTCAGCAAAGTCTTCAAATCCATCAACGTCCGTACGTAATCTTTCTAAGATGTCAAGCGCATTTAGCAAGTCAGAAATGTTAATTTCGAAACGGTTAATGCAACACACGTTCGTCTTGAGGTTTTGAAAAGGGATATCGTTATAACTTGTGATCGAAACCACTAGTTAGGATTAAAAATTATTTATAAGACCGATTTAATTTGGGCGAGCTCAAGGAGTCAGGAAACAATATCTCATCGAGTATGCTTTCGAACTAAGCCTTACTTCAATTAGGACTTCGAGGGTCGTATATAGGCTTAGTTTATGACTTGTAAAGTGGGGGAATAAAGGGTTAGTATATTTGTGCCCACCCAATTTTTGGAAGATGTTCATTATTATATATTTTTTGATATTACCCTGCCCCAGGCTAAAAACGAGGTTTCGGTTTGGGAGAAAAAACAGATCTTTCCTCAAGGCTTAAAGAAGGGTTAACTATTTTCGATGTTTAGATGGTTGGAAAAAAATGCCATACATCATCAGTAGGGTTTTTATTTGAAGCATACAACAAGAGATCATGCGTTTTACTTCATCATCCTCCTCCCAATTCTCTGTCAGAGCAAGAGATCGGGTAAAGTTGGTATTATAAATTATTTTGAAAAACAATTTGAGTGAAAACGAATGGATTTCTTCAAGACAAACATTTATTGCATTACTTCTCACACTCTTGCATATTGATGAATTGATCTTGAAATGATCTTTGACATGTCTCAACACAGTATCCCATGATCATAAAGACTTGGAATTGAGTCTTAATCTCCTTCAGTTCAACTGTTGACTTAGGGTTGACCAGGTGAAAACCCTAATTGCACCAATCTTGACTGTGGCTTCACACACTTGATATAATGACTAACATAAGCTTCAAGATGACCCTCAAGGTCTCCCATGAGTTCTCACAATACTCTCCACCCATAACCATGGATTCAAACCCATCTAACAATCTTCAGATGACCTCCAGGATAGGAGGTACACCATTCTTTACCAATCCACTCCTTCTGATGAGCTTTGACATTCTTCTGAGGATAATAAGACCTTGATGACTTGAATATAACCCCTCTCTTTATAAGCACACACCTCTCAATCCCCTGTTCATAGACTATGGTATGCAAATGCTAATGCTACGAATACAATGATAAATGCAATGAAACGAAAGCCAACTAAAGCAAAAAGTTGGGGCAAATTTTGGGGTGTAACACCCACCAACACCTTAAAGCATGGTGCTGGTTCCACTGGTAGTTTTAGGAAATGAGCGATTCTCGGTTGCACAAAGTTATCAGAGTTGCCCCCATCAATAAGTATTTGCACTTGGAGTTTGCCAATTTTTTCCATAAAACGCATTGTCCCTAGACTGTTAGCCCCTTTCAAAGCATTTAGGGATAGGTGATGTTTAGTTTCTGTTTGTTTTACTGTGTTTTGTGTGTGGTCCGGTGGCTCTAGCTCCTCCTCAATTTTATCTTCAGGTTCAGGTTCATATTGCATCAACATCAAGTGTTTGTTTGGACATTTATGGCTAAATGAGAATTTCTCATCGCACCAATAACATCGTCTATTCTCTTCTCTCGATTGCATCTCAACCGGGGTAATTCTTTTGATGTTTGGATTCTTTTGGTTAAGGTTCATTGGTCTTGTGGATGGTGTTTGAAGTAATGGTGGGTTATTAGGTTTTTGGGTGAAGTATGTTTTATTTGAATTGAAGAGAGTTCTATTTTGGTATTGTGTTGTTGGTTTTGGGTTTTTTGTAGTTTGGTGGCAGAATTGTATTTTTCTTCGTAAACTTTGGCTAGGGACACAGCTTTCACAATGGTGATAGGAGTGTGAATCATCACATCTCTCCTAATCTCATTAGTTAAGCCAATGATAAAGCAGTCAACAAGAGCATCAATGCTTAACCCATAGACCCTGTTTGCTAACGCTCAAAATTGCAGGTAATAATCACTCACAGTTCCAGTTTGATTAAGCTTAAACAATGAAGCTCGGGGACAATCGTAGATTGAAGGTCCAAAATCCAATTCTAGAGCTCTAGTGAATTTGACCCAGGAATTAAAAGGATGTGTTCTCTTAATCATTTGAAACCAAGGAACCACGTCTTGGTCCAAATTAACATATGTGATAGCCAATCGATCCTTATCGGGGGTTTCGTAATAATCAAAAAACCGCTCACCGTTGGTGAATGGAGCGAAGGCGGTTTTTGGAGTCCCTGGAGTCGCCCTCTTCGACGTGAACGGTCACGTTGGAGTCGTGACCGTCACCGTTGGTGAATGGAGCGAAGGCGGTTTCTGGAGCGTTGTCGTTGCGTGGGCTGATCATGATCAAACAGGGTTGAATACTACTTTGGTTCTTGTGCTTTTATGCGTCTATAAAAGAAAAAACGGGGGAGCAAAGGGTTCTCACCGACGGGGCCACTGATCTTACAGAATCAGAAAGGGATCAGCAGCTTGCCACGCGTCGTGAGCTCCTGTGTTCACCATCGGTGTTGAAGAGGATGAAGGGGTGTACCTATAAGGTACTCTGATGCTAAAGTGAGTAACGGAGTTAAAGAGAGCAAGTACAGAAAGAAGATGTATAATTCAAAATACCTGACCCTCTAGTGAAAGAGGGTATTTATAGTTTGTCCCCAACGCTGGGCTGACAGTTACATTGCATTCTGTCGTACCCCAAATTTTACCCTTAAATTCATTGATCATTCGCATAACATCTTAAGTCAATCATTCATGCACAACTAACCACTTTATTTAGTTTTGTGTTTTATAGGTTTACTAAAAGAAATTTGAAAGTCTTGAACCCTGTGTGCATGCCCATCAGAAGCCTACTTTTTCTACAAGTTATATTAAATTTATGTGGACATAAACGAAGGATACCCTTATCATTATGGTCCCATGGTCGAGACAAATTCAAGATTCCTCAAGAATCCTCATAAGTTTCACAAGGAGGATCTGGAGGTCCTGCCCTTTTACTTCAAGAGGAGTCATTTAAGAGGTAAAAGGAATTTTGTGATGGATAACAATACAAACATTCAAAATTGCAAGTTTGGACAAAAATTCTGGATCAGATTTCTGCTACAATAGTTCAAAGAGATATCCAAATTTGCGGATTCCTTTCCCCCTAAGTTGCAGTTTTAAATTCAAGATTTAGTGCTAAAAAAATGGGAATATAAATGGCAAATTCAAGAAAGGAAAGAGAGTTTTAACTCATGTCATAAAGAAGATCAATTTGAGGTTCAAGGTATAAAGATGAAACTATTCAAAAAGCTTTAAAGAATTTCAAACATGGGTAGCTTTAAGAAATTCAAGTATCATACCATTTGGATTTTCAAGTTCATAACTTGGACGAAAGTTCAAGGTGCATGTTCTTATAAAGCCAAGTCAATGATATTCAAGTGCAAAAGACCTTTCAAAAGGGATTGTTTTGTTCAATTGGAAATACATTTGCTAGTACCAAACTCAAGAATGCCCATAAACCAAGTTTGTTTCTATTGGAAGATTTACATGATTATTTTTTATCCAAAGCTGCAAGAGAAAGTATAAGGGTCTGATTCATTCAAATGTCACAAGTTGAATTCCTAAATCCAAGAATCATCCATACAAGTTCAGCTCCACGTTTTTTTTTAAAGCTAACCATGTTTGAAATTCTTTAAAGCTTCTTGAATAGTTTCATCCTTATACCTTGAACCTCAAATTGATCTTCTTTATGACATGAGTTAAAACTCTCTTTCCTTTCTTGAATTTGCCATTTAAATTCCCATTTTTTTAGCACTAAAACTTGAATTTAAAATTGCAACTTAAGGGGAAAGGAATCTGCATAGTTTGTCCCTAGACCGTTAGCCCCTTTCAAAGCATTTAGGGATAGGTGATGTTTAGTTTCTGTTTGTTTTACTGTGTTTTGTGTGTGGTCCGGTGGCTCTAGCTCCTCCTCAATTTTATCTTCAGGTTCTGGTTCATATTGCAGCAACATCAAGTGTTTGTTTGGATATTTATGGCTAAATGAGAATTTTTCATCGCACCAATAACATAGTCCCTTCTCTTTTCTCAATTGCATCTCAACCGGGGTAATTCTTTTGATGTTTGGATTCTTTTGGTTAGGGTTCATTGGTCTTGTGGGTGGTGTTTGAAGTAACGGTGGGTTATTAGGTTTTTGGGTGAAGTCTGTTTTATTTGAATCGAAGAGAGTTTTATTTTGGTATTGTGTGTGTTGGTTTTGGGTTTTTTGTAGTTTGGTGGCATAATTGTATTTTTCTTCGTAAATTTTGGCTAGGGACACAACTTTCACAATGGTGATAGGAGTGTGAATCATCACATCTCTCCTAATCTCATTAGTTAAGCCACTGATAAAGTAGTCAACAAGAGCATCAGTGCTTAACCCATAGACCCTGTTTGCTAACGCTGTAAATTGCAGGTAATAATCACTCACAGTTCCAGTTTGATTAAGCTTAAACAATGAAGCTCGGGGACAATCGTAGATTGAAGGTCCAAAATCCAATTCTAGAGCTCTAGTGAATTTGACCCAGGAATTAAAAGGATGTGTTCTCTGAATCATTTGAAACCAAGGAACCACGTCTTGGTCCAGATGAACATATGTGATAGTCAATCGTTCCTTATCGGGGGTTTCGTAATAATCAAAAAACCGCTCGGCTCTAAAAATCCATTCCATCACATTTTTTCCATCAAAACGGGGGAAGTCAAGCTTAATATTTCTTACCTGAAACGGAGCTTTGGTTGAGTTCGCAGCACCATGGAAAGAATTCTGAGGAGAGTTGCGTAAGAGCAATGAAAGAGCTTCGTTGATCTGATCTAGTTTCCCATCAGTTGATGATTGTAGTTCCTCCATCTGTTGAAAACGAGTTTCACTCGCTGCACCGAAACGCTCGAATTGGATCTGAACTTCATCATACAACTTCTTAATGTCCTCTGCATTTTTCTTCACTTCGGCTGATAGCTCTTTCATCCTGGTGTTTTCTGCCATGGTGAGATGAAAACACCAATGAAATGGTAGAAATAATGCTAGAGAGAAAACAAGGAAAAGTTTGATTAAATCAGTATCAACCTCTACCAAGTAGAAGGATTTGGTAATACAAAATATGCAAATACAAAGAAAGTATTAGAGGGAGAGAAATACTTCACAATTCACACATAATAAACCCTAGTTCCCTTATCATTCTGTTTTATACCCACAGTAATGAAATCCTTCAATTAAGTATTGGTCTTGCGCAACCTGGTGCTTTTACGGCTGTCCGGAATTTCCGGATCACTCACAACAAAATTCTTCTCTTGCATTCTATGTAAACCCTTACACACTTGAATTGCTGACTCAACATTCTCTAGGTCCTTCTCCATATTTTGTCTTATTACACAAAATAATAAAAGTATAATGTGACAAGATACACGTATGTCCTTAATTAAAGGTGTACATATTTTCGTAGTGTATATTCCTTTTTCTCTTATTATTATAGATTATTATTATTATTATTATTATTATTATAAGATGAGTAAAGTAGACCTATCACAAAACCAGTACCAAATTTACTTCCATCTAATCCAACAAGAAGATGACAATTTTCTTCAACCACAAAATGACAATCTTCAACTCTCACCGTTTATATCTCAACTAGTGCTCACGGCAACTCCCAATCTCAATGTTAATATCTAAACTAGTGCTAACTTCAACTCCCACTATGATGTATTGGAAGATGGTGATGAGTTGTAAGCATATTGCTTAGGCAAATTAGACCAACTAAAGCCAGAGAAATGAAGAAAATTACAAGAATACAAAATTCATAATAAACACATGAATAACATTCAACACCGCTCCATTCTTCAACTCATGCAAGCCTTCAAGGTAGTTCAGATGCAAGAGTTGAATTGATCCTCTAGGCATTCAAGGAGTTGGACCCTAAAATTTGAAAAACAGAAAGAAAATGAGATCAAGAAGCGAAAAAAAAATCATTAATTGTTTCTGCAACAGCTTTTTGAATTAGCCAATAGAAGTTTGTTTTTCTACACACAACTACAAAAATACACAAATTCAGATTTTAACTATTTTTGTCGTAGCCTTTGAAACACATATCATCAGTTCAGCAAAAATTATCTGGACTCAACAACTGCAATATGATTATATAAAGTCTGTATATTTGGATTCTAATGGAGTTATGTGATGTCAGCATATAGATAGATACATACAGCTTCCAAAAAAGTATCAGTATGTGATAACAAGTCCCACATCGGAATTGTGAAAGTGAATAGTACAGAACATGACGTATAAAGAACAAGTGTGTGATTCATTGCAACATACTTACCTGGATGGGGTCAATGGATGATCATCAAGGTCCATGGCCTAGGCAAGTGACCTCCATTGCACTTAGGAGGGGTGCTAGTCTAAGGTCTACCCAAGTGGTGGAGCCTACATCATAATTTGTTGCTGTGGAGGCCTGCGTTCGCGCGGCCTCCTCCAATTATAGTTATTTCAAATTTGTTTTCATTTTCTAATTTTTGAAGGCTCTTCTGCTCTAACCAAATTATCTAGACATGTTTAATATTATTCTCTATCCTTGTAGCAATGTCTCTTGAAAAAGTTCGAAAGTGGTTTTTCAATATTTAATGAAAAGAATACACATGACAAGTACTGAAAGAAACTCTCATGATTTTTATGTACCTTCTCACCAGTCCTTTAATTATCCAACTACCTGTACTTCTTGTTTGAGAAAAGATCCTTGGACATGTAAAGGGACATCAGATTGGATTTCGTAGATCATTTTGTTCAATGAAAAGCATGGTGAATGATGGACGACTATGAGCAGTGATTTGATAGCAGATATTCCTAATCCCACATTGCTTATGAGAGGAATTAGATGATTTTGAAGTTATATAAAAAGAAGTTTAATCCAAGTTCAGAATCATCTTTGCGCTTGGGGCAATGACGCAGCTAGTGAGGTTCTAACCGAGGCGCGTCTATTGCTGGTTGAAAACTATTTCCAAACCCCCTCTTAGGCTTGGGGCAACTCAAGCCTTTGAGAAATTTTGGAAGGACTCCCTTATGGGTAAAGTCCTACAATTTTAGTCTAAGGTTTTTATATTGAAAAATTGAAAATCTCCAATCCCCATTACTGTATTCTAAACTTTTTCTGTGTTATCACTGAGTTATTGGCATTTAACAAGGCCCCAAAAGATAAATTGTTATGACAGCATTCAGGACAAACAGAGGTTTCACTTCACTAAAATGAATAGATAACACATGAATAGAAAGTATATCCCAATCCAGGGACAATTGAATTTGAATGCATATATAGCAGTATATCCCAATACAGGAACAATTGAATTTGAATGCATATAGCAAATGAATAAGAAAGTATATTTTAATCCAAGGATAAATTGATTATGAACGCACATATAGCACACGAATAAGAACTCACCTCGCAACATAAGAGGAGACGTATTGAGGTGAACAGTTCTTTCCATCTTTTATCTTAAGTAAGCCTCAACAGACCTCGCCAATTTCTTGATCAAAATCTACCATGGCTATAGCTTACAAAAGAATCCTGTTGAAGACAGGCTTTTTACCCAAGTGTACAGACAGCAGACCATTCATGCACCAAAATAAATTGCAATGAAAGATGAAACAAACAGTATTCTTTATTGCACAACAAGGTGATCAATCTAACTTTTTCAAACTGAATGATTAAGCATATAGACGGACACAACTGCCGAACATGTCAAGATTTCAAAAGTTTTATCCAATCACTGGAAAAGCAACAACTTCAGTGGGAAGGACACAACTGATATGTTTAAAAACTAGTCAATCATCACATATCAAAGGGTTCTCTAAAAGTCTTGTATTATTTTAGTTGAAGCATCTGCTAAGTGATTTTATTATGATTTTCAAAGGCCAGCATAACAAATTCGTAATCTTGTATTCTCACTTCTAAAGTGACAAGGAAACAGAAAGATTATCATTCAGCTGTTGATGATTTAGTTTTATCAAAAATATCTTACAGACCAGAGAGAAACTTACTGACATCTGGTTTCTTGTAATAATAAATGCACATTCCCTATTAAATTAAAAATTTATTGATGAATAGTGAGTGTTTTGTAAAATATCCAAAAACCGAACAAATCACTAGACGGACTAAAATCAAAGTGTCTAATATATTAAAAATAAATTGAGCTAAAGAATCTTCAATGACAAATGAGAAAGTTGGAACTAAATTGCAGAGACCTCAATACAGAGGACTCTTCCAAAAACTAGCGTATGCCGCTAATTGTGACGCTGACACGGTATTCTTTAGTAAAAGGCGAAAGAATAGTTCGCTATGTCATCATCACACGGCTCCGTATTTTTTTAAAACCAGCGGTCCTTTCATTTTATATGTAAGCACTGTAGTTTCTTTTATGCAGTAGACGATGTGGGACTTAAGTCCGATACCCACTGACTTGACCGCTACCTTGAATTACTAAAGCATCCCAATCTAGCAATGCAATGCAAATACAGCACATGAATAAAACTCACCTTGCAACACAAGAGTTGTATTGAGCTAGTTGATCTTTAAAAATCTCACCATTTTCATGATCAAAATCTCACAAAAGAATCCTGTAGTAGATAAAGAGGGTTTACCTTAGTGTTAAGGTAAACAGTTAGGTTTAACATATTACTCTTCAATTTCATTGCTGCACGACAAGGAAAGAAGATAGCCATGGAGTGAGTATACACACTGAGCATTCCCAAATCACAGATTTACTCTCTTAGGTGATCAAAACCCTTTTTTGCAACAGACCCAAAATATCATTTGCAAATATTTATGAAAAAAAGTTGATTTTTTGAGAAAGGAATGAATGATATTGTTTACCTTGCTTGCCTCAAAGAGAGATCATGCATGGAAGCTTCACCTTCGTTGATGTCGTTGCGCTCTACAAGGCTTCGCAAATGGAAATGAAAACAGTAAAAGAGGTCGTTTCCCTTTCCAAAACACAACTTGTTCGGTTTCCGAGTAACATTGAGATTCATGCTCCATTTTATCAAAATCATAATGCACTCAAAATCTCTAGCAGCAGTAGGAAGACAAACCTTTTTCCCTCTAATTGTTGGTTTGGTAAAGTGTTTTACTATTTTAGTTCATGGAAGTGTGCCACGTAACAGCAACAATTGTGACTTGTGACACGTTTTGCCTATCATGTTGAAAGCAAGTGGTTGATTTACTAACACATATCCCATTTCCTTTTTATTATATACAAATATATGAAAACATCATAATGTACTATTTATTAAGAAAATTAATTGTATTTTTCTTTTATTTTAAATTCCTTTTACTTATTTATAATATTAAATTTTAGTTTTAATTTTAATTTTTTAAATATTTTTATGAATTAATTAGTAATCTGTTTTTTTTTATCATCATAATATCCTAATGGTTATTAACTCAGCTCAACAATAGAATAAATTTTAAGATTAATTTATTATATCATGTTGCCTCATTAAACAACACTGAAATTTACATATCACTTCACCTACATAAATTATTAGTTTATTTTTTTATTGGCCGTTCGTCTAATGAGGGATAGGTACCTTAGTTCCTTTTCAAATGGTCTCATGTCAACTCAAATATTTACTTCGTTCTAAGGAGGGTTAACGTATAAAAAAGAATGTCTTTAGAGAAAAAATAGTCTCAATTGTGCAGGATTATATCGAGTCATCATTGATACCAGTCGAAAGACATATATCTTGGAGACATTTGTTGGTGAACTAATTCTCAAAATACTTAAATGCAGTTTTGGTCCACCTTCCAATTTCTTTCATGAAAGTTTAGGCTAAATACAATTTTTCGTCTCTTAACTACACATTCGAGTATATTTTAGTCTCTTATCTTTTAAAAAAATCATAATGGCCCTTCAACTATACAAAACGTTTCACGTTAATCCTTTATGTCTACTCTGTTAGTCAAAGTCAATAAAATCGTCTACGTGACATTAATGTGGAATCTGAAATGGCTTGGTGTCATTTTATTTTTCAAGGCGAAAGCCAATATGTATGCCACATAATAAATAAATTTTATTAAAAAAGAAATATAAATTTAATCTCAAGCCAATGTGAAGAAGATGAAGATCATAATTTTAAAACTAAAAATCTGTCATAAATTCAATTCAAGTTTTAGGATTTTTGTTAGGGAAACAGACAGAAAAGGTTTTCCACAACATAAAACATTAATCGAAAAATGAAACAAAAAACCTTGAAAATGCTTTGCCTGATGGCGTGAATCTGAGAGGTGTGACCATCACCCTTCACACGGATGTGCATGTCGGGCACCGTTGATCTTGATCAACCACGTTCACACTTGTAGTAGGTGACAACAACTTTGTTTTTCTTGCAACCAGAACATTGAAATTGCTCAATCATTTTCATGGTTACTGTTGTGAAAGCGATGCTCAGAAAACATAATATGATTGATTTCTTAAGAAAGCATTTGACAAGAAGGTGTGTCCACAAACATTCTAAGAAGGTGACCTGGTGCTAAACAAGATTGTGCTGATTTAGAAAGATTTCAAGGGCAAGCGGACAACAAACCACAAAGTAAAAGAAAATAGAGAAGAAAATAGAGTATGATCGGTTTCTTGATTAACAAGAAAACCACAGAGTAAAAGAAAATAGAAAGACAATATTATGGTGATTATACTAGAGTGTTATGGTGATTATACTGCTATGTTATACCATTGCCTATTACTTGTACTAAAATATTATGATGACTAAACTATTATGGGCTATACTAAACTGTTATGGTGACTGACACCGACTGTTATGGGCTAGATTAATCATATGTGAAGAAATTTATGTTAGATTAATTATTTAATTAATCAAATATGGATTGACATAATTAGTTGTTAATTAATTATAGTATGTTTAATTGTTATTAAACACTAACTATGGATGAATTATTTGATTGAGTTTTGTACTTGAATGGACCGTGATGGATTTAACCATTCAGTTAAACCCAATGAGAGATCTTGCTCTCAACCATTTAGCTATTTAAATGTCACCCCATTAAACAATTAACATATCGTTCTCATACTCACTCTTACCATCAAAAATTTCTTTAATCCTACAAAGTATATTGTTCTTATAATATTTGATTATTCTTTTATATAATAATGTTATATAATTTGTATCTATTAATTATATCAAATCTATCTGATCTGACCTGATCAGAAGGGGATCACGATATGGCCACGCGCTACTGGACGGCTACCTGTTCACCGGTGATGAGAAGGAGGAGGGGGGTGTACCTGCAAGACACTCCGATGCCAAAGTAAGAAGTTGGGCAGAGTGGAAGCAATAGTACAGAAAAGGGCAAGAAGGGAGTTACCTGACCCTCTTGAGGAAGAGGGTATTTATAGAGAGACCCCAGCGCTGGGCCAACAGTCATTTGAGATGGGCTGGATGACCAGGCCCAACCCTAATGACTATTAGGGCTTACGTGGCGTAGTGAAGACCAGAACGTGGTCTTCGCCCTAGTCCAACTGCTCCTAGATCTCCGGCAAGTGGGTTTGACCTGCTCTTTCGGAGATGGGCAGTTGGTTGATGACGTGTCCCCGCGGAGGGGAGCACGTGGAGAACGTGCACCGGGCACGTTGTTCTCCCCGCGGAGGGGAGCTCGCGAGATACCCCGGAGCGCGTTGTTCTCCCCGCGGAGGGGAGGAACCACGACCGCGCTTTGGGGAGCCGGGGACGGTTCTGCTCGTCTGGTACGGTGGATGGTGAAAGGTTGTTGTTTGTGCTCGGCGGCATGCCCTGCTCGTCCCGAGGGATGCACGTGCCCGGCGTGCCTAATTCGCCTGTTGGGCCGTACGTGGTATTGGGCCTGCCGAGGTTGGGCCCATACCGGAACACTATCCATTGGTATCAAAATTAAATTAGATATATGTTATGGCTATTATATAAATATTGTCATTTGATAATTGATTTAATTTGCCATGATATTCAACGGATCAATACCTTATTTCATTGCCTAACGGGATTAATTTTAAAGGCATGGATTGTTGTGTCATAATAATCACTTTTAGTTTTACTGGATATGTGAATGCTATGATATTAATGTTTATGAGTTTATAAAGATGTGCTATTTTTATTCATCCTTTTCTTTTGTGTGGTTTCATATTTTAAAATTTAAGTGAATTGTTGGCTAAAGTGTTAAAATAAAAGGTTTAATTTAAAGATCTAACATACCTGTTTATAGTGAAAAAAAGAGAGAAAATTATGAGATTTTGAGGAAGTCTTTTAAATAATTTAATTTAATTTATTTTGGAAAAAAAACTTAATTAATATTATAATCTTATAGTATTATAATTATTTAATTATTTTAATATAAATGATTAAAATTAAATATTATATTCTATGATGATTGTCCAAATTCTTGTGGAGATTCCTTATTCTTCATTACTTCCACTCATCCTAAAATTCTATTAATGATTAATTTATTTTATTTTAAATCAAATCAAATTGAAATCTGATTAATGGAATAGAGTCACAATTTCACTTATTTTGTGTACGCTTAGCTCTAGAATTATTTGAATGCTTTATATATTTGGTATTACTTAATTTGAAAATTGCACACAAATTTGTCATGATATATCCTCAATTTAATAGATTCTTTTTACCAAATATTATATATTGTCATCTTGTTGCTATTATGTAAATTTATGCTTAATTGTAAAATAATAATGATAATAATTCTTTTGAACAATTTTAAGTGAATTTTAAATCATATTGTTCTTATAGTTTATATCTGCGTTACATTAAAATAGAGGCTCATATTTTGATATAACATTTTCTCTTTATATTTGTCTTAATTTGATTGTCTTTTTGAATTATGACTTATTGTATAATTGCATATATGGATAAATATGTTTATAATATTATTATCTATTTTTTAAATTAAAATGATGCAATTATATATCAATTAAATGTTATTAATTTTCAAAATATCCTTAATGAAAACTCTGTATTTATTGTCATAAATTTATTTCTTGTTATATACTCAAATAAATAAATAAAAATATAGTTTTATACAATCTTAGAAATCTTATTATTTTATGATTTTTTTTTTCTGAAAAATTAAGTAATCACTATTAATTTGTATGATTGTAATACCACCTATTATGAATACAATTATACGAATCTTTCTTTTTTGAATCAAATATAAGCATTCTTAATTCGTATGATTGTAACTCACCTATCTCGGACACAATTATACGAATTTTGATTAATAAAATATTTAAATTATTTAAATTATAAAAAATATTATATTGATAATAGTTATGCCCTGTCGATATATTATTATTGATATAATTTGTTTTGTTCAATGTGCTTTTGATTTATAATTATGTAAGTTATGATTCGAGTACCCAATTGGTATTAAAAAAAAAATTTCGTGACATAATATTTATACATTATTAGATTTCTTATTTGAAATTGTTGTATATTTGTCTTAATCATGTTGTGGTATTTTCATGATCGATGCTTGGGAGTTGGAACAAGGTATTATCTACTTGTGAAATTAACAATAATAAAAAAACTAACAAAAAACTTTATCTAGATATAGACGCTATCATGAAAGCTATTGTAGCGGGAGGTCGTAAAAAATATCTCATCACATATTATGTTCTTAAGGTTTGATGCCTTTATTTCTTTTATACTATTATACTTTTTGTGATTATAATGCTTCTAACTATCTTATATCAATGATAATTGACTCAGATTCTTTGACTACAAATGTGTTTTTAAATTTTGGTGGGAGATGAGATGAGAAGCGAGATATCTGGTGAAAAAAAGAAATGATTAGCTAATGGTATGAGAAAATAGTTATACAAAACATGCCCAAATATTTCTATTTTTTCCCTTTCAAATATCTTATTTGTTTAATGCTCAAGCAGTGTAGCTTTCATATAATGAAATGCGGGTGAGATACTGATAGGACTTGCAAAAGTTTTCTTTCTGAATGAGATCTCGACCGGTCTAGATACCTCAAAACCTTTCAAATGGTGGCAAGGCCAACATAGAGTGCAAATGTTGAAGATGATGAATGATTATGATAAGGCTTTAACGGAAGAGTGAAATTTTAACGAGAATGTCAGACTTTGACGAGACACAATAGTATATATCTTCTTTGCTTCATGATTTTTTATTTTGCGTGTGCAAAAATTTTCTTTAACTTTTGTATTTGATTACGAAAAATCACTAAATTTTAATTATTTAATGAATGAAATGTCTTTTTGCTGTGAGATTTACAATTGTAGTGAAATTGTCCCTGTGATATATTAGCTAACCACGAGAGTAAGAGGTCGGAGTTAATGAAAATAAGTGATGTTGGGGGTAATTGTTGTGTTCAAATTGTACTTATATAATGGGGAGGGGACACCTTTAAACATCGTAGTTGTGTTTTTGAATCCTCAACTTAAATCGCACTTTATACTGCATCACCCCAAATTTACACATTTGTTCACGTCTTTTGATCCACATGGTGGAGGAGTTACAAATGTTCGTTTTGAGGATCCAGATCATGTTTGTTGGACATTTTGAAGACAGAGCCCAGAGGAAGGCCAATGGATAATGGAACCCCAACCTAATGGAGGGAAATGTTAGTAGTAGGGGCTTTCACATGAACTATTATACAAAGTTCTTTAAATAATCTTAAACTAAGATTTAATTGGATTTTGATTGTTGAAAAGCTAAACTATCTATTCTCTTTAATATATTGTTGCATAATTGAGTGATATATTTTGTACGAATGAACTTTCTTTGGTAGATTGAATTGAATTTTAACTGTTGTAGTGCTAAACTATTTATTTTCTTGAATGTATTATTGCATAAATGAATGAAATATTTTGTCCTAATGAACTTACAGTGTCCTTCAATAAGTCAATGTTACAAGTTATATTAAATATTTATATTTATATTATGTTGATTGGAAATGATAGTAAAAGAGATACTTGATGTCTTTCAGAATGAGATGTTGATCGAAAATATTTACATAAAAAATCACCAAGTAGATGGAATGATGAATTCTTCTAAACCAGCAGTGTTGTTACTGAATCAATACAAGTTGTTAAACTGATCAGCAAAACAAAACCGACAATAATAAGTTCTTGATGGATCCAAAAGTCTGATATTCTACCTCGTTACTCAAACATCAATAATAAGAGACTTTCAATCAATAACTCTCACTTATGTACATTCCTACAGTGTTATTGAATGTGAAGGTTGTGCAGAACAGAATGAGTGGAAAATTTTGTGAATTTTTTTTCTGAGATAACTTAATGTTAATTAGCTTTTGTTTGTAGTTGTAAATTTTACTAATTTTGAGTTACTTGGAAGATGCCAACACCCTCATGAGCCAAAACGGATCGGAGGTTGAAAAAAGAGTATGCTTTGATGTTTGTTTTTTAACCAACATCATAACTTATATATACACCTTGTATATCAATGAAAATTCAATTTTCTGCATTTCATTCTTAATGATTTTTCTGATGTTAAAATATCTTTTTTGTAAAACTAGCATGCAAGGGAAGGGTTACATTTGGCCAGAAACTTGTGATGTGTAAAACATTTGGGAGTGTGTTCTTTAATGATATCATGTGTTTGTATGATTATAAAAAAAAAATATTCTCACAAGCTGTTGAAAGGTAAGATACGTTAAAGATTCATGTATAATGTTATCAATGTTATTCAAAATGGAAAAGATATATCAGAATGTGGAAAAATATATCAGTACGTGAAAAAGCATTTATGCTTGCAAGAATGACCCTTTAAGTGCATCAAGAATAATGACTATGCCCCATACTGTTAGAACAAGATTTGTCCATGACATATTTTCCTTGAGTTTTGATGATAACAAAGTATTGAAAGAACAACAGTTTATTTGATGTGTGTTACATGTGTGTATGTTCTAATACTTGCAAATATTATAGTCAGAAACTATTTTATATTAGCACACTTGGGAGTTATTGAATTGTTAGCTTCTGGTGGCAGAATCTGAAGAATACGTGCTAGGTGATGTCTAGTGTAGACTTTGAAGCTGAAGGTCTTAGTATCGGAAGAAGTAACATAATTGTCTATATACTTAATAAATGCAAATTGACTTCTGGTACCATTTAGAGTTGGTGATAAAGCTGAAGTTGTCCGTACTGCAAAAAGCAAATTGTATTGTCAAATTAGTTTATCAGCTAAAGTCTACATATTGTAAGGCTTAAGAAAGGCTGTCATGTTTTACGAATATCTACTCTCAATGACTCTAATAGTACAGAATCTCTTGAAGACTCAAAGGTTAAACATGTTACATATTAGATCAAGATCTTCTGGTGTATTTATCTTCAATGTCTCTTGTATTATGGAGCAAAAACAAAGACTCTTGATCAAGTTACCTCTTCAATGACTAGTTTCTGAAAAGGCTATATATATGGTTGAAGGTTCAAACTGAATCTTCAATAAGGATTATTCAGAAGAAGGAGTAACAAGATCAGCAATTATGAACACCATTGTATATGCAGATTTTTTGTTGTATGTTGTAATTGTAAAAACCTTAAGATTTCTTACACATTGAATATCTTAGAAATATTAAGTGCTTTAGGTCTTTATTATGGTAATTTTTTGTACTTCTGATACTTGTATCAAGTACACCTTATTCTCTATTCTGCTGAACTTATTTAGTAGTTTAAATCAAAGTTTATTGTTATGTGTTTGAGCAAAAGTCTTAAGTCGTTGGGACTTAAGCAAGGAATTCTCGAGCCAGGATGCTTAAGCCATGTAAGTCTTTTGTTATGTGTTTGAGCAATGCAAGTCTTAATCAACTAGGTTGATTGGGCAGAAGTCTTAAGTCATTGAGGCTTAAGCAAGGAAGTCTCGAGGCAAGATGTTTGAGCCACATAAGTCTCTTGCTACGTGATTGAGCTGTGAAAGTCTTAATCAAGTGGATTGATTGAGCAAGAAAGTCTTGGGTTGCGGTCCAAGCATGAAAGTTTAAGGCAGAGTGGCTTGGAGCAGAAGTCCCGTACAGAGTGACTTGGAGCAGAAGTCTCGGCCAGAATGGCTTGGAGCAGAAGTCTTAGATAAATTGGCTTGGAGCAGAAGTCTCATCCAAAGTGACTTGGAGCAGAAGTCTCAACTAGAGTGGCTTGGAGCAGAAGTCTAGGGTCTGAAGGACTTAAGCAAAAGTCTTAGGCTAAGGGCCTAAGCAAGGAAGTATTGGATTCGTGGAATTTAAGTAAGAAGTCTCGAGTGAGGAGCTTGAGCAAGAAGTCTTGAACCTTGGGTATAAGCAAATGTAAAAGTCTTATGCAGAATGCATAGGCGATTGTAATCATGATTTAATTATAGTGAAAATCTCTTGCGAAACAAACAGACTGAACTACTCAGTTTAGGAGGAACCAATATAAATCTTTATATCCTTTGCTATTTGTTTGCTTCTGTTAACATTCTGCTGCTAAGAATTAACCAGAATCTGAACACCATTTTAAGTTCTGAACTCTGATCAGATGCAAACTAAGAAAATGGAAAACACAATTCAATCCCCCTATTCTTGTGTACTTTTCTTACCTTCGCATACTTCTCTAAAGATGGTTTTAATTTTCAAACTACAATTGCAATTTTAATTGCACTGTAACTGTGGCTGCAAGTAACAATTTAATAGTTTTATTAGCAAGATAGTTCTCTTTCTTTTCCACATAAGTCAATGCCTACATATATTACTACTTTTTAGTGACCAAGAGCATGCTACTTTATCTTTAAAATCAGTTTAGTTCAATTAGTATAAGTTATTCTATCAGCTTTATATCCTTAACATTCTTCAACATATTTTATATAATTATACCTTTTATTTGTTTTTTAGAAAAGCTCCCTTAAATTTTGTTACTATAAGTTATTTCTTTACACATAATTTTTTTCTTTAAGTTTTCTTCTAATTATTATTTTATTTGCCATCTTTATATAACTGCATTTGGAACGTGTCAAATATAATTAATTTTTACTTCAAATTTTATTGTGTTGTCTTTTTTTAATAATCTCATATATGAAATGTTTAATTTTATGGGCCACTATCAGAAAAATATCTATTTTATTTTAATGAACAATTATCTTTATTTGAGAGACAAAATCATTATTCTCAAATGTCAGATTTTCTCTTTTTTTTTTCTTTCTTTATCTCACAAATCCTTTTTTTTTTTATTTTTCTTTTTTAATTATTGTTTAATACAATTTAGTTTATATAATTATTATTTATTTTTATTTATAATTAACACATTTTAAATTTATATATGCATTTAATTTTTTTAATATTGTATCAAATTAATTTACCTGTGCGGACGCACATGTATCTTATTAGTTTGTATGATTGTAACTCGTATAACTATTGTAACTCGTATATTCTGCTGGACGCACATATATCTTATTAGTTTTTAATATTGTATCAACTATTGTGGATATAATTATACAAATCTTTCTTTTTTGAATTAAATATAAGCATTATTAATTGGTATGATTGTAACTCACCCATCTTGAATACAATTATAAATTTTTTTGTTAATAAAACATTTAAATTATAGTAAATATTATATTGATAATAGTTATACCCTATCGGTAACTTATTATTGATATAATTTGTTTTGTTCAATGTACTTATAATTTATAATTATGTAAATTATGATTCGAGTATCTGATTGGTATTATAATTTTTTTTGACATGATATTTTTACATTGTTAGATTTCTTATTTGAAATTGTTGAAAATATTATTTGAGAAATAAGAAATTATTTTAAAGACACGTAATATTTTATGAATCCAATAATTTTTATTCAATATTTTTTAAAAATGGATTTTAATTTTCTTTGTAGTATGTAATTGATTTACCATCTTTTAAAAATAATTGAGTATTTATTTAAATATTTTAAAAATCTTATATTAATAATTAAACTATTATTCTCTATCAAGTGGAAGAACTTAACATATCAATTATATAGATATGAGAAACAAATATTATTTGTTTAATATAGTATTATTTTATAGAGACTTATATTGAACATATTGTAGTTGTATGCTATTGATGAAAATTTATGACTACTTGTGTTATAGCATTTGAGTTTTGTGTGGGTTATTAATATATTGTATAAAATTCTATATTCTAATTAAAATTATATGGATTTGATCTCGCTCAAAAAATGATAAACCTTTAAATGACCATCATATTCTTTCATGTTAAATTATCTAAATAATGAAATATTATATTTAAGTGCAAAATATGTGGCTGAAATGATGTTATATTATACAACCATTTCTTTGTATAATTTTGCATTAAATAGTATCACGTTATTCAATTAGAGTATTTAATATTAGTGGACTCTGATAAATCCTTATCTTATTTGATCAGTGAGAGTGCATGTGTACACAATCATATAATCTAAAAAAATTTAGATTATTATTCTCATAGTGTCATATATTCTTGCATGCACTGTAAATATGATATATTCTAAAAAGACTTCAAAATATAAAACAATTCTAAGAAGTCTTGTGATAGATCCTGCACTAGCTTACACTGGATCTAGGGTTGCAAAGGAAGAAGAACATAAAAATAGCTTATCCCATTTCATACAAATTTCCAAATCTGGAAACAACACTTAAATACTTAGGGTTTCTAAGTTAAATGGGCCTAAGCTAAATATTGGATAACCCAATACAATATTATAATTGAAAGAAAATAATAATCCAAAAATCTGACACACTACTAATAATATTGATAATAGTCTTTAAGTTATTTGGGCTGCTGGACCATGCGTTTGGGCTTAAAGTTGGGTCTTCTAATAATACTCTCGGGCCTAAGAGGAACCTTGTCCTCAAGGTTCACTGTAGAGTTGCTACGTGGCTTGTGCAAGATGGCAGAAAGTGATGTCACGCGCTGATGTGTGGGAGAGTGGGAATATGACGGGTTGGTAATTAATGTGGGAGTAGAAAAAGCTGGAAGATTACATGGCTAGTATCATGAGGAGGCGTGGAAAAAGGGATTGGGAAGTGTGTTTGGTGTGGGAAATGGGAAAAGTGGGATTTGACTTGTCAGCAAAGTAGGGAAGGAAATTGATGGGTTAATGAGACAAGTGAGGTTTGAGAAGTGTGTGGAGAATCCGAAAAAGTAATTAGGGTGGAAAATTTGGGCGATGGCATTAATGGAGTATGAGTGGGAGTGACTTTGGCAGCCATGTGGGCCCTGATGGGTGATGTGGTGTGATGGACATGTGACATGCAAGTAGGAATGGGTGGTGATGATTTGTTTTCCGTTGAAGGGGCAACATGGGGAAATAAAGGAGTAGTTACATGGGAATTTTGGGGTATAGAGGCAGAAGTACAAATCTGACTTATAAGTGTTGGACGGGTTAATATCCACTTCATTTCTCTGTCCCTCCATTTTTTCCATTACTATAGTTTTGTGTGTAAATAACACACATTTCTATGACATGTGACATATAATTAATATTTAGTTGATTTTATATACATAAAACTATAATAATGGAGAAAATGGAGGGACAAAGAAATGGAGTGGATATTAACCCGTGTTGGACTTGGTAAATTAGAAACATTTCACCTTTCCCTTGTAACTTCATTTTTTTGTTTCTGAGTTCAAGTTCTCTCTATCTTGGACTAATAAATTGAAATCACTTTACTCTCCCTTTGTAACCTCATCATTTTTTCAAAAGCTTGTATTGTTCTGTTCATATTTCTTCCCTTGTCTCTGAAGTTTTTTGAAAAATCAGTATTGGTAGAGGAAGCAAAGTAAGGCCACAACTATGAGACATGCATTACTGGGTGGAACCTTGGAGATGGTGGTAGGTTCAACTCATATGCAACTTTACCAACACGGCTTATAACATGGAAAGGGCCAAAAAAATATTCGGAGAGCTTCTGAGAAAACCTTCGTGACACTGAATGTTGTCGATAAGGTTATATCTTAAAAAGAACTAGATCTTCCACCTTAAAGGTAAAATCCTTTCGCTTCTTTTTCGCTTGTGTTTCCATTTGCTGCTTACTCTTAGTTAAGTTTTGTTTAACTTAGAAAGTATTGTTTCTTTGTCTTTCAAGGTGTCCTCCAAGCAAATATTTGAAACATATCCTGAAATTAAATATAGGATCGATGGAGGAGATCTACCATAAAGTGCTTAAAAATGGGTCATTTGAATGGCAGAGTGGAAGGACATGTTGTACCAGAACTCAACTAAGTGAAGGAGTTGGTACCAGCAGCGGGGTTGATCGTTTGTGAAGCACCTGAGGTAAGTTTTCAAACTCCGATTTACAAATTCTGTCTGTCCGTCAGTTTCGGGATGATAAGCAAAACTGAATTTAAGTATTGTTCCTTGTAGTTTGAAAAACTCTTTCCAGAAGGTAATGGACTCGGGAGCAAGGTGCTTGTACCATGCCATAACATCATTCCTTAGGTTAGTGGAGAAGAGTCTGCACTTGATGACTCCCCGAACATTAATATAGTCGAGCATCACATCGATGTTTTTGATATGATCATTTAGGTCGGTCCTACGATCATAAGTCGCCAAGGGCGGAGATTTTTCCATTCCGACGGGCAAGGGAGTCTCCCTGATGACCCTGGACAGTGGTGTGCGTTGGTCGTTCTCGTCGCTCTTGACAGGTGATCGAGAAGGGGAAAGGTCACCCAAATTATTTCTGTTTCGCCGGGGAGGACTCCTCGGCCGGATCTTTGGCTTCTCGACGCATCTGTCAACTTTATTCCTCTTATGAGTGAGGGGGCGTCGCTCCTTCTAGGGAGGGGATCAATCGTGCTTCTGGTTGGCAACTGAATGAGGTCACTCCAAGCGAGGACGACGCCCAGTTTGTTAGGGAGAAGGGCTCCGAGAGTCATCGTGTTGTGTCCTCCACGAGGGAGGAAATGGACTGCTAAAAACGGGGCAACAATGTCTTCGCGGGGGAGAGCTTGATTTTCGCTCCTTCTCGAGTATCCCTATCCGCTTATTCTGTTGGAAAATCATCATATTTGTCTGGTTGGTTTCCGCAAATAGAGCCAACATGGTCGGGTCGGCGCTGGGTGGCACCGGGATTGCCTAGTAGACAACCGAGCTATCAAAGCGTCGAGCAGCGTTGAAGGCCGCGTCTTCCGAGGAGGGAGAGGCGGTGTGGTCGTCCCTGGAGTCGTGACTGTCACCGTTGGTGAATGGAGCGAAGGCGGTTTCTGGAGCGTTGTCGTTGCGTGGGCTGACCATGATCAAACAGGGTTGAATACTACTTTGGTTCTTGAGCTTTTATGCATCTATAAAAGAAAAAACAGGGGAGCAAAGGGTTCTCACCGACGGGGCCACTGATCTTACAGAATCAGAAAGGGATCAGCAGCTTGCCACGCGTCGTGAGCTCCTGTGTTCACCATTGGTGTTGAAGAGGATGAAAGGGTGTACCTATAAGGTACTCTGATGCTAAAGTGAGTAACAGAGTTAAAGAGAGCAAGTACAGAAAGAAGATGTATAAATCAGAATACCTGGCCCTCTAGTGAAAGAGGGTATTTATAGTTTGTCTCCAGCGTTGGGCTGACAGTTACATTGCATTCTGTCGTACCTCAAATTTTACCCTTAAATTCATTGATCATTCGCATAACATCTTAAGTCAATCATTCATGCACAACTAACCACTTTATTTAGTTTTGTGTTTTGTAGGTTTACTGAAAGAAATTTGAAAGTCTTGAACCATGTGTGCATGCCCATCAGAAGCCTACTTTTTCTACAAGTTATATTGAATTTATGTGGACATAAACGAAGGATACCCTTATCATTATGGTCCCATGGTCGAGACAAATTCAAGATTCCTCAAGAATCCTCAGAAGTTTCACAAGGAGGATCTGGATGTCCTGCCCTTTTACTTCAAGAGGAGTCATTTAAGAGGTAAAAGGAATTTTGTGGTGGATAACAATACAAACATTCAAAATTGCAAGTTTGGACAAAAATTCTGGATCAGATTTCTGCTACAATAGTTCAAAGAGATATCCAAATTTGCGGATTCCTTTCCCCCTAAGTTGCAGTTTTAAATTCAAGATTTAGTGCTAAAAAAATGGGAATATAAATGGCAAATTCAAGAAAGGAAAGAGAGTTTTAACTCATGTCATAAAGAAGATCAATTTGAGGTTCAAGGTATAAAGATGAAACTATTCAAAAAGCTTTAAAGAATTTCAAACATGGGTAGCTTTAAGAAATTCAAGTATCATACCATTTGGATTTTCAAGTTCATAACTTGGACGAAAGTTCAAGGTGCATGTTCTTATAAAGCCAAGTCAATGATATTCAAGTGCAAAAGACCTTTCAAAAGGGATTGTTTTGTTCAATTGGAAATACATTTGCTAGTACCAAACTCAAGAATGTCCATAAACCAAGTTTGTTTCTATTGGAAGATTTACATGATTATTTTTTATCCAAAGCTGCAAGAGAAAGTATAAGGGTCCGATTCATTCAAATGTCACAAGTTGAATTCCTAAATCCAAGAATCATCCATACAAGTTCAGCTCCACGTTTTTTTTAAAGCTAACCATGTTTGAAATTCTTTAAAGCTTCTTGAATAGTTTCATCCTTATACCTTGAACCTCAAATTGATCTTCTTTATGACATGAGTTAAAACTCTCTTTCCTTTCTTGAATTTGCCATTTAGATTCCCATTTTTTTAGCACTAAAACTTGAATTTAAAATTGCAACTCAAGGGGAAAGGAATCTGCATAGTTTGTCCCTAGACCGTTAGCCCCTTTCAAAGCATTTAGGGATAGGTGATGTTTAGTTTCTGTTTGTTTTACTGTGTTTTGTGTGTGGTCCGGTGGCTCTAGCTCCTCCTCAATTTTATCTTCAGGTTCTGGTTCATATTGCAGCAACATCAAGTGTTTGTTTGGATATTTATGGCTAAATGAGAATTTTTCATCGCACCAATAACATAGTCCCTTCTCTTTTCTCAATTGCATCTCAACCGGGGTAATTCTTTTGATGTTTGGATTCTTTTGGTTAGGGTTCATTGGTCTTGTGGGTGGTGTTTGAAGTAACGGTGGGTTATTAGGTTTTTGGGTGAAGTCTGTTTTATTTGAATCGAAGAGAGTTTTATTTTGGTATTGTGTGTGTTGGTTTTGGGTTTTTTGTAGTTTGGTGGCATAATTGTATTTTTCTTCGTAAATTTTGGCTAGGGACACAACTTTCACAATGGTGATAGGAGTGTGAATCATCACATCTCTCCTAATCTCATTAGTTAAGCCACTCATAAAGTAGTCAACAAGAGCATCAGTGCTTAACCCATAGACCCTGTTTGCTAACGCTGTAAATTGCAGGTAATAATCACTCACAGTTCCAGTTTGATTAAGCTTAAACAATGAAGCTCGGGGACAATCGTAGATTGAAGGTCCAAAATCCAATTCTAGAGCTCTAGTGAATTTGACCCAGGAATTAAAAGGATGTGTTCTCTGAATCATTTGAAACCAAGGAACCACGTCTTGGTCCAGATGAACATATGTGATAGTCAATCGTTCCTTATCGGGGGTTTCGTAATAATCAAAAAACCGCTCGGCTCTAAAAATCCATTCCATCACATTTTTTCCATCAAAACGGGGGAAGTCAAGCTTAATATTTCTTACCTGAAACGGAGCTTTGGTTGAGTTCGCAGCACCATGGAAAGAATTCTGAGGAGAGTTGCGTAAGAGCAATGAAAGAGCTTCGTTGATCTGATCTAGTTTCCCATCAGTTGATGATTGTAGTTCCTCCATCTGTTGAAAACGAGTTTCACTCGCTGCACCGAAACGCTCGAATTGGATCTGAACTTCATCATACAACTTCTTAATGTCCTCTGCATTTTTCTTCACTTCGGCTGATAGCTCTTTCATCCTGGTGTTTTCTGCCATGGTGAGATGAAAACACCAATGAAATGGTAGAAATAATGCTAGAGAGAAAACAAGGAAAAGTTTGATTAAATCAGTATCAACCTCTACCAAGTAGAAGGATTTGGTAATACAAAATATGCAAATACAAAGAAAGTATTAGAGGGAGAGAAATACTTCACAATTCACACATAATAAACCCTAGTTCCCTTATCATTCTGTTTTATACCCACAGTAATGAAATCCTTCAATTAAGTATTGGTCTTGCGCAACCTGGTGCTTTTACGGCTGTCCGGAATTTCCGGATCACTCACAACAAAATTCTTCTCTTGCATTCTATGTAGACCCTTACACACTTGAATTGCTGACTCAACATTCTCTAGGTCCTTCTCCATATTTTGTCTTATTACACAAAATAATAAAAGTATAATGTGACAAGATACACGTATGTCCTTAATTAAAGGTGTACATATTTTCGTAGTGTATATTCCTTTTTCTCTTATTATTATAGATTATTATTATTATTATTATTATTATAAGATGAGTAAAGTAGACCTATCACAAAACCAGTACCAAATTTACTTCCATCTAATCCAACAAGAAGATGACAATTTTCTTCAACCACAAAATGACAATCTTCAACTCTCACCGTTTATATCTCAACTAGTGCTCACGGCAACTCCCAATCTCAATGTTAATATCTAAACTAGTGCTAACTTCAACTCCCACTATGATGTATTGGAAGATGGTGATGAGTTGTAAGCATATTGCTTAGGCAAATTAGACCAACTAAAGCCAGAGAAATGAAGAAAATTACAAGAATACAAAATTCATAATAAACACATGAATAACATTCAACACCGCTCCATTCTTCAACTCATGCAAGCCTTCAAGGTAGTTCAGATGCAAGAGTTGAATTGATCCTCTAGGCATTCAAGGAGTTGGACCCTAAAATTTGAAAAACAGAAAGAAAATGAGATCAAGAAGCGAAAAAAAAATCATTAATTGTTTCTGCAACAGCTTTTTGAATTAGCCAATAGAAGTTTGTTTTTCTACACACAACTACAAAAATACACAAATTCAGATTTTAACTATTTTTGTCGTAGCCTTTGAAACACATATCATCAGTTCAGCAAAAATTATCTGGACTCAACAACTGCAATATGATTATATAAAGTCTGTATATTTGGATTCTAATGGAGTTATGTGATGTCAGCATATAGATAGATACATACAGCTTCCAAAAAAGTATCAGTATGTGATAACAAGTCCCACATCGGAATTGTGAAAGTGAATAGTACAGAACATGACGTATAAAGAACAAGTGTGTGATTCATTGCAACATACTTACCTGGATGGGGTCAATGGATGATCATCAAGGTCCATGGCCTAGGCAAGTGACCTCCATTGCACTTAGGAGGGGTGCTAGTCTAAGGTCTACCCAAGTGGTGGAGCCTACATCATAATTTGTTGCTGTGGAGGCCTGCGTTCGCGCGGCCTCCTCCAATTATAGTTATTTCAAATTTGTTTTCATTTTCTAATTTTTGAAGGCTCTTCTGCTCTAACCAAATTATCTAGACATGTTTAATATTATTCTCTATCCTTGTAGCAATGTCTCTTGAAAAAGTTCGAAAGTGGTTTTTCAATATTTAATGAAAAGAATACACATGACAAGTACTGAAAGAAACTCTCATGATTTTTATGTACCTTCTCACCAGTCCTTTAATTATCCAACTACCTGTACTTCTTGTTTGAGAAAAGATCCTTGGACATGTAAAGGGACATCAGATTGGATTTCGTAGATCATTTTGTTCAATGAAAAGCATGGTGAATGATGGACGACTATGAGCAGTGATTTGATAGCAGATATTCCTAATCCCACATTGCTTATGAGAGGAATTAGATGATTTTGAAGTTATATAAAAAGAAGTTTAATCCAAGTTCAGAATCATCTTTGCGCTTGGGGCAATGACGCAGCTAGTGAGGTTCTAACCGAGGCGCGTCTATTGCTGGTTGAAAACTATTTCCAAACCCCCTCTTAGGCTTGGGGCAACTCAAGCCTTTGAGAATTTTTGGAAGGACTCCCTTATGGGTAAAGTCCTACAATTTTAGTCTAAGGTTTTTATATTGAAAAATTGAAAATCTCCAATCCCCATTACTGTATTCTAAACTTTTTCTGCGTTATCACTGAGTTATTGGCATTTAACAAGGCCCCAAAAGATAAATTGTTATGACAGCATTCAGGACAAACAGAGGTTTCACTTCACTAAAATGAATAGATAACACATGAATAGAAAGTATATCCCAATCCAGGGACAATTGAATTTGAATGCATATATAGCAGTATATCCCAATACAGGAACAATTGAATTTGAATGCATATAGCAAATGAATAAGAAAGTATATTTTAATCCAAGGACAATTGATTATGAACGCACATATAGCACACGAATAAGAACTCACCTCGCAACATAAGAGGAGACGTATTGAGGTGAACAGTTCTTTCCATCTTTTATCTTAAGTAAGCCTCAACAGACCTCGCCAATTTCTTGATCAAAATCTACCATGGCTATAGCTTACAAAAGAATCCTGTTGAAGACAGGCTTTTTACCCAAGTGTACAGACAGCAGACCATTCATGCACCAAAATAAATTGCAATGAAAGATGAAACAAACAGTATTCTTTATTGCACAACAAGGTGATCAATCTAACTTTTTCAAACTGAATGATTAAGCATATAGACGGACACAACTGCCGAACATGTCAAGATTTCAAAAGTTTTATCCAATCACTGGAAAAGCAACAACTTCAGTGGGAAGGACACAACTGATATGTTTAAAAACTAGTCAATCATCACATATCAAAGGGTTCTCTAAAAGTCTTGTATTATTTTAGTTGAAGCATCTGCTAAGTGATTTTATTATGATTTTCAAAGGCCAGCATAACAAATTCGTAATCTTGTATTCTCACTTCTAAAGTGACAAGGAAACAGAAAGATTATCATTCAGCTGTTGATGATTTAGTTTTATCAAAAATATCTTACAGACCAGAGAGAAACTTACTGACATCTGGTTTCTTGTAATAATAAATGCACATTCCCTATTAAATTAAAAATTTATTGATGAATAGTGAGTGTTTTGTAAAATATCCAAAAACCGAACAAATCACTAGACGGACTAAAATCAAAGTGTCTAATATATTAAAAATAAATTGAGCTAAAGAATCTTCAATGACAAATGAGAAAGTTGGAACTAAATTGCAGAGACCTCAATACAGAGGACTCTTCCAAAAACTAGCGTATGCCGCTAATTGTGACGCTGACACGGTATTCTTTAGTAAAAGGCGAAAGAATAGTTCGCTATGTCATCATCACACGGCTCCGTATTTTTTTAAAACCAGCGGTCCTTTCATTTTATATGTAAGCACTGTAGTTTCTTTTATGCAGTAGACGATGTGGGACTTAAGTCCGATACCCACTGACTTGACCGCTACCTTGAATTACTAAAGCATCCCAATCTAGCAATGCAATGCAAATACAGCACATGAATAAAACTCACCTTGCAACACAAGAGTTGTATTGAGCTAGTTGATCTTTAAAAATCTCACCATTTTCATGATCAAAATCTCACAAAAGAATCCTGTAGTAGATAAAGAGGGTTTACCTTAGTGTTAAGGTAAACAGTTAGGTTTAACATATTACTCTTCAATTTCATTGCTGCACGACAAGGAAAGAAGATAGCCATGGAGTGAGTATACACACTGAGCATTCCCAAATCACAGATTTACTCTCTTAGGTGATCAAAACCCTTTTTTGCAACAGACCCAAAATATCATTTGCAAATATTTATGAAAAAAAGTTGATTTTTTGAGAAAGGAATGAATGATATTGTTTACCTTGCTTGCCTCAAAGAGAGATCATGCATGGAAGCTTCACCTTCGTTGATGTCGTTGCGCTCTACAAGGCTTCGCAAATGGAAATGAAAACAGTAAAAGAGGTCGTTTCCCTTTCCAAAACACAACTTGTTCGGTTTCCGAGTAACATTGAGATTCATGCTCCATTTTATCAAAATCATAATGCACTCAAAATCTCTAGCAGCAGTAGGAAGACAAACCTTTTTCCCTCTAATTGTTGGTTTGGTAAAGTGTTTTACTATTTTAGTTCATGGAAGTGTGCCACGTAACAGCAACAATTGTGACTTGTGACACGTTTTGCCTATCATGTTGAAAGCAAGTGGTTGATTTACTAACACATATCCCATTTCCTTTTTATTATATACAAATATATGAAAACATCATAATGTACTATTTATTAAGAAAATTAATTGTATTTTTCTTTTATTTTAAATTCCTTTTACTTATTTATAATATTAAATTTTAGTTTTAATTTTAATTTTTTAAATATTTTTATGAATTAATTAGTAATCTGTTTTTTTTTATCATCATAATATCCTAATGGTTATTAACTCAGCTCAACAATAGAATAAATTTTAAGATTAATTTATTATATCATGTTGCCTCATTAAACAACACTGAAATTTACATATCACTTCACCTACATAAATTATTAGTTTATTTTTTTATTGGCCGTTCGTCTAATGAGGGATAGGTACCTTAGTTCCTTTTCAAATGGTCTCATGTCAACTCAAATATTTACTTCGTTCTAAGGAGGGTTAACGTATAAAAAAGAATGTCTTTAGAGAAAAAATAGTCTCAATTGTGCAGGATTATATCGAGTCATCATTGATACCAGTCGAAAGACATATATCTTGGAGACATTTGTTGGTGAACTAATTCTCAAAATACTTAAATGCAGTTTTGGTCCACCTTCCAATTTCTTTCATGAAAGTTTAGGCTAAATACAATTTTTCGTCTCTTAACTACACATTCGAGTATATTTTAGTCTCTTATCTTTTAAAAAAATCATAATGGCCCTTCAACTATACAAAACGTTTCACGTTAATCCTTTATGTCTACTCTGTTAGTCAAAGTCAATAAAATCGTCTACGTGACATTAATGTGGAATCTGAAATGGCTTGGTGTCATTTTATTTTTCAAGGCGAAAGCCAATATGTATGCCACATAATAAATAAATTTTATTAAAAAAGAAATATAAATTTAATCTCAAGCCAATGTGAAGAAGATGAAGATCATAATTTTAAAACTAAAAATCTGTCATAAATTCAATTCAAGTTTTAGGATTTTTGTTAGGGAAACAGACAGAAAAGGTTTTCCACAACATAAAACATTAATCGAAAAATGAAACAAAAAACCTTGAAAATGCTTTGCCTGATGGCGTGAATCTGAGAGGTGTGACCATCACCCTTCACACGGATGTGCATGTCGGGCACCGTTGATCTTGATCAACCACGTTCACACTTGTAGTAGGTGACAACAACTTTGTTTTTCTTGCAACCAGAACATTGAAATTGCTCAATCATTTTCATGGTTACTGTTGTGAAAGCGATGCTCAGAAAACATAATATGATTGATTTCTTAAGAAAGCATTTGACAAGAAGGTGTGTCCACAAACATTCTAAGAAGGTGACCTGGTGCTAAACAAGATTGTGCTGATTTAGAAAGATTTCAAGGGCAAGCGGACAACAAACCACAAAGTAAAAGAAAATAGAGAAGAAAATAGAGTATGATCGGTTTCTTGATTAACAAGAAAACCACAGAGTAAAAGAAAATAGAAAGACAATATTATGGTGATTATACTAGAGTGTTATGGTGATTATACTGCTATGTTATACCATTGCCTATTACTTGTACTAAAATATTATGATGACTAAACTATTATGGGCTATACTAAACTGTTATGGTGACTGACACCGACTGTTATGGGCTAGATTAATCATATGTGAAGAAATTTATGTTAGATTAATTATTTAATTAATCAAATATGGATTGACATAATTAGTTGTTAATTAATTATAGTATGTTTAATTGTTATTAAACACTAACTATGGATGAATTATTTGATTGAGTTTTGTACTTGAATGGACCGTGATGGATTTAACCATTCAGTTAAACCCAATGAGAGATCTTGCTCTCAACCATTTAGCTATTTAAATGTCACCCCATTAAACAATTAACATATCGTTCTCATACTCACTCTTACCATCAAAAATTTCTTTAATCCTACAAAGTATATTGTTCTTATAATATTTGATTATTCTTTTATATAATAATGTTATATAATTTGTATCTATTAATTATATCAAATCTATCTGATCTGACCTGATCAGAAGGGGATCACGATATGGCCACGCGCTACTGGACGGCTACCTGTTCACCGGTGATGAGAAGGAGGAGGGGGGTGTACCTGCAAGACACTCCGATGCCAAAGTAAGAAGTTGGGCAGAGTGGAAGCAATAGTACAGAAAAGGGCAAGAAGGGAGTTACCTGACCCTCTTGAGGAAGAGGGTATTTATAGAGAGACCCCAGCGCTGGGCCAACAGTCATTTGAGATGGGCTGGATGACCAGGCCCAACCCTAATGACTGTTAGGGCTTACGTGGCGTAGTGAAGACCAGAACGTGGTCTTCGCCCTAGTCCAACTGCTCCTAGATCTCCGGCAAGTGGGTTTGACCTGCTCTTTCGGAGATGGGCAGTTGGTTGATGACGTGTCCCCGCGGAGGGGAGCACGTGGAGAACGTGCACCGGGCACGTTGTTCTCCCCGCGGAGGGGAGCTCGCGAGATACCCCGGAGCGCGTTGTTCTCCCCGCGGAGGGGAGGAACCACGACCGCGCTTTGGGGAGCCGGGGACGGTTCTGCTCGTCTGGTACGGTGGATGGTGAAAGGTTGTTGTTTGTGCTCGGCGGCATGCCCTGCTCGTCCCGAGGGATGCACGTGCCCGGCGTGCCTAATTCGCCTGTTGGGCCGTACGTGGTATTGGGCCTGCCGAGGTTGGGCCCATACCGGAACACTATCCATTGGTATCAAAATTAAATTAGATATATGTTATGGCTATTATATAAATATTGTCATTTGATAATTGATTTAATTTGCCATGATATTCAACGGATCAATACCTTATTTCATTGCCTAACGGGATTAATTTTAAAGGCATGGATTGTTGTGTCATAATAATCACTTTTAGTTTTACTGGATATGTGAATGCTATGATATTAATGTTTATGAGTTTATAAAGATGTGCTATTTTTATTCATCCTTTTCTTTTGTGTGGTTTCATATTTTAAAATTTAAGTGAATTGTTGGCTAAAGTGTTAAAATAAAAGGTTTAATTTAAAGATCTAACATACCTGTTTATAGTGAAAAAAAGAGAGAAAATTATGAGATTTTGAGGAAGTCTTTTAAATAATTTAATTTAATTTATTTTGGAAAAAAAACTTAATTAATATTATAATCTTATAGTATTATAATTATTTAATTATTTTAATATAAATGATTAAAATTAAATATTATATTCTATGATGATTGTCCAAATTCTTGTGGAGATTCCTTATTCTTCATTACTTCCACTCATCCTAAAATTCTATTAATGATTAATTTATTTTATTTTAAATCAAATCAAATTGAAATCTGATTAATGGAATAGAGTCACAATTTCACTTATTTTGTGTACGCTTAGCTCTAGAATTATTTGAATGCTTTATATATTTGGTATTACTTAATTTGAAAATTGCACACAAATTTGTCATGATATATCCTCAATTTAATAGATTCTTTTTACCAAATATTATATATTGTCATCTTGTTGCTATTATGTAAATTTATGCTTAATTGTAAAATAATAATGATAATAATTCTTTTGAACAATTTTAAGTGAATTTTAAATCATATTGTTCTTATAGTTTATATCTGCGTTACATTAAAATAGAGGCTCATATTTTGATATAACATTTTCTCTTTATATTTGTCTTAATTTGATTGTCTTTTTGAATTATGACTTATTGTATAATTGCATATATGGATAAATATGTTTATAATATTATTATCTATTTTTTAAATTAAAATGATGCAATTATATATCAATTAAATGTTATTAATTTTCAAAATATCCTTAATGAAAACTCTGTATTTATTGTCATAAATTTATTTCTTGTTATATACTCAAATAAATAAATAAAAATATAGTTTTATACAATCTTAGAAATCTTATTATTTTATGATTTTTTTTTTCTGAAAAATTAAGTAATCACTATTAATTTGTATGATTGTAATACCACCTATTATGAATACAATTATACGAATCTTTCTTTTTTGAATCAAATATAAGCATTCTTAATTCGTATGATTGTAACTCACCTATCTCGGACACAATTATACGAATTTTGATTAATAAAATATTTAAATTATTTAAATTATAAAAAATATTATATTGATAATAGTTATGCCCTGTCGATATATTATTATTGATATAATTTGTTTTGTTCAATGTGCTTTTGATTTATAATTATGTAAGTTATGATTCGAGTACCCAATTGGTATTAAAAAAAAAATTTCGTGACATAATATTTATACATTATTAGATTTCTTATTTGAAATTGTTGTATATTTGTCTTAATCATGTTGTGGTATTTTCATGATCGATGCTTGGGAGTTGGAACAAGGTATTATCTACTTGTGAAATTAACAATAATAAAAAAACTAACAAAAAACTTTATCTAGATATAGACGCTATCATGAAAGCTATTGTAGCGGGAGGTCGTAAAAAATATCTCATCACATATTATGTTCTTAAGGTTTGATGCCTTTATTTCTTTTATACTATTATACTTTTTGTGATTATAATGCTTCTAACTATCTTATATCAATGATAATTGACTCAGATTCTTTGACTACAAATGTGTTTTTAAATTTTGGTGGGAGATGAGATGAGAAGCGAGATATCTGGTGAAAAAAAGAAATGATTAGCTAATGGTATGAGAAAATAGTTATACAAAACATGCCCAAATATTTCTATTTTTTCCCTTTCAAATATCTTATTTGTTTAATGCTCAAGCAGTGTAGCTTTCATATAATGAAATGCGGGTGAGATACTGATAGGACTTGCAAAAGTTTTCTTTCTGAATGAGATCTCGACCGGTCTAGATACCTCAAAACCTTTCAAATGGTGGCAAGGCCAACATAGAGTGCAAATGTTGAAGATGATGAATGATTATGATAAGGCTTTAACGGAAGAGTGAAATTTTAACGAGAATGTCAGACTTTGACGGGACACAATAGTATATATCTTCTTTGCTTCATGATTTTTTATTTTGCGTGTGCAAAAATTTTCTTTAACTTTTGTATTTGATTACGAAAAATCACTAAATTTTAATTATTTAATGAATGAAATGTCTTTTTGCTGTGAGATTTACAATTGTAGTGAAATTGTCCCTGTGATATATTAGCTAACCACGAGAGTAAGAGGTCGGAGTTAATGAAAATAAGTGATGTTGGGGGTAATTGTTGTGTTCAAATTGTACTTATATAATGGGGAGGGGACACCTTTAAACATCGTAGTTGTGTTTTTGAATCCTCAACTTAAATCGCACTTTATACTGCATCACCCCAAATTTACACATTTGTTCACGTCTTTTGATCCACATGGTGGAGGAGTTACAAATGTTCGTTTTGAGGATCCAGATCATGTTAGTAGTAGGGGCTTTCACATGAACTATTATACAAAGTTCTTTAAATAATCTTAAACTAAGATTTAATTGGATTTTGATTGTTGAAAAGCTAAACTATCTATTCTCTTTAATATATTGTTGCATAATTGAGTGATATATTTTGTACGAATGAACTTTCTTTGGTAGATTGAATTGAATTTTAATTGTTGTAGTGCTAAACTATTTATTTTCTTGAATGTATTATTGCATAAATGAATGAAATATTTTGTCCTAATGAACTTATAGTGTCCTTCATTAAGTCAATGTTACAAGTTATATTAAATATTTATATTTATATTATGTTGATTGGAAATGATAGTAAAAGAGATACTTGATGTCTTTCAGAATGGGATGTTGATCGAAAATATTTACATAAAAAATCACCAAGTAGATGGAATGATGAATTCTCCTAAACCAGCAGTGTTGTTACTGAATCAACACAAGTTGTTAAACTGATCAGCAAAACAAAACCGACAATAATAAATTCTTGATGGATCCAAAAGTCTGGTATTCTACCTCGTTACTCAAACACCAATAATAAGAGACTTTCAATCAATAACTCTCACTTATGTACATTCCTACAGTGTTATTGAATGTGAAGGTTGTGCAGAACAGAATGAGTGGAAAATTTTGTGAATTTTTTTCTGAGATAACTTAATGTTAATTAGCTTTTGTTTGCAGTTGTAAATTTTACTAATTTTGAGTTACTTGGAAGATGCCAACACCCTCATGAGCCAAAATGGATTGGAGGTTGAAAAAAGAGTATGCTTTGATGTTTGTTTTTTTACCAACAACGTAACTTATATATACACCTTGTATATCAATGAAAATTCAATTTTCTGCATTTCATTCTTAATGATTTTTCTGATGTTAAAATATCTTTTTTGTAAAACTAGCATGCAAGGGAAGGGTTACATTTGGCCAGAAACTTGTGATGTGTAAAACATTTGGGAGTGTGTTCTTTAATGATATCATGTGTTTGTATGATTATAAAAAAAAAAAATTCTCACAAGCTGTTGAAAGGTAAGATACGTTAAAGATTCATGTATAATGTTATCAATGTTATTCAAAATGGAAAAGATATATCAGAATGTGGAAAAATATATCAGTACGTGAAAAAGCATTTATGCTTGCAAGAATGACCCTTTAAGTGCATCAAGAATAATGACTATGCCCCATACTGTTAGAACAAGATTTGTCCATGACATATTTTCCTTGAGTTTTGATGATAACAAAGTATTGAAAGAACAATGGTTTATTTGATGTGTGTTACATGTGTGTATGTTCTAATACTTGCAAATATTATAGTCAGAAACTATTTTATATTAGCATACTTGGGAGTTATTGAATTGTTAGCTTCTGGTGGCAGAATCTGAAGAATACGTGCTAGGTGATATCTAGTGTAGACTTTGAAGCTGAAGGTCTCAGTATCGGAAGAAGTAACATAATTGTCTATATACTTAATAAATGCAAATTGACTTCTGGTACCATTTAGAGTTGGTGATAAAGCTGAAGTTGTCCGTACTGCAAAAAGCAAATTGTATTGTCAAATTAGTTTGTCAGCTAAAGTCTACATATTGTAAGGCTTAAGAAAGGCTGTCATGTTTTACGAATATCTACTCTCAATGACTCTAATAGTACAGAATCTCTTGAAGACTCAAAGGTTAAACATGTTACACATTAGATCAAGATCTTCTGGTGTATTTATCTTCAATGTCTCTTGTATTATGGAGCAAAAACAAAGACTCTTGATCAAGTTACCTCTTCAATGACTAGTTTCTGAAAAGGCTATATATATGGTTGAAGGTTCAAACTGAATCTTCAATAAGGATTATTCAGAAGAAGGAGTAACAAGATCAGCAATTATGAACACCATTGTATATGCAGATTTTTTGTTGTATGTTGTAATTGTAAAAACCTTAAGATTTCTTACACATTGAATATCTTAGAAATATTAAGTGCTTTAGGTCTTTATTATGGTAATTTTTTGTACTTCTGATACTTGTATCAAATACACCTTATTCTCTGTTCTGCTGAACTTATTTAGTAGTTTAAATCAAAGTTTATTGTTATGTGTTTGAGCAAAAGTCTTAAGTCGTTGGGACTTAAGCAAGGAATTCTCGAGCCAGGATGCTTGAGCCATGTAAGTCTTTTGCTATGTGTTTGAGCAATGCAAGTCTTAATCAACTAGGTTGATTGGGCAGAAGTCTTAAGTCATTGAGGCTTAAGCAAGGAAGTCTCGAGGCAAGATGTTTGAGCCACATAAGTCTCTTGCTACGTGATTGAGCTGTGAAAGTCTTAATCAAGTGGATTGATTGAGCAAGAAAGTCTTGGGTTGCGGTCCAAGCATGGAAGTTTAAGGCAGAGTGGCTTGGAGCAGAAGTCCCGTACAGAGTGACTTAGAGCAGAAGTCTCGGCCAGAATGGCTTGGAGCAGAAGTCTTAGATAAATTGGCTTGGAGCAGAAGTCTCATCCAAAGTGACTTGGAGCAGAAGTCTCAACTAGAGTGGCTTGGAGCAGAAGTCTAGGGTCTGAAGGACTTGAGCAAAAGTATTAGACTAAGGGCCTAAGCAAGGAAGTCTTGGATTCGTGGAATTTAAGTAAGAAGTCTCGAGTGAGGAGCTTGAGCAAGAAGTCTTGAACCTTGGGTATAAGCAAATGTAAAAGTCTTATGCAGAATGCATAGGCGATTGTAATCATGATTTAATTATAGTGAAAATCTCTTGCGAAACAAACAGACTGAACTACTCCGTTTAGGAGGAACCAATATAAATCTTTATATCCTTTGCTATTTGTTTGCTTCTGTTAACATTCTGCTGCTAAGAATTAACCAGAATCTGAACACCATTTTAAGTTCTGAACTCTGATCAGATGCAAACTAAGAAAATGGAAAACACAATTCAATCCCCCTATTCTTGTGTACTTTTCTTACCTTCGCATACTTCTCTAAAGATGGTTTTAATTTTCAAACTACAATTGCAATTTTAATTGCACTGTAACTGTGGCTGCAAGTAACAATTTAATAGTTTTATTAGCAAGATAATTCTCTTTCTTTTCCACATAAGTCAATGCTTACATATATTACTACTTTTTAGTGACCAAGAGCATGCTACTTTATCTTTAAAATCAGTTTAGTTCAATTAGTATAAGTTATTCTATCAGCTTTATATCCTTAACATTCTTCAACATATTTTATATAATTATACCTTTTATTTGTTTTTTAGAAAAGCTCCCTTAAATTTTGTTACTATAAGTTATTTCTTTACACATAATTTTTTTCTTTAAGTTTTCTTCTAAGATTATTATTTTATTTGCCATCTTTATATAACTGCATTTGGAACGTGTCAAATATAATTAATTTTTACTTCAAATTTTATTGTGTTGTCTTTTTTTAATAATCTCATATATGAAATGTTTAATTTTACGGGCCACTATCAGAAAAATATCTATTTTATTTTAATCAACAATTATCTTTATTTGAGAGACAAAATCATTATTCTCAAATGTCAAATTTTCTCTTTTTTTTTTCTTTCTTTATCTCACAAATCCTTTTTTTTATTTTTCTTTTTTAATTATTGTTTAATACAATTTAGTTTATATAATTATTATTTATTTTTATTTATAATTAACACATTTTAAAATTATATATGCATTTAATTTTTTTAATATTGTATCAAATTAATATACCTGTGCGGACGCACATGTATCTTATTAGTTTGTATGATTGTAACTCGTATAACTATTGTAACTCGTATATTCTGTTGGACGCACATATATCTTATTAGTTTTTAATATTGTATCAACTATTGTGGATATAATTATACAAATCTTTCTTTTTTGAATTAAATATAAGCATTCTTAATTGGTATGATTGTAACTCACCTATCTTGAATACAATTATAAATTTTTTTGTTAATAAAACATTTAAATTATAGTAAATATTATATTGATAATAGTTATACCCTATCGGTAACTTATTATTGATATAATTTGTTTTGTTCAATGTACTTATAATTTATAATTATGTAAATTATGATTCGAGTATCTGATTGGTATTATAATTTTTTTTGACATGATATTTTTACATTGTTAGATTTCTTATTTGAAATTGTTGAAAATATTATTTGAGAAATAAGAAATTATTTTAAAGACATGTAATATTTTATGAATCCAATAATTTTTATTCAATATTTTTTAAAAATGGATTTTAATTTTCTTTGTAGTATGTAATTGATTTACCATCTTTTAAAAATAATTGAGTATTTATTTAAATATTTTAAAAATCTTATATTAATAATTAAACTATTATTCTCTATCAAGTGGAAGAACTTAACATATCAATTATATAGATATGAGAAACAAATATTATTTGTTTAATATAGTATTATTTTATAGAGACTTATATTGAACATATTGTAGTTGTATGCTATTGATGAAAATTTATGACTACTTGTGTTATAGCATTTGAGTTTTGTGTGGGTTATTAATATATTGTATAAAATTCTATATTCTAATTAAAATTATATGGATTTGATCTCGCTCAAAAGATGATAAACCTTTAAATGACCATCATATTCTTTCATGTTAAATTATCTAAATAATGAAATATTATATTTAAGTGCAAAATATGTGGCTGAAATGATGTTATATTATACAACCATTTCTTTGTATAATTTTGCATTAAATAGTATCACGTTATTCAATTAGAGTATTTAGTATTAGTGGACTCTGATAAATCCTTATCTTATTTGATCAGTGAGAGTGCATGTGTACACAATCATATAATCTAAAAAAGTTTAGATTATTATTCTCATAGTGTCATATATTCTTACATGCACTGTAAATATGATATATTCTAAAAAGACTTCAAAATATAAAACAATTCTAAGAAGTCTTGTGATAGATCCTGCACTAGCTTACACTGGATCTAGGGTTGCAAAGGAAGAAGAACATAAAAATAGCTTATCTCATTTCATACAAATTTCCAAATCTGGAAACAACACTTAAATACTTAGGGTTTCTAAGTTAAATGGGCCTAAGCTAAATATTGGATAACCCAATACAATATTATAATTGAAAGAAAATAATAATCCAAAAATCTGACACACTACTAATAATATTGATAATAGTCTTTAAGTTATTTGGGTTGTTGGACCATGCGTTTGGGCTTAAAGTTGGGTCTTCTAACAATACTCTCGGGCCTAAGAGGAACCTTGTCCTCAAGGTTCACTGTAGAGTTGCTACGTGGCTTGTGCAAGATGGCAGAAAGTGATGTCACACGCTGATGTGTGGGAGAGTGGGAATATGACAGGTTGGTAATTAATGTGGGAGCAGAAAAAGCTGGAAGATTACATGGCTAGTATCATGAGGAGGCGTGGAAAAAGGGATTGGGAAGTGTGTTTGGTTTGGGAAATGGGAAAAGTGGGATTTGACTTGTCAGCAAAGTAGGGAAGGAAATTGATGGGTTAATGAGACAAGTGAGGTTTGAGAAGTGTGTGGAGAATCCGAAAAAGTAATTAGGGTGGAAAATTTGGGCGATGGCATTAATGGAGTATGAGTGGGAGTGACTTTGGCAGCCATGTGGGCCCTGATGGGTGATATGGTGCGATGGACATGTGACATGCAAGTAGGAATGGGTGGTGGTGATTTGTTTTCCGTTGAAGGGGCAACATGGGGAAATAAAGGAGTAGTTACATGGGAATTTTTGGGTATAGAGGTAGAAGTACAAGTCTGACTTATAAGTGTTGGACGGGTTAATATCCACTCCATTTCTTTGTCCCTCCATTTTTTCCATTACTATAGTTTTGTGTGTAAATAACACACATTTCTATGACATGTGACATATAATTAATATTTAGTTGATTTTATATACATAAAACTATAATAATGGAGAAAATGGAGGGACAAAGAAATGGAGTGGATATTAACCCGTGTTGGACTTGGTAAATTAGAAACATTTCACCTTTCCCTTGTAACTTCATTTTTTTGTTTCTGAGTTCAAGTTCTCTCTATCTTGGACTAATAAATTGAAATCACTTTGCTTTCCCTTTGTAACCTCATCATTTTTTCAAAAGCTTGTATTGTTCTGTTCATATTTCTTCCCTTGTCTCTAAAGTTTTTTGAAAAATCAGTATTGGTAGAGGAAGCAAAGTAAGGCCACAACTATGAGACATGCATTACTGGGTGGAACCTTGGAGATGGTGGTAGGTTCAACTCATATGCAACTTTACCAACACGGCTTATAACATGGAAAGGGCCAAAAAAATATTCGGAGAGCTTCTGAGAAAACCTTCGTGACACTGAATGTTGTCGATAAGGTTGTATCTTAAAAAGAACTAGATCTCCCACCTTAAAGGTAAAATCCTTTCGCTTCTTGTTCGCTTGTGTTTCCATTTGCTGCTTGCTCTTAGTTAAGTTTTGTTTAACTTATAAAGTATTGTTTCTCTGTCTTTCAAGGTATCCTCCAAGCAAATATTTGAAACATATCCTGAAATTAAATATAGGATCGATGGAGGAGATCTACCATAAAGTGCTTAAAAATGGGTCATTTGAATGGCAGAGTGGAAGGACATGTTGTACCAGAACTCAACTAAGTGAAGGAGTTGGTACCAGCAGCGGGGTTGATCGTTTGTGAAGCACCTGAGGTAAGTTTTCAAACTCCGATTTACAAATTCTGTCTGTCCGTCAGTTTCGGGATGATAAGCAAAACTGAATTTGAGTATTGTTCCTTGTAGTTTGAAAAACTCTTTCCAGAAGCTACTAAGGAAGAGGGGTCGCAATCCGAAACTATGGATTTTGGTATTCCATGGAGCTTGAAGATTTCAGCAGAGAAATGGGATGTGAGTGATTGAGCAGGAAACTTAGTTGGTAGGGCAAGGAAGTGCCCATATTTGGTGAGGCAGTCACAAATCACCCAAGTGATTGTGTGTCCAAAAGATTTAGGAAGGTGTGTGATGAAGTCCATATTGAGGTCTTCCCAGACTCGAGTTGGGGTAGCTAACGGCTAAAGCAAACCATTCTTCTTCTGTGTTTGATTCTTACTTTGTTGGGATGTTGTGTAGTGCTTAATAAAGTGTTTTACATCCTTGTAGAGACCTGCCCAAGAGAAAAAAGATGCAAGTCAGGCGACTGTGGGTTTAACACTAGAATGTTCGGCACTTGGAGTGCTATGAAACTCATGGATTAGAGTTTGTCGAAGACCAGACAGATCAAGTACGAAAAGTTTACCTTTAAAATACAACAAGTCATTAGAGAAAATGTAAGCATTTTGCTCGTCGGTTGTTGACTGTAAATCTGAAATCAACTGTTGGCCCCCTTTTGTCATGTGTATAATACTTCTGGAGTTGTTGGATAAAATTTGGTACTGGAGAAGAGATTGTAAGGAGCAATGAATCAGTGTCACTGTACTTTCTGCTCAGAGCGTCTGCGACCATATTCGATCGTCCAGGTTTGTAGGAGATCTCAAAATTAAATCCTTGTAATTTAGAAGCCCACTTATGTTGTTCTGGTGTCTGGATCTTTTGCAATAATATGTTTCTCAAACTTTTCTGATTTGTGTAGTTGTTGAAGTGTTGGCCAATCAAATATCATCGTCATTTCTTGATGGATTCGTTGATGGCATACATCTCGTGCACATAGATAGAGGTTGACTGCATTCTTGGGCTCAATTTCTTGCTGAAGAAGGCTAGAGGATGTCCGTCCTGAGACAAGACAACACCGATGATGGCAACGCCGGAAGCATCAGTTTCTAGATTGATTTTTTTAAAGTTTGACAATGTTAATATCAGCGTTGTAGTCATAGTTTGCTTTAATTTTGTAAAGGCCAAGCTAGCCTTTATACTCCATGAAAATTTAGTAGAACGCAACAGATCAGTGAGAGGAGCGGCGAGAGTGGCGTAATGTCTAAAATCCGATGAGCCCTAAAAAACCCTTGAGCGCCGTGAGAGAATAAGGTTCAAGCCAATCCAAAATAGCCTGAATCTTTTCTAGACCTGATTCAACACAACCAACTGAGATAATATGCCCCAAGCACTCAACTCTAGTCACTTCAAAAACACACTTAGATAGTTTGGCAACAAAACAATGAGATTGCAAAAGATAAAAAATAACCTGCAAATGAGTTAAATGGTCACTAAAATCTGGACTGTAAATTAAAATGTCATCAAAGAATACCAATACAAACTTGCGTAAGTACGATCTTAAAAGGTCATTCGTAGCAGACTGAAATGTAGAAGGAGCGTTAGTGAGCCCAAAGGGCATTACGAGGAACTCGTAGTGCCCGTCGAAAGTTCGGTTTCCGAGTAATCTTACTAGTTATCTTAATAGAGTTTGCTACAACATTAGCTTATAACCCATAAGCTACAAATCTCCACCATGAAACCAACTCTGAACCACAAAATCAACTAGTTATCATCATGCAGTCCTATCATCTGCGTATAGTAGAAAAACTTGCAACTTAGCAATGTCTTGGTGATCATATCAGTAGCATTGTCATCAGTCAAAACCTTCAGTACTTGGACTTCTCCATGCTCGATTATCTCTCAAACGAAATGCAGCCTCACATCGATATGCTTGATTCACTCATGATATGCTGAATTCTTCGACACATGCAACCTCAACTTCTTAGCAAAACCTTCAAGCCGTAATGTTTCTTTCACAACGTCAGTGAGAAAAATATACTCCACTTTAATGGTTGATAAGGCAACAACCACCTGAAATGTTTATTTCCAACTAACAATATATTAAATTGTTATTATACTTTTATACTACTATGGTGACTATATTGTTATCCTTAGTAGCTAGAGTGTTATGGTGATTATACTGCTATGTTATACCATTGCCTATTACTTGTACTAAAATATTATGATGGCTAAACTATTATGGGCTATACTAAACTGTTATGGTGACTGTCACCGACTGTTATGGGCTAGATTAATCATATGTGAAGGAATTTATGTTAGATTAATTATTTAATTAATCAAATATGGATTGACATAATTAGTTGTTAATTAATTATAGTATGTTTAATTGTTATTAAACACTAACTATGGATGAATTATTTGATTGAGTTTTGTACCTGAATGGACCGTGATGGATTTAACCATTCAGTTAAACCCAATGAGAGATCTTGCCCTCAACCATTTAGCTATTTAAATGCCACCCCATTAAACAATTAACATATCGTTCTCATACTCACTCTTACCATCAAAAATTTCTTTAATCCTACAAAGTATATCGTTCTTATAATATTTGATTATTCTTTTATATAATAATGTTATATAATTTGTATCTATTAATTATATTAAATCTATCAATTGGTATCAAAACTAAATTAGATATATGTTAGGGCTATTATATAAATATTGTCATTTGATAATTGATTTAATTTACCATGATATTCAACGGATCAATACCTTATTTCATTGCCTAACGGGATTAATTTTAAAGGCATGGGTTGTTGTGTCATAATAATCACCTTTAATTTTACTGGATATGTGAATGCTATGATATTAATGTTTATGGGTTTATAAAGATGTGCTTTTTTTATTCATCCTTTTTGTGAGACATTGGATCGAACTCTAGTGTGGTCGAAGTCTGTTCGCAAGTAATGCGTGTTGTAGTCGAAGTTTGTTCTAACATGCATGAGTAGATATTGCTAAGGTTGTTAGCATGAGTAAATATTGCTAAGGTTGTTAGCATGAGTAAATATTGTTAAGGTTGTTAGCATGAGTAAATATTGCTAGGGTTGTTAGCATGTGCTATTTTATTATAAATAGGATGCTAGTTTCTCAATCTTGACATAAGGAAAAATATGAAGATAAAATCCTAATTTCAAGGGAGAGAGGTTATTTTGTTATTCTTGTATACTTGTAATCTTGTTCTAAGAGAAAGGAAAGAATAGCAGTTTAATAACCAATCCTTGTTGTTCCTTGTTGTTTTACCTTGTTTTCTTTGTTAACCCTAACCCTTGTGAATTTTTTGATCATTAAGAAACTGTTTATACTTTGTTTAAAGGTATCCGATTCACAACAAATTGGTGCGGTGAGCGTGGAGAAGATGCCTTCAACAAAGTATGAGATTGAAAAGTTCACCGGAGTGAACGACTTTGGTCTGTGGCGCTTGAAGATGAAAGCCCTATTGGTTCAACAGGGTTGTTTGGAAGCGTTGAAGGGTGAGGCAGCCATGGACGCTGCGTTAACGGCAAAAGAAAAGACGGGCATGATCGAGAAAGCCCACAGCGCAATATTATTGAGCCTTGGTGATAAGGTTCTTCGACAGGTATCAAAGGAGACTACAGCATCGGGATTATGGGTGAAACTTGAAAGTTTGTACATGACCAAATCTCTGGTGAATCGACTATACCTGAAGCAAGCTTTATATTCATTCAAGATTAGTGAAGACCAAGTGTTGGCTGAGCAGTTGGATATGTTCAACAAGCTGATTCTTGATCTTGAAAATATTGATGTGAAGATCGATGATGAAGATCAAGCACTATTGCTGCTGTGTGCTTTGCCCAGAACACATGCTCACTTCAAAGAAACTCTCTTGTATGGAAGGGAGTCCCTGACCTTTGAAGAAGTTCAATCAGCCTTGTATTCTAAGGACTTGAACGAACGAAAGGAGCATAAACCTTCGACGGTGGGCGAAGGTTTGGCCGTTAAGGGAAAATTCTTGCGAAAGGATGGTAAGTTCGACAAGAAAAAAGGTAAAAGTCAACAGAAGTCTTATAGTGGCGAAACATCTAGTATTCGATGTTACCACTGTAAGAAGGAGGGTCACATAAGAAAGTTGTGCCCTGAACGCCTGAAAGATCATGGAGGTAATGGCAATGCAGCCATTGTTCAAGATGACTTCGACTCATCTGATGTTCTTGTGGTTTCAAGTGGCGACTCGAGGAAATAGTGGATTATGGATTCAGGTTGCACTTGGCACATGACTCCAAACAGAGAATTGTTCGAAGAGCTATGTGATCAAGATGGTGGATATGTGCTGTTAGGAAACAACAAATCTTGCAAAATTGCAGGTATTGGATCTGTGAGATTCAAGCTCCATGATGAGTCAATAAGGTTATTGACTGAAGTCAAGTACGTACCTGACTTGAAGAGAAATTTGATTTCTCTTGGTGAATTCGACAGAAAAGGATATGTTTTTCAAGGAGAGAAAAGTATCCTAAGAGTCATGAAGGGGTCGAAGGAAGTCTTGAGAGGCGTGAAGAAACAAGGCTTGTATACCCTTGAGGCTGAGGTTGTAAGTGGTTCGACAAATGTTGCATCCATGAAATCTATGTCGAAAACAGAATTATGGCACATGAGATTGGGCCATGTCAGCGAAAAAGGCCTGGTCGAATTGGGGAAGCAGAACCTGCTAGGAGGTGACAAAGTCGAAAAGTTGGAATTTTGTGAATCTTGTGTATTTGGTAAATCCTGTAGGGCGAAGTTTAACAAAGGCAAGCAAAGAACACATGGATCTCTGGATTACATTCATGCTGATCTTTGGGGGCTTGCAAGGAATCCTTCACACTCAAGTGCAAGGTATTTTCTATCCATCGTTGATGACTATTCCAGAAAACTATGGGTATTCATTCAGAAGACGAAGGATGAAACTTTTGAGAATTTCAAAAGTTGGAAGATTCTAGTCGAAACTCAGACTGACAGAAAGGTTAAGAGGTTGAGAACCGACAATGGCCTTGAATTCTGCAACGAAGCTTTCGACAGTTACTGTGTTGGGTCTGGGATTGCAAGACATAAGACTGTAGCAGGTACTCCTCAACAAAATGGCTTAGCTGAGAGATTCAATCGAACAATCCTTGAAAGGGTTAGATGCATGTTGGTTAGTGATGGATTGAAGAAGGTGTTTTGGGCGGAAGCTGTTTCGACAGCAGCTTACCTGATAAATAGATGTCCCTCGACTGCCTTGGGAATGAAGACACCTGAAGAAGTTTGGTCGGGACATCCACCTAGTCTCGACAGACTGAGAGTATTTGGTTGTGTGGCCTATGCTCATATTAGGCAAGACAAGGTCGAACCTAGAGCTCTGAAATGCATGTTCATGGGATACCCTGAAGGAGTCAAAGCTTATAGGCTATGGTGCCTAGAGCCAGGTCACAGGAGGTGTATCACCAGTCGAGATGTAATTTTCAACGAAACAGAGATGGCTTTCAAGAAAACTAATGATGCTGACGAAGAGCTGGAACAGGGAGAGATTCCTGTTGAGGTGGAGCATGTTGATGCTGAATTGCTTACCCCAGATGAAGTCGAAGAAGACACAAAAGATGTTGTTGAAGATGAGGAGACTGATAATGACTACCTGCTAGCAAGAGACAGGTCGAGGAGAGTCATCAAGCCACCTCAGAGACTTGGATATGCAGATCTTATAGCTTATGCCTTAATCTCTGCAAGTGAGGTTCTAGACGAAGAACCTAGAGACTATAAGGAAGTTATGAGGAATCAAAAGAAGACAAATTGGTCTTTGATGTATGCTATGGTCTGTACTAGACCCGACATAGCATATGCAGTAAGTCTTGTAAGCAGGTACATGGCGAATCCTGGAAAGGATCACTGGCAAGCATTGAAGTGGATTTTAAGGTACATAAATGGGTCTCTAAATAGAGTCCTAATTTATGGTGGAGCCTTAGGTGAAGATAGTAAAGCAGCAATCGATGGATATGTCGACTCTGATTATGCAGGTTGTATGGATTCCAGAAAATCTATCTCTGGATATGTGTTCACTATGTTTGGGACAACAATCAGTTGGAAAGCAACACTTCAGAAGGTCGTTGCCCTATCAACCACTGAAGCGGAGTATATTTCCCTAACTGAAGTTGTGAAGGAAGCATTGTGGCTTGAAGGTTTTGCAAAGGAGCTAAAACTTCAAGGTCGAGTTATCACTGTTAAATGTGATAGTCAAAGCGCAATACACCTGTCGAAGAATTCAGCCTATCATGAGCGAACCAAGCACATTGATGTGAGGCTGCATTTCATCAGAGGGGTAATCGAGCATTGATGTTATAGAGTTAGATCCAAGGTGTCGCTACTGCGAAAATCGGCGCCGGCTGAACAGAAGAGTCGCCACCGTGCGTTATTTATCCCACGGGAGGGAAAGGAAACGCTCAGAGTAAACCTCGCACAACATGGGAAAGGTATGGTCGTCGCAACCAAAACCTGGATTCGGGAGTCGGTTACGCAAGGGGAAGGTATTAGCACCCCTCACGTCCATCGTACTCGATGGGATCCACGCTTGTTTTCGGGTATGGATTGTTATTCTATCTAAACTATAGGTCAAGGGTTAAAAAGAAAATAAAATGAAAATAAAAAATGACTCGGCAAAGTATCGCACCTTATGCCTACGTATTCCCGTCTGGAACGAGAAATCAGAGTCAACGTAGTTCGCCTACCTACGGGAAAGGAGGGGAAGGTTGCTCGCTAGGATATCGCATCCTATGCCTACGTACTTTCATACAGCATGAAAGATCAGAGCAAACGTAGTTCGGGCCACGTACGACACAAGCTTGTCCTTGATTGATTTTATTCCTTCTGAAAAAGGTTTTTCTGATCAACAGTCCCGGCGGACAAAAATGACGTCTTGATGAGTTCACATTCTTTTACGGAAGAAGTGTCTTTTATTGTGTGTGAAATCTTTATGTGTTTTTCTGTTTGTTTTGAGAAAGAAAGAGACAGAACTCTAACCTACGGTTGCGAAGGGAAACAAACTAACCTAATGTTATCATGCATGGGTTAAGACCTAGTGTCTATCATGCTCCTCTCTTGCACAGAGAGAAACAGAGATCCTACGGGATAGGCAGAAACAGAAACAATATCAGATATGCAGTAAAGCAGTAAAATGCATGGATGCAACAATACAAGCGAGGCAAGGGAGTCCCACTCAACCTCGAACCTGGAAAACAATAGGCAAAAGTGAACAGGCTTCACTTTCAACCCAGCAGGGTAAACAGCAAACAATACAATCAGGAAAACCAATCAATACATCAGAAATGAAATACAGCAATAAAACAAACAGCTTCAGCAGCTCTGAATCAATATCTGGCTCCAAGTAATCTCCAATCAGCTACAGGCTTCAACAAGCATCAATCTCCATCTTCATGACCTTCAGGCAAGGGCTTTGATCATCATTCTTCTATCTGCAATGGCTTTTCTTCAAGTTCAAACCTCCAGGATGAGGGATCAGTCACAAGAGTGAATTGGGTGTTAAGCAATCAGTTGACTACCAAGGGTGGTGAACAGACTGCTTCTAACACAAAAGACATTTTCTATCAAGAGTTCTATCTCTTAGACACTATCACCAAGCCTTCCAAAGGAAGGGGGTGAGTGTCTTAGAGAGACTCTGAATCACAGAGAAGAATGGATGCAGACAAGGCAATCCATGTTTGAAAAACAAACTTTCTAATCTAGAGCTCTGCCTAGCTCCTAAACCCTAGTCTCCTCAGCATCTGCTAGCAAAAATCTTATCTTCAACTCTGGAAGTTGATCTACAACATCTGGATCTCCAATGGCCTTCATCTCCTCAAGTCTTCAGCTCTCCCAAATCCCCAGACAATCCCAATACCCACACAGACAAATCAATAATCCCCAGAGGGCACACCACACCAGTCAATCAGATATACAGTACATTAATAGCAGTAGGGGAGTCCTGACTTTTTCTCTAAGGGATCTAATAACTACCCATAGCCCCTATAGTCCCATAACTAATCTAGTCAAACCCTAAGTCCTAAGGGAAAGAATCAAACTCCTTAAGTCATCACCTGAAAACCCTAATTTGTTCATGTTGTTCAAGCCTACATTAAGCACCTAAAATTAATTCCTAAAAATGGGAACTAAATTGTTTCTACAAGTTCAATATCTAATCTAAGCAACCTAAAAAGGATGAACAAAAAATATGAAAGCATTTAATAGAACAAAAATTAATAAAATCATGCATGAAATGAACTATTTAAAATGTCATTTATTTAGAAAATATGGAAAAAAATATCAAATAAAAATAAAAATGCAATTTTATTTAATGACAATTTTCTACACATCCTAGAGAAAATAGTGTAAAAAGAATGAATTAAAAATGGTTTTTTATCTATTTATTATGAATTTTTTAAAATGAATGAAAAAATGAAAAAAGGAAAATAATAATAAAGAAGGAAATAACCAGGGGGGTTCATTAAGCAAACGCGCTCAGTTCATACCAGGATGGGCCAACAATGGGGGGTGCGCGTAGCAAGTTTGGCTAAGCCCAGAACGAAGTCAGAAACAATGAAAAATAAAAAAAACACGCAGGGGGTGAAAATAGCATAGGATTCACGTTCAAATTGATAATGGGCTCATTACTGGGGGTGGGGATAGCACAGCACTCAGGCCCGCCCGTTTCATTAAATGAAACGGTGCGTTTAGGGCACCACTCTCCCTCCAAAATTCAGCTTGAATTCCAGCCACACGATGGCTCCTCAAGTCAATGGTCTAACACCCAATGGACGATCCTGATTTCGTCTTCTTCATTAGTTCATGAGAATTAGGGTTTCTGCCATGAATGCTCATGCACGAACCAAATTCCATCAATCTGTTCTCACTCCACAGTCCATGGATCAACACGATGCAAACATGAAACTCACTCAGAATTTCTCCCTCTACAAGCCTATGGTCTTTGTTTGCATTAAAATTCAGCCAATCAATAAACCCGATCAAGACAAGTTCTGGTCACCATGGAAATACTCTGCAACTTACCAACATAATTCTCAATCAAACCTAGACTAATCTCTTCTATGACTAATGGTGATCATTCTGCGCTAACAACCTAAGATTATCATGCACTCTACTGCAAGCTCTAAGTCCTAACAGTTCTAACAACCTGCTAACAATTATCACTAAACTACTCCAAACTCATCCTAATTGCTCTACTAACATCCTACATCATATCTAAACTAACAAAACCATGCTAAACTAACTAAATCAAGCTGTGGCAGAGAAAATGCACCTGGTGTGAAAGCTTGTGGATGATGATGAAACTTGTGGATCTGAGGCTTTTGAGGCTTGGATCTTGATCTACAATTGCACTACTTGATTCTGTATGCAACACTTTGAGGAGTCTTGCACTGGATCTTGAGTTCCAACTGAATTTGCAATTTTGATGTTGATGATTATAGTGCTCGAAAATGGATTGATCACACCTTGTTCTTGGTTGAATTCTGATCTATGATGATGAATCAGTATGATGAAATTGATTTTGATGGTGATTGGTGAAGAATTTGAGAAATTGAAGTGAAAATGCAATGAGAAAGAATGAGAGAATTTGGGAAATTCTTGGTGAAAAATGAATCCAACCCTTGCTCAATTCTGATTTCATGAATATATAGGGCTCACATGAACTTTCTAGAACCATCTTGCCACATTCCCTTGCATTCCACATTGGTTGATTTTTGAAATGTTTCTTCAAATGCAAGTAACCATGAATAACTTTGATTTTTTCCACTAAGCTCAAAAAAGTGTGTGAACCATTGTCTCTAGAATGTCTTTTCCATTCAAAATCATATATTGGAAGTCTCCATTTGGACTTATAAATCTCTCAAACCATTTTTCACTTTGACTTTATTCAAATTATAAGCCACTTTAGTTCAAATTTGGACCAATCATGCAACTTCATGTTATGAGCTTTTCCAACAACTTGTGACCTTCTTTCTAGACTTAACATCACATTTGGAGCAAGTTTGATGTTGTAAGTTTTTCCATTTGAGGCCTCCTTGTATGAGTTTTGGACATAGGTTAAAATGACCTGTAATTCACAAATACCCAAAATACCCTTTGCTTGCCAAGACCATAAGTTGAGTTACACACATCATATGAAGGCATACTATACCATTCTAGAAAGCTAAGACAATGAGGAACAATTCTTATGTTGACCAAGAATTCATTTGAAATCTCCTTGAGGGGCAAAAATTGCTTGGAAGTCAAGTCACTTTCACAGACAAAATTTCAGATACCTCAGATGACCTGTAACTTGCAAGGACCATAACTTGAGTTCTATAAATCTCATTGATGTCTTCCACCACTCAAATTAAAGGTCTTGAGATCCTCTACAAGTTTCATGTTGGCCAAGAAGCCATTTGAAGTTAGCATTTTGACTTATCTTGCTTGGAAATTTGACCTAAACTAGGGGATTTTACACAGAAACCCTAATTTAGAAACTCCTCTTCTCCTTGATTTCTCTTGAATTCTCCTTGGCATATCTCCATATCCTTCTTTATATGTCCAATTATGAACCCCACATCTCTCCACTAGACTTGAATGCCCCTTAAATCAGTCAATTGCCCTAGGGTTGACCTAGGGTTGACCCAGATGAAACCCTAGTTGACTGCCTTCAGCTATAGCTCTTGTGCTCTCATCAATGACTTGTCTCCTTCTTTAAATGACTTTCTAAGTCTTTCATAATGTCTAGATACTCTCCATGCCTTCAACTCACAGCTCACAACCCTCTTGTTGACCCTCAGACACCCTCAGCTAGGAGATGGACTCAAGGCTTGATCTGCTGAACTCTTTGCTTTCAAATTCTTTCCTGATGACTTGAATAAGATTGAATTGGGATAATAACCTCTTGATAGGCTTCTAGAGATGAGAATAATGATTGGTCCCCTGTTGAATGACTTGCTATGCTTATGCTATGCAGATGGTTAGTCTATGTACATGACCTTATATGCAAATGCTAATGATATGGAAACATAAACCAAGTGAATAAGGTTGGGCAAATTTTAGGGTGCAACAGCTGCCCCTATTCAAGCGGCTTGGACCCGATTGGGTGAAGGGCCTGGAGCCTTCAGACATTCGCGGTACGAGACGGTTGAATACTAGTGAAACCAGAAATTTGCCAACCGCAAAACTAAATTGCGCTCCTGCTTGTGGAACGACATTCATCAGCTGAATATGACTGTTACAGTAACCCCACTGATCTCGTGCGAGTGTGCTGGGGATTGTCTTCATCGTTCTGAAAAGGATTCTGTCATAACAGATTGCTTGCTTGTCCACGTTAGGACTCTGTCCGTCATCAATACGAAGAAATCTCAACTAAAACCTGTCCACGTTAGGACTCCACTTGCTATTAACCCAGAAAAATCTCGGCAACTCCGCTGGGGATAATTCGTCTGCATTTCCATAAACTGAATCGTCCACGTTAGGAATGAAACTCTTCCGCGCTAAGAGTAACACCTGTCCACGTTAGGAATAACATCGTCCATGTTAGAAGTCATCTCTTCCGTATCTGTCCACGTCAGGACTAACCCTTTCATCTTTCCACGTCAGGAAGCAATCTTCTTTCCGCATAAGGAGAACTATATCAATCTGTCCACGTAAGGACTCCAATACCACTTGACACGTCCGCGTCAGGACTCCAATCTTTCCACGTAAGGAATTCAACTTTGGTTCTGAACCTGTCCACGTCAGGACTCAACTTTCCACATAAGGAGTACATCATTCTTCCACGTCAGGAATCAACTTTTCTTTCCACGTCAGGAATACAAGCCTCTTTCCACGTAAGGAATGCTATCCGTTTTCCACGCAAGGGAACATAACTTTTCCACATAAGGCAACCAATTCCTTCCGATTTGTCCGCGTCAGGACTACAATTTTCCCCGTAAGGAATGCCATCTTAATCTGTCCACGCAAGGACTCCCCTCTTTCCACGTCAGGAATGCTGTCATTTCCACGTAAGGAAACTATCTTTTTCCACGTAAGGAATCATCTCTGATATGTCCGCGTAAGGACTACATCGTCCACGTTAGGACACACTTCTCCACGTTAGGAATAATAATTTCTTTGATTTGTCCACGTCAGGACACTGATCTCGTCTTGATTTGTCCACGTTAGGACTCAGGCATCTTCGACCTACTGAGGAAATAAGACTTGTCCACGTAAGGACTCACACGCTGGTCTGATCTATCCGCGTCAGGACACCAACACCAAGAGTAATCACTTTTGTCAACGTCATGACCTCCCATTCCCCTAATTTCGAGAACTCGAATCTGCCCACGTTGGGACTAACGCACCTCACCAATCTGGGGAAATAAACCTGTCCACGTTAGGACGCCTACTTCTGAAGAAATCCCGTCGATATAGGAATAAATTGTCCGCGTCAGGACTTAGTTCTCCCATGATCCTCACCCACAAATTCCTCAGCACCAACGTGACAGCTACTTTGAGGCGGACTCTACTGGGGATGTCTGGAAACCAAACTATCGGACGCCTGTTCTGATAACCGGCGGCAACCTCTGAAATTCTGATTCATGAAACCCCTGATGACAACTAATTCTGCCTGGGAATAAAGAGAAACTTATCCTGGTAACTCTGTGGGGAATACTGCCGAAACTGTCATTATCATTGGATGTCTCATGCCGAGATCTTGAAAGTTTGGTAATTCATTTGAGCAAGTGCTCTCCCCACCTGCTGGGATACAGGAACCGCTTCAGCAAAATAAATGCTGAAGATAATGCCAACTCCGCTGGGGATAGCCAGGTGCTACAGAATTATTCCAGCAAAATAAATGCTGGAAGGGTGAAGTCAACCCTGCTGGGAAATTGGGAACTCAAACCAAACACCCTGTTGAGGTAACCCCCTGTTGGGGAATATAACTTTGCTGGGGAATAGCAGATGTGCACAGTATGATCGGACTTTCTGCTGGAGAGTGAACTGATATTACACAGTATCCCTGACAAAATAAATGACAGGACCCACCACCAACTCTGCTGGGGAGAGTCTTGATCTTCGAGTTCTACTGGGAGGAAAGAACACTTGCTGAAAAGAGAGAACTCCGCTTCGGGGATACTAACGTGCCCCCAGTCTGTATTTTGTATAGCTTGCCCCTGAATCTGCAACCATTTTGGAATGGACCCTACAGTCCTTGTATCTTGACAACCAGACATGGACGGCTTCTACATTTCGGACCTCGAAGGGGTGTTTCAAGAACATAACTTTCGTGCTTCTAGGGTGACCTGCCCCGGTCTTGCAACAACCTTTTGTCTCTGATCGACTGAGTCGTGGAGTACTGCCCATAGCTATGAGAGATTTGCCACATCTTGACCTGACTGCCCCAGATTTACTGATTCTAGGATAACTGACTCTACCTGAATTAATCAGTATAGCTTGCCCCAGTTCACGAAACATTTGGGCATTTCTGCATTTTATCCCGGTCATACCTTCCACTGTAGGAATCTTTCCTGTCGGCATGCGCTTACTCGCAAGTAACACAAGTTGTTCTGCATAAAAGATATACTAAACGCAATGCATATGACAGTTTCAAAGTCCAAGTCTGTTCACTGAAAAAAAAATTTGTGACATGTAATGAATCAATTATCAAGATGTCAATATGAAAGCTGGTAAGAGGAACCCTTTTAGGAGTCAGAATTGACGAGATCTTTACTGACGTATGCTCTTGACCAAAACCTGTTTCAATTAGGACTTTTTCGGGTTGTAACGTGGTCAGGTTCACGGTTAACAAGGAAAGATATAGGCTCAAAATTTATTTCGACCCACCCATTCTTCGTGATGTTCTCCAATCCTATGTTCAGCTAATCCGACCTTAGCGTTCACCTATTAGAGGTGGCATGATAGGAGTGATGGTTCAGGATACCATATTTTTTGTTTTTGAGTGACAGTCATTTGCTTTTCGTCTTTGGGTGCCCAGAATCACACGACTTTTGTCCCTTTCGAGGATTTTTCTTTTTCTTTGACAATCCTTTCCGTCTTTTGTTTTGTTTTTTTTTCTTTTTCATTCCCTAACTTTTGCCTGGACTGAGTATCTTTTGAGATTCTTTTGATTTTCCAGTCCAGCGGGATGCCCTAATTTTTGCTTAAGTCGCTTGTTTTCAAGTTTTGACTTAGCGGGCTTTTGATTCTTTTTGCTTTTCGTTCTCTCTTTTTTTTTTGAACAAGTCGTGTGACACTGGTTTGTCTGACTTCTTGTGGGGTAATGTGACTGTTTCACTCTTTGTCGGCACGGTTTAACCATTGCGGTTCTTTAGGCACGACTTATACAAGTGTGATTTATCCTCAACCGGACACTCCTTTCACGATTCGAACGCTTGGCCGAACTAACTGACGCCTACCCTGCCCCGGGTTGAGATTTAGGTTTTTTTTTCATTTTCAAAAGAAACTTCTACTACTGGCTCAAAGGGGTTATCAAGGGATTATCTTCCTTATATCTCCGGTGTTTATGGATTGAAACAATGCCTGTATCTCATCAACAGGTTCTTTATCCAAAAGCATATGATCGGAATATTATTCGTCATCTGTGTTCGTCATCCTCCCCAGATTCCTGCTAAAACAAGCATTAAGCATTAAAGAAAAACAAAGAGTGAACACGACTGGATTAATTCAAAACATGCATATTCATTTCGTTTATTAATATCAATTGAAAAACAACAAGTTTTAAGAGCGAAATTTGCAATTACACAGAAAAGAAACTACAAATGTGAGGACATGAACAAGATAACATGAAAAATGTCGGCGTCTCGGAACTGGACTTCCCGCACTCTGACTTATTGGCGAGTCAACCATCCTCAGAAGCTATCATCAGGGGTAGTCTACTGCTGTCTCGATCTTCTTTCACCGGCCCGATCAAATCTGGGAAACTTTTTCATCACCCCGGTTTTCGCTTGTCGATGGCCTTGCACCGCCTTGGGAACCCTGTCAGAGAAATTAATGACCCTGCTGTCGATTAAATCTTGGACGTTATGCTTGAACGCGTGGCAACCTTCAATATCATGTCCGGGAGCCCCGGAGTGGAATTCACAGTGCCTGCTCGCATCATAGCCATCCGGCAGAGTGCCGGTTATTGGCGCCAGAGTTCTTTTCTCCACCAAGTTCAATCTTAGTAGTGTCTGTAACAAATCTGCGTACGTTGAGGGAGGCTTCTCAAACACCCTCCTCGGCTTCTTTCCCCGAATTCTTTGCTGAGTCATATACTGGCGTCTTATATGCTGCTGGCTTTGCTCGAGCGATTCCTTGGGCTCACGCGTTATCATCCTTAAGTTCAACCCTGGCATCGGCAACTGTTGTGGACATGGAGACTTAGCTTCCAGTGGCTCTGGGATATACCTCGATTCATCTGCAACCTCTGGCGGAGAAATGGGAATATCAGTCCCTGCAACTTTTATGCCCCCCGGTACAAACTCAATTATCTTCTCATCCAGCAAATCTTGAATCTTATGCTTAAAAGCTTTGCAGGTTGCAATGTCATGCCCCGGTGCTCCGGAGTGGAAGGCACAATGGGCGTTCAGGTCATAGTCTGGTGGTGGCTGTCCTGTCAGTGGAACCAAAATGCGGGGCTCAGCCAGTTGAAGTTGGAACAAGAGTTGCACCAGCTGATCATAATCCACAGGGATCTCATCAAATACTCTGTTAGAAGACCTCATCCTCTTACCACACCTTCTTGAGTTATCCTGCAAAATCAATTGCGACTGCTGACGAGGAGAATTCTGAGCTTCGAATCGTGGGGAGGGTCTCTTACGCCTATCATGCGTGGGTGCCGATTCTTCAAACCCCTGAGGAACAGATAAGCCAGCAGCGTCTTCCGACATTTGCCCTCCTTCTCTCCAGAGTACGTTCCTTAATACTTCAGCCATCAACCCTATCTGTGCCTTCAGTCGGCAGTTCTCTTCTTCTAGCGTCTCTTGATTCGAGCGCAACTCTTGCATATCTTTCGTGAACTGCCCCAGCTGGCCTCGAACATCCGTTAATTCTGCTTGAACCTGTTTGATGGCTACCCCCACAAGTTGGCGTATGCGGCCTGGGAGAAAACCTTGATTCTCTAGCTGAGCAAAGCCGGCAGCTCTATCATCAGCCCACGCAATCAGAGGCTGCACCATGTTCTGCAACTGTTTCTGACTCTCGGCCATGGCTTCCATTACCTGTATGAGCCGCATTATGTTGTCGTGCACCTCTTGCATCTCAGTCGGATCCTGACTCATGACTTCCTTGCTGCTGCTTCTGGTTGAATGCTAGGGAATTCTTCAGTCGATAATCCTGGGGGACCTGAGAGATACAGGAGATGAGCTACAGTTTAATAATTACCTGTAATGCAATATGAATATAAATGCAATGCAATGTGTGTGTCTGTGCATTAGGGAAATTCATTCCCCGATTCTAGTGTGGAGGTGCCGGTGCAGTGACAGTGCTAGCAATACAAAGATCGGAGCTGAATCATAAAAAGCCTCATATATTGTTGAGAAAACTAATAGGCCAAGAATACAATATCACTGAGTACAATAAGAAGGCATGACCTCAACCAACAATCCTGGTGATGGTCAGCACTATGCAAATAAAGCATACAAGCTACTACATGAAGTGATCAAATCCTCCCAGAAGTCTGGTACTCTTCTAGCAATTTCTTGGTCTCCGGATGACTTGGTCGATCAAGCAGCCCTTCAACAAGTTGGTTTCTCTTCTTAAGAACACGGCGCACGTCTTCAGCAGTTTCTTCCCATGCCCCGTCTCCGAAGCGATCCTCTAGTTTACGCTTCTGAGACACGGCTTCATCTCTGCCTTTGATGGCCTTGTTCAGTGCGTTCTGGAGACTGTACCGGGTCATCACTTCTTCTTCACACTTCTTGATGCTGGACCTCAACTGCTCTTCGAGGTCGGAAATTTGCTGCTTCAACTTATCTTCCCTCTTCTTATTGTTGGTGAGCGTAGCATTCCAAGTCTTATTGCAAGAAGAGATCTCTCGGTGAGCGATGTCAAGCGCTTTCTTCTTGGATTCAAGCATGTCATGGGAGCTTCTGAACTCTTGCCCCAGACGTTCGCGCTTCTTCCTCTCCTCAGTCAACTCATCCCCTAATCTGTTCATTAGCTCAATCTGCTGTTGGAAAGCATACACGACCTTGTTTTTCTCACTGCGTACCTGGGCTAACTCTTGCTCTAACCCTTCATTGATCTTCATCAAGGCTTCTTTTTCTTTCACAACTTGCTCGTAGGCTTCCATAGAAACAGTAGTTGGCTCTGCTACCGGAACGGGAACAAGAATTGGTGCATCTGGAAACGGCATCCTCAACTGACTAGCCCTCTCCTGAATCCAAACTCTATAAGGTGCATAGGCCTGGCAATCGTTCTTACCTAACAGTGGTTTCCCTTTGCGGTTAATACGCGTCCAGGCATGTTGCAACTCAGCTAGCAATTTTCCCTTCAAATCACCTGTGAAGTACAGAGATTCCTGTACTTCTTCCTCCTGAGGTGGATTCTTCAGTGCATATCCGAACTGGCGAATGAATAGAGAAGGGTTGTAATTGATACACCATTTTCTTCCTATCAGCGGCACATTAGGGTACCCAGAACAGCTGAAGATAAGCTCGGATCCCAGCAGATCTCTATCAAACCACTCCATGTCTTCCGACGATAGCCTCATCAGGCGCTCCGGCCAACCAACTGGGACTGTAATCTCTGCAACAGATCCTCTCTTAGGAAGGTGACTCTCAAACCACATACTCAACAAGGGCACACACAGGTGAACATTCTTCCATCTTCCCTTCTCATTCTTATAATGCAGTGAGTGGTAGAGATCTCCGAGTAAGGTAGGTACAGGATTACCAGCGGCAAACAAGTAGAAAGCATCAAAGTCCACAAAATCCGGTATATTGGGGAACAATACTATGCCATAAATGCACAAAGCCAACACAGCATTGAAAGCAATCCAGCACCCGCTCTTGGCATACTCTTGGGCTTTACCAACTAAGAATTGGAGTGAGAAGCCTGGAACTCCACGGGAGACAGTAGTCACAAGTTCAGAAGCATCAACATGCAAGGCTTTTGCCAAGTCCTCCGGCTTGGGCTTGGCGTCATAATGAATGAATGGAACCTGGTTCTGCACGGGCAGCTCAACATACTCAGCGTATTCCTCCAAGGTTGGTCCCATAATAAAGTCAGAGAACGTAAAGCACCTCAAAGCAGGGTCATAGAATTGCATCAAAGCATACAGCCCATCTAACTCTACCTCTGTAGGTTTGCACACCAATCTCAGTAATCTACCATAGCTCATCCGGAAGCTCCTACGAACACCCTCATCAGCAAGAGAGATCAACCCCAATAAAGGAACAATATCAGGAGTAGGCAATTTGTAAGCAACCGTTCTCCTTAAGCTAGTCATGATCAAAACTCAGAAGTCTGGGCACTAGAACTAGGGAAAAGCAAATGCACCTGCAGCACAGACACATATTAGTGAAATGCAAATGGTAATGGATATGCAGGCAATGCAATGCAAGTAACATGCAACAGGGACCAAAGCTGTAGCTGAATAGCCTGAACCCAATCAAGAAAGGTCTCAGATAGACCATCCAGAAGTCATCAAACCCTGGTCTCAGATAGACCTAAAATAAAACTCCAACACTGGTCTCTGACAGACCTCAAACCATAACTCCAACTGGTCTCTGATAGACCTCAAATCACATCTCTAATTGGTCTCTGACAGACCTCAGAACTCTCCAGCTGGTCTCTGACAGACCTCAAAACACATCTCCAAATGGTCTCTGACAGACCTCCTAACTCTCCATAAATACCCAGGATCTCTGATCAAGAAATAACCGGTAGTCTGAAGGTCTAGTTACCTGCATAACCCCAAATCCCCTCACAGGTGGGTGGCCCTATAACTGGCACAAGGTACGGCATCCTATGCGGTCGTCGGCGTCACAGACTTTCAGGGTTGATGATACGATTCCCAGAAGGAGTGGCATCATCAATTCCTGAAGAGGCCTCACTCAGCCAACTTCCAAATGATCGGTTCCCAGAGTCGACAATCCAACTAACCAGCAACCCACGCCAACCAAAGGAAGGGGCAGGAGGCCAACCAGAGGAACCTCGTCTGAGTGTAGATTTCATGGGACACCAAAGCAAGCAAAGCAAGCGGGCGTCCACTAATTTCTACTCTAATTCTAGGTGCACTCAAGCCCAGGTCCGACTTATCTCTCAATATCAGAACACCCGTCATGCCCCGATACAGCAATAATAAACAATATATAAAGCTGAAAATACAAGGTTAGAAATATAAAATAACTCCATACAAAATCCTCGACGGGAAAACAAGCGTTAGGATTGACTCTCTCAAGGGACGTTGGATCCCAAATGCATAAGAACTATCGCAGTCCTTAGCAGCCAGGGGACGTTGGCTCCCCAGCAGAGTCGCCAGCTGTCGCTACTGCGAAAATCGGCGCCGGCTGAACAGAAGAGTCGCCACCGTGCGTTATTTATCCCACGGGAGGGAAAGGAAACGCTCAGAGTAAACCTCGCACAACATGGGAAAGGTATGGTCGTCGCAACCAAAACCTGGATTCGGGAGTCGGTTACGCAAGGGGAAGGTATTAGCACCCCTCACGTCCATCGTACTCGATGGGATCCACGCTTGTTTTCGGGTATGGATTGTTATTCTATCTAAACTATAGGTCAAGGGTTAAAAAGAAAATAAAATGAAAATAAAAAATGACTCGGCAAAGTATCGCACCTTATGCCTACGTATTCCCGTCTGGAACGAGAAATCAGAGTCAACGTAGTTCGCCTACCTACGGGAAAGGAGGGGAAGGTTGCTCGCTAGGATATCGCATCCTATGCCTACGTACTTTCATACAGCATGAAAGATCAGAGCAAACGTAGTTCGGGCCACGTACGACACAAGCTTGTCCTTGATTGATTTTATTCCTTCTGAAAAAGGTTTTTCTGATCAACAGTCCCGGCGGACAAAAATGACGTCTTGATGAGTTCACATTCTTTTACGGAAGAAGTGTCTTTTATTGTGTGTGAAATCTTTATGTGTTTTTCTGTTTGTTTTGAGAAAGAAAGAGACAGAACTCTAACCTACGGTTGCGAAGGGAAACAAACTAACCTAATGTTATCATGCATGGGTTAAGACCTAGTGTCTATCATGCTCCTCTCTTGCACAGAGAGAAACAGAGATCCTACGGGATAGGCAGAAACAGAAACAATATCAGATATGCAGTAAAGCAGTAAAATGCATGGATGCAACAATACAAGCGAGGCAAGGGAGTCCCACTCAACCTCGAACCTGGAAAACAATAGGCAAAAGTGAACAGGCTTCACTTTCAACCCAGCAGGGTAAACAGCAAACAATACAATCAGGAAAACCAATCAATACATCAGAAATGAAATACAGCAATAAAACAAACAGCTTCAGCAGCTCTGAATCAATATCTGGCTCCAAGTAATCTCCAATCAGCTACAGGCTTCAACAAGCATCAATCTCCATCTTCATGACCTTCAGGCAAGGGCTTTGATCATCATTCTTCTATCTGCAATGGCTTTTCTTCAAGTTCAAACCTCCAGGATGAGGGATCAGTCACAAGAGTGAATTGGGTGTTAAGCAATCAGTTGACTACCAAGGGTGGTGAACAGACTGCTTCTAACACAAAAGACATTTTCTATCAAGAGTTCTATCTCTTAGACACTATCACCAAGCCTTCCAAAGGAAGGGGGTGAGTGTCTTAGAGAGACTCTGAATCACAGAGAAGAATGGATGCAGACAAGGCAATCCATGTTTGAAAAACAAACTTTCTAATCTAGAGCTCTGCCTAGCTCCTAAACCCTAGTCTCCTCAGCATCTGCTAGCAAAAATCTTATCTTCAACTCTGGAAGTTGATCTACAACATCTGGATCTCCAATGGCCTTCATCTCCTCAAGTCTTCAGCTCTCCCAAATCCCCAGACAATCCCAATACCCACACAGACAAATCAATAATCCCCAGAGGGCACACCACACCAGTCAATCAGATATACAGTACATTAATAGCAGTAGGGGAGTCCTGACTTTTTCTCTAAGGGATCTAATAACTACCCATAGCCCCTATAGTCCCATAACTAATCTAGTCAAACCCTAAGTCCTAAGGGAAAGAATCAAACTCCTTAAGTCATCACCTGAAAACCCTAATTTGTTCATGTTGTTCAAGCCTACATTAAGCACCTAAAATTAATTCCTAAAAATGGGAACTAAATTGTTTCTACAAGTTCAATATCTAATCTAAGCAACCTAAAAAGGATGAAAAAAAAATATGAAAGCATTTAATAGAACAAAAATTAATAAAATCATGCATGAAATGAACTATTTAAAATGTCATTTATTTAGAAAATATGGAAAAAATATCAAATAAAAATAAAAATGCAATTTTATTTAATGACAATTTTCTACACATCCTAGAGAAAATAGTGTAAAAAGAATGAATTAAAAATGGTTTTTTATCTATTTATTATGAATTTTTTAAAATGAATGAAAAAATGAAAAAATGAAAATAATAATAAAGAAGGAAATAACCAGGGGGGTTCATTAAGCAAACGCGCTCAGTTCATACCAGGATGGGCCAACAATGGGGGGTGCGCGTAGCAAGTTTGGCTAAGCCCAGAACGAAGTCAGAAACAATGAAAAATAAAAAAAACACGCAGGGGGTGAAAATAGCATAGGATTCACGTTCAAATTGATAATGGGCTCATTACTGGGGGTGGGGATAGCACAGCACTCAGGCCCGCCCGTTTCATTAAATGAAACGGTGCGTTTAGGGCACCACTCTCCCTCCAAAATTCAGCTTGAATTCCAGCCACACGATGGCTCCTCAAGTCAATGGTCTAACACCCAATGGACGATCCTGATTTCGTCTTCTTCATTAGTTCATGAGAATTAGGGTTTCTGCCATGAATGCTCATGCACGAACCAAATTCCATCAATCTGTTCTCACTCCACAGTCCATGGATCAACACGATGCAAACATGAAACTCACTCAGAATTTCTCCCTCTACAAGCCTATGGTCTTTGTTTGCATTAAAATTCAGCCAATCAATAAACCCGATCAAGACAAGTTCTGGTCACCATGGAAATACTCTGCAACTTACCAACATAATTCTCAATCAAACCTAGACTAATCTCTTCTATGACTAATGGTGATCATTTTGCGCTAACAACCTAAGATTATCATGCACTCTACTGCAAGCTCTAAGTCCTAACAGTTCTAACAACCTGCTAACAATTATCACTAAACTACTCCAAATTCATCCTAATTGCTCTACTAACATCCTACATCATATCTAAACTAACAAAACCATGCTAAACTAACTAAATCAAGCTGTGGCAGAGAAAATGCACCTGGTGTGAAAGCTTGTGGATGATGATGAAACTTGTGGATCTGAGGCTTTTGAGGCTTGGATCTTGATCTACAATTGCACTACTTGATTCTGTATGCAACACTTTGAGGAGTCTTGCACTGGATCTTGAGTTCCAACTGAATTTGCAATTTTGATGTTGATGATTATAGTGCTCGAAAATGGATTGATCACACCTTGTTCTTGGTTGAATTCTGATCTATGATGATGAATCAGTATGATGAAATTGATTTTGATGGTGATTGGTGAAGAATTTGAGAAATTGAAGTGAAAATGCAATGAGAAAGAATGAGAGAATTTGGGAAATTCTTGGTGAAAAATGAATCCAACCCTTGCTCAATTCTGATTTCATGAATATATAGGGCTCACATGAACTTTCTAGAACCATCTTGCCACATTCCCTTGCATTCCACATTGGTTGATTTTTGAAATGTTTCTTCAAATGCAAGTAACCATGAATAACTTTGATTTTTTCCACTAAGCTCAAAAAAGTGTGTGAACCATTGTCTCTAGAATGTCTTTTCCATTCAAAATCATATATTGGAAGTCTCCATTTGGACTTATAAATCTCTCAAACCATTTTTCACTTTGACTTTATTCAAATTATAAGCCATTTTAGTTCAAATTTGGACCAATCATGCAACTTCATGTTATGAGCTTTTCCAACAACTTGTGACCTTCTTTCTAGACTTAACATCACATTTGGAGCAAGTTTGATGTTGTAAGTTTTTCCATTTGAGGCCTCCTTGTATGAGTTTTGGACATAGGTTAAAATGACCTGTAATTCACAAATGCCCAAAATACCCTTTGCTTGCCAAGACCATAAGTTGAGTTCCACACATCATATGAAGGCATACTATACCATTCTAGAAAGCTAAGACAATGAGGAACAATTCTTATGTTGACCAAGAATTCATTTGAAATCTCCTTGAGGGGAAAAAATTGCTTGGAAGTCAAGTCACTTTCACAGACAAAATTTCAGATACCTCAGATGACCTGTAACTTGCAAGGACCATAACTTGAGTTCTATAAATCTCCTTGATGTCTTCCACCACTCAAATTAAAGGTCTTGAGATCCTCTACAAGTTTCATGTTGGCCAAGAAGCCATTTGAAGTTAGCATTTTGACTTATCTTGCTTGGAAATTTGACCTAAACTAGGGGATTTTACACAGAAACCCTAATTTAGAAACTCCTCTTCTCCTTGATTTCTCTTGAATTCTCCTTGGCATATCTCCATATCCTTCTTTATATGTCCAATGATGAACCCCACATCTCTCCACTAGACTTGAATGCCCCTTAAATCAGTCAATTGCCCTAGGGTTGACCTAGGGTTGACCCAGATGAAACCCTAGTTGACTGCCTTCAGCTATAGCTCTTGTGCTCTCATCAATGACTTGTCTCCTTCTTTAAATGACTTTCTAAGTCTTTAATAATGTCTAGATACTCTCCATGCCTTCAACTCACAGCTCACAACCCTCTTGTTGACCCTCAGACACCCTCAGCTAGGAGATGGACTCAAGGCTTGATCTGCTGAACTCTTTGCTTTCAAATTCTTTCCTGATGACTTGAATAAGATTGAATTGGGATAATAACCTCTTGATAGGCTTCTAGAGATGAGAATAATGATTGGTCCCCTGTTGAATGACTTGCTATGCTTATGCTATGCAGATGGTTAATCTATGTACATGACCTTATATGCAAATGCTAATGATATGGAAACATAAACCAAGTGAATAAGGTTGGGCAAATTTTAGGGTGCAACACAAGGTGGAGATTTGTGAGACATTGGATCGAACTCTAGTGTGGTCGAAGTCTGTTCGCAAGTAATACGTGTTGTAGTCGAAGTTTGTTCTAACATGCATGAGTAAATATTGCTAAGGTTGTTAGCATGAGTAAATATTGCTAAGGTTGTTAGCATGAGTAAATATTGCTAAGGTTGTTAGCATGAGTAAATATTGTTAAGGTTGTTAGCATGAGTAAATATTGCTAGGGTTGTTAGCATGTGCTATTTTATTATAAATAGGATGCTAGTTTCTCAATCTTGGCATAAGGAAAAATATGAAGATAAAATCCTAATTTCAAGGGAGAGAGGTTATTTTGTTATTCTTGTATACTTGTAATATTGTTCTAAGAGAAAGGAAAGAATAGCAGTTTAATAACCAATCCTTGTTGTTCCTTGTTGTTTTACCTTGTTTTCTTTGTTAACCCTAACCTTTGTGAGTTTCTTGATCATTAAGAAACCGTTTATACTTTGTTTAAAGGTATCCGATTCACAACACTTTTCTTTTGTGTGGCTTCATACTTTAAAATTTAAGTGAATTGTTGGCTAAAGTGTTAAAATAAAAGGTTTAATTTAAAGATCTATCAGACTTGTTTATAGTGAAAAAAAGAGAGAGAAAATTATGAGATTTTGGGGAAGTCTTTTAAATAATTTAATTTAATTTATTTTGGAAAAAAAAACTTTATTTAATATTATAATCTTATAGTATTATAATTATTTAATTATTTTGATATAAATGATTAAAATTAAATATTATATTCTATGATGATTGTCCAAATTCTTGTAGAGATTCCTTATTCTTCATTACTTCCACTCATCCTAAAATTCTATTAATGATTAATTTATTTTATTTTAAATCAAATCAAATTGAAATCTGATTAATGGAATAGAGTCACAATTTCACTTATTTTGTGTACGCTTAGCTCTAGAATTATTTGAATGCTTTATATTATTGGTATTACTTAATTTGAAAATTGCACACTGTTAAGAGTCCCACATCGGACAATATATGGCATAAACATGTATTTATAAGTGGGGGTAATCCTCACTCTACCAGCCGATTTTGTAGGATTGAGTTAGGTCCAACCACATTTCTTAACATGGTATCAAAAGTCTCGTTTAAGATCTGGTGGGTCACCTTCTATGGTTTCCGCTATCAGGTCACCATCGGACAATATATGGCATGAACATGTGTTTATAAGTGGGGGTAATAGATTCTTTTTACCAAATATTATATATTGTCATCTTGTTGCTATTATGTAAATTTATGCTTACTTGTAAAATAATAATGATAATAATTCTTTATAAAATCTTAACATTTTTATTATTTTATGATTTTTTCTGATAAATTAAGTAATCACTATTAATTTGTATGATTGTAATATCACCTATTATGGATACAATTCTGCGAATCTTTCTTTTTTGAATCAAATATAAGCATTCTTAATTCGTATGATTGTAACTCACCTATCTCAGACACAATTATACGAATTTTGGTTAATAAAATATTTAAATTATAAAAATATTATATTGATAATAGTTATGCCCTATCGGTATATTATTATTGATATAATTTGTTTTGTTCAATGTACTTTTGATTTATAATTATGTAAGTTATGATTCGAGTACCCAATTGGTATTAGAAATTTTTTTTCGTGGCATAATATTTATACATTGTTAGATTTCATATTTGAAATTGTTGTATATTTGTCTTAATCATGTTGTGGTATTTTCATGATTGATGCTTGGGAGTTGGAACAAAGTATGATCTACTTGTGAAATTGACAACAATAAAAAAAAACTAACAAAAAACTTTATCTAGATATATAGACGTTATCATGAAAGCTATTGTAGCGGGAGGTTGTGAAAAATGTCTCATCACATATTATGTTCTTAAGGTTTGATGCCTTTATTTCTTTTATACTATTATATTTTTTGTGATTATAATGCTTCTAACTATCTTATATCAATGATAATTGACTCAGATTCTTTGACTACAAATGTGTTTTTAAATTTTGGTGGGAGATGAGATGAGAAGCGAGATATCTGGTGGAAAAAATAAATGATTAGCTAATGGTATGAGAAAATAGTTATACAAAACAGACCCAAATATTTCTATTTTTTCCCTTTCAAATATCTTATTTGTTTAATGCTCAAGCAGTGTAGCTTTGATATAATAAAATGCGGGTGAGATACTGATAGAACTTGCAAAAGTTTTCTTTCTGAATGAGATCTCGATCGGTCTAGATAGCTCAAAAACCTTCCAAATGGTGGCAAGGCCATCATAGAGTGCAAATGTTGAAGATGATGAATGATTATGATAAGGCTTTGACGGAAGAGTGAAATTTTAACGAGAATGTCAGACTTTGACGGGACACAATAGTATATATCTTCTTTTATTCATGATTTTTTTATTTTGCGTGTGCAAAAGTTTTCTTTAACTTTTGTATTTGATTACGAAAAATCACTAAATTTTAACTATTTAATGAATGAAATGTCTTTTTGTTATGAGATTTACAATTGTAGTGAAATTGCCCATGTGATATATTAGCTAACCACGAGAGTAAGAGGTCGGAGTTAATGAAAATAAGTGATGTTGGGGGTAATTGTTGTGTTCAAATTGTACTTATATAATGGGGAGGGGACACCTTTGAACATAGTGTTGGAAATTCACCTCACACCCTATGAAGAATTCTCTTCAATCTTGATCTCAAGATTGATGAACAAACCCACAATATGATAGTAATGGTAATAACAAGTAATTATCAAGAACAACAAAAGAGAAGAAGAATAACAAACAAGAAAGAGAAGAATGAGTGAAGAAATATTTGGAGAAAATTGTTACCCACAAACTGTGGGATTTCTGATTGCTTATAGAACTTTCACTTGTTAAAACTGCAACTGTGAAATCTGTTCAATGTTATGTTTGAATACAAAGCAAGACACCCTATTTATAGTTTTAGGTTTACAAAAGCCCAAAACATAAAAGGCTCAAAATGAAAAAAATGACAGTTGTGATGACAGGCCTAGTGTAATTATGTTAAATGAAAAAGATGTTCTTAGTAAGGATTTTACTTTCAAGGTTGGAATGAAGTTTTCTTCATTGAAACAACTTAAGAATGTTATACTATAGCATAATGTTTTAAATTGCAGGGATGTGAGGTTTAAAAAAAATGATGTCAATAGATGTAGGGTGGTATGTAAGTACAAAAAAACGTGTAACTATATTATCTTGTGCACAAAGATGCTCGGGTGGTATGTAAGTACAAAGAAACGTGTAACTATATTATCTTCTGCCTCCGGGAGAATGCTGACCTCTTTGCGTGGAGCGTTGCTAGATGCTCGGGCTCAACCCGACGTAGTTTGCCACCATCTTTATAGATCTGACTGCTAGGACTATAGTTCAACGTAGGCGCAGACGGTCTCCCGAGAAAGCGGAGGCTGCTGAAAAAGGTATAAAAGAGCTCTTAGAGGCAAATTTTATATCGGAAGCCCAGTACACAAACTGGTTGTCCAACTTTGTACTTGTTAAAAAACATATTGGAAAATGGAGAATGTGTGTTGACTATACCGATCTCAATCGGGCATGTCCCAAAGATGCCCACCCATTATCTAACATCGATAAACTCATCGACAATTTGGCAGGTTTTAAACTGTTGTCGTTCATGGACGCATGCTTGGGATACAATCAGATCCCCATGGCAAAGGCTGGCAAGCAATACACAACCTTCATGACCGAGTCAGACAATTATTACTACAACGTAATGCTTTTCGATCTGAAGAACGTCGGGGCGACTTACCAAAGGATGATGAACAAGGTCTTTCGAGGAGAAATCAGAGACATGCTCGAAGTTTATATGGATGGCAAGATCGTGAAGTCGCGAGAAGAGGTCGACCATACCGCCCATCTCAGGAAGGTCTTTGAAACGGCGAGGAAGTGCAGGATAAGGTTCAACCCTGAAAAGTGCACCTTCGGCGTACGAGCAAGCAAGTCTCTCAGTTTCTATTTAACAAATCGAGGAATAGAAGCCAACCCGAACAAGTGAAAGGCCTTCTCTGAGTTCGCCATCCCGAACAGAAAGAAATCTATCCAGTCGCTGAATGGGATGATCGCGTCTTTGTCATGATTCGTCACCAAATCGGCACAGCATGTCCTCCCCTTCTTCAAACTGTTACACAAGGAAGCTAAGTTCAAATAAACGGAGGAGTGCGAACAAGCTCTACTCCACCTCAAGGAAGTTCTCTCGGAGTCATCAGTACTGTCGAGACCCGTCATCGGGGAAACATTATATTTGTATCTCGCTGTTGTTGCAGAGGCCGTCAGCGCAACACTGATCTGCGAAACCCCCAAATGACAAAAACCAATATACTTCATGAGCAAAGTCCTCCAAGGGACAGAGCTTAAATACTAGCAAATTGAGAAGGTCGTTTTGACCCTTGTCACCGCGGCCAGAAGGTTACGACTTTACTTCCTAGCCTACTCGATCATAGTCAGAACCGACTAGCCTGTCAAACAGCTACTCGGGCGGTCAGAAATGCCAGGAAGAATGCTCAGATGATCGCTCGAACTATTCAAATTTGACGTCCAATACAAAAGCAAAAAAGCCCTCAAGGCTCAAGTCCTGGTAGACTTCGTCGCCGAAATGGCTTCGGTGGAGTCCCCGACCCCCGGGGCCCATAAATGGACCATATTCGTCGATGGCGCTTCTAGCTCGACGGGAAGTAGAGCGGGCATCATATTGGAAAACGAAGAAGGTATCTTGATAGAAATTTCTCTTGCCTTGACGTTCTCAACATCGAACAACCAGGCCGAGTACGAAGTGTTCCTCGCAAAACTCCGTCTGGCTCAAAACTCCTCGCAAAGTCGTCTTTTGCCCCAACATTGAGAGAGGCACGATAATTGCTGAGGTAAACGCTATAGGTGACAATGACTGCTGGATGACCCTGGTGTACACCTGCCTCAACATGGGACATCTGCCCGACGATGCCAAAGAGGAACGCGTGGTTAGACTTTGAGCCTGTTCGTACGTCCTGATCAAGGACAAGCTTTACAGATGGGGATTCTCCATCCCCCTCCTCAAGTGCGTTGATGAATCTAAAGTATCACACATACTCTAAGAGATCCACGAAGGGATCAACGCCTAACACCTCAGTGGGAGATCACTTGCCCGCAAGGCCCTACGAGCGGGATATTATTGGCCCACTATGCAGGAAGACGCCAAAGAGCACGTCAAGAAGTGTGACAAATGCCAACGACACGAGGATATGCACCTAGCCCCGCCAAACGAACTCAAAAAACTTCCATCGTCGTGGCCCTTTGCATGGTGGAGGATGGACAGCCTCGGACCCTTCGTTATCGGGTCCTACTAAAACAAATATCTGATAGTCGGCGTCGACTACTTCACTAAGTGGATAGAAGCCGAAGCACTAGCCAAAACCATGACCCAAAACACACTTCATTTCTACAAACGAAACATACTTGCCCAGTTTAGCATACCCCGGGTCATCGTCACCGACAACGGGACACACTTCACCGACAAGAACTTCTGGGAGTTCGTCGTCGGACTAGGCACAAAATAACACTCTACGTCGGTCGAACACCCGTAGACAAACGGGAAGGCCGAAGTCACGAATAGAGTAATTTTGCACGGTCTGAAACGAAGGTTGGGAGACGCCAAAAAGGGTTGGGTTGGGGAGCTACACAACGTCCTCTGGGCTTACAGGACCACTCCACACTCAATAACCAGGGAGACCCCATTCCGGTTAACCTATGGGACAGAGGCGGTGATCCTGATCGAAATAAGAGAACCGTGCAGGAGAACCGAGTCCCCCCTACCCGATGAGGCGAACGATGAAGCGCTAAGGGAAGAACTAGACCTGGTCAAAAAAATTCGGTTGGGGGAATCCCTACACGAATCTTCACTAAAATAGAGGATAATCTTGCGGCACGACAATAAAGTTATCAAGCGGGAGTTCCAGGTGGGCAGCCTAGTCCTACAAAGAAAGCAAAGGACTCATGCAAGGGCAAGCTTGCTGCAAACTAGGAAGGCCCATATCGCATTCGAAACAAAACGGGCAACTGGGCATATTACCTCAAAAACCTACACAAAGAAGAACTTGTTCGACCATGGAATACAGAGAAACTTAACCAATATTATAGTTAGACACTACCCGCGGCCTGTTAACGCCATGACCACAGGGGCGCACCATGGTACATACGCGACTCCTAAAGTTTACAACAAAAAAGACAAGAGTCGGCCCCTCTCGTTCGCGGGTAAGACCCTTGATCCAGCGAGGATCACTCAACCGAGCTCCATTGTTGTCGTACCATTAGTGCGGAACACCCAGCTCGCGATGTGAGGTTCACGCCCAGGGAAAAGACCTCAACCGATATCTTAACCTCATGACTGATCGGATACCAACTCCGATCACCCGACCAGTTCCCTACACAGTCGGTCATCAAACATGTCGAGCAAGAACATAAACAGAAATATAATTCAAACATAGAAACATAAAACACGCAATGGATAGAAAAGTAAAGTTGTTATATATCTAAAATGGCGAGCAAAGCCCATTGTCAAAATATTACAAGAATGGCCACGCGGGTCAGAAACAGATACATCGAAAATAGGCACACATACCAACAAAATATTACAGGCACACAAGCCATAAATACAACAAACAAACTAAGGGGCTTCCTCCTGCGTGCCACCATCCTCGACCTGAGCCTCGTTTTACTCTTTGGGCCCTCGATGATTTGATGAAAGGGCCTCGTCTCCGCTGTGGTAAATGGGGCGTCGGGATTCACGAGCCGGAGTTGTTCCACGACATTGTCGTAGCCCACCTCAGGTGTCCGTAGACAATCCTGTTCGAGCTCCCGGATCCTACACACCAGGCCTGCCCGGGATCCCATAAGCCTTTCTTTGTCGATCTCGTCTATCGCGGGCTGTGAAGCCGCCTCTAGTTCTTCGATTTGCGCCAAGAGCCTCGTCCTCTCTTCGCCTGCGGCCTTCAATTGCTTCTCTACCTCGCCATAGAGCTTATGTTAAGCAGCGTTGTCTTCGTTCGCCTGGTCGAGATCAGCAACCGGTTTGCTCCTCTCTGCCTTGACGGTCACCAGGTCGGTCTGTAGTTTAGAGAAGTCTGTTGAAGAGAAAGCCTCATCATTGAGGACCACAACCGTCTCAAAAACCTATGTTATTGCGGCCAAATCCTCCATCAGGGCCTTCTTCCTCGTCTGTCGGTCAGCGCCTAAAATAGCTTTTGCCTCCGCGACGCCCACCACGGGAGAGTTTGCCCCACAGAAGAATGAAGACTGCAGGTGACAGGGGGAGCACGAACCTCTCATCGACACTACCTTCAGTGAGGTCAATGGTTTCTGGCCCCGCAATCAGCAGTTTCTTTGGCGTTCCTTGTAGGAGGGGACTAACTTCCCTGAGGAGAAGAAGACGAACCGCCTGGCCGAGAGTCGGGACCGGGCATCTACTGCACCTGAGCTACCCTCCCCTTTCCATCCTCGTCTGCAGGTCAGCGCCCAAAATAGCTTTTGCCTTCACGGTGCCCACCACAGAAGAGTTGGCCTCACAGAAGAATGACGGTTGCAGGTGACAGGGGGAGCACGAACCTCTCATCGACACTATCTTCAGTGAGGTCAACGATTTTTTGCCCTGCGATCCGCATTCTCTTTGGCGTTTTTTGCGAGAAGGGGGACTGACTGCCCTAGGGAGAAAAGACGAACCGCCTGGCCGAGATTCAAGATCGGACATCTACTGCACCCGAGCTACCCTCCCCTTTTCAGATTTCTTTCCGGCCTTGGTGGCTGCCAACCTCTTCATGCATTCATGCATGCTCGACATCTTTTCTGCAAAAGAAAAATAATCCAAGTTAGTATATCAAACCAATGACGAGCACGCAGAAAATAAAGCGAATCCACTACCTAAGAGGCGCAGAACTTCCTCATCGAAAGCACATTTGAGTAGGGCCCTCGTGTTGATCAAGCGCAACTTCGTACAAATCTCTCCGTTAGCATCGAGGATAAAGTTTTCATCCAGAGTCACACACTTCGCAGGGGGGAAACTGACCACAAAAGTGATCATCTTCTAGTAATCTGCCCGATCATCGGTGTTCAGAGAACTCGACAGCACTATATAGCTATCAGTGCCTTTGTTGAAGTCTTCCTTCGTCCAAACCAGATGAATCTTCGACACCAAAACTTCCTTGGATTGTCCGTCCTTTTCGTGGACCTCAAGGTCAAAAAAGGAATCGACAACCACATGAGTGATTGGCTTGACAATGTACCATCGACCCTTAAAATGTCGGATAGAATCCATATATGCCCGAAAAAGCCTTCTCGGCTGCTTTAAAGACACCCAGTTATATCGGTCATCAATCGTTTGTCTCTGGAGGTGGAAGATATGTGTTGTACCCCAAAAATTTTGTCCTCTCTTCTCCTAACCTTAATTGGCTTGTATTTCTCTTGTATTTGTGTTTTCATTAGGTCATAATTTTGCATTCTTTCATTTCCATTGAGCTCCTAAGACGTGAGATCAAGGCATTTTCCTATAATTTTGCATTCTTTCTTTTTATAATATTTTTAATGTTTAGTAAATAAATAGGGTTTTAAGTTTATTTTAATTTGTTTAAATTGTATTTAAGTTGGACTTTAAAGTGGGCATTATGTTAGAGTTAACCTTAATTTGTTACCTATATAAACATAAGTTGTGTTTGAGAAAAGGAGAAATGAGACAAAAAGAAAAATGGTGGCCGTCAAGATCTGGAGGTTTAGAAGAGCTTCGAAGTTCATCATCATCACCTCCATTTGAGAAAGAGGAAAAGAGATCCAAAGAAGTTCGTCGAGAACCGTTGCTGCCGGCGAAGAACAAGCGAAAGCATCACCAACCGGCAACTGAAATGTAAGCTTTTTTGTTATCCCAATTAAAACCTCTTCCAAATAATTAAACCTCCATTTCATTTTTTAAACCATTTTTTTATTCTAACTAAAAAACTTTTTTTGTGAATTATAACTAAAACCAGTTTTTGATTATAATTAGAGTAAGTAAAAACTTAAAACTTTTTCTTAATTAAAACACTAACCACTAGCAATTTTTTTTTAAATAAATAAACAGTGTTTAAAACACTTTTATAGTTAAGTGAAAACATTTTTACTAACTTAAAATTAAAACCTTCTTCTTCTTTTTTTTTAAGTATTAAAATTAACATTTTTTTTATGTTAAAATTAAGTTTTAAAGATTAAAAATTAAAACATGTTAGAAAGGGTTAAAAAAATTTTTTAAACTAGAACTTTCTTTAAAATTTTAAAACTCACATTCTTTTAAAGTAAAACTAACGAGTTTTTTTTAAATGTAAACTTCTTCTTCTAAAAAAAACTTATGATTAGAGCTTTTTTTTTTTTTAATTTAAGACTTTCTCTTTTAAAAATTAAAATTAAAACTTTTCTTTTTAAATTAAGATTAAAACTTTCTAAAGATAAAAAGTTAAAACTAAAGTTTTGTTTATTTAAAAATTAAAACCTTTTAAAATTAAGACTAAATTTTTAATAAAAACAAAATATAAAAATTAACAAAACAATAATAAAAATTCCAAATTGCATTTTCGTGTTTCTTTTAATATAAACTGTGTTTGCCATATTTCCGTCTAACTTTTCACTAATGTTCTTTGTTTCTCTCCTCATAATATACATAGATTCTGATTCATATTTATTTCAATTTATTTTGTTCCATGGATGTAATTTATGCGAGGCCATGGTCGCGGTTTTATTTTATCTTTTTTTTTTTGGGATTTGTAATTTACGCGAGTAATCGTCGCGACGCTTTCTTTACTTTCTGCATTTTAATTTCTGCCATATAATATCTTGCCATGTTTGCATATTTTTACCGTTAATCACCCTCCGAAGGAATTAGGTTTAGCCATTTGACCGCCGAGTCAATAACCCTAATTTTTTACCGTTTCAAACCCTAATGGTTTAAGCGTCCCGCCGTGGACGAAAACGCCCTTTACCCTAGCTTTTAGTTCAAAGAGCTGCCGTGCTCTGTTTTAGGGTTTCCCACCGTGGAATCCCTAATCTCGAATTAACAAATACAACATAGAAATAGGAGTTTTAAGACTCCACGTAAGCGTTCTCTTAAGAAATGCTTACTCCCCATTGAAACCTTGATCACAGTTAAGAGATTTTTAACCTCCCTTTCGAGGGGAACTATGATTACTCTGATTCCATTCCCTATCCAGGATACGTAGGCACAAGATGCGAATCTTGCCGAGTAAACTTATGACTAACCCTTAGGTATTTAGGTCACTTTATCCCTTAGCTCAATATATATTAAAGCAGATAATAAATAAAAATAAAAAAGCATACAATAAACAAAAGGTTCCTGTAGAGTACTACAGGAGTTTAGGGTGCTAGTACCTTCCCTAAGCTTAACCAACCCATTACCTAGGTCTCTTCCCGCATTGTGTTTACGATGCAAAAATAGGTTTTCCCTCTTTTGGCATTTTCCTTCGGATAAATCAAAGAGCGGTTGTGAATTAAGAATTGTGATTCCAACTAATTAATAGTTTGATATCCTATTTCCACCACAACAGAAAATGGCGACTTCACTGGGGACGAGGCCATAACTTTTAAGGGTTACCCCTATTTTGTTTATTGTATGATATTTTTCATTACTTATTCTCTTGTATATATTATTATTGTGCCTTGCTTGGGGGGTACCCCGTTATTGTGAGATAAGTCCTACACCCGGACTTGAGTGACCTTATTATAGGATGGAGATATATTCGATGAGGCTTATAGGGAGTTGAATCCCGACCAAGCTGACTCGAGAATCATCGCTCAGTTGAGACCCTTTCGAAAATGGTTCGGTTGAACGAGTAATCGTAAAAACTTTTACTATTGTCGATTGGAGTCTGTGATACTAGGGACCGAGTACCTTAACACCACCTTGGCCTTATCTAAGACGTAGTGCAGGAACTATGAGCGAGTAATTCCAAAATGGTTGCTACGCGATACTACACTCAAAAGAGATTCTCTTGAGAATATTATTAACCACTGAGTTAATCGGGAAATTGATAATATCCGAAAGATGGATTGATGACTTTGGGCACCGCTTTAGAACCCTTGTTCTGCAGGTACAACTAATCGTAGTACATATCTTATGGGGATGGGTATACCCTAACTCCTAACATATACCTTTAACCTAGGACTTTGTATATGTGCATTTGCATCCATAAAGCATCACACTGCATTACATGTCATGGAATTCAAACTTTATTTATGAATATTGCAGGATACCATGGATTACAAAAAAAAACTGATATTCTTTTAAAGGACCTAAGTTAGATGACCTAAGGAAGCTAGGAGATTTGGTTCAAGATCAACAAAGGATCCATAAACAAGTATGGAAGGCCGTTATTTTTGTTGAGACCTCAAGAAGACGAAGGTTTCCTTTCGACTTTGTTACAGTTCTAGGATCCATATTATCTTTTCCTTACATACCTCGAGTACCAGCTCTTGCCTACCCTAGAAGAGTACTCTCAATTGGTGGGGTTACCTATTCTGAAGGAGTCTTCGTTCCCTTTCTTGGAGAAAGACCCTAAAGGACAAGACCGTTGCTAAAGCCATATGCTCGAAGTTATCCGACATCAAGGACATTAATCACCAACAATTGTGAAGACTTTTCCAACGTACCCTTGCTTGGTTTTGATGAAGGATTTATTTTCCTCTAACTCTCGATTTACCTTTTGAAGATAGGCTCATCCTCAAAAAGGCCTAGCCCGAAAAGCAGAGTAAGGGGCAGAACAGGAAGCTTCCTTAGGGTCATTATTAGCTTTTATTTAGCTATTATGCCAAGACTTTTCTAAGAATGTTATTTGTAATCCGTTTTCAAAGTAATAAACAAAGCTTTGGTATTCTGCGATATTCGTAAATATTTGAATTCCATGAAATCATTTCATTCGCATTTCACATTTTTTGCATCATATTTTTGCATCACATGTGTCTCCCGGTTTCTTATTCTTGGCTCTCTCGCCTGCCAGTTTCGTCACATTGGGTCCTCCGCATCAGTACAATACTAGAGCCCAATCTCAAAAAAGGATGGAAGAACAAGCTCAAGAGATCGATCGTGTCAGCCATGAACTCGAAGATCTTCGAGGAAGTGTGGGTGCAGATTATGGAGATGCTGCAAGCCCTTAAGGTGAAGATGGATAATCAACCTCCTGTTGCTTCTGAGATTACCCATACTTTTGTGGATCCTCAACCAGCCATTACCGTCAAGAATATACCGCCTCAAGGTCGTCAATCCGGTCCGGTGCCTCCTACCATTGCTCAACTAGCTCGACGATTTACTCCTCCGAAGTGCAAAACTCTGAGCATTGACCACGATAAAAGACCTACACGTCCGAGAAATCGCTCGATGGCTCCTCACCAACCTTGGCAACCTCAGCAAAATTATGTTCAAGGTTATTCGATCCAGTATGCTCAGAAACCCTATGTGGCTAATGTTGCAACTCCTGTCAATCAACAGTTTCCTGTTTATTAGCCTATGCAGCAGGCTCCTGTTTATCAGCCTATGCAGCAGGCTCCTGTTTATCCGCCTTCGGTTTATCAACAACCTCTGCCTAACTATCAGCAGGCGTCCAACGCTCCGGCAAATCAACAGTCTAAGAAGCAAACACCTCGCCAGAATGCTCCTATTAGGAGGCAATACAAGCCTTGTCCACCGATTCCGATGATGTTCGCCGAATTGTATCCTTACTTAGTGCAACGAGGTTTGATCACTACCCGAGCAATGGGTCCGCCTCGTAATCCTTTGTCTGCCAATTACAACGCCACCCCTCATTGTCATGAGGGGGCGCCCAGACATGATTTGGAAGATTGCTATGCTCTGAAGGATATTGTCAGAGATTTGTTGGAAAATAAGATTCTCTCTTTTTGTGATCATCGACCAGAGATCAAGACTCCTCTCCTGGTATTCAAAGTGCCTCAGCCAGTCGCATCTTGAAGGATTTGTCTGACAGCTCATTTGTTTATTTATATGTATTTTCCTTTGATTAAGCATAGTTAGCATGTACGAACTTGTTTATTTTGGAATAATTAATGCATAATGTTTGTCTTAAATAAATTCATTCGTTTCACTCATTCAAATAATTTTTTTATAAACTTATAATGCCAACTTTACCCGATCTCTTGCTTCGATAGAGAATTGGGAGGAGGATGATGAACCAAAAACGTCAGATCTCTTATCATATGCTTGCGATTGAAACCTACTGATGATGAGGGCATTGTTTCAAATCCCAAAACAATGGATATATAAGGCAGATAATCCCTCTTTACCCCCATTGAGCCGTGAAGTGGGAGTTTTCTTCTTTTCCAAATTAAAACCTCATTTTAACCTGGGGCAGGGTAGTTTTTCAGTTAAATCGATTGAGCGCTCAGACTCTCAAAAAAGGAGGAGTGAACCTTCGAGAATTTATCCTTAAACATCCTATGGAGTTAGAAGTCAATGACTATCCCTAAAGAGTGGGGCAGTCACAAGCCTTTCAAAAGAGTCACACGACTTAGTCGGAAAAAATATAGCCCACTAAGTCGAAACCTATGAAGGAGACTTAGGCAAAAATGGGACATCCCGCTGGACTCCAAAGTCAAATCCAAAAGACGTTGTCCAGGCAAAAGTTAGGGAATAAAAATGCAAAAACAAAAAGGATTACCATAAAGAATTCCCAATAAAGAACAAAGTCGTGTGATCAAACACAAAAGACAATAGGTGAGTGACTGCCATGTCCAAAGCCTTAATGAGTTCTCGACCATATCAAACCCGATTGAGATATGAGTGCTCGTATCCCGTTAACTGAATAGGATTGGAGAACATCACGAAGAATGGGTGGGTGCAAATAACATTTTGAGCCTTTATCCTTTGTTTCTAAACTGTGAACCAAGCCACGATACAACCTTTAAAAGACCTAATTGAAGTAGGAATTCTCTCGAAAGCATACTCGGCGAGATAGCGTTTCCTGACTCCTACGAGCTATGCTCAAAAATTCATGTTGGCATTATAAATTAAACTTATATCCTAACTAGTGATTTCGGTCACGAGTTACAGTGATATCTTTTTCAAAAACAAAAATTTCAAGACAAATATATTGTTACATTGATAGTTTCAGGATAGCATTTCACGCGTGTCGGTTTTGCCTGATATCTTAGAAACTTACATATAGATGTCACAGTTCCTGCTAAACAGGGGCAGATGGTTTCTAGTTTTCTCATCAATGCGAGCCTGACATTCTTAAGAGCTATTTTTAAAGACTCAGTCATGTCACCGTCGATATGAGCTAGTTACGTCGAGATCTGACAAATCTCTCCAAGAGTTGGAAAACAGTGGGGCATCTGGACTCCATGTTTCTTTGTAAAATCCTCTTGAGCTGACTTTTCCTCACGAAGCAGGTACTATGGGGCATGATATTTTCAAAATGGCGACTATGACAAAGTCCATTTAGATCAAAGTTAGCTTCGTTTCACGACATTCTTCATGCACCCGATGGATTTTACTCCCGGCGGTCTTCATTCCTCAGTAAATTTCCTCGTTGCAGAATCTACATCTTAACCATTGCCTCAACACAGTCCCTAGAGAGACTTTAAGCCAAAACAGTCCCCAGCGAGACTATAAGCTGATAACACTTTGGGCTGAGCCGGTAATCTCCAAGACAGCAGAGATCATACCAGCATCTTCCCAGTAACAGTCCCCAACAAGACTTTAAGCTGACAACACTTTTGGGATCCATCCGATAAATCCCCAGTGACTCTCAAGACTGCAGAGATATCCCTGGTATCCTCCAAGTGATATATGTTCTTGAACCCCATTCTCAGCGAAATTATCTGTTCCTCAGTGAAATTGCCTTACTTTCCTAAGGAAATACTTCCCAGGAGACTGCCATATTCTCCCCAAGAGGTCAAGATACCTTCCCCAGGAATGTCTGTTGATTTCTCCCCAGTAAGTCTGATGAACTCTCTGCAGGGAAGTTTGATATATCTTATCCCCAGTCGGATATACCTTTTCCCCAGGAAGCCGAGGTACTTTTCCCAAGAAGTTGCTATACTATCTCCATGAAGTTGTCTAGCTCCACACCTTCCCCATACAACAGATATTTATTTTATCCCCGGAAGTCTATGATCCAAGAGTTCTTGAGTTGATTATGGTTCATGATAGCAATCCCTCACGTGAAGTCATGACATCTTATCCCCATGCGGAAGGTCATGAATCCCCAGTTGAAGTCAGGGAATCATACTCTCCGGTGAAGTCGTATCGCATCCCCATGCGGAAGTCATGAGATTTTCTCCCCAGGGAAGTTAGAACTTTAAAGCCAGATTTGGTTCTACCATTAACTCTCCTTATCCCTCGATAGAGGTACTGGTGCAGAGGTCCCCGGGTATCCCCGTCGAGATGTTTATTTCATCTCATATTTCCTCTCTCGTCTATTTTGTCAGCATAAACATTGCATACTCATTGCATGGCATTTTCATACACATTAACATACACATTTGTATACACTTTGGCATACGCATTAGCATTTGCAGGCTTGCTATTTATCGTCATCTTTTGTCGTTATCTCCGAGTAACTGGGTTTGTCCGTTCCCTCCAAGTAGATCGTCAGCCCTAAGCATAAAATACCTACTTGTTTCCAGTTTCTCCACAGAGTTCAACCCTCGTGGACGATGGTTATTTCCGTTACCTTTCCGCGTTAGGATAAGGTAGTCCCCATTCGAGTCTGTTTCCTTAATGGAGTTTTGTTTATCCGTTCTTTCTAGCCCAAATCTAGATCGAATTTCAGTCCTGTCGGTCGTCGAACCTACCGAGACGTGCATTTATTTCGCGCTATCTTTCAAGAAAAACATTTACAATCCTTTGCAGATATGCGACAGTTCTCGCCCGAGAAGCTTATCCCTACATTACACAACAGACAAGCAACAGTTCCCAGCCGAGGAGCTCATCACCTACATTACACTTTACATTACACTCTACAATTAACCTTCTCGTACAAGAAGCTCATCACAACAACTTTCTTTACAATTTACATTACCTGTTACCACCTTTACAAGCAGTTCTCACTCGAGAAGCTTATCCGTGACATTCGTACAAATAAGTGGTAGTTCTCATCTAAGAAGCTTATCCTATCTTAATTATGACTCGCAGTAAATGGCCATCTCCATCGAGCAACTGGGCTTCCATTTTCCTTTTCATTTTGAAGTGCGGGGAGGTTTTTGAACTGAATCATATTCAGGAGAGCACAGATCTTGAAGTATGAAGAAGTTCGTTTATCCTTTAGTAAAAGAAGGAGCGGAATCATATTCAGGAGAGCACAGATCTTGAAGTATGAAGAAGTTCGTTTACCCTTTAGTAAAAGAAGGAGCGGAACCATATTCAGGAGAGCACAGATCTTGAAGTATGAAGAAGTTCGTTTACTCTTTAGTAAAAGAAGGAGCGGAATCATATTCAGGAGAGCACATATCTTGAAGTATGAAGAAGTTCGTTTACCCTTTAATAAAAGAAGGAGCCGAATCATATTCGGGAGAGCACCGATCTCGAATTATGAAGATGTTTATTTTATCCTTTAGCAAAAGAAGAAACCGAATCATGTCAAGGGAGCACAGACCTGAGACGTGAAGAAGTTTATTTTATCAATCAATCTATTATCCACAGATAAGCGGCAGTCTCTTTATTTGAGAGCTTATCCAGTTTGGCATACAAGTCCCTTCCAACGATAAGTGGCAGTTCTCTATCAAGAAAGCTTATCAGGGTGTTTCCCATTTAAGACCATTTATTTTGGCATACAACCGGTTTTTACCCTGTATATTTTCCACGGATTCCTAAATTCCGTTTGATCCTGTCACGAGGGAAAGTTTACAAAAGCTCGGATGTTATTCTTTGCTCAATGCTCCAGCATCTTGTTAATCGATCCTACAGTCGTGCAGATCCATTTTTATCATTTACTCTTACATATTCCCCAGTGGAGGCCGTCTCGCCGGTGTCATTTCCATTGAGGATCCTATTCTACTATTCCTTTTTCCTAAAGTGATAATTAGTGGTACTCGCACCAGTTGACTATCACTTTAGAATTCCCCAGTGTCGTGCTGTCACCCAGTGCGTCGTATTCCCAGTGTGGTTCGTTCGTCGCGTCTGTCCCCTATGTCGTTGTGCCGTCTGCATCTTTGCATTTACCATTTCATCATACGCATTATATTAAATTCATAGCATTGTCAGCATTATAGTCCGTTCCGTTTTGTCCATGGCATTGCATATCACTGCACCTAAGGGCAAAATTTCCGGTTATCTATATTTAAATCTCTCCACCATGATCTCTCGAGCCTTCGTCGCTCAAATCATCCGGTGAAGCTATTTAAATAGGGGCAACTGTAATACCCCAAATTTTCCCCTAAGATTAGTCGTTTTATCTTGCATCCCATTTCATTTTGCATTGCGTTTAAACTAACCACTAACGGGTTGTGCAATTGGTTGATTGTTGCAGGAAAATATCATGTGGCGCGCTCTTTTAGTTTACAGGGTTTCTAATGCCACTTTATTTTGAATGAATAAAATAACACAATTGGCAAGAGACCGTGTGTAAGGAGTTGTGAGTGTGAGAGGTCGAGAGTTCGAATCCTACCTTCTTCACTTTTTGTTTTGTTTCTTTTATTTTTATTCTAACTTTTCTATTTTTATAAAAAAAATAACAAAAATAGTTTTTTTTATTATTTAATTATTATTTTCGTATTTTATTTAAATTATTTAAAAAAAAATATTGTTTTTTCACTTGTTTCCATATTATTCATAAAAACATCCAAAAATTATAAAATTAAAAATATTAGAAAAGATTTTATTCTTTTTATAATATTTTTAATGTTTAGTAAATAAATAGGGTTTTAAGTTTGTTTTATTTTGTTTAAATTGTATTTAGTTTTGACTAATTATTTAAGTTGGACTTTAAAGTGGGCATTATGTTAGAGTTAACCCTAATTTGTTACCTATATAAACATAAGTTGTGTTTGAGAAAAGGAGAAAGGAGACAAAAAGAAAAACGGCGGCCGTCAAGATCTGGAGGTTCAGAAGAGCTTCGAAGTTCATCATCATCACCTCCATTTGAAAAAGAGGAAAAGAGATCCAAAGAAGTTCTTCGAAAACCTTTGCCGCCGGTGAAGAACAAGCGAAAGCATCACCAACCGGCAACTGAAATGTAAGCTTTTCTGTTATCCCAATTAAAACCTCTTCCAAATAATTAAACCTCCATTTCATTTTTTAAACCATTTTTTTATTCTAACTAAAAAACCCTTTTTGTGAATTATAACTAAAACCAGTTTTTGATTATAATTACAGTAAGTAAAAACTTAAAACTTTTTCTTAATTAAAACACTAACCACTAGCAATTTTTTTTAAATAAATAAACAGTGTTTAAAACACTTTTATAGTTAAGTGAAAATATTTTTACTAACTTAAAATTTACCCACTCCTAAAATTAAAACTTTTTTTTTAAGTATTAAAATTAACAATTTTTTTTATGTTAAAATTAAGTTTTAAAGATTAAAAATTAAAACATGTTAGAAAGGGTTAAAACTTTTTTTTAAACTAGAACTTTCTTTAAAATTTTAAAACTAACATTCTTTTAAAGTAAAACTAACGAGTTTTTTTTTTAAATGTAAACTTTTTCTTTTAAACAAAACTTATGATTAGAGTTTTTTTTTTTAATTTAAGACTTTATCTTTTAAAAATTAAAATTAAAACTTTTCTTTTTAAATTAAGATTAAAACTTTCTAAAGATAAAAAGTTAAAACTAAAGTTTTGTTTATTTAAAAATTAAAACCTTTTAAAATTAAGACTAAAATTTTAATAAAAACAAAATATAAAAATTAACAAAATAATAATAAAAATTTCAAATTGCATTTTCGTGTTTCTTTTAATATAAACTGTGTTTGCCATATTTCCGTCTAACTTTTCACTAATGTTCTTTGTTTCTCTCCTCAGATTATACATAGATTCCGATTCATATTTATTTCAATTTATTTTGTTCCATGGATGTAATTTACGCGAGACCATGGTCGCGGTTTTATTTTATCTTTCTTTTTTTTGGGGATTTGTAATTTACGCGAGTGATCGTCGCGACACTTTCTTTACTTTCTGCATTTTAATTTCTGCCATATAATATCTTGTCATGTTTGCATGTTTTTACCGTTAATCACCCTCCGAAGGAATTAGGTTTAGCCGTTTGACCGCCGAGTCAATAATCCTAATTTTTGACCGTTTCAAACCCTAATGGTTTAAGCGTCCCGCCGTGGACGAAAACGCCTTTTACCTAAGCTTTTAGTTCAAAGAGTCGCCATGCTCTGTTTTAGGGTTTCCCACCGTGGAATCCCTAATTTAACTCTAATTTCGAATTAACAAATACAACATAAAAATAGGAGTTTTAAGACTCCACGTAAGCGTTTCCTTAAGAAATGCTTACTCCCCATTGAAACCTTGACCACAATCAAGAGATTTCTAATCTCCCTTTCGAGGGGAACTACGATTTCTAAACTTATGACTAACCCTTAGGTCTTTAGGTCACTCTATCCCTTAGCTCAATATATATTAAAGCAGATAATAAATAAAAATAAAAAAGCATACAATAAACAAAAGGTTCCTGTAGAGTACTACAGAAGTTTAGGGTGTTAGTACCTTCCCTAAGCTTAACCAACCCCTTACCTAGGTCTCTCCCTGCATTGTGTTTACAATGCAAAAATAGGTTTTCCCTCTTTTGACATTTTCCTTCGGATAAATCAAAGAGCGGTTGTGAATTAAGAATTGTGATTCAAACTAATTAATAGTTTGATATCCTATTTCCACCGCAACATTCACCTAGTCCTCATTAGCATCTGATCCAAAGTCATCAGCTAGATCCTTCTTCTTCTTGAGTTTCTTCATTTTTATAACTGAAGTCCTTCATACCACAGAAGCTCCAACAGATTAACAATTTATGACTTTGAACTTTCAAAATTTTTGACTATATCATTCTTGTGCTTTTTTCCTTCAGCATCTTTGGACTTCTTAATAACTTTTCTAATCTCTTGGAATAGTCATCCTTAGAGTTTTCGGAAGATTTGCTAAATTTCTCAGTTATGAGAAAAGATGAATGGAAAGGAATGTGACCTTGTTGTTAATGGAAGACAACTTATATAGAGAGATTAGGATAAATCAAAACCAATGTTAATTATTGTGCACCAATGAAAATATAAAAGAGATATGAAGGTGAGAAAAACACAAGAAGGGGGTTGAATTGTGTTTCCTTTTTCTTACTTTAAACCTTTTTAGCTTATGCTTATGATGATTATTTATCAAAGTCTGAACACTTGGTTCAAAGTCTGACTCAAAAAAATAGTTTGACTTCTAAAGGACCTTATCATATTTTGAACCAGAACCTAATTTGGAAGATCAATGTTGACAACAGCGTAATAAGTAAGTACACAAGCAAGAAAGTAAAATCAAGAACACAAGCAGTTTATCCTGGTTCTTCTTACAACTCGAGAGTAATACAATCCCCTTGCTTTTTAAAGCATTTCCACTATAATCAATTATAATTACAAGTGCTCAATCCCACAAGAAAGAGACTTCATTTTCTTACACGTAGAAGTATAAGACTTCTTTGCTCAAACATGCAAGTTTGAGACTTCATTGCTCAAGCCCATAAGTTGAAGACTTCCTTGCTTTAACACACAAGCTAAAGACTTCCTTTTCTCAAGCGCACAAACGAGAGACTTCAAATGCTCAAGCATACAAGCAATAGACTTTTGACTCTATAACAATATGTTAAGAGATTTGGGTAAAAACTACACTTGATATATAATTAAAGGTGTAGACAAAATACAACTTAGAAAGACTCTAAGACTTAAGAAATTTTAAAATATTCATAATGTTAAGATGTTTTAAGTCTAATAAATTTGACAGAGTAGCTTCTCTTTGAATGTTAATGTTCAAAGTCTTTATGTGTATTACAACATGGTAGTTTTTTCTTCAGGTCTGCAGCTCCTTATATAGAGAAAAGAGACGTTGAAAACTTTAACCAAAAGGTTGGTCTAGCTTTGTACTTGATTTTACACATCAATAAAGCACCTTTCTACATGAGGAATTATCCTTTGAAGCTCGTGCAGAAAGGAAGAAATATTCCTTTAGTCATCATGTGATCAAAAAGTCGATGACTTTGTTAGAGTTGCCTTGGTAGAATAACTTTTACTTCAGAGGCTGACTTTCCTTCAGACTTCACTCTTTAGAGGCTGGTCATATCAGATTTATTTTCTCTGGCTTCTGAAGGTTAAGAGTTCGGGTTACCAGAGGCTGACTTTCTTCATAGTTGACTTCTTCAAAGTTTGGATCTCTATCAGAGGCAGAGTCTTTATAAGTGATCTTTAGAACCAGAGTCTGATCTTCAGATTCAGATTCCTCAAGCATTTCTTCCACTTCAAGGATATTTAGTATCCTAAACATCCTTGAAGTTTTATCCTGCAGGAAAATTCCCCAAGATATGTTACCAAACTAAAACCATTGATATTCTAATCAATGATGTTTACAAGATTGTCTCATAGCTTATCACAACCAATGATGTGAGTGGGTATCTTGATCTAAGTAGATTAAGACTAAACCAAGATCCCTGTAGCAAGTATATTTTCCCCACATGTCAGTCTTAAGGATTAGATAATCCTTTCACTTACAAAGAAAATGACTCATAACAGAAACAATTTCTTGACCGATTCAACAAGTGCACTTGCCCAACGAGTCAGTCTTAAAGATTAAAAATCCTTTCATACTCACAAAACAAGTGACTTAAAATAGAAGCAAGTATCTTAATCCATATAAATTTGAAAGAACTTTGTCTATGCTCATTTTAGAGTTCCTTCAATATCACGTGCTTAAGTTTAAGCATTCAACATGACCTTCTTCAGCTTATCTCTACTTCATCCAAGCTAGAGCTCTTGAGCGAGTAGTTTTTGTCACTAGATATTTTTTGTTTCACTGTTAAGTGAGATGACACAACCAGACTCTGATACCAATTGAAGGTGAGAAAAATACACAAGAAGGGGTGAATTGTGTATGTCAAAATATGAAAACTCTTTTCACTAACTATTTATGAATCGTCAGATTCCAAATCACATTCAGAGTCTGATGTCATAGTGAAGACAATGGTGAAAATTTTACTTCTTTTTCTTAGTCTTATGTCTGAACCTAAGGTTTCACGCTTAGATTCTAATCCAAGTAAGAGTCTGACTTCAGAGTATGCTTGCACAACAAAACATAAATGAAAAAGTAAGTAAAAAGGCACACAATATATATTGGTTCCTCGCAACTGAGAGTAGTACATTCGTCTTGCAACACAAGAGCATTTAACTATAATTAAACTGATTACAAATGCTTAATCCAACAACTTAAGACTTTTTTCTCAATCCCACGAAAATAGACTTCTGCTCATTCCTGCAAGCATTAGACTTCCTTGCCCAAACTCCCCGTTTAGGACTTCTTGCTCAATCACTCAGATCGAGACTCTTCCTTGCCTAAACTACCCGCTCAGGACTTCCTGCTCAAACCCTCAAGCACGAGACTTCCTGTTCGATCACACTAATCAATACTTCATTGCCTAAACATCTTGTTAATTAATTTTGCTATACCCGCAAGCAAGAGACATAAAGTACTCAATCACATTGAAAGATACTTTACTTTGAGCACAAAGGCTGGAGTCTTTAGATTCTTTTAACAAAGACATTTGGTATTAACCTTGTATTCATTTATGTGCTTCTTGGATAAGAAGATACACAAAAGGTTTACACTATTGAGTATATTTATTCATTCCCTTAAAAGGTTTTGATGATAACAAAGTATCAAAAGAACAATAAGGTTTCCTAATGGTTATTCGAATGTGCAGGATCAAAAGACATTAACCTTGAGATAAATCAAGTTAATCGCTCAAAATAACCATTAAAGGGAAGCAACATTGTTCTAAATCTGAAGGATCATAACCATGCTTTTATACTTTAAAGAGTAAACTTAAGTCTTTCAGATGTTGAACCTAAGCTTACAAGGAATACTAAAGATCAACTCCGCTCTGAAGATTGTAATCTTTTAAAGCAAGCAGACTCTGCTATAAGGAACAATTATGCATCTTCTGAACAAGCTTCATCAGCAATTCTGAAGATATTGCTTCAAAGGAATTTGTCTACATCAAGTTATCAATTCAAGTGATCATCCAAACTAGTTCTGATCAAGACTTTGATGAAGGCAAGACTCAGAACCTATGAACTTAAGACTCTGAAGTCTCATTCTAACCATGTTCTAAAGACATAATTTACCTTCTGATCATGCTTTAACTAATTCTATAAAAAAACTTTGAATCAAAAAGCTAAGTATAAGGATAAAAATGACTCTAAGAGAGCTTCGACAAGCGTCTACAAGAAAACTTCAGTCAGAAGTTATCCGTAGAAAATCATTTGACAACGATACACTGCTTTATGTCTAATCAGCATAAAATGATGTTGTCAGAATCTTCTCTATCCAAATTTTCAGAACTCTGCTCTGCTACTTTCAACGTCTTTATGCTAGTTGAGTTTGGGCTCACCCTATTGTCCATCACCTAAAAACCTTCAACAGTATTCTGTACCAAGGTAGTCTCAATCTTCAACGAATCTATTCTTAATGTCTATTTAAGGATGAAGATTGAAAACATCCACAGGTTCTTGGAACAGTCTTTCTAAGCTGAACCTCTACCTCTAAAGATAATGAATGTGAGTTGAATATTTCGTAATTGTGTTCACATGAATGTGATACTAGTTCACTGAAACGAGTTGAGAGAATATGTGTTTTATAGAAAACACAAATGAGAGAAACACATTTCTAAAGATTACATAACCAAAAGAGTTAAGTGTGTTAGAGTTAAGTGAGACATATTCACATATATTCTAAAGAGAATATGTGAATATGATCAAGAGCTGAAAGATAGAACAAGATGGAAATTTGTGCAAAGAGAGAAGAAGAATGAAAACTTCATTCTTTTACACTTAGGTGCAAACAATTCAAATTTGCTTAAGAGTGTGAACCTTTGTGTATCTACTTATCCAAAAAACACATATATGAGCACGATGTTAATACCAGATTCCTCTGTTATGAGAATCTGAAGACTCTAGCCTCTATGCTTAGAGTAAGTATCTTTTTATGTGATTGAGCATTGAAGTCTCATGCCTGCAGGCAGAGCAAATAGTCATGACCTGGATGTGTAGGCAATTTAAGTCTCATGCCTGCGGGCAGAGCAGAAAGTCTTGAACAGGTAGTTTAGGCTAGGAAGTCTCATGCATGAGGGCTTGATCAAGAAGTCCTGAACGAGTAGTTTAGGCAAGGAAGTCTCATGCTTAAGGGCTTGAGCAGAAGTTTCTTTTTAAGAGATTGAGTAGGAAGTTTTAAGATGTCGGCTTAAGCAATTGTAATCAATCTAATTATAATTAAAAGCTTTTATGCTGCAAGGGGACTGAACTACTTTCAATTGAGAGCAACCATGATATATTATGTGTCTCTTTATTTACTTCTGCATTTATATTCAGCAGTGCAAACATACTCTGAAGTTAGACTCTAAAATGATTCAGTCTCTTACTTGCACAAGAATATGAGCTTGACAACTCATGTTCTGAAGCAAAGTTAAGAAAAGGAAGTAAACTTTTCACTATTGTTACTCACCCTGATATCAGACTCTTAATGTGGTTCAAAATCTAATGGTTCGGAAATAGTAGTAGAAAAGAGTTTTATATTTGGACATACACAATTCAACCCCCTTTTCTTGTGTATTTTTCTCACCTTCATTTTTCTCAGGATCATTTTGTAAGTTCAGAGTATGCCTAAGAGGGGGTGAATTAGGCTTTAGAAACTTTTTCCGGTTTTTCAAACCTCTTGAATTTTTTTCTTCTTTAAGTTCTTGGTGATAAAAGCAATAAAAGCAGAAAGAAAAATGAACACGGAGATTTATAGTGGTTCCCTTCACAATTCGAAGGTACTCCACTCCCCTTTCCACATGAAAGAGAGTTTTCACTATAGTTTTAGAAAGTACAACCTATCACACCATCACACGGTGAGACCTACAATCTAACAACTAATCAACAACTAGTGTGCAAGAACAATCCTCTTGCAAACACTAACCCTTGTGTCCAACAATCCTGGATCACAAGTCACAATAGAAATAACTCTTGTAATTTTATAATTTGAAAGTGATACAATGATAATATCAATCTAATGATTGATCTTCTCCTTTTGATCAAAATTCATTCTTCAATATCAATACAAGTGTTCAAAAATCTGGATATGAAATTGTATGAACAATATGAACACTTTTTTGAAAATATTTGAAAATATTTGAAAAGTAGTGAATTTGATTCAATGATTATTTTGAAATTATTGGAGGTTGTTTTTCAATTTGAAATTTTCAGAATTTATATGAGCAAAACACCATTTCAAAAAGGTATAATTGAGTATGATTCAAAACATGAAAAGGTATAATATTCAAGCAACATTTGAATTTTAACAGCAGCAATTTTTCAAAATTCGTTCAGTGTTAATCGGTTAACCCTATAGGTTAATCGGTTAACACTTGAACGTTGGCCCAGAGAATTCAAAATTTAAGGTCGTTAACCGATTAACCCATATGGTTAATCAGTTAACACTGTTAAAACTCAGAAAAATGCTTGAGTTAAAAAGTGGTATACCAATTCAAATGATTTTAAAACCATGCAAATGCAATATGTTATCATGATAAAATATTTGAACACTTGTATATCAATTAAAGGAGTAAATATTGATATACCAAAGCTTGAAACTTGTAGGAACATTTGCACATGATGCTTGATTTGCTTGACAACATTCCATAGAAAATATGCTTCTGGTTTTATCTTTAGTGTATATACCCCCACAGGTATATAGTGCAAGCAGCTTCTTAGTGCATATACCCCCACGGATATATAGTGTAAAAATCTTGATCTTGATCAGTTTTGAAAGCTTTAACTTTTTGCTTGCAATCATGGAATGAGCTTGAGTCTTTGTTGACATCATCAAAACCTTGAGATTGAAATGTGCTCCTACATTCTCCCCCTTTTTGATGATGACAAACAAGTGCGTCTTGTGCGATATCTTTTGACGATGTTCGTTCTAGGCTTGCTTCTTGTTTCTCCCCCCTATGTCCAGCAACTCCCCCTATCTAAACAGAGGCAAAAAATTCTGCACAGAGAGATATTAGACAGCCAAGCCCTTCTCCCCCTTTGTCATTAGCAAAAAGGAAGGAGCTTTCAAAACCAAACAAAAACAATATCAGCATACAAGACAGCATATAATCAAGCATAGCATCATAGATCGAAATAAAAATGCAGCACATAGAAAAATGCAGCAAACATTGTACGGTTACAAAAGAAATTAACAACTTAAATAATATTCGGAAAGAAAAGTAATAAAAGCAACACATAAAAAACACATTTAACACACTTAACTTTCCAAAATTTTAATTAATTTTTTGTTTCTGATTTTTAAAAATTTTAACAGTGTAAATCGGTTAACCATATAGGTTAATCGGTTAACACATTAAAAAATTAATTTCCAAAATAAAAACTATCAGTGTTAAAAAATTAATCGGTTAACCCTATAGGTTAATCGGTTAACACATTAAAAATTAAGACAAAATTGAAAAATTAACAGTGTTAATCGGTTAACCCTGTAGGTTAATCGATTAACACACGCGAATTTTGGAAAATTGCTAAAAACAAAATGCACAAACATTGGAAAACATACATTATGCATATATATAAACCAAAGAAAAGATCAGATATCACCTTCATCGAGAGTCCCAAGTTCTCGTTGAATTTTGAAGAATGGTTCTTTCGCCAATGGTTTGGTAAAGATGTCGGCGAGTTGATTGTGTATATCAATGAAAGTAACATCTACATCTCCATTTAGTACGTGATCTCGAAGGAAGTGATGTCGGATATCTATATGCTTTGTCCTTGAATGCTTGACCGGGTTCTTTGTAATATTGATGGCACTTGTATTATCACATCGAAGAGGAATACAACCGAGATCTACACCGTAATCGAGGAGTTGTTGCTTGAGCCACAAAATTTGTGCACAGCAACTTCTTGCTGTAATATATTTCGCTTCGGTTGTAATGAGTGCCACACATGCTTGCTTCTTGCAGGCCCATGACATTAGTGCATTCCCGAGAATGTGACACATACCACTCGTACTTTTTCTATCGGTCTTACATCCTGCATAATCAGCGTCAGAATAACCAATTAAAGAACAAGTACTACCTTTTGGATACCATAATCCTATGTTCGTTGTTCCTTTGAGATACTTTATGATTCTCTTCACGACAGTGAGATGTGATTCCTTCGGACTTGATTGAAAGCGTGCACACAAACAAACGCTAAACATAATGTCAGGACGGCTTGCCGTCAAATATAATAATGAACCGATCATACCTCGATATTTTGTAATATCAATTGGAGTACCAGATTCGTCTTGATCAACGTATGTTCTGGATCCCATAGGAGTGGACATTACCTTGCAACTATCCATATCGAATTTCTTCAACAATTCCTTGCAGTACTTGGATTGGTTGAGGAAGATGCCATCCTTTGTTTGCTTGATTTGTAGTCCAAGAAAATAGTTCAATTTTCCCATCATGGACATCTTGAATTCTCCTTGCATCATAAGTGAAAATTCTTCGTAAAGCTCTTTATTTGTTGATCCGAAGATGATGTCGTCGACATAGACTTGAACCAGTAAGGTGTTACCCTTAATCTTCTTTATGAATAGCGTCTTGTCAACCTTTCCTTTTGTAAATCCCTTTTCACATAGGAAATTGCTAAGGCGGTCATACCATGCTCTTGGTGCTTGTTTCAGTCAGTAGAGTGCCTTTTTCAGTTTGTAAACATGCGAGGGATTCTTGAAGTCTTCAAAACCTGAAGGTTGTTTGACGTAGACTTCTTCATTGATGTATCCATTCAGAAAAGCGCTTTTGACACCCATCTGGAACAACTGAAAAATCATAGAGCAAGCATAAGCAAGTAATAATCTAATTGCTTCTAACCTTGCTACCGGAGCGAACGTTTCATGAAAAATAATTCCTTCTTCCTGGTTGTAGCCTTGTGCGACCAATCTTGCTTTGTTACGAACTATGATCCCATTCTCGTCAAGTTTGTTCTTAAACACCCATCTCGTTCCTATGATGTGCTTTTTGTCCGGTCTTGGTACAAGACTTCAAACTTGATTCCTTTCGAATTGGTTGAGTTTTTCTTGCATCGCTACAATCTATTGGTCGTCGCCTAAGGCTTCATCAATCTTGGTTGGTTCAATTTGAGACACAAAAGCCATGTTCAGACAAGCATCCTTAAGATTTAGTCGAGTTGCAACGCCTTGGCTAATATCACCAATAACTTTATCTATCGGGTGATCTTTATGCGTTCTCCATTCCTTCGGAAGATCTTTATGTTCTTGAATGATTTGAGTGACATCTTCTTGTGGTACTGCTTGATTCTTTGAAGTCTCTTCTTGTTGTTGTGAAGAGCCTATTATATCATCATCATCATCCACAATAATATTATCCTCTTTAGAGCGGTTAGTCTCGTCAAAAGAAACATGAATGGATTCTTCAATAGTAAGAGTTCTTTTATTAAAAATTCTAAAAGCTCTACTAGAAATAGAGTAACCAAGAAATATACATTCGTCAGACTTCTCATCAAACTTACCGAGATTGTCCTTATTGTTATTGAGAACAAAACATTTACATTCGAATATGTGGAAAAATGCTATGTTTGGTTTCCTACCCTTGAACAACTCATATAGAGTCTTCTTGAGAATTGGTCGAATATTGACACGGTTGCTTACGAAATACGCCGTGCTAACTGCCTCTGCCCATAAATATTTAGGAAGATTCGAGTCACTAAGCCTTGTTCTAGCAAGCTCTACCAGTGACATATTCTTCCGTTCTACGACACCGTTCTGTTGAGGAGTCCTTGGTGCGGAAAAATTGTGAGAAATTCCATGCTCTTCGCAAAAAACTTCAAAATCTGAATTTTGGAATTCTCCACCATGGTCGCTTCTTATGGAGGGTATGGTGAGTGACTTCTCGTTTTGAATTTGCTTCGCATACTTCTTGAATGCTTTGAAAGCATCATTTTTCTGCACTAAAAACAATGTCCATGTGTATCGAGAGAAATCATCAACAATAACTAAAGCATAAAGACTACCTCCGAAGTTTTTCGTTCTCGATGGACCAAAGAGATCCATATGCAACAATTGAAGTGGTCTTGATGTAGAAACCACTTGCTTGGATTTGAAAGTTGTCTTGGTTTGTTTCCCCTTTTGACATGCATCGCATAACTTATCCTTGATGAATTTTATCTTCAGAAGACCAACAACTAGATCATGCTTTATCAACTTGTTTAAATGCTCCATGTGAATGTGAGCAAATCTTTTATGCCAAAGCCACGCCTCGTTGTTGTTTGCCATAAGACATTTTACCTTCAAGGAAGAGTCATCAAAATAGATCATAAAAATATTATTAAATCTTTTACCTTTTAGCAAGATGTCATGGGTAACTTCATGTTCTATCAAACATTCATCCTTTGTGAAGTTGATTCGGAACCCTTTGTCACACAATTGACTTATGCTAAGTAGGTTGTGTTTAAGGCCTTTCACATAAAGAACGTCTTCAATGATTGTACATGGAGGTGCACCAACGATTCCAACTCCAAGAATTTTTCCTTTATTATCGTCACCGTAAGTAACGTATCCTTTGGCCTTTAATGATAGACTTGAAAATTTGTTTATATCTCCCGTCATATGCTTAGAACAACCGCTATCAATATACCATTGATTAGAAGTTGCTTTCAAGCATACCTACAACACAAAATCAAGTATTTTTAGGTACCCAAATTGCTTTGGGTCCTTGATAGTTAGTACCCTTTTCAACCCATACATAATTCCCTTTAGCAACACCAATGTTGCGTACATAGCAAGCATTAGGTGTATGGCCTTTGATTCCACAATAAAAACAAGTAGGTTGAAAATGACTTCTATATCTAGGAACATAATTCTTTTTCTTCACAATTATTTTCTTTTTATGACTTTGATGCATAGTTTTAGAATTGTTTGCCTTTTCTTTAACAACTTGTTCACTTGCTTTCACAAAAATGGTTTCACTTGTGCTTGGTTTGGAAAACTTAGAATATCCTAGTCCACTTTTATCATTAGGATATATTTGGTGCCTAAGAATTTCCTCCAAGCCAATTTGACCTTTTTCGTATCTTTCTAAAACTCTTTTAAGTTGAACAATTTGAAAAGATAAGGATTCACAATTTTTGCATACAAGACTTTGTTTTTCATCCAACAATTTTTGTTTTTCATTTTTAATATTTTTTATGAAAACAGTAGTTTGTTCTTCTAAAAATGAAAAATTCTTTTCTTTTGGGATGAGATGCTTTTATACAAAGTCTTGCATTCTTTTAGAAGTTCATCTATGACTTCTTGTGCATCATTATCATAAATAGAAAAATCGTTACTAACCTCATCAATTTCTTCATCGAAATGATGTGACGCCATAAGAGCCATATTTGCACATTCATCGCTTTCCGACTCTGATGATGAACTTATCTCGTTATCGTCCCAAGCAACATAAGCCTTTTTATTTTTGAAATCTTTCTTGCCTTTAAATCCTCCTTTCTTTGCAAGTTTCGGGCAATTCGGCTTTATGTGACCTTGCTTCCCACATTCGTAGCATGTGACTTCTTGATTCGATGTGGATGCATCCTTTTTCCTGAAATGTCTATTCTTTTTAGGAAAAGAGGAATTTTTATTATTATTAAAAAACTTATCAAGCTTCTTTACAAGAAGCATGAAATTTTCATCTTCGGAAGTTTCGTCGTCTTTGTCATCCTTTGTGTCAATCTTCAAGGCAATTCCTTTGGACTTCTTTTCTTGACTTTCGTGCTTCTCGAGTCTTCCAAGTTCCAATTCATGCTCTTGAAGTTTGCCAAATAAGGATGCAGATGTCATCGTTGAGAGACTCTTCTTTTCTGAAATAGCGGTCACCTTTGGTTGCCATTCTCTTGTCAAGGATCTTAGGACTTTCAGGTTGAGATCATCATTGGTGAAGGTCTTCCTGAGAGCAATCAAATGATTTGTTAAATGAACAAATCTCTTTTGTAAGGCAACAATAGATTCACCGGACTGCATACGGAACATCTCATATTCTTGACTTAAAGTGTTGAGTCTTGATCTTTTTACTTCAGCGGTTCCTTCATGCGTTTCTACCAAGGTGTCCCAAATCTCTTTTGCCGATCTACACTGTGATACACGGAAGAATTTGTCCATACTGAGAGCGCTTTGGAGTATGTTGATTGCTTTCTTCTCATCAAGAATATTTTTCTTATCGTTTTCATCATACGTGCTTTTCAACTTTGCGGTTCCAACGCCATTGACCACATTTACTGGATTGTGTGGTCCTTCTTCGATTTCTTCCCATATACCTTCTCCTTGGGCTTCAAGATGCGCCTTCATTATGATTTTCCAGAAATCGAAATATTCTCCAGAAAACAGTGGTGGTCTATTACTACTTCCACCGTCTTTGAAAACCGGGTTGGTGCTAGCGGAAGCCATACTGAATCGTTAGGAACAGGTTACCTTAACCTGCTCTGATGTCAATTGTAAGTTCAGAGTATGCCTAAGAGGGGGTGAATTAGGCTTTAGAAACTTTTTCCGGTTTTTCAAACCTCTTGAATTTTCTTCTTCTTTAAGTTCTTGGTGATGAAAGCAGTAAAAGCAAAAAGAAAAATGAACACGGAGATTTATAGCGGTTCCCTTCACAATCCGAAGGTACTCCGCTCCCCTTTCCACATGAAAGAGAGTTTTCACTATAGTTTTAGAAAGTACAGCCTATCACACCATCAACCGGTGAGGCCTACAATCTAACAACTAATCAACAACTAGTGTGCAAGAACAATCCTCTTGCAAACACTAACCCTTGTGTCCAACAATCCTGGATCACAAGTCACAATAGAAATAACTCTTATAATTTTGTAATTTGAAAATGATACAATTATAATATCAATCTAATGATTGATCTTCTCCTTTTGATCAAAATCCACTCTTCAATATCAATACAAGTGTTCAAAAATCTGGATATGAAATTGTATGAACAATATGAACACTTTTTTGAAAATATTTAAAAATATTTGAAAAGTAGTGAATTTGATTCAATGATTATTTTGAAAATTATTGGAGGTTGTTTTTCAATTTGAAATTTTCAGAATTTATATGAGCAAAACACCATTTCAAAAAGGTATAATTGAGTATGATTCAAAACATGAAAAGGTATAATATTCAAGCAACATTTGAATTTTAACAACAACAATTTTTCAAAATTCGTTAAGTGTTAATCGGTTAACCCTATAGGTTAATCGATTAACACTTGAACGTTGGCCCAGAGAATTCAAAATTTAAGGCCGTTAACCGATTAACCCATATGGTTAATCGGTTAACACTGTTAAAACTCAGAAAAATGCTTGAGTTAAAAAGTGTTATACCAATTCAAATGATTTTAAAACCATGCAAATGCAATATGTTATCATGATAAAATATTTGAACACTTGTATATCAATTAAATGAGTAAATATTGATATACCAAAGCTTGAGTCCAAATCTTGAAACTTGTAGGAACATTTGCACATGATGCTTGATTTGCTTGACAACATTCCATAGATGATATGCTTCTGGTTTTATCTTCAGTGTATATACCCCCACGGGTATATAGTGCAAGCAGCTTCTTAGTGCATATACCCCCACGAGTATATAGTGTAAAAATCTTGATCTTGATCAGTTTTGAAAGCTTTGACTTTTTGCTTGCAATCATGGAATGAGCTTGATCCTTTGTTGACATCATCAAAACCTTGAGATTGAAATGTGCTCCTACACGTTTATTGTACCATTGTGAAATGTTTAGCACAGACTGTGCTCTGATGCCAACTGAATATGAGAAAAATACACAAGAAGGGGGTTAAATTGTGTAAGTTATTTGTTTTTCACTTCTGAATCAGAACAAGTTCAGAGTTTAATCTCAAAATAATAGGAGTAGCGGAATGATAAAGTTCAAAATCAAGAGTAAATTAACCTTAGAGTTTATCCTAGTTCCTCTTATATATTGAGAGTAGTCTAGTCTCATTGTATCAACAAAAGATTTTTAATATAATTAAACTGATTATAACTTTACTGAATCAAATCAGAAAGAAGCTTTAATTGATCAATCAATCTAGAAAGAGACTTCCGCCCAAGCAACCTAGCAAGAAACTTCTTCTCAATCACTTTAGAAAGAGACTTCGTTAATCAAACACACATGAAAAAGACTTCACTGCTCAAGCAACCTTCCAAGAGACTTCATATACTTTAAACAAACAACTTAGTAGAAAATATTATAACTATACTTTGATACGTAGTCAATAGTATAACAGTTGTACAATAGCCATAAAGGTTTTTAACTCTTAATATTTCTAAGATATATAAATATAAAAAATATTAAGAACTTATAAAATAACAGTTAAAAACTTTAGCTCAAATTTATGCTTGAAGTAGTTCTGATTTAGTGTTGTAACCTTCTTTCAAATCATCAACTCCCTTTTATAGAGCAGAAAAAAAGTTAATAGAAGGACACTTGCATGAGAGTTATTTGTAGAGAAACAATCCAAGAGAGACATTTGAGGATAAAATCAGTTAAAATGATAGCTCATTAAGTAATTGAAATGCTCATAACATCTTTCTTATACTAGGTATCTACCAAAAGGTTGGAGCTGACTCGATAGGTCACATCATCATTCTTTGAGCCTTGTAAAACAAAATCTTAGTTGACTTTCTTCAAACTTTGGCGCTTTGACAAGACTGGTCTGCTTTCGGGATATACTACGGATCAAAAGCTGAGCACCTTTAGCTGAGATTTTCAGAGTCTGAGTTGTCACCAGAGGCAGGGATACCATGATTATATTTTTATCCTTCAAAAGCCAATAAACACGTTCAGAGTCATCAAATTTTGATCCTTCCAAATCTTAGTCACTTTGCTTTTTCTACACATGCTTTTATCATGGTCAATTTATAGTTGAATTCTAAGCTTGTGATCCTTCACACTTGAACATATGTTAGTATATCCAATTGTTCTTTAAATATTTTGTTATCATCAAAACCCAAAGAATATTAACAATTTTGTTCCAACAATTTATTCTTCCACCGACATTTGATACAAGGGCGTCTAACGATCCAGAATAAGAAAAGTCTTCCTCAAAGGAGTTCCCAAATATCCCTTTTGAGTCAGAATCGTCAGATAAGGATATGATTTTTGATCTCATGTAATCACTACTCTGAGATGGGCGAGGAGAATCAGGGGATGACCCATATGAAGCCTTTAATTTATAACCACTCGCTAAATTGACAATGTTGTTACATATACTAACTAAGAAAATAGTAAAAGCTGAAGGAAAAGATGAAATTAGAAGAGTACCTGGTTAATGAAAATTGATGAAGTAGAAGAAACGAAAAAGGCAAAAGCTATAAATGTACTTCTAATCACTTCTAGTGGTGGTCTAAAGGAAAAGGAGCGAAGACTTTTCTTTAGAAAAGTTCCAGAGAGCTTGAAAGCTAAAAGGTTGTGAAAAATCTCCAAATATTCAACCCATCGTCTTTATAAGCAATAACACTCAAAGGATCGAAACCAAATATATGCAGAAATTACAAAATCAACGACTATGATATCACTTATGGAAACATGCAAAACTCAAGTACATTCAAGCATTCTATGAACTGCGTCACACCCTTTCTGGTCACGTCACCGCACGTGTCAGGAATGGGTGACAAAACGTCTCAGTGATGAAAGCACATTAAATGTGTTTGTTCCCCATTATTTCTCAAAAAATTGATCCCAAACGATTTAGTTATATTCCTTATCGGACTATAATATGGAGGTCGATCGACGATATTTAAGGCTTTCTGCAACTCATTCAGTCATTGCTCGATAATATGGAGGTTGACCGACGATACTTAAGGTTCACCCTTCAACGCCCAAGTCATTATGAACACTACTAGAAAAAAGACTTTTGAGAAAATGTTTTTACATTGGGTATTCACTAGAAGCGATGTAAATGTGAAATTATAAATACGGTGGCAGTATCATAAATATTAAAAAAAAATTATTAGATCTTTTACATCGCGCCATTAAAATAACCGATGTAAAAAATTGAAAAAAATTATTTAAAGGTTTTTTAAATCGGTTATAACTGCAACCGATTTAAAAACAATATTAAAAAAAATTGAAAAAAATTATTTAAAGGTTTTTTAAATCGGTTATAATTGAAACCGATTTAAAAAGCTATATCAAAAAAATTATATAAAGGTTTTTAAAATCGGTTTATAGTGGCCAACCGATTTAAAAAGTCCTCAAAAGAAAAAAAACAAAAAACTTGGCTTTTACATCGGTTGGGGTATCCACTGATTTAAAAAGCAATATTAAAAAAAGTAAAAGAAAAATTATTTAAAGGTTTTTTAAATCGGTTTATAGTGAACAACCGATTTAAAAAGTCCAAAAAAAAAAACAAAAAACTTGGCTTTTACATCGGTTGGGATATCCACCGATTTAAAAAGTTATTTAAAAGGGTCTTTTAAATCGGTTGGTAATTCCACCGATTTAAAAAGTAGTTTAAATATTTTAAAACAAAACCTGCACGCACGGTTCATTTCATTTTTCTTCCTCTCTCCCACGACGAACCAAAAAAACCCACGACGATTCTTCATCTTCTCACTCCCGCCGTCGCCGTCGTCGTTCCTCCCTCCCCTCCGTGCTCGCGCCGTCACCGTCAATGTCATCTCTTCCTCCTTGCTCGTGTCGTCGCTCCTCCTACTGTACTCGCCGTCTCCCCTCCGAGCTCCGCCGTCGACGATAATCTCCTTCAGGTTTTTTCCTTTTCTTTATTTATTTATTTATCTTTTCATTTTAATTTGATTCCTGTGTGATTCAAATTTGTTTGAAGATTTTTCATGGGGTTTTCAGGTTTATACGAAAATCTGTTTTTTTTTTCATGCATTTTTTTTTGTACCCATTTTGCTCATGCTTTGTGTTTTTTATAATGAATTAAAACTGGGGTTTTCCTGCTACGATTTTATAATGAATTGTTTCTAAAAATTATTAATATGATGCAAGAGATTAGAGAAATTCCACTCTCAACAAGATAGGATTCTAGTGAGATTGAATTGTTACGGTTTTGGAGCTTTGAATGAGATGATTCTTAAGTTCGTGTAGTGTAGTAGTTTTAATTAACTCTAAATTTCTTTTGGTTTCAATGGAGGTTCTACTGCTTCTTAAGTTTGTAAGTTCGTGTAGTATAGTAGTAAATGAGAATATGTATTAGATTTCTACTGCTTCTAATTTCATTGGGCAAAAAAGAAATGATAAAATGAATTAAAGAGTGAAATGAAAGAAAATAAATATCATATAGTAAGTTCTTTTATGCTCTTTTGTAGATCGGAACAATGCAATTTTTTTATACCACTCAATTCCAACCAACTATATTCAAACTCTATTCAATTTTAAGATATACATACAATACAATATCATTTCATTCCGATTATTAATGTTCTTTTCTATTCAATTCCATCAATTCAAATAAAACATTAAATTTTGTAAATATATTTAAGTATTTTATCAATATGTCATTTTAATCATATTATATATATATAATTTTTAAAATAATAATTTAGTCTCATCGAATTATTTACCAGTAGTAATTTATGTAAAAGTTGCGAGTAATTGGTGGTGTCTCATGAAATAAAAATTGATTTTTCGTTTCTCGCAGGATTTGTGTCCCTCTTTTTCTCTTAACCGCGAGTCATTCGGCCGCCACGTAATTGCATGTTCTGTTTTCATTCTTTATAACTTCTCAATTCTTCTTTTATGCCACGTGTTTACACGTAGAGACTTTTTGTTCTCTCTAATGTCCAAAAGAGGGACTATTATAGGCATCCCAATGATTTAACTTTGTATGCATTAATAATTTCGGAACATAGGTATGAATCGTAGTTGGATGAGATCCAATCGATTAAGTTTCGAGTACGAACAAGGAGTGATGGAGTTTCTAGAGCTTGCTGAAAGTAATGCTAAAAAAAATCTTACTCCTCCTAAGAGTGATGCTGAAAAAAGTCTTCATCTGCTTTTTATCTGTCCATGTGTTCGTTGTGCAAATCACGAACCAAAATTCAATAAGAAAGAAATCATGGATCATCTAATTTGTCATGGGATTTGTCAAAGTTATACACAATGGATATGGCACGGTGAGGTAGTAGCAAAATTAAATGTGTCCCAAAGAGATAATGTTAGTGCAGAAATGGATGATCGTCTGGAAGACATGATGCGTGATATTGGACAAGATTCGTTTAAGAAGGCACATGCGTATGATACTTTATGCAGTGACAAGGATAGACCTTTGTATCCGGGATGCACAAATTTTACACGTTTGTCAGCCGTGTTAAAATTGTTTAATTTGAAGGCAAATAATGGGTGGGCTGACAAAAGTTTTACCGAATTGCTTGAATTGTTGACACAAATGCTTATAGAAGGTAACATAATGCCAAATCGTTATTACGAGGCGAAAAAGATATTGTGTCCGATGGGTTTGGAGTATGAAAAGATACATGCATGCCCTAATGATTGCATATTATACAGAAAAGAGTATGTAAATTATAATCATTGTTCGAAGTGCAAGGCGTCACGCTATAAAAAGAAAGTTGGTGATTGTAGTGATGATGAGGCGGTAAAAAAGGTTCCTCCAGCGAAAGTGGTATGGTACCTACCAATAATTTCAAGGTTCAAGAGACTATTCGCTAATGCAAATGACGCAAAGAATCTTAGATGGCATGCAAAAGAAAGAAAGTGTGATGGAAAAATTCGCCATGTAGCTGATTCTTTACAATGGAAGAAAATAGATGTTTCGTTTCCAAATTTTGGCAAGGAGTCGAGAAACCTTAGACTTGGACTTTCAACTGATGGAATGAATTCGTTTGGTAATCTAAGTACTAACCATACCTGTTGGGCTGTTCTCCTGATGATCTACAACCTATCTCCTAGGTTGTGCATGAAGCGTAAATATATTATGTTACCGATGATGATTTCGGGCCCAAAATAACCCGGAAATGACATAGATGTTTATCTAAGTCCTCTGATTGATGATTTAAAAGTGTTGTAGGAGGAAGGGGTGGATGTTTTTGATGCGTATTCAGGTGAACAGTTCAATATGCGTGCCATGTTGTTTTGCATCGTCAACGATTTTCCGGCATATGGCAATTTGTATGGTTATAAAGTTAAAGGGCATAGAACATGTCCTATATGTGAAAAAGACACATGTTACCATCAACTTGTAAAAGGAAAGAAGACTATTATCATCCATATCGTAGATTACAGAAAGCTTTCAATGGGGAACAAGAGCATGGTGTTGCTCTAAAGCCCTTAACTTGAGGCTATTTGGACTGATGTTCAGGTATGTTTTACTGCTACACTTTATTATATTTTATAATCATATACTAACAACATATGCCATATACTATATGTATAAGCTCATTTCACTATTCCAGAACCTCATGATCCAAAAAAGGATCCGTTGAAGAAAGAATGGATTAAATATGCAGGAGAGCGATGGAGAGCTTTTAAGACACAACTCACAAGCGAGTATATTAGACACCCCAAAGAAGGTCTAGCTCCTCCATATATCAGGTATAATTATATTAAAGAAGAAGTATGGAAGGATTTTGTGCAGTCTCAAGATACCCCTGAATTTAAGGTTAGTAGAAGTTATAATTTTTTTTGTGCATAACATTTTTATTATGTTTAGTATGATTAATAACTTTTTGAGTTTATAATAGGAAAAAACTCAAAAGGGTGCAACAAATGTGGCTAAGAATGTATACCCACATGTATTATCTCGTGGAGGGTATCGTTTGCTTGAAGAGAAAATGATAAATGAAAGGAGATCATCGAGAGATGATTATACCTTAGATGATACTGGTAGCCCATCTTCACCGTCACACCATGAGTTATGGAAGAGAGCACAACAAAAGAAAGGGGGAGAATACACATCAAAGGCTACACAAGTTATTGCTGAGAAAATTGTAAGTAAAAAAATATGGTTTTTTCATTTTGCAGGATTCTCTAGTTATAGTTGTGATTGATAAAAAAATATGGTTTTTTCATTTTGTAGGATTCTCTAGTTGAAGAAGCTGAAAAGGGTGGCTTTATTTCGGATGGACGTAATGATATCTTAACAGCAGCCATTGGAACATCTGAGCATGCCGATCGTGTTCGTGGTGTTGGAAAACACCATAAACTAAGCACTTTCTTTGGCAAATCATCTTCATGTCAATGACGAGACGATATAAGAGAACAATTTGCACAATTTTCATCTGAATTAGAAGCAAAGCTTAGAGCTGATTTTGATTAAAAGTTGGTTGAAGAGCGTAAGGCGATGGAACAATCTTTTATGGATACACTTAGGTCTATGGGTCTCTCGCAACAAAGCACAGAAAATAATAATAAATGCATTGTACAATGGGAAGCTGTTGATGGAAGCGGAAAAGGAAGTTGTTCAGCTGCAAAAGTAAGCACAAAAGAAAGAGAATGAGAGGACAATGTTGAGAGATTAATGAGAATGGTTCTAAGAATGGGTAATGATCATTTGGAAATAAAATTATGTCATTGTGCGAGCACCAATAATTTTCATATGTCAGCTAAGTGTATCAGAGAGCTGCTGGTGGATTTTAATTGGCTTGATTTGTCTACTCTCCAAGTTTGGTGCACGTAAGTACATTTTCTATTTTTATTAGTGTCAATATCTATTAATATGTTATATCTCTTATCACTTTTATTATAATGTTGATTTTTAAATTTTTCAGGTATATTCATCGTTTGTGTATTGATACTTCACAATCTGAAGTATACGGATTTATGGACCCTGCTATGTGGTCGTACGTTGATCATGCGCCGAAAACTCAAGCAAATGTCAAACAATACATACAAGATAAGTTACGTGACGAAAAGAGAGAGTGTTACTTGCTACCATTTGTTCATGGGTAAGTTTGTATGAAATCATGTTTTCTATTTTTTAATTTTGATAACATATATAATTCAATTTTGGTAACATGAAATTGTGACTTTTGTGTTTCCACACACACATACATGGGTCATTGAAAATTAATAGTCATGTGTCCAAATGATAATACGGTGGTCGTCTTTTGTTCCCTTCATCATGAACTTAATCAAACCATGACAAAAATTGTTACAAGGTAAGTTTATCTTTTATGTTCACTTCATCCTATATACATAATTTGTTACAAAAGTAATATCATATATTATGTGGCTTTATATGAATTTTTTTCTTCTGAATTAGTGCTTTTGGGGTTCATCAAGCGGCAAATGGGAATAGAAAAAAGGATACATGACTTCAACCCAATGTAAGCGTGGTGTAAATTATAATTAGATATTTAATTTTATCATATAAGTATTCACTAATTATGTCATTCATTTGTAGACAAGGAAACAACCTAACTCTAATGATTGTGGGTATTATGTGATGAAAAATATGTTGGATATTGTCTCTGCCAATATAACCAACTATTGGACGAAGGTAATAAAAATGACTTTAATTTGTTATTTACTTTATGTTTTGCAACTTAATGTGAATTTTTAAAGAATAACTCTATTTTTACTTACGTGTTGTAAGTATTTGATGACCCAACGGACCTATCGCCCGACGATTTGTATGATTTGCGACTCCGTTGGGCAACATGTTTGTTTGAATTATATAAAGGTTAATCTTTTTGTTGTTGTAGTACATTTGTGTAGCTTTTTGTTGTTAGCACATTTGTGTATAAAAGGTTAACCGACCTTTTTGTTGTTAGTACATTTGTGTATATATATCCTTTATACTGACACTTTTGTAAATCAATTATGTGTATACTAGATATTTGGTGCAATCAAATTAGATTTATGAGAAAAATATGAAAATAACGACCTAAATATGGTCTGTGTAATGTTTGAAAAATATGAAAAATTAGGTACAAAAAAGTTACAGGGAACGACTAAAAAATAGGCAAATAATTTATACTCGTAACAGTACTTTTTACATCGGTTGAATGAAAAAACTGATGTAAAAAACTGCCTTTTACATCGGTTTAAACACAGAATCGATGTAAAAAGTGTTAGCAAATTTTTTTTCTACAATACTTTTCACATCGGGTGACCCATCAAACCGATGTAAAAGGTCTACCTTTTCCATCAGTTTTACCAGAGAACCGATGTAAAAAGTATCAACATGAATTTTTTTTCCTACAGTACTTTTTACATCGATTTTGGTACGCAACTGATGTAAAATACCCCCCTTTTACATCGGTTTTTCCCCGCAACCGATGTAAAAAACCCCTTTTATAATTAAAATTTAGAATTATAATTTTTTTTCACATCAGACTTAAAAATTGAACCGATGTCTTTGATTTACTATATCGCCTGACTTTACATCGGACTAAGACCCAATGTAAAAAGTCAATTTCGCCCGATGTAATAAGACAATTTCGTCCGATGTAAGAAGTCATTTCTGCACTAGTGGAATATGAAAAGTGATGCAAAGTGGAAATATATTTCAATTACCAAGAAATGACGCATTTTCTCTCCTATATAGTAGGGCAGTTAGAGCAGTCTACGTGGGACGCGACGTGTTGTGTGATATATCGTCTAATTGATTTCGGCAATGTATGATGCATAAGAGTTCACAATTACTTACCTTTATTGATTGTGATGATTCACCTCTTATATATGCACACCATTAGCATTTATCGTTGGACTATATGTATTAGACTTTTTAGATAATCCATAATCAATTTTATTTATCAAAATTATTTAATAATAAAATAAATAAATAATTAAGTTCGATAAAAAACACACATTGAGCAAGTTCATATTTTTGCTAATCTATTGATGCAAAACATTTTATCTATATTCTTCACATGTATAAAAACAAAACTTGATTTTGGTATAACTTATTTTTCTATCAATTTACTTTTATTTACGTGTAACTCACATAATAACTTTTATTAAAATCATTACTATTATATTTCACATAACTTCCTATATTATCTTTCTACTATTAACTTTTTATCTAATTTCTATTTAAAATTAATATTAAATAAAAAATATTGTTTATATTTTCATTTATATGCATTTAAAAAAAAGACAGACGGACACATGTCTATCCATCTGAACACTAGTTTTGGTATGGCATAAAAACTAAACTCTACAAAAATTTACATTTGGTTTTGTTTTTCTACTTTTTAACACAAAAGTTTTCTTGATCAACCATATATTATTATACTAGCGCGTACCTGTCTGTTCATTTTTTATAATACATTCGCGTGTAAAATATAGTTTATATTATTATTTTTATTTAATTATTTATTATTCATAAAATAGTACAAATCGTAATATGACCACTATTTATTATAAAAAAAATAAAATAAAAACTAAAAGTAATATATTTAAAAGGAAAAAAACTAAATTAAAATTATATTTTATCTTTATATAAAGGTATAAATAAATTTATTGTTAAAAAGAAATCTTTTATGAAATTTGAAAAATAGTCAAAAATAAGATATGAGCGAATATGTGTAGTTTAATTTCATTTTCAAAAAAGTTACCACTCCGCACGAGGAGTAGTTTAATATTCTACACCATTTGAAATTAGCAATAACCCAATGAATTATTTGGTCAAAAAGCAAATCCGATTAATTCTGTTCAAGAAAGACGATCCCACCAATCATAGCAATACAATTATTGCAAGCAGACAAACACAAGCCACGCGAATGGTTTACGACGACCACGGTTTCCTTAAACAATAACTATAATTAAAATCAAACCAAGACGATTAACGGATAAATCATCTTCCTTCACGGCGAACTAATGTACGGCTGAGATCGCGTCAGCGTAATCTGATCGCAATCCAAGACACCACCATCCATGTGGCCCACTCTAGCCTCCTATAATGGAAGATGCTTTCGAATATTCCCAATAACCGCGCAACCGCGAAATCGTTTCTTTTATTTTTCTTTTTCTTTTCTTTTTCATTTATTTTTTCCAAATACTTTTCCTTTTTCTTCTCCCGAGTTTCCTAATTTTATAATTCATTATTTATTACTTTTATTAATAATATTAATTTTATTAATAATAAATTTCATCACTCCTTATAAATAATATATAATCCCTATCTCTATATATCTCATTTCAACATCACGATCCACTTCACACCCTCAACGTAACGTTCTTCATCTTCTTTTTTTCTAAGCAAAACCCTTCGCTTCTCTATTTCCTTAAAAAACGATGATTTCCACCATGACCGTACCCGAGCAAGAAGAGTTGCTTGAGAATTCAGAAGTCTTCAAGATCAAAGGAAGAGACAAGCATGGCCGCAAGATCCTCCGCATTATCGGAAAATTCTTCCCTGGTAAAAAAAACTCGCCGTGTACTTTTTTATTCGACGTGTTTTTTTTGTGGAAATTGAATTTGTAACTCTCGTTGTTGATGTTGTTTATTTTCTTGCTTCAGCTCGATTGGTTAGCGTTGATGTTTTGAAGAATTATCTGGAAGAAAGGATTTTCCCGAAACTAGGGAAGAAGAAATTCGCGATACTTTACATTCACACCGGTGTTCAGAGGAGCGAGAATTTTCCCGGAATCTCTTCTCTCCGGTCGATTTACGACGCGATTCCGGCGAGCGTGAAAGAGAATTTAGAAGCGGTTTATTTCATTCATCCTGGTTTACAGGCCCGTCTTTTTCTTGCTACGTTCGGCCGTTTCCTCTTCAACGCTGGGTAAGAAATGTAAAACCTAATTTTTTTATCATGTAATTAATATTTTCATTAAATTGAATTTAAATTCAGCTTTAAATTAAAAATTACTGTGTTATAGTTGGTAGTAGTTTCTTGGATGACTGGAGGTTTTTTATTTTTTATTTTTATTTTATTTGATTCAATTGTTAATTTTTTGTTTTGATTGGGTGTGCTAGGTTGTACGGAAAGCTAAGGTACGTTAGCAGGATTGGTTATCTATGGGAAAACGTGAGGAGAAACGATGTTATGATTCCAGAGTTCGTGTATGATCATGATGAAGATTTGGAGTACCGTCCGATGATGGATTACGGATTAGAGAGTGATCACGCAAGAGTTTACGATAGTGCACCTGCACTAGATTCGCCCTTCACCTCTTATTCCATGAGGTGTATCTCATAGGGTCTTGTTGATCCTCTGTTTTTTTTTTTTACTTTTTGAGGGTTGGGTTTAGTATGTAGTGTTCCTGTTTAGTATTTGGGTTCACTGTAGCCGATGGATTGGAGTTGTTGGATTGAGACTGGATGATGATTTGAAATGTAGGCCGTGTGATTTTTAATCAACATCATCGGTTTCTTGATTGCAACGTGTTTTGACAGCAGTGAATACGAAGTTCATAGTAAAACAGAACTTTCAATTAGTTATGGAGGGCCTATATGTGGATATGTTATTGAGATATAGTACTGTGTAAAAAGAAAAAGGAAAAAGACGAGAAGAATAATTGCTTTTTGTTTCTTTTAGGTCTTGTCATATTTTCTTTTGATGTTTTTTAGGTGGTGTTGTCGACATCTTGTTAATTACTCAGTTATGGAAGGTCATCTTCATTATAGTTCGATAATTAAGTGATATTCATCATCTTTTTATCCATATCTGATATCTCATTGTTTTAGTTACAGCAAGCCTTTTATTCTCATAAACCTTGTCTACCAGACATGTGAAAATAGCAATAACTTCTATAGTGATTATAATTATAATTATAATAAATATAATGTTTTTTAGTTTTAAATAAAACTTATAAAAAGAAATTCTCCAAACAAAATAAATAATTTTACATAGTATTTTGGCGCTGTGGCACAAAGAAAATCCTTCTTTAGCTTATTTAAATTCTTTCTTTCGCAATTTTCCTATGTCATGGAACTACTAAATCTATCTTCCATGCTATTCACGTCTGTCCTCAAAATTTTGTTGAATAGTCATAATCATTTGGACACATCAATGACTCTAGGATAATCTTGGTAGTCGGATAGATGATCAAAGGAATGGGCTGATCTTTTGATCAATGTCCTATTTTCTTTTCTTTTGATCAATAGATAGTCCCTTTGTGTCGTAGGCAACCTCTCATGAAACGCCATGCTAAATTCCTAGATCAATTCAACGGATGATTGCATCCTACATTATTTGATTGCATCCTTTGTCATTTCACACGTGTGCAGTTAAAAATCATCTCTTCTATTTAAAAAGGAAAATTTCATTTTTCACCTGTTACTGTCTTAGACTTTAAAGTGTTAACCCTACAAGTCAACTCATTCTCCACCACATCGGAAACGCTGAACCACCGCAACAGATTGTGAATTCTTCCTCTCGAATCAAATATAGTTCCAGCACGAAATATTAGCGTTGTTCGTGGGAATTAACTTTTGATTCTTGCGACTCTCCATGATCTTTCTATTCAACTTAATCTCCTATGATAGGAATCCAAATCTCCTTCGATCGAAGAACATATCTCCATTTCCTGATTAATATTTGTCACATTCATATTCAAGCACTCCTTCATTGGATCTGTTAACTATGGCAGCTTTCAAAGCTACTTATTTCGCCATTCAACGACACGCCGCTATAGCCCTTGAAACTACCAGGAATCATATGTATCCTCCTTAAGGGACAAACGATAAAGTCTTAACAACTGTTACATATGTTCCTCTTCCGCAAAATTATGTCAAGCCTAAGACAAATCACTTAGCGTTTCCACCTCCTCAATTCCTTGGATTTGCACCGTAGTTTCACCTTGACAAACCTTCCTTTAGACTTCCACTACTACCTACAATGTCTGAATGAGAAACGCTTTCCAACTTTCAACTCTTAAAGGCTAATCTTGGCTCGCAAGGAGCCAACAGACTATTGAACATTGTCTACCAAAACTGTTCAACAACAGAACTCTCGAGTCTTGGCGAAGAGGTTGACTATGATTAAAGAAAGTTTACACAACTCTAACATAAGAAGTAATATTGTACAAGAGGTGGCTTCACAAAGACCACCATCCTTGAACTAAGAATGGATCCAAAAGATGTCCTAAAGTCTCCAAGTCATTGATGACACATGCGTCTTACTTCTTCCTCTGATCCCGAAAGAGGGACGAGTAACCATACTCCTCATAATATTTGTCGTCCTAGGATGGGGGGATAGTATGACGAATAAGCTCTTGTCTAAACGAGGAAGAAGAAATTTTTGTCTGCTCGCATCATAGACAACAGAATCCTGAAGTCATTAGATAAACCTCCTAAATTCTAGAGCTACAACAAGACTGGAGATCCAAATGAACACGTTGAACGTGTAAACAACAAACTAGACTACTACCATATCAACAAAGTCGTGAAGTGCAAGCTCTTCGCACTAACCCTAATAGAATCATCCATAACATGATACAAGTAGCTTTCGGACTGAAGCATATGCTATTGGTTCAACCTGTGTGAGGCTTTCATCACCCATTTCACTATCAGGAAAAGGCAACCGACCACCACGGTCGGGCTTAATGAAAGCACACAAGGTGAAAAGGGAAACTCTTTATGGATATATTGACCATTCCACCAAGGTAGAAGTAGTTGTTGAAAGCTCATATGAAATCCTGAAGTGTTAGATATTTTAGAAAGATCTCATACTAGATTGTATGTTTGGGAAAAGTTAGGGCGCAAGAAAGCCATTAATCTGAAGGATATTTTGAGTTGGGCACAACCATGCATCAACTGTGAAGAAAAACTTATGGTCGACAGAGGTAGCTGAATGTCGAGAATATGGAACCTAGTCGTCCATTAGATAAAGACTTTGGGTGTCTCAAACAAGAAAGTCAACACAAATCCTGCCAAAGGTTTGACACGTATACTCCCTTGAACACTTCACGTGAAAGGATATTGAAGAAATGTGCCACATACGAAGTTTAAAGATGTCGAGATAAGGAACTTGTGTTCGATTGGGGCACATACATTGATGATAAGTCTAAGTGATGTCATTTCCACAAGAGTCGCGATCACAACACCAATGATTGCATTCAGTTGAAGTATGCAAATTAATGGCTAACCAAAAAGGGGTAACCGCTAGAGTATACCAAGGAAAACAAAAGGGGCTAAGAAGACTTTCCAAAGAGGAAACAATCCCCCATGAAAATCATTGAAGTCGTGGGTGGGGCAAAGGCAAATAGGTCAGGAGCGGAGAAGACGAGGGTCACAAGGGGACGCATTAATAAATCACTTCCATTATGGGAGGATTCCCAAGGACAAACAACCCTTCTAGAAGTACAATGAAGAGAAAAAATTGATGAGTTGATGGTTGTCAGCAAGAAGTAAGGAAACACTTTAGATATAACTTCGGAAAGATCGACTCTCGAATTTTAGGATAGTGATAAGATCAGGGGGATTTTGAATAAAATTTTTCCATTAGTGATAATGACCACTATTGCAAACTTGCATGTCTTATGACTTGTGATTGATGGTAACATTTCCTATTAAATCATGTACTAAAATCTCTTCGAGAATATGGGGTTGAAGAGGGAAAAAGTGTGGTCCTACGAAGAGTAAGACCTACAAGTTTTTAATAGCACGATAACTCGACCTTGAGGATGTGTAACACCCTAATTATCCCCGTGTAATTATAAATAAAAATTAGAATAATTTTAAACCAACAGCAATTAGGATGCTACTTTTATCACCAAACAACTTGTGTTTAAAGGTATGTAACACATATAAAATTTCATAACTTGTGATAATAATAATTGTGAGATGTTGGATAGATCTCTGTATGGTCGAAGGGTAGCTTCTGGTTCGACATGAATTAAGCATGAGGTCGAAGAATGTTCGCATGCTGCTGCCGGAGTAATGTGTGTTGTAGTTTAAGTTTGTTCTAACATACATTAGTCAATATTTCTAGGGTTGTTAGCATGTTGAATTGGGTCTTGATTGTTAGCCCAATTGTTTAAGTTAGCTTGTACCCTAAGTTAGCTTGTAATGGGTAATTGTTAAAAAGCCCGTTAGGTTAGTGTGTTATTTTTCTTATAAATAAGATGCAAGTTTCTCAATCTTGACATAAGGAAAAATAGGAAGATAAAATCCTAATTTCAAGAGAGAAATGTTATTTTGTTATTCTTGTATACTTGTAATCTTGTTCTAAGAGAAAGGAAAGAATACCAGTATTATAACCAATCCTTGTTGTTCCTTGTTGTTTTACCTTGTCTTCTTTGTTAACCCTAACCCTTGTGTGTTTCTTGATTATTAATAAACCAGTTTATACTTTGTTTAAAGGTATCCGATTCACAACAATAATAATAAATTCTAAACTTTAACTTTTATTTAGCAGCGGAAAAGCATCAACAATCGATTATTATAATAATTCAAAACATAACCGAATATAAAGTAATCATGAGAAACTATTAAACATCAAAGATAACATAGTAAACTCCACAAAATATAAAGTAGACAAAGAAGTGTTCCATCATTTGGTGTTACATATCAGAGCAGACGCCAACTCAATAAAAATAATAAGAATAACAATCTCTTCCATTCAGATTCAAGCCTCTATGCAGATTATATACACGGTGCCCATGTAAAGGCATCATTCAAACAGAAGGGGTGGAAAATCACAATCATATAAGAAAATGCATAATAATATGTAAGTTCACCAACAACATATGCATAAATTACTCAATCCACAATTCACACTCCAAACAATCCAATTATCATGATACAACAATTATGCAATGCAATGAGACTCAACAACATGATTCAATGCATGTGGTACCAAATTGTGAACTCTTAAGTTCACTCGCCTTGATCCCCACCATACAATTAGATTCCACCAAAAATTCATTATCATCACCATAGGTAGAGTTTCACTAATTTCATCACCATAGTAATTAGCTACTTGCACCCAATCCCCGCCATAAGATTGAGGCTCACCAAAGCAGACCACCGTCCAAACACTATGATGCATGATTCATACAAGACATGCAACAACAATACCATGTATAATGACCTTCAACTTAATAAATTTATTATGCCAATGATGGCCATCATGCACCATACACATGCTATAAACATTCAGTAACAACAATATAATAATATAGCAAACAAAAACTCATATTCATGCATGTTCCGCACTACCACACATAAACCACACATCAGCCAACACCATCACGCAACATTTAAATAAATTTTAAATACTAGAACTATTTAAAAAAGAAAGTTCATTATGTTAGCTTCCTAACGCTTTGAGTGACACCTCAATCGAACACCCGAAACTCAAGTTATGAATTTTCAAAGTTTTCTGAATTATTCCTCCCAGTGTAATCAGTTACACCAAAACTGGTAATTGGTTACACCCCAAAAAATTCAAGTTTTTACGCTATTTTTCTTGACATTGTAACCGGTTACACCCTAAAAAATAATTTTCGGCAATCCTGTAGTACGAAAATCAGTTCCAACACCTTTTAAAAACCCTAATTTTCATACCAATTCATTTATTCCAGTTTAGCACTATAATTCATAACAACATACAGAAATCTAAACATTTACAAACCACCCAATTCATCAAACACATATAAATCAACATCATCATGCATCGAATTAATCCAAATACCGAAAAAGTAAGAATCAAAATATAATGAACAATTACCCACCCACATACTACATAGACATGGCAAGGAAACTCAGACCGCCCTAAAATTAACGGGGGAAACTCGGTTTAACTAGGCGTGGGTGCGGGTAAAACCCAGTTTTTTACTACGGGTGTGGGTGCGAGAGATGCTACTACCCGCCCCACATCCGCCCCCGCCACGCCCCAGTCTACTTTAATTTATTTTAATTCCTCATTTTAATTATTTTATTATACGTTTATTAGAGTTATTTTAATTTTTAAAAAGAGTTTTACTAGAGTTATTTTACTTTTTAAAAATATATTTATTAGAGTTACTTTACTCTTTAGAAACATGTTTATTATAAAAATAATTAATTATTTAATTAAATTATTAATTTTTATTATTATGAAAAAATATTTATTTATAAAAAAATAGTTTTTGTGGGTGGTGGCGGGGCGGGGGCGAGGAACCCGTTTCCCATTGGGGGCGAGTCTGGGTGGTAATATTTTACCTCCGGCTGGGTTTGGGTGCAAGGCAGATCTGTTATAGAGAGGCAAGTGCGGGTGCGGGGCTGCTTAAACTCGCCCCGACCCGCTCAGTTGTCATGCCTAATACTACATACAATCTCATTATACAAGAGGAAATCTCACCATTACCTTAGATTTCTTGGAAAAAAAACACTTCACCAATAGGAGTTTTCTTCCTCTTCCTTAATCCCTAACTTTCTCTTCTCATTCTCTAAGTTTTTTCCTCAATTTTATGTGTCTGATAGTTTCTACTCCATAATAAAATAAATATTATTTGTACCAAATATTTATTTAATGTAACACAATAATAATAAAAATCAAAACAATTATTTAATTATTACTATTACTATTATCTTATTTATATGATCTCAATTTAAATAATAATAATAATATAATTCTCTCTCCCCTCCCCCCACGTCTCTACACTTTTACTCACACGCCTCCAACACCTTAAATTGTACTCTCTAAGGCCACTATCCTACACCAAAGGGTTCCTTTAACACATCAAACATCAAATAACACATACATTTCACACAATTTAATTACTAAAATTAATTAAATAAATCGGGGCGTTACAACTCTCCCCCACTTAGAATATTTTCGTCCTTGAAAATTTATCTGATGCAAACAACTCTGAATACGCCTCTCGCATCCTACTCTCCAACTCCCACGTCATGTTCCCTCTGACAACACCTTTACACACTACCTTCACGAGATCAATCTCATTGCCTCACAGTTGTTTCAATTCACGATCTTCGATTCTTACAAGTAAAGCCTCAACTGTAAGATTATCACTCACTTGCACATCATCCATCAGAATCATGTGAGATGGATCTGGAACATACTTTCGAAGTTGTGATACATGGAATACATCATGCAAGTTCGAGATATTAGGAGGCAACGCCACTCTATAAGCAACCACTTTAATCCTCTCAGAAATTTGATACAAACCAATAAATCGAGGGGTAAGCTTTCTTGACTTCAAAGCATGTTCGACACCGATCACCAGAGTGACTCTCAAGAATACACGGTCTTCCTCTTGAAACTCAAGATCTTTCTTTCTCTTATCATGGTAACTCTTCTTCCCATTATGCAAAGCTTTCATCTTCTCTCGAATTAGCTTCACCTTTTCAGTAGTTTGCTGGATAATCTCAAGCTCAAGCACTACACTCTTACCAGATTCATGCCAACACAAAGGTATCATCCACCTCCGACCATACAATTCTGCAAAAGGTGTCATTCCAATGCTAGAATAGAAATTATTATTATAAGTGAACTCTATCAATTGCAATTGACTATCCCAATCACCTCCTTACTCAAGAACGCAAGCTCTCAATATATCCTCCAATAACTGAATAGTTCTCTCAGTCTGACCATCTGTCTGTGGATGATAGGCAGAACTCAACCTCAACTTAGAACCCAAAGCCTCCTGTAAACCCTCTCAAAATATGGATGTAAACCTCAGGTCTCGATTAGAAACAATACTCAACAGAACTCTATGCAGCTTCACAATAACACGAATGTATATCTTTGCTAATTTCTGCAAAGAAAAGTTGATATTTATCGGAATAAAATTTTCTGATTTTGTCAGTCTATCGAACACTACCCAAATTGCATCATGCTCTCTAGGAGTATTTGATCATGTCGTCACAGAGTCTATTGAAATGCTATCCCATTTCCACTCTGGAATATTTAACGGTTGCATCAACCCTGCAGGATTCTTGTGCCACATCACGCTTCAGTCCATGCCACCAAAATATCTTTTTGGATCCTAATACATCTTATTAGCTCCTGGGTGGATACTTAAGATACTTATTTGAATTTCTTCTAAAATCATCTTCTTCAACTCAAGATTATCAAGAATGTAAATTCTACATCGGAATTTCAACACACCTTGCTCATCCACTTTAAAATTACCATCTTCAGTCTGATTACTCCCAATCATCAAATCCACCAACTTCACATCCAACTTCTAACTCTCTACAATAGTATTAAGAAAACCATTATTTATATTCAACATACCTAACATCACACTTTGCGGTGTTAGCTCATAGACCAAACTCATATCTCTGAATTGTTCAATAAGTTCCAACTCCCTAACCATCAAAGCAGACATATGCAACGACTTCCAACTCAAAGAATCAACTACGACATTAGCCTTGCCGAGTGATAATTCAAGCCAAAGTCATAATCCTTCAGAAATTCCAACCATCTTCGTTGCCTCATATTCATTTCCTTTTGATCAAACAAATACTTCAAACTCTTGCGATCACTAAATACCTCAAATCTGGAACCATAAAGATAATGCCTCCAAATCTTAAACATAAACACCACTGCAGCCAACTCTAAATCATGAGTATAATAGTTTCTCTCGTGAACCCTCAAATGTCGTGAAGCATAAGCCACAACCTTGCCATTTTACATCAACACGCCACCCAAACCCATTATTAACGCATCATAATACACCACGAATAATTTATTAGGTTCAGGAAAAATCAGATTTGAAGTTGTAGTGAATCTCTTTTTCAGCTCTATGAAACTTCTCTCACTTCTCACACAAATGTTTACCTTTACAAGTCAACTGGGTCAACGAAAGTGCTAACTTAGAAAAGCCTTCAATAAATCTGCGGTAGTAACCAACCAAGCCCAAAAAGCTTCTAATCTCAGTAACCCATTTAGGAGCCTCCCATTGTAGTACTGCATCTACTTTGGATGGATCCACATCTATACCATCACCTGAAATAACATGATCAAGAAAACTAACCTCTCGCAACCAGAATTCGCACTTTGACAACTTTGTATTCAACTTCTTCTTTTTCAACACTTGCAACACAATTTGCAAATGCTCAGCATGCTCATCCTCTGACTTGGAATAGATCAAAATGACATTAATGAAAACCACCACGAACTGATCCAGATAAGTATGAAATATACGGTTCATATATTCCATAAACACTTTAGGTGCATGATAACACTATTTTAGTGTGTCATAACGATCCATTATTCTTATAGTTTTAGTTTAAGTTTAATTATGATTTGTTTAAATTTACTTGTTTTAGTATGTTTTTACCTTAAGCACACTAAGTGTTTCTTTTATGGTTGTTTATGTGTTTTTGTTTTAAAGAAAATCTGATAAAGGCAAGCTGAGGCATGACACCTCAAGACAGAGTCTGAAGTAGAAAGAAGATTAAAGAAAAAAAGATGCTGATTCTTGTTATCAACAATTCACCAAGAGCTTGGAAGGATTTTATCATTAGGACACACGTGGCAAGGATTTGCGTAAATAAAGAGTTAGAGCATAAAGATAAAAGCAAAGGATCTTGAATACAAAAGGTATTAGGATGGGGACCACGCCTATAAAAGCACATCCTGCACCTAGCCACCTGCTGCCAGCTCTGCGCCATTACCTGCACCCAGCCACTTGCCGCCTGCTCTGCCCATTACCTCACAGAGGGAGATTGGACAGCTGGATATTTTAGTGATTTGATATGGGCTGAATGTTATTCCTATCAAAGTCCCATGATCCAAGACTCACCGACTTCTACTCTCATACTCAAGTCTATAAGAGCAAACCTTGCACATTGAAGAAAGTGAGCTAGAGCTAGAGCGAGAGCTGGAGATTTTCACACACTCATATTTATTTTTAGTTTAGTTTTATTTCACTTTGAGGGTTAGGAAAGAATTAGAAAGTTTTCTTCTTCTCGTCTAATCCTGCTGCTTGGAGCTGTTGTGAATGAAGAGATTTGTTGTTGTTTATCCAACACAAGGGATCTTCAAGTTACTATTAGGTTGTTATTTCTTTACATATTTTTGCTAAGAGTATGTCTTCCTGTAGCTTCATTCCAGTAGTTTGTACTCAGCTCATTATGAGCTAAACTCTTGTTTGATGAGCAAAGTGAAGTTAATATAAAGTTGTTTTTATGTTGAAATGATGTGTTAATTAATGTCTTATTTTGTTATGTGTTTTTATTATATACGTCTGCTTCTTAGAATGATCAACTTAGAAAAAAGGTACAAACTTGTTGTTGAGAGAGATCCAACAATGGGTGGATTTCATAACAAAAGTGGTTAATAAAGTAGGATATAGATATTCACTTAACTTAGCTTTCTTAGAGATAAGAAACTAAGGCCATAAAGATTTGCAGAATTAAAACTAGACGTATTTTAGGGTTATAAGTGAGGCTTAATTAAAACCAGACATATTTTAGGGTTATAAGTGAGGCTTAGAGATTTGTTCCCTTGCCCTAGTTATACATGCTTTTATGTTGTAGAGATACACCACTAGATCACGTTCTGGCCTTTTTAGGCACGACACCTCACATCATGAATAGATTTCGACAATAATATACTAATGGATCTTGGCTCATCAATCATTCTCTCATTAGTATTTTGTTACCTTGATCATACTTATTTTAAACAAAGGTTGAATACTTATAGTTCAAAGCTAAATCAACTTCACTCCCTGTGGGTATGTTCTCTTTACTTTATCACATGCTGCAATCAAATATACATATATACTTGCATGTGACACCTTTGCTTTAAATCAATATCAAAAAGTAAACACGTAAGAAAGCAACAGTGCATTAAAAACGCTAAACGACATCACAAAATATTCATAATGTCCATACCAAGTTCTAAAAGTCGTCTTCTGAATATCTCATCCTTCTCCCAAATCTGATGAACATCCGACCTCAAGTCAATTTTGCTGAAAGCGCGCGTACCTACCAATTGATCCATCAAATAATCTATTATTGGAATTGGATACCTGTTCTTGATTGTTACCTTATTAAGATGTTTGTAATCCACACACAATCTCATACTACTATCTGTCTTCCTTAATAACAACATCGGAGCTCCCCAAGGTGACACACTTGGTGTCACAAACTTCTTTTTTAGCAAATCTTCCAATATTTTTTTCAACTCTGTTAACTTCGATGCCGACATCTTGTATGGTCCCATAGGAACATGTATGGTACCAGGGATAAGATCAATAGAAAACTCCACCTCTCTCTGGCGGCACATTTGAAATATCATCTGGAAGCACATCTTCAAAATCATGCACTACTGACAATTCATCAATTGCAGCTCGACTTTCAATCGATAAAGACACAAACAATGAAAGCCCCTGAGTTTTATCTAGAAAAAGCTCTCCCAACTACCTAGCAGACAAGAAACCAACTTCCTTCTCATCATCAGGAGTAAGAAACCGTACCGACTTGTTATAGAATTTTATATGAACATGATCGAACTTCAACATGTTCACTCTTAAGATAACATCAAGACCCCTTAGCAGCAAGAAAATAAGATCAACACTAAAATCTCTATAAAAAATTGACAAAGGACAATTCAAACAAACCAAAGAGGTAGTCACTGATCCCTTAGCAGGAGTATCGACAACCATATCTCCATACATGGAGGACACTACAAGGCCCAACCTTTTCACGTAATCAGCAACAATAAACTAGTGAGTAGCACCAATATCAAAGTAACTATCAAATGAGTACTATTAATGTAACATATACCTTTAATCAACCCGTCGTCACTGGAAATCTGAGTCCCTGACAGAGCAAACACCTTCTCTCCAATTAAAGCTTGTTTTCGCTTCTGGAAATGAGTACTGATATGTCCTGGTTCACCATAATTGTAGCAAGTCACCATATTATCCTTGCAATCAGCAACCAGATGTCCTGTCTTCTCACACCAAAAACACTTATTCACGTCACTCTTTCATTCACTGACACAATGACTCTGTTCACCACATCTAAAGCATTTAAGAGGAGTATGAGCACCTCCCCAAACAAGCCTCTTACCATCAGCAATCCTCTATTTACCTTTCTCAGTTGGAGTACTATAATGCTTCCCACAGTTCAAATTATGCTTCCCTCTCTTCTCGCTCAAACTCTTATAGTGAGCTGACCGAGCCTTATTGTCATCCTCATAAATCCTACAACTGTTCACCAACTTTGGAAACCTTTATATCTGTTGATACCCAATCACTTGCTCAACCTCAAGACACAACCCATTCTCAAACTTAATATACTTTAAGAAGTCAGCAGTTGCCTCACTATAATGAGGATAAAACTTCGCAAGTTTGACGAACTTGGAAACATACTCAATAACAGATAAATTCCCCTGCTTCAGCTCTAAAAATTCAATCTCCTTCTTCTAGCGAACATCTTTAGAAAAATATTTCCTTAGAAACTCTCTGCGGAATACAACCCAAGGGACAACTTCACACGTAGTCTCCAACATCTAACGAGTGTTGATCCACCAATCATCAGCCTTCTCAGCCAGCATATGAGTACCAACCGTACCTTTTGCGCTTCGGAGCAATCTATCACACGGAAGATCCTCTCAATCTCTTTGAGCTAAGCTTGCGCTTCATCAGGGTCATACCTACCTTTAAAAGTAGGTAGATTATTCCTTTGAAACTTCCCCAGATGCCGAAACTCATTGTTCCCACCAGCATTAGGCTGATTTTGCACAGCCTGAGCCACATCCTGCAAAGCAGCATCAATAGCAACATCCTTTATTCCATCCATTTTCTGTTTCACCATCACAACAACAATAATGGTTAGAAGACTATAACAACAATATTTAACTGTCACATTACACAGACTCGACAACTTGGCCGGACACACTGACCTGCTCTGATACCAATATGTAACACCTTAATTATCCCCTCGTAATTATAATTAAAAATCAAAGTAATTTTAAACCAACAACCATTAGGATGCTAATTTTATCACCAAACAACTCATGTTTAAAGATATGTAACACATATAAAACTCACAACTTATGATAATAATAATAGTAAAGTCTGAACTTTAACTTTTATTTAGCAATGGAAAAACATCAACAATTGATTATTGTGATCGTTTTGGGAAAATCACCATTGTATTACATTTGTATTTCCTGAATAGTGATTGTCTTGAGTTATGAGGACTCTGTGTTTCCATACATTACGAATATCCCTTAGACATTTAGGTCTTAGTTATCTCATGTAAATGATACACAAGTGATGAGAGATGAAGACATTGAGTTAGGATTTAATTAGAAAACCATGTAGAGTCGAGTGGACCCATAGGATAGGGGAACTCACTGAAATTATTATCTCACCTCAATATTATTGTTACTTTTTAGGTTTTGTTTGTAGGTTACTTTATACAAGATGAGTTGTGCATTAGTGTTTCAAGGGAAGCTTTTACAGTGATATTTCATTGTGCATTTTGTACAATTGAAGATATTGTACATAGTTCTTAGTTTTTTGCACTTTTGCATGACATGTGTCATATGTTGTAATTTATCTTATGGACATGTATATAAAGATGCCGTTAGGAACTCATGTTGTGATAGTACCAATAATTAACTCTTATATGATATTATTCCAAATATATATTATATTGGTTATTGCACTTCCTTTAAATGAATCTGAAGTTAAATTTCTTACTCACTTAGAGATTTCACTTTCTTAATTGCACCCATTTAGTTGGATGTATGTGAAAGCTTTCTTGTGTTAGTATGAATATAAAAAAGCGTGCATGTGTTAACTTTATTTTCCCGTGTCATTCATGTTTTGAGAGAGCCTTTTTAACAAACCTCAAAAGTTGGTCTTTGTGAAGCAGAATCATAAGATTTTTTTTAAGTGTATATGGATTATTTTAAGAAATTTGAAGATAAATACTTCTTTGTCTTTCCCCCAATCACCATGCGCATAAAATGCTTTACTAACTTCTTGAAGATGTGCTTGTGGAAAGATATGGGGATGGCTCAAAGGCCACCGTCTCGAATAATTCCTTTAAGGCCCAGTTGAGCAGTGACAATGAAGAAGTTGTTGGTAAATTTGTGGAAGTCATACGCTCTGCTGGACAACCATAATATGATGACAAGTTCCCCAAGTGGCGATATCAAATTCAATATATTAATCATTCTTCCAAACACATCTACAAGAACACCAACCTCAATGACAAGGAACAAAGGTTTGAGAGAAAATTTATAGAGTTTAAGTGTAACTTTGAGTGTGAGTATGAAGCGTTAACATTGAGGATGTAGGGAAAACCCCCACCTAAAAGAAAACTTTGACACATAGGTAAGAGAAAAAGAAATAAAAAAAGTTCTTTTTCGCCTAGTTGCTTAGAATCGGCCTCACCAAAAATAGACGTGACATGCTTGAGTTTCAAGTTTTCTAACTTTTCTATTGCTTTGTTTCTAAGGGTCGTGTCCAACCTCTCTGTTTGTACCTTTTTTTTATATATAATATATATCTTTACAAAATAATAATAATTATTATATTTTAATTAATTTCTTGAATTAGAGAAAAAAATAATAAACTATATCTAAATTTTTAAAAAATAAATTATCTTTCTATCCAAAATTATTAACACTTTTTTTTTTGGAAATAAGATAATATATTCTCTTAAAAACTGTCAAATACAAGCCAATCGCAATCGATCTAGGCATCCAACGAACAAGACAACAAAAAGAAAGAAAACCTTTTAACTCAGACCTATATTGCAGATTCTAGCTAATTTTTTATCCATCCCTACTTTATTCAGCATCATATCAATAACAGTTTTCCTTTGAAGCTTCAATTTGTCTCACCCCTGGAAAAATATGTTGTTCCTCACAGCCCATACATGGTAAACTAATTCAGCAGCCAACATTTTTATTAACTAACTCCTGTTGTTCTTTCCTTTAGTTTGTTGAATAATCCATCCTTGCTCTATAGTCCAACCACCTGAGTTATGGTTATCTCACAGCCAAGCCAACACCTGTTCCCATAAGAATTTTGTAAAATCACAATAAAAAAATAGGTGGTATAAGCTCTCTCTTGCATGCTACAATATGCGCATAAACCATCTGATGTCATGCCATATTTCATCATTTTATCCTTGGTGAGTAATTTTCTGTTATAGGCCTTCCATAAGATGAAGACGACTAGAGGTCTCACTTTGTTTTTGAAGAGCAACTTTCTCCATTCCACTTTAGGTTTCATTCCTCTTAACATGTGATACATCTCCCTGGTGCTATATCTCTCAACTTCTTGAAAATCCTTCCAAATATCAGAGTTGACCATAACATCTTGATTCTTGAATATGGCCTTCAACATCCACGAGTCGTGAGTTGCTGATTGATAATTTCTTAGGTCCACCTGTTTCAGATAGTAAGCATGCAACCATTTGATCCATGGTTTATCTTTTTTTTCCCAAATATTTCAAAGCAGTTTTCCAATGGTAGCTTTATTCCACTCAAATAGAGAGATCATGTTTCTTCCACCTGCTGCCATAGGATCACAAACATGGTCCTATAAAATTGGAGCTTTTTTGCTATCACCTTCCTTGCATGTCCAGAGGAATCGTCTGCATAATCCTTCAATATGTATAATCATCTTCTTAGGTAAAGGAAATATTTGCATCCAATAGTTAGATATTGTAAATATCACACTTTTAATTAATTGTAATCTGCTAGCATATGACAACAATCGGGTACTCCAATGGTGAATTCTCTTTAACATTTTTCCTATTAGAGGCTGGCAGATAGCTATCGAATGCTTCTTGTTGTGAAGAGGAACTCCAAGGTATTTAAATGGTAGGCTCCCCAATTCAAAACCTGTTACTTGCTGCATAATTCTTTTAGTATCCATGTCCATACCACCAAGATACATTTTACTTTTTGGATTACTAATGTTCAGCCCAACTGTATTAGCAAAAATCCTGAATTTGTCCATAACCAGCTTCACAGATTCCAAGTCTCCATGAGTAAAAACTAAGATATCATTTGTAAAACAAAGATTAATGATCCTAAGTTTTTCACACTTGGGGTGAAAGTTGAAATTAGGATTTAAGTGCATCCCTTGAAGTAACCTGTGGACGTATTCCATAATTAACACAAAGAGGATGGGAGAGATAAGGTATCCTTGTCTCAACCCTCTCTTAGCTTTCAAGATACATGTAGGGGCTCCATTTAGAGAGAATCTATAAGAGATATTAGATACACATGCCATTATCCAACTGGTAAATCTATTTGGAAAACCCATTTTAACCATAATTTGAGACAAGGATTGCCATTCAACCGTATCATACGCTTTCTGAATATCAAGCTGGATCATACACCTAGGGGAAAAGAATTTCCTGTTGTAGCCACACACTAGTTCCTAAGCTGACATGATGTTGTCTTGGATATTTCTGCTAGGAACAAACACAGACTGATTATCTGCAGCAATACTACTGATCACCCTTCAAGTCTTGCTGTAAGAATTTTAGATATTATTTTGTATATTATACTGCAGGAGGATATAAGTCACATGTCTCTTATAGTTTTTGCATCAGGGGACTTTGGAATCAAGGTCACTAAGGAACAGTTGATAAATTGATAGAGGTTGCTTGTTTCAAACAATTCCAAAATAGTTGCCTTTACATCATACCTCACTATCTGCCAAGTTGCTTTGAAGAAATAAGCATTGAATCTGTCCATTCTAGAAGCTTTATTGTTCCCAATGCTGCATAATGCATTCCAAATTTATTTGTCTTCAATAGGTGTTCTTAATTTTCATGCTTGCTTTCTAGATAATCTTTTTCCTTGTCTCGTCATAGGAATGTCAATCCCTATCAGTTTAGTACTAAAAGTTCCCACCAAATAGAATCCCAAGATTTCATATTCAATTTCAGCCTGACTACTCTGTAACTCTCCTTCAAGTGAAACTAGAGTATATATGCCTTTTTGCTTATTTTTATCCTTCACCAAGGCATGGAAGAAAGCTTTGTTATTATATTCAAGTTGCAACCAATTGAATTTTGCCTTCTGCATCAATATGTTTTCCTCCACCCGGTTCAATTGCATAATTTTCTTCGTACAATGCTTATTATGTTCAATATATTGCTCACTAAACAAGTTCTTTTGGAGTTGATGTTGGGCTTGATGCAACTCATATTTAGCCTGTTTAATTTGGAGGTGAATATCCGATTACCTTCTATTCATCTGCCTAAGAAGAGGTTGCAACAGTTTCAGCTTGAGCCACAACCTATGCATAGGTCTACCATGTGTCTCTTGTTTCCAGCTAGTAGTCACCACTTGCAGAAATGAAGGCTCCTGAACCACACAGTTGATAAATTTAAACACACTTCTGGAAATAGCTTTATACACATTACTACCAATCTTCACAGGATGGTGATTTGAAATGTTAGGGGATAAATTTTCAATAGTTGTATCTTGATACTTTTGAAACCACTCAGCATTAACAATAACTCAATCAATTATAGAGTATATTACTTCTCTAGTGTGTTTGTTTGTCCAGGTAAAATGACTACCTCTTGTGTTAGCTTCATACAAACCAACATTCAACATCATATTAGCCAGATCCCTGAATTCTGTCTGTGTAACATCATTGCCACCAGATCTGTCTTGGCTGGTCAAGACATTATTAAAATCCCCCATAACAATCCAAGGGGTACTCATATTCTGGGCCGATCTCTCTATCTCATTCCACACAAAATTTCTCTTCTAAATTTGGTTATAAGCATATATCACTGTTACCACATACTGTAACTTGTTGTCCAACCCATAGACTTCAACATGGATATATTGCTCATTTGAGTGGATCATTTTAACTACAACATATTTTTGTTTCCATAGTAACCATATCCTCCCATTTGGATGATGATCATAGTTATCTATATACAACAAATTGTTACCAATTTTCCTTCTAATTTTCTCAGAATTTTGCCTTTTAACTCTAGTTTCAAGCAAAGTAATTATTGGAACATTAAAAGTAGAGATGTAGGAGCTCGCCTTGTAACACCCCAAATTTAAGCGGAATATTTTAATTAATTATTTAATTGAGAATATTCGTATTTTGGGTGGTTTTCGGTGGTTTTGTGGATTATTGAGAAAATGTGCATTTTTGGACTATTTATTTAATTAATAGTATACTATATGAGAATATTAATATTATTATTGATTAAAATGAATATAAGTGAGATAAGAGTAAATTGGGCATTATGAAGAGTTAGTAAGGGTGTTGTGGGAAAAGCCCAATTGTGTGACCCAAGTCTAAGTTTGATAAAATAGAATTCTGAAGGTTGAGAATTCATTTTGTTAACCGTGAAAAGAATGGAGGCCAGAGATCTGAGGATGGATCAGTGGAGGCAAAAGCTTTGGAAGATTGCCGAAATTAATCGTGAAAGCTTTGAATCGGCTAAGGTATAGGGAGTATCGTTGTTCATGATTTTCTATGTATGCCTTTATATGTATGTCTTTAGATACGTTTATGGTTGGTTTGTGATTTAAGGTATTTTGGGTTGGTTATGGGAAAATAGGGAATTTGATGATAAGGCTTTGAGGTTATGGGTAATGGTATGTAACACTGAATATTGACATGAGAAGGGAAACCTTAAGCCTTCGTGGCCAAAACCTTGGATTGTGATATGTTTGACCCTGTAGAAATAAGAATATTCAATGTGAGTAACTCTGATGCACTCAGAGCAATTGCAGGAAAATAATATTTTAGGTAGTGCAAATGTTGCCAGATTGGCCTAATAAACTATAGATTTTGTGTCTTTATCACCGTAAGACCTTATGGATGATTTAGGGATGTTTTGGAGGCATTGGGGAAGTGAATCGTGTGGACTTTTGAGTTGATTTAGGTTCCGTAGCATAATAGCGTCTTTCTGTTCGTCACGACTGTTCATGTTTTTGGTCGAGATTGTTTTGGACGTAACTTTTGATACGTAAGTCCGTTTTGACCCCCGTTCGAAGCGTTGAAAAACTAATAAACAGAGCTATAACATAGTTTAGATAAGGAAATTGGTTTCCCAATATTTTTATATCTAATCATGTTTGAGAAGTCAATTGTGTATATGTCCTATTAATGAATCATGTTTTAGTTCAGTGATGTCTTGATGTTTTGATGCTGCGATTTTCCTGATGAATTACCATGAGGGTAACTGTGATAATATGATAAATTAACCTGAGTAGAACCGTGAAGTTTGTGATTGATAGGCGATAGTGTGGGGATTACCGTGAGTATAACTTGATAAATTAATATGAGATGATATGAGAGTAGTACTATGAATTAATATGGGGTAATATGGGATAAAATGACTATGAGCTAATATGTGATTTATATGGGATTATATGATGACATGATGTGTGAGATTAATTAATATGATGGACTATGATGATATGTTGTATGATGAATAATATGATGAATTATGATGGTATGATGTATGATGATTAATGTGATGAAATATGATGATATGTTGTATAATGATGATTACTGTGATGAGATATGATAACATGATGTATGATGATGATTGTTACGATGAGCTATGATAACATGATGTATGATGATGATTGTTACGATGAGCTATAATGATATGATTTATGATGATGAATATGCCAATGAGATATGGCGTGTAATGATGATGAATATGATGAATGATGATGCACCATATGCTGTTATTATGAGGATTATTATGAAGTGTGCATCATGCATTCATGTGGATCCGGACTTCGGTTCAGGACCTCGATTACTTTGACTTTAATCCCACTGTGTGGATGTGAAGTATTTTGATGTGCTCTGATCCTATTGATGGGGATCTATGGAGGGTTGATGACCTAGTGTCCATCGAGTTGTGATGATTGGTACCACATGCATTGAGTCTATGTTGCATTTGCATTTATGAGCCTTTGTGTATAATTATGACATTGTGGCCTTTGAGGCATAATTGAAGAATATCAATGTGTTGAATATAATTATGAGTAATATACCGTTTATGCATTAATTGTTATACATTGATTATTATGAATTGTCTTACTCACCCTGCCTGTTTGAATGTTACCTCCACGTGGGTAACGTGCAGATGAGCAAGTTTAGCCGTGGACGCCGTCGAGGAGTATTGTGACGTTTTAGAATCGTTAGTCTTATGGTTAATGTAGAGGGTCTTGCTCTGATATGTAACATCGGGTTGGATTATTTGAGTTGATTGTATATCATTGGGTTATTTTACTGATGTTCCCTTATGAGGAAAACATTGAGTTATGTTTTGAGTTCCGCTGTATATGATGTTTTGATGTATTTTGAGAAAACCCGTGTGTTACGGAGTATTGACCAATTTTGTTGACTTTGAGAAATGTACGCCCTTTGTGGCTTTTTAATGAAAGTTACTATTTTACTCTGAAATCCATGTTATTTTACCGTAATATATGTGGGGTAGAATAAGGGTGTTACACACCTCATGATGCCTTGCCTTTTTATTTATGCCCCTAACATTCCACGTCACAATCGTTGATCAAATTTGTTTTCTCCCATAGGAACTTCTCTAATCCTTAAGGGAGTAAATGAGTTTTGGTACACAACAACAACAAAAATTTTGGGTGTCTGAGTCATGACTTATTTTCCTGTATCCACTATTCCTAATGTCACAGTTGTAGGTATCCCTAACATTATTCCTATAGGAGCATCATGACAAGGCAATGACAAGGCTGCATAACATGGTCAAATATCAGTTCCTAATTCTTAGGCTAACTTAGAGCAACAAATCAATTAGTATTAGTTGACATTGATTTGTTGTTAATTACCATTAATATTTACATTCATTACATTTGAATATAATATAATACTATATATGTAATACATCATCTATCAATTAAAGGAAAACATCACAGTATTCTGTGTTCTTATATGGTATCAGATTAAAAAAAAAAAAGCTTAACAGCAACGATCCAGATCTAATCCTTCATCATGCCTTCAGTTCATACTATCAAAATCAGTGAAACTACATCAGTAATAGTTATCAATGCTGAAACCTCAATCAAACTCACTCGCTCCAACTACCCTACGTGGAAGGTCCAATTCAACGCTCTCATGGTTGAATATGACCTTCTAGGATTTGTTGATGGAACCAAACAATGCCCCGCAGAAACTCATACTAACTATACTTACTGGCAACGCCAAGATCAGCTGATACTACATGCCATCATATCCTCGGTAGATCTGAATATCAGTTCCTAATTCTTAGGCTAACTTAGAGCAACAAATCAATTAGTATTAGTTGACATTGATTTGTTGTTAATTACCATTAATATTTACATTCATTACATTTGTATATAATATAATACTATATATGTAATACATCATCTATCAATTAAAGGAAAACATCACAGTATTCTGTGTTCTTATATGGTATCAGATTAAAAAAAAAAAAGCTTAACAGCAACGATCTAGATCTGATCCTTCATCATGCCTTCAGTTCATACTATCAAAATCAGTGAAACTACATCAGTAATAGTTATCAATGTTGAAACCTCAATCAAACTCACTCGCTCCAACTACCCTGCGTGGAAGGTCCAATTCAATGCTCTCATGGTTGAATATGACCTTCTAGGATTTGTTGATGGAACCAAACAATGCTCCGTAGAAACTCATACTGACTATACTTACTGGCAACGCCAAGATTAGCTGATACTACATGCCATCATATCCTCGGTAGATCTGAGTATCATCACCATGCTTGGTAATGTGAAAACTTCCAAACAGGCATGGGACATTCTCAACAAGATGTTTGCCATCAAAACTCGCTCTCGCATCATGTATCTCAAAGAACGATTATCTCGTTTCACAAAAGGAACGCAATCTGTCCCGGAGTATTTGCAAGCAATCAAATCCATGTCTGATGAACTAGCTGTCATCAACTCTCCACTGGATGATGTAGATTTAGTCATTTATACACTGAACAGACTTGGACATGAATTCAAAGAAATTACTACTGCTCTTCGTACTCGTGAGAGTCCAATAGAATTCGATTCTCTTCATGACTTGTTGATTGATTATGAAAGTCACCTCAAAAGAGATGAAGATATATCTCCTGTAGCTTCTGTCCATGCAACATTCAAAGGAAAACCACACTACACAAAACGTGGTCACATTTCTAATCACAACAACTCATTTCAACAAAACAAATCCACTTCTCCTGGATCTTCCAAGAGAATCACATGTTAATACTGTGACAAGGCTGGTCACACGGCAAAAGTGTGCTACAAACTTCACGGCTACCCACCAAAGTACAATCCTGGCCCATCAGCTCATTATACTCTGGCACATTCATCTAGAAATACACCAGATTGGATCATGGATTCAGCAACTACTCATGATGTTACCAATCAACTTGATAACATTCATCTGCAAAGTCCTTACACTGGAACAAATCAAATCATCATTGGTGATGGATCCATCATTCCAATAGCCAACACTGGTAAGATTACTATTCCCACAAAAAAATACAACTTACATTTTCCTAAAGTCCTTCGTGTTCCAAATATCTCACAAAATTTATTATCTGTTTCATCTCTATGTCGAACTAATCCTGTTTCGGTTGAATTTTTCTCTAATCATTTTTTGGTGAAGGATCTGAAAACAAAGGAACCACTTCTCAAAGGATTGCATAAAGATGGACTATACCACATGCCACCTCTCACTACTCCCATGGCCTTCATCAACACCATATCATCATCCTTACCATGGCATCATATTTTTGGTCACCCCAATGAAAGAACATTGAAACATATCCTATCCATGAATAAAATAAACATAAAAACATCTTTACCATGCATCCCACGCAGTAGCTCTAAAAGCCACGAGCAGTCATTTACTCCTTCTAGTATAATTAGCAAAAGGCCACTTGAAATTATTCATGCAGATGTATGGGGGCCTGCACCTATCAAGTCTTTAGATGGCTATTTATATTACCTTATTTTTGTTGATCATTTTACCAAATATATTTGGTTGTACCCACTCAAAAATAAATCTGATGTTTCAATTATCTTTCCTCAGTTCAAAGCTATTGTTGAAAAGTTTTTTAATTTACCCATTCTTGTGTTATACTCAGACAATGGATGAGAGTTTATAAAATTAAAAACATTCTTATCCTCCAATGGTATCTCCCATTACACCACTCCACCACACACCCCTGAACTCAATGCTATTGCAGAACGAAGACATCGACATATAGTAGAAACGACACGTGCACTTTTGCATCATGCTAAGCTACCAACTATATTATGGTCATTTGCTTTTCGTACTGCAGCATACTTAATAAATCAATTACCCACCCAAAATCTCAACATGGACACCCCATATCAACTACTCCACCACACCACACACAACCCTCACCACCTCCACTCATTTGGATGCCTCTGTTTCCCTTAGCTACGCCCATATACTAGCAACAAACTACAACCCAGATCTGCGTCGTGTATATTCATCGGCTATTCACCTTCACAATATGCCTACCAATACCTTGATCCTATCACAAATAAGATATATACCTCTAGACATGTCACCTTCTATGACAACCATTTCCCGTATAAGTCCATAACCAAACCAACACTAACTCCTATAAATCCTCCAACTATAAACCAAACTCCTCCACATTATATAATACCCATCCCACCCACAAACACCACTAATTCTAATCCACCACCACAACAACCACCAGCAATCCTTCCAGAGGCTTCCTTGAGTTCAGAAACTTCATCAGGCAATGATGTTGAAACTCAACACTCTCCTCATAATAACATTTGTGTCACTAACCAAAGTACAACAGTTACTAGTGATTATCATGTGGTAACCAGATCCAAAAACAATATCTTCAAGCCGAAACGTGTGTTCAATGTTACAAACTATCCTTTACCAGAGAATCTTGAGCCATCCAATGTAAGGAAAGCCATGCAACAACCACATTGGAGACAAGCAATATCTGAAGAAATTGATGCATTAATACGCAATGGAACGTGGTCCTTAGTTCCACCGCCAAAAGGCCACAACATCGTTGATTGTAAATGGTTGTTTCGCATCAAAAGAAATCCATATGGTTCTATCTCAAGATATAAGGCTAGACTAGTTGTAAAGCGGTTCACCCAATGCCCGGGAGTTGATTTCAAAGAAACATTTGCACCAATGGTGAGACCTCAAATGGTTAAACTCATTCTCACTACTGCACTCGGTAATGCTTGGCCCATGCACCAACTTGATGTTAACAATGCCTTTCTCCAAGGAGCTCTCAAAGAAAAAGTTTTTATGGCTCAACCACCTTGTATGAAAGATCAACTACACCCTCAATATGTGTGCAAACTTCACAAGGCAATTTATGGCTTGAGACAAGCACCAAGTGCATGGCATGATGCACTTAAATCATTCACCATCTCCCATGGTTTTCAAATAAGTCAAAATGATCCTTCACTATTCATTTATGCTTCAGGATCAATTTTGGCTTATTTTCTTGTGTGTGTTGATGATTTACTACTTACTGGCAATAATGCTAAATTTCTTACAAGCTTTATTACGTCTCTCTCAAATCGGTTCTCACTTAATAACATGGGAACACCTCACTATTTCTTGGGAGTTGAATTCATCCCCACGGCTAAGGGCCTATTCCTATCTCAACATAAATTTATTCAAGATATCCTTGAAAAGTTTGAAATGGAAGGAGCCAAACCGTCCCCGACACCTCTCTCTCAAACAGCCACTCTAAGCTTGCATGACGGAACCCCGACAACAGATCCCACACTACAGAAAAGTCATTGGATCACTTCAATACTTAAATCTAACAAGGCCATATCTTTCATTTGCCATCAACAAACTCTCATAATTTATGCACAAACCAACCACATTACATCTTCAACATCTTAAGAGAATGTTGCGGTACTTGAAATCCACAATGAATTATGGTATTATGTTACGCAAACCAACTTCTCTCAACTTACTTGCCTACACTGATGCAGATTGGGGTGGTAATGCTGATGATAGAACCTCAACCTCGACATACTTAATATTTTTTGGTGGCAATCCGTTCTCGTGGACATCGAAAAAACAAAGGTTAGTAGCTCGATCGTCCACTGAAGTAGAATATCGAGCAGTAGCAATAGGAGCAGCTGAGCTTATGTGGCTCCTCAAATTAATCAAAGAATTACGGGTTCCAATTCCGCAACCTCCAAGGATTCTATGTGATAATGTAGGAGCAACCTATCTATGCTCAAATCCTGTTTTTCATACTAGGATGAAACATATCTCTATGGACTACCATTTTGTTCGAGAACAAGTTCAAGCTGGCACTCTACAAGTCTCTCATGTCTCTATAAAGGACCAACTAACTGATATTCTCACAAAACCTCTTGCCACACAACAATTCAAAAATCTCACTTCCAAGATGCAAGTTATCGATGGAAACTTGCTCTTGAGGGGGCGTATATGAGCATCATGACAAGGCAATGACAAGGCTGCATAACATGGTCAAATATCAGTTCCTAATTCTTAGGCTAACTTAGAGCAACAAATCAATTAGTATTAGTTGACATTGATTTGCTGTTAATTACCATTAATATTTACATTCATTACATTTGTATATAATATAATACTATATATGTAATACATCATCTATCAATTAAAGGAAAACATCACAATATTATGTGTTCTTATAATTCCCTGGTTCAGGATCCCATCTATCTACATTTGTTGATTCTTTCTTAATACCACGTTTGCTTACTTCTCCTTCAAGTTAAGTTGCATATTCTTGTTAGCTACTGGTTTCCAAATTTTATCAGGTTGAATTTTCTTCCCATTATGTTTCTTTAGGGCACAATTGTGTCCTATCTTGAGGCAAGTTTGGCATAACTTCAGTCTCCACTCATATTCAATCCTTTACTTCAACAATTTTCCATTGTGATCTCTAATGCACACACTTTATTTTGGTTTTTGAGTTATATCTACTTTAACTAACACTCGTGCATAAGAGATACACAATTTTTTTGCCGTACATGACGTGTTGTGATTGGTTTTCTGATAACACTAGCAATTTTTGAGATGCTTTTCTCTCCCCACAGGTGTAGGGGTATGTTTGGCATTTTTATCCATAGAGGTAGCACCCTTAGAAGATCCTCCTTCATTTCAAAGTCAGTTGTCCATTGTCTCATAAACAATGGTTTTCCATAGATGAAGTAAGAGCCTTGAGTTATAACATTTTCTCTATCTTCACAGGTTCTGAACCTCACAATAAAACACCCTTCCTCGTTGTAGTACAAGTCCGACATTGATACAAAGTTTCAAGTATTCTCCATAAACTTTTTCACAGCATTCATTGGGAGTGTATCCCCAAGCACAAACAAGATCAATGCATTTTCCCAGAATTCCAACTCCTAAGTGACATTTGACTATTCAATCGTGATCTTTATTTCACCATTAACAAAATTTGGAGTGACGAAATCCACATCCATTATGCGATTCAAATTGCGATTGCCCTGTATAACATCCACCCAGGACTTGCTTTGTACCTCATTTTTTGCCCTAATTGGTGCTTCATCCTTTTTCTGAGTAGTTTCTTCGATGAAGAGAAAATTTTTAAAATTTTCAAAAAGTTTAAATACCTAAATTAGGCAAATTAAATATTTATTTAGGAGACTTGTTAACATAGATTTCTTTATTTCCTTTTCTGTTTTATGATATTTTTATTTTAAAAAAATTGTTAACATAGGTTTACCTATTTTTATAAAGATCTATTTAAAAATGTTTTAATTAAGCAATCTTTAAAAAGTTTTAATTAAAAAAATGATTCTATATTAATAAGCTTTAACTAAAAATCTTTTAATTGCAAGTGCTCTACGTTAACAAATCCTTTTATTTATTCTGCCTTAAAAATCTGATTTATTAGGTAACAACGAACAGTCTTTTACCAGTTAATCTCATCAATCATCTGGCTTTTTCTCGACCTAGACCGATAGTTTATGCTAAATCACGCTCAGGATGCGCACTGCGCACCCACTCTATCGATTTTTTGGGTGATACAGTTAAATTAACAGCTTCAACTCGTTCATTTTCTCGAGAAAATCTCGTTCAACTGAGAAATTCATTTTCTCGGGAAACAAACACACTCTCTCATCTCCGATGCGAATCCTTTCCTCCCACCGTCGATGACCGTCGTCGATATATGCCGTCGTTCAAGTTCCCTTTCGAATCAAGCAATGGATCTCTGCTTCCGTAGTTTTCCCTGCCTCTCTGATCCCGGTGCGTTTCAATTATCCCCATTTACACTTTGTTTTGTTACCTATGTAGTTGATTTACCACTCGATTTGTTGTTTCTGCTGTTTAATTTATGGTTTATTTGATTTTGTATGTGTATGACTACTATGAATTTCGTTTTTCTTGAATCTTTCTGGCGTAATTATTAATTTAATTGATGAATTTTGGAACTTGAATTTTAGCTCAAAGGTCTTCCTCGTGCTTGAAGCTGGTCTTGCTCTTGACTCATCTGATTTATGCTGGTGTTCTTTTCTTATTTGGTGGAGATTTGGTTGAGAAGACTAAGAAAGAACCGTGGTAGGTTTTCCATTATCTCATTATGTGTTCTATAATAGAACGCACTAGGTCAATTTTCTTTTTTAACTGACTAGTACTTGAGCTAGTTCAAAACACACCTTAAACTGACATGCAATGGATTCTGAAATACAATCAATTTTTTTTTATATATAGAATTTGTAACACTTTGGTACACAAGTAAAGAAATCAAGATTATTTCTATAATATTAATGCATTGCATATGTTAGTTGTTTATTGTGTCGCCTGAAGAAATTAGTGACAACGATTCTCGGAGAAGGACATTATGCAGCATATTCTTTCCTTGCTTATCTCAAGTAATATGAGCAGTGTGATGAAGTCTGAATAAATTCTATTACTAGTTAATCGATCTGTAGAAACTAAGGAAAATTACAGTTTAATATAGGTTTCAAAATGAATGTTGTTTTAGCAAATAAAATTTGTTTCAAAATGAATGTCTTCTCATTTTTTAATGTAGAAATGGTTACTACTTTTACAATTGTGTCATTTAATTATTACTGTGTACACTACTTCTGACATACTAATAAGGTTAATTTACTAAAAATATGATATCTTTTGACAACTTTATAACATTCTTTAATCTGTGTGCAAAACCTTAAACGACACTCATTATGAAACAAAGGGAGTATCATTTAGTGCTTCAAAGCCATTTTAGATTATTGTTTAAGATTCTTACTTCCTATTTTTTACTTGATTTTGTTTCAGGTTCACTGCTCTATACTTTCTGCTGTTTGTTGTTACTTTAGGCCAGTACTATGCTATATCTATTTCCAATCCAGGGTAATAAAACAATTTATTTCTTTATGGTGAAATAAATATTGATTGTGATGAGAAACCGTGTTTTCTGAAATCCTTATGGTGAAATAAATTTATATCTTACTGATGTGATTTATTTTCCTCCGCCACTTTCTAATGTCCAGTTATGTCTTGGATGTCATGAAGAACTTTAATAAGAGAAAGGTAGTACACACTAAGACACCGGAAGCATCAAAGTAAGAAACTATCCTTTCTCGTTCCAAAATTTATCATTTAAATAAGAATCTGATAACACATGAAGTAAGTTCTCATCTAACTATTTATTTTCATATTCCGAATGCTTAAGCAAAGTCAACCAGCTTCAAGCAAAAATGGGAGCGTTGTAATTTCCATTGAGGGGAGTCAGTCTGAAAAAAGTGTTGCTGGAAGTAATGCAACACATTGGTCAAAGTTGGTGTCCGAATTGTATCCTCCTGGATCAACAATCAGGTAAACATCCATCTATTAGATATCTGATTCCGTACACTCTCAATTTAGTTTTTATGAATAATCATTTCCTTGCAGAACATGGACGTGCACCTACTGCAATGTGGAGCAGGTATTACGAACAGTGATATGTAATTTAATTTGTATTATGTCATGATATTGATAAGAAATTGTTTATTGCTTCTTCAAAGCATATTTCAGTGATAGTGTGGCATTTGTTTGATGGTTTAAGTACTCAAATTTATTTTGTACAGCATTGTATTAAACGCAGTACCATATAAGCATGAATTTGTCAAATTTGTCATGCTTGGTTGTGTGCTTATAACATAAGCATGAGAAAGCAATATTTCTATCAAAATCTAAATGATGTATTGTACTTTACTTTACAAATTGCTATGTTCTATACATTACTTCGAGCACATTATGTGTTTTTTCTTTTTACCATGAATAATGGATACGTTTCCATTCGCTACAATTTTGTGCTCTAGTAATTTATCCTCTTGATTTTGATGTTCAATTATTTTGTTGATGAACATTATGCAGCCTCCACGAGCAAAGCATTGTCATGATTGTGACAAATGTGTTCTTCAGTTTGATCATCACTGTGTTTGGCTTGGAAATTGCATTGGCCAGGGTAATCATTGCCAATTTTGGTGAGTTGATAATGTTGAGATATGAAAATTTGTTTTTACCAAAATTGAAATATTAGCTTGCTAATATTTTTTAAACTACTACTAGCAATATTTGGCTGAAGTATAAATGTCTTGGAAATGCATTTGTTCAACACAAATTATCAGTAGTGTCTTTTGTTTGTTTCATGATTCCTAATTTTCTAGTTGCAGTATGCATCACTATTCATTTTCTTTAAAAAAGTTGAATTGAATTTGATAAACTTAGAAGTATCTTGAGCATGTTATCCTTGCACGAATCATTTATTTATTTTTATGACATATGTGCTTTTATTTTCCAGTTGAGTTATATGTTCTACTAAGTACTATCTGGATTAATATTTACCGATGGTTTTAAGCAACATATGTATGAATGTGTGTGAGAGCACCTTAATGTACTATTTAACAGCTTTACTTGAACACTTGTAGGAATGATGAATGAGAATTTTAGCTTATGTTCTCCATATAACAACAATTTTATCAGTTCCTTTGCATCTCTGCAGACATTATTCTTACTCCAAATTTTCCTCCTTTCTGTCAAAATACTTTAGGTGGTACCTTTGTGAAGAGACGGCAGTGTGCATCTGGACTGGTTTCTTGTATATTTCACACCTGAAGGCTCACATTACAATGGTTTGGTATGATTTCTTTAGAATGATTTAGGTTGAATGTTGAAACTCTTGCACTCCTAAATTAAAATGATGGAAATTCTTTATTAGTCAAATCCCTCCTTCAGAAGAATGACATGTATATCAGGAGTTCGGGTGGGTGGGGATATGTGGTCAATCCCTCATGAGTGTAGATGATGCTTCTGACTTGCCATTTTGCTAAGGCTTACTTTCCTCAGCTGGTGGTCATTGGGGATAAAAATTAGATAAATTAGTATCGATGATGATTGTTTACTTTTTCTATTCTAACAGGGACATGTTCTTTGTATTCTCTTTTTTATAATAATTTTGTTATTGGTTGAGTTTCCTGTTGGTCTATTAGATAACCAGGGCTTTTTATTTAGTGAAATTCACATCACGATACTTTGATGGAGAATATGTTGTTCGCATTCCGCTTCTACTTTATTATGAAGTATGAATTCTGGCATAATCCAAAGGAAGAAAGTCCAATCCTCCTTCTATCTGTGCATTATGTAATCTGAAATTGGATGCTCAATTTTTTTGGCTGTCAGGTGGCAGGATGCCATCATGATCCTACTCTTGATCGCTCTGTCAGTATCACTTGTCTTTCTGCTTCTCCTACTGCTATTTCATAGGTAATACTTATCTAATCTAAATATTAGGAGTTCATTATGTCAATATAACCATATGTGAAATAAAATATCAACATTGTTCTTCCCTTTTTATACTCTGGCGCGTTATCTCACGGTGTTGACTTTATAATTGAGCATCCTGGTACAACGCAATAAGAGCGTCGCTGTTATTTGTCCTTTTGCAGTTATCTAATTCTAACCAATCAGACTACCTATGAACTTGTAAGGAGAAGACGGATTTCTTATCTAAGGTTAGCTAAGTAATCCTCTTATCTTCTAGTATTATTTCATATTTTTAACCTAATCATCTAAAGACAGTATTTTGAGGAATGCAATTCTGTTTTGTGGTTGTTACATTGCTTTGAATGTTTCAGGCTATATGTGTATGTTGATTGTAAATGGCTAGATGTCTGTTTTCCGGATGTCTATGTTAAGCACATTACATTATATTAATCTGCAGGGGAATTCCAGAAAGAGTGCACCCTTTTAGTGAAGGAGTTTGCAGAAATATATACAGCTTCTGCTGCTCACACCGTTTTGAACCAATACCTACACCGCAAGAGATAGAGGAAAAGTCTAGGCAATACACATGCTCTGATGTTGCAACTTGCAGGTGTTGCTGATGGTTTAAGTTTTGTTCAAGTAGAAGTTCTTTTGTCCAACATTATATTTGTGAGTGCATAGAGTATGTCAACGTATCTGTTTGATTAGATGTTAACTTTAGGATATTATGGATGCGATTTCTCTACTTCTATCATTCATTCTTTGCTAATTTTTGAAGGTCAATGTTTCAAGTTTATTGTATAGTTGCATTGTGGTGTGTACTATGTTCTTTTGCTTTACACTTGTTATATTTTAGACTAGGACTAGGATATTTATGCTACTATTAATCTGTTAAGAAACAACTCTGAGTTCTATGTTCCACATTACTTAAAAAAGTGGAGGTTGAACACTATAAGTAAAAGGACTTATACACGTATTATTTTAAAGTTAAAGTTTTGGGTTGAGATGTGGTGTCTCCAAAACAAAGCATAAAGAAAAGAAAAAAGAGGAACGGAATACAATAACAACACAAGAGGCACAAGAGATTAATAGATTAACGTGAAAACTCAACAATCAAAGTTTTGAACCTGCAATATTTGATTCCGGCCTAGTTCTTTCAAAGTCTTTGTAGAACACAATAAAGTTAATCATAATCATTATTTTGACTTGAGAAAAAGGGAGAAAATAATGAAATTAATTAACTAGCTGGTCTTGCAACATTAAACTGTATATTTATTAAAATGTCAGTTATATAGCAATGAGTGGTTTATCACATAAAAACTTAAACTTGATCTGATTATTTTATCCGGTACAACAGTAGAGAATTATGCTTAGTTCCAAATGTGAAAAACTTAAACTTGATCTGATTATTTTACCCGGTACAACATCCGGTACAACAGTAGAGAATTGTGCTTAGTTCCAAATGTGAAAAACTTAAACTTGATCTGATTATTTTACCCGGTACAACAGGAGAGAATTATGCTTAGTTCCAAAAGCAACCTATCCAAGCTCTTCAGAACGAAACATCATTATTGATCATCGTAAGGAGAACTTATCTTTATTTTTTAATCATCTTCATTTTACAAAACATAAAATTACTGTTGCTATTTGCAAAATCATATTTTTTTGCATCAAGACAATTTTTGTTTCCAAAATAGTATAAACGCAGATGGTTTGACAAACAGGGGCTCAACATTCAAGTTGGTGAATCGGGGTACAAAATTGTGGTACATGACAAAAGTCGGGACTAGTCTGTTAGCACTAACACATAATGGTAAATAACTATTCTAATTGCCTCCAACATGCATAGGAAATACTCAACTAAATCAAATGTCATGAAGAGGAAAATGTAATAAATACAAGTGGAGATAGATTTGAATAAGGAGAAAACTATTTGACACCTCTACGATTTAACCTAAAAAATTAGTCTTACTTAAAGTAAAATGAAACTAAGAACATCTTTAGCGCATGATTCTTTATCATGAAATTCTCTGTAGCCCGACGGTCTTGACTAAGGTGTATAAGTAGAAGGTAGCGTGTTTTATGTGTTTTATTCTCGCTGGCCTGCAATTATGTTTTTTACTCATGGCTAAGGTGAATCCTTTCTCCAAGTCTATTGGTTTATTTGTCAATCTTTTGAAGTGTAAAGCTTATTTTTGTGGAGGCGACAATGCGGTAAAAGAGAATATTTATGCTATCACTTCTTTTATGGAAGGGGAGTTACCCTTAGGTACCTTTGTGTACCTCTTACAAGCAAGAGATTATCAATACACCACTACATGAACTTCGTTGACAGAATTGTGAATTGCATTAAGCATTTATGTTCAAAGATGTTTAGCTATGCTGGAAGAGTCCAATTGATTAATAATATCATTGATTTCATGTCTGTTTATTGGATGAATTGGATGAATTGTCTTTCTTTCCCAAAAAAGTGATTCATGCCATTGATGTTGTCTGCAGTTCCTTCCTTTGAACTGAGAGTGAAGCGGAGTCTAATAAGTCTTCAATTGCGTAGAAGAAGGTTTGCACTATCAAGTGCCATGAAGGCCTTAATATCCTCTCTTTGACGGAACGAAACAAGGCTAACATTGCAAAATTACCTTTGTAATAAAAAATATTCTATGTGTGTGGAATGGGTCCATGCGTTTTATTTCAAAGGTGTTGATTTTAATCAGGTGCAGGTTGGTCAAGGTATGTCTTGGCTCATGAAAGCAGTGCTTAAGCAGCGTGATACTATACAAAATATGCCTGGCTGATATTTCATGACTGTGAGATATTTCACTAGTAAAGTTTATGCGCACATGAAAGAGGAGGAACCAAAAGTTGATTGGAAAGGTCTTTTCTATAATACCATTGGGAGTCCAATGAGCACTTGTTGTTCATGTGTCCTCCTTTTAAAAACTGTTGGCAAAAGGTTCTGTTGTGGTTAGGCATAAGACATAAGACATACTCCTTGTAGTTGGTAAGATGAATTAAAGTGGATCACTAAAGCTAATAAGAGCAAGGGTTGGAAGGTAGTGCTGCGACCGAGACGATTTATGAGATTTGGAGGCATAGAAACAAATTTTTTTTTGTGAAGATACTATGAATAGTACAGAGATAGAGGGTATAGTTATTAATACTCTTATTAATAGAAATTGGTGTAATCTTAGAATTAAAAAGAACATAGCCTATCTTCTTATGAATTAGCTTTGGTTTTTTTTTTTTTTGGTTGGTTTAGGTGTGCCTTTGGGCCTCCTTGTTTTCATCTCTAAGCATGAGTCATGGTACTTGATGAACTAGAGTTTAATTTCCGCCATCCACAAAAGCAAAAGCCTATCTAATTTCAACATTTAATACTATTATTTTATATTATTAAAAATATTCATAATAATCCAACGACATTAAAACCAACGACTATATATTTTTTGAAAACAATAATTGCCAACAGATATGTTTTCTAAAAATAATTACAGTTATATTAACGTTTTTTACCTTTCTATAAATATTGTTATAGCAGTAGCTTGTATTTTTGTACACACAATTTTATTTTCTAAATTTTTTTTCATTTTAATTTCCAATCATATTTAATTTATCAAAAAAAATAATTAATATTTTTATGCATTTTAATTAAAATAATTAAATTAATGTTAACTTGAATCAAAACTAATTACAAATAAAAAATATAAAATATAAGATCAAGTTTTGATTTTTTATAAATAACTATCATTGAAGTAATAAAAATTACTCAAATCAACCATAAATTTTTTAAATCTTATAAATTACTTCGACCCCACAAAAATTATCTTAAGTTTATCCACTTAATTTCCTCCCACTATAAGATATGCTCTTGGATGAAAAAATTGCACCAATTGATTAAGATCAACATTTTCAGTTTTCAATGGGCAAGAAAGTCAAAATGACATTGTTTAAAAAAAAAAAAAAGAGAGAGAGAAAGTAAGCTTAATTTTAACCTACTCACACTTCTAACCATACTTGCACGCTAGTAATACCTTAAAAATATCACCACTATTATTACTTTAACATCAAAACCACATAAGGGGTATACAATTTTGAAATTTGGGGCACAAAATTAAATGCAACATGATCAATCATCATCTTAATTTCCTCCTAATGTAATTTCCCTTATACTAGTTCTTTCCTCTTTATATGATTGAGACTACTTAGGGTTAAAAAAACTCACTTTAACACCAGTCTCAATGATAACATATATACTAGCACCAATCAATAAGCCACTAAGACCAATACCAAATGTTCCTAAGAACCAATTGAGACACCACATAACACTATACTTTTTTGGATTTTTCACTTTGAGCCACATGAAACATGGGTACGCTAATGTCACGGGCAATGCTACTCCTCCAATCAAGCCAGCCAAGCTCGCCAAAAATGGCGTCGCCACTCCTACGAAGAAGGATACGAATCCAGAGAAGATTCGAATACTTGTTCGGAGCCACCACGGACATGGCTTATTCATCTTTTTTGTATATTTTGATTCCATGTCATCGAAAATCGGCATGCTGTAGATTTGGAATGAACATAAGCAATTCACTACTACGGAAAAGCTGGTTAATGCAAGCACAAATCTTGATATGTCATGAGAATGGAATTGGTATAGGGCTGTCAGCATTCCTCCATTTTTGGGAATCTGTACATTTTGAATCACAAATAAATCATGTGAATGGAAAAATATTAATAGTATTATTTTTGTTAATCCATGAGTAAACAAGTTAAAATATTTCTCAGGAAGAGATAACAGAGATTCAAACCCACGTTCCTGCAGTGAGATGTCTCTGTACCGCTACCAACTAAGTTAGACCGACTTCTAAATATAAATATTGTATGAGTAGGATGCATTACCAGTTGGCCATAGGCCCAATAGCCAGCAATGGCTACAGGAAATAAGCAAGAGGCAATGAGTGTGTAAGCAATTTTGACTCCTTTCCACATGGGTACGTGTGATGGATGCTTATCACTTGAAGGCATAGTAGCCTGCAACAAAAGATCTTTCATTAGAATCAAAAGATATTTCAAGAATTAATTAGTCATTGAATTAACAATAAAAAGTTTTTTTTAGTAATCCATTTGTAATTAATAAGTCCTTTAGTTTTCTCATAAGATCTTAGATATTTCCACAAAGCTTGATTCTTGGACTGACATATTGACACTAATAATTGATTTAGAGCTTACATAAAAAAATGGTTGCAAATTTCTCTTAATGGTTGCTATGGATGTTTTCCCAACTACCTCCATTGGACTTATTAATCTAAAAGGAAAAGTCATCTACTAACTTCATTTTTCTATACTTCATCCAACCTCCTCAACAATTTTTCAACTTTGAGAGCAGTAGTTCTAATCAACTGTCAACAAAACAATGTACCTATCTCATTACTACAAAAGTCAAAAGATGAAAAAAAGCAAAGAATCTTCAAATTTTGGCACTTTAACAAATAAATCTCTAACCAATGACAACAAGTACTCTATAGATCAATAAACCAAAGTTTCTTCTGTTCATTCTCATAATTGCATGTCATTAACTTAAACAAAAAAAGTAATTAAAAGGAACATAATGATATCATCAAATACCTGAATTTCAAGGATGAGATTGTGACCTCTAAATGCAAAAGCAATAATACCAAATGCATTAAGAACACCAAGAGTTTTTTCAACATTATTCCCTCCTCTCACAGGATTATAATTCACACCTGGTAGGGTACCCTGTGCCACAGAAATCACCCAAATGGAGGTACAATATCCTACAGCAGTGACAGCTCCAATGAGGGAAACTCCAGCAATGGAATTCAAGTTTGGTAACTGAGACAAAACCACAGCCGCACAGGTAAAAACCAAGTACCATTCCACAGTAGTCATAGGTTTCGAAGTGCATGATTCTCCACATACAATCTCGTAGAATGTTCTAGCTGTCGATCCTCCTATGATGATCAATGTAGTACATGTTCCTGCTGATAGATACAATATTGGAAATAATGCTAGCAATTTCCCCCATTTTTCACCTGCAACATACCATCCTAACACTTTATCAATTGATTTTCTCTAATCATAAATTCAAGTATTATTTGATTTCGTAATTTTTTTCAATTAGAATTTATTTTTTTGTTTATAGATTGTCCTAGGAATTAGGACAATTGTTTATAAAGTGAGTGAAAATTTAATGAACAATACTACATACAACAAGTCTATTTTCAAAAGTGTGTGTATACGTGAATAGTTTACCAATATTGTCATGTTACTTGCCTGTCTTTTTGTTACTGAATTCACATGCAAACTAGGCATGAAGCATAGATCAATTAATATTTATTGTTTGAAAATGACATCTATAGCTAACATTTCCACCTAAAATTTGTTGTTTTAGTTGAATATCACTTGTTGCATTGCAAACATCTAACTTTTAACACTCAAATGACCAAATTTTATGTAAAATATCATTGATTCGACATGCGGAAGCTATTGCAGCGGAATATCTACGAAACTTATCAACTACTCTGATTCAAGCATAGTTGAATATCTATAAAACTATCAACTACGCTGATTTAACGAAACACTTCTCTGTCGTCTTTGATTAAATAAAAGTAAAATAGTATATAATATAAAAAAATGAAAGAAAGAAATGGAGAGTGGAGACATCATACCAAAAGTAGCAAAACAGAGTTCAAGGTATCGATTATAACGAACACCATCGTCCCTTGATTCATGAAGATGAACTAGCAACCATAAAGTGTAAAGCTGCCAAATGAATGCTATAGTCAAACTTATTATTCCCCATGTCCTGCAACCAATTACACATTTTGTTTCATTAACATTAATTTAAGACCATGCGTCTGAACAAAAGGTTTGAAATAAACTTGACTTTACAAGAAAAAATAAATGGTAGAATTCGAAGGAGATGATAGAGTTAAGTATTAGTGTATTCTAGTTTATCATAAATATTAAATTAAAAATAATTAAATAATATAATTAAAATAATAATAATTGATGTTGTATTGGAAATTGAAATAAATGTTTTTTTTACAAAAAAAAATCCAGTTATTTTGGAAAAGTTGTAGTATTTTCTTAAAGTAAAAAAAAAATTGTTAGATTTTCTAGAAGCTTGTTTTTATAATAAAAATAGTCAAACATAAGTCACTCATTTCTGTATATTCAAACATAATCAACTTTAGTTTTCTAAATTTAAATATTTGTATTTTTATAAATATCAATTATAGTAACAATTTTTTTTAAAAAAAATGAACAAGTAAATAATTTTTATACTGGTACATAAATAATTATATATCATTAACTATTAACTATTGCATATAGTGAGATATTAAAATTAATTTATAAAAATACCAATTATAAATTATAACTTGTGAATAAAATAAAGACTAGTGTAAAAGACTAAATGATTCTATAAATTAACAAACATGATTCTTATATTAAATATTAAGTTTTGAAATTATTATTTTTGACTCAAAGATTGAGCTTAATATGATAATTGTTTATAAAATGAATAAATAAGTTTATATTATTGAATATTAATTTGTACGCAAATAATATTTTAATTTTAGATATTATAAAATAAAATAAATATTACAATGTTAAGAATAATGCTAATTGTTATGCAACTATGAGTTGTCATTTATATATAAAAAAAGCAAAATGGGAAACATGTGAACAGCTTTGAAAATCTTGTGTATCTTGAAATCAATCAAATTATTTCAAAGCTGTAGTATAAGTGTGTGGTGTAAGCCTTATTACATTTGACTATTGATAATATATATCAACATGATTAAAATGCATAGATTTCATTAAAATATGTCTAAATTAAATTATTTAATCATCTTTTATTATTTTACTATATTCAATGATTGACAAAATTAATTTAAAACTATATTTTATATATTTAATTAAAAAATGATCAACAATATAAAATATTGAAAAAAAAAATATTTTAGTAATAGTATGAAGGAGAAAAACAATAAAACGAATCTGAAAAATGGAAAAATATTCACATGTGAATCAAGTAAAATGAAACATATGAATGAAAAACTCACCAACCAAGAATAGTGAAAGCAACAGGAAGAACAAGAGCTTGAATTCCAATCCCAGAACAAAGAGTATGAAAAGCAGCATAGTATTTGTTACCATTTCTTGACTCAGTTATTGGCAACCAAGCATCTTGAGGATTAAGTTTGGTTAGTTTCAAAGCTTTTCTCATAGGACTTGCCAAAGGGGTGAGATTAAACCTTGGTGGAGTGAAAGGCATTCTTCTAGGTGTTTTGTTTTTTAGATGTGTTGTGTCTTCATTTTCTGAATGAAGAAGTGGTGATCTTGTGAGAGAGGGTGAGTATTGAAGCTCAGAGGGTGGACATGACACTGGTGGTGATTTGATTTCCTTTGTTTCAGCCATGTTCACTCTCTTCTCTTCACCTTTTCTGTTGCATTTTTTATGTATATATAGAGGTTTCTGGGAGAATTAAGATTAAATAATGAAGTGATTGCTTAATTGTTATGGACAGATGAGTAAAATGTTTTTATATTTAAATTTTAAAGTATTAAATTTATTTTTCTATTTTTAAATGATAGTTTTATTTTTAATTACTAAAATTGTAGTAAATTATATATTTATTTATTTTAATATTAAATTCCTTATTTTTTATTTACATTTATTAAATTCAAACGTTTATATTTAAAATTATATATTTAAATTTTTTTATTTATCATATCTTGTGTGTTTTTAACGAGGCTATATATTAGAGAAGTCTCTAAAATGTCCTGAATAGCAAATGCATAGGTTTTAAGACTAACACTTATTAGTTTGAGTGTACCAAAAACCCGTTATAGTAGATTATTTGTTTTAACATGTATGAAAGCAAAACAATTTTCATTTGTAATTAACTAATCTTTAAAAATTAAAAGTTAGTTAAAACTTAAAACGAGTTTATCTATTCTACCTACTGATTTTAAAATAGTTTTAGATTGATATATTACGATCTAGGTCATGACAATGGCAACATCTTTGCAACTGGTATTATCGTCGGCATCTTTCGTTCAATTTTCACTATCTCTGGTGACCGCAATTATGACTTGTTTTGAATAATCAAGACGTCTTCGCTTCTCTCTCAGGATCACACACAAATTTGGTGAGAAAAACTTTCGTCTATGACGCCAACAAATTGAACTGTACGTCAATGTGCACAGTCTAACAGAGTTCGTTATTTGTACATGAATTCCTTTAAAATTTGTTAAGGATGATGCTCGCACAACTAATATTGTTAACCCTGAATACTCATGTTGGCTTCAGAGAGATGAAATATCTCTTTCTTGGCTTCAATCTAGATTATCCAATGAAATTCTATCACGTGTGCTCGGGTGCACTCATGCACATAAATTTTGGGATGGTTTGTTTTGTCATTTTTTTAAGTAGACTTTAGCATGTGCTAGACAACTTCATGTGGAGCTTCGTGCCCTAACTCTTGACAATTCTTCTGTTATGGAGTATCTTCATAAGATTCATATCATTGTTTATGCTCTTGCTTCTATTAAAGATTTGATTCCTGCATCTCATTATATAGATGTAATCCTTGAAGGTCTTCCTGTTGACTTTGCTTCAATTTTGTATTTGTTATTGAGAGCAAATCAGACCTCATGAATTTAGATGAAAAATAAATCCTTCTTCTAGCACATGCACTTCATCTTAACAAGTTCAAAAAAGTCCATGCACCTGATCTTATCTATTTCAATTTAACTCATGTTCCATCAAATCCTTCTAATTCTAAAGACGTGTCATCTTCTATCATCTTCTAATGTTGAATCTTCACCTTTTCTCTCTCTCTCACACCCCATTCAAATTAGGCTTTACATTAGTTTCGTGGTAATAAAGGCTCTCGTGATGGTCGTAATTGTAAAGTAAAGGTTTTAAATATTAAAGTTACACTTAATATATTAATAATTTGTCATCATTAAAATTTCATACACTTTTTATTATGAAAAAAATTATACACTCTTTTTTATTCTATTCCTATAAAATTATTTTGGGACATAAACTAGTATATAGTATACAAGTAAATTATTAAAACAATCTATTTTTTAAATTATTAGAACTAATTAATTTAACCATATTTATAACCGAGTAATATTATATCTATAAATACTTGTATAATATAATATTGTAAAGGATTTCAAATAAATGCAAATTATCCGTGCGTTACTGGTATTGGCATTGTTCCTCAAATAATATAGGTATAATATATGTTTATATCATATTTAATTAAATTTAAGTGATAAAATCAAACGTACAATGATAAACATCAACAAGCCGTCTTAGCTCAGCTGGTAGAGCGCGTGGCTTTTAACCACGTGGTCGTGGGTTCGATTCCCACAGACGGCGAAATGTCAACTAATCTTTGTTTTTCTTCTTTAAGTAGCGAAAGAAACTAATCCGTCTTCATTATTTTATCAAAAAATAATTAATTTCATAATGAAATAATGGAGAAAAATCGTTTTCATAAGATATACGATATATCAAATAAGCATGCTAATTGAAAATTATACCTCGAGCTAGGTGTGTAGAGGCGTATAGGAACAATCCATGCGAGCTTGCATTTAATTATTTAAGAGACTTTTTGTGACCGGCCAAATAAAAGTATATCTAATATGGTTGGTACGTAAATATTTTCTTTACTTTTTTTATAGTAAAAACTAAAAAGTAAATTAGTAACACATTGTGTCAACGCTTCAATTTTGTTTTAATTGGATGAATAATTTATAGCTTTAGCCTATTTGTGGTATGGTTTCTGTTGTTCATTAATTTGTGAAAGGTTCATGTTTCAAGTTTCATGTATATATTTATAGCTTTAGCCTATTTGTGGTATGGTTTCTGTTGTTCATTAATTTGTGAAAGGTTCATGTTTCAAGTTTCATGTATATATTTTTATCAGTTTTGCACAATTTCAACTTTTACACCCATTCTCTCAATATATTCTTTTCTTATTATAATTTTATTTCCATCTATTTTCTCTTAAAACGTGTTTGTCGGAGTTATACCTTCGTTGATGTATATGAATCTTAAAGAAGATGAATATAAAAGTGAAAAAAAGAGAAACAAAGATAGATTTGTAAGTAATTTTTTATTCGATATAAAAAACGGTTAAAATTACTGTTATGAACAGAATGTCTTGAAATAAAATATAAATAGTTTATTTATAGATAAGAAACACAGAAGAGTTATGGTTAACAAAGAAAACAAGGGAAAAACAATAAAAACAACAAGGATTGGTTATAAACTACTATTCTTTTCTTTCTCTTTACAACAAAATTACAAGTATACAAGAATAACAAATAACTTCTCTCCCTTGAATTATGATTTTATCTTCCTATTTTTCCTTATACAAGATGAGAGACTAGCATGCTATTTATAAGAAAAAATAGCACAATAACCTAATGGTTTTTTTTTTAACAATTACCCATTACAAGCTAACTTATGGTATAAACTAACTTAAATAATTGAGCTTACAAACAAGACCCAATTCAACATGCTAACAAACCTAGCAATATTGACTAATGCATGTTAGAACAAACTTTGACTATAATACGCATTAATCCGACAACATACTAGAGTTCGATCAAATATCTCACAAATCTCCACCTTGGATCTAACTCTAACATCAAGAAACTAGATTTCTTCATGAAGGTTTATCAACTACATACAGTGGGAAAACTTGCAATTGGGCAACGTCTTGGTGATTATATCAGCACCATTATGATCCGTCGAAACCTTCAGCACTTGGACTTCTCCACGCTCGATTATCCCTCTGACAAAATGCAACCTCACATCAATGTGTTTGGTTCGCTCATGATAGGCTGAATTCTTTGACAGGTGTATTGCACTTTGACTATCACATTTAACAGTGATAACTAGACCTTGAAGTTTCAGCTCTTTTGTAAAATATTCAAGTCACAATGCTTCCTTCACAGCTTTAGTTAGGACGATATATTTCGCTTCAGTGGTAGATAAGACAACAACCTTCTGAAGTGTTGCTTTCCAACTGATTTTTGTCCCAAAAATAGTGAACATATATCCAGAAATAGACTTTCTGGAATCCATACAACCTGCATAATCAGAGTCGACATATCCTTCAATTGCTTATTTACTATCTTCACCCAAGGCTCCACCAGAAATTAAGACTCTATTCAGAGACCCATTTATGTACTTTAGAATCCACTTCAATGCTTTCCAGTGAGTCTTTCCAGGATTCGCCATGTATCTGCTTACAAGACTTATTTCATATGTTATCTCGGGTCTAGTACAGACCATAACGTACATCAAAGAACCCACTATATTAGCATATGGAATGTTATTTATATAAGTTCTTTCGACATCAGTGTTGAAATACTGATCTATACTCAGCTTGAATTGAGGGTTTGTCGAAGTCACAACAGGCTTTGAATTTGACATACCATACTTTTCGAGAATCTTCCGTAGGTATGCCTCTTGAGATAAGCATAATTTCGACTGCTTTCTATCTCTTCGAATGTCAATCCCAAGAATCCTGGACGCAGCTCCCCGATCCTTCATGTCGAACTCCTTATTGATTCCAGTCTTCACCCTCACTACATCTTCGACATTGTTGCTTACTATTAGAATATCATCCATATAAAGTAACAAATGAATTACCAGGTCAAAATCTGAAGTAAACGCAGTGGTCAAACTGACTTCTAGTGAAACTTATGCATGTCATGAGCTTGTCGAATCTCCTATTCCACTGTCGAGGAGATTGTTTCAGTCCATATAAAGATCTATTTAGTTTGCACACATAATTTTCCTTCCCTTTTTTGACATATCCTTCAGGTTACCTCATAAGGACTATTTCATCTAGATCACCATACAAGAACGCAGTCTTCACATCCATCTGTTCCAATTCAAGGTTGAACTGTGCCACTATGACAAGCAACATTCGAATGAATATGTGCTTCAAAACAGGATAGAACACATCATTAAAGTCGACATCTTCTTTTTGAGTGAACCCCCTAGCGACCAATCTTGCCTTGTATCTCTTCGACGCCACTCCTTCGATCCCTTCCTTAACTTTGAAAATCCATTTACAGATAACTAACCTGGCTCCAACAAGTTTCTTGATCAGTTCCTAGGTGTTTTTATCATGAAGAGATTTCATCTCATCATCCATGACCTTCAGTCATTCAGTCTTCTTTCGACTCCTCATAACTTCCTTATAGTCTCTAGGTTCTTTGTCTAGAACCTCACTTGTAGAGATTAAGGCATAAGCTATAAGATCTGCATACCCAAGTCTCTGAGGTGACTTGATGACTCTCCTTGACCTGTTTCTTGCTAGCTGGTAGTTATTATCAGTCTCCTCATCTTCAACACCATCTTCCGCGTCTTCTTTGACTTTATCTGGGATACGTAATTTAGCATCAACATGCTCCACCTTAACAGGAATCTCTCCCTGTTCCAACTCTTCGTCGGCATCATCAATTTTCTTGAAAGCCATCTCTGCTTCATTAAAAACTACATCTCGACTAGTGATACACCTCCTGTCACCTGGCTTTAGGAACCATAGCTTTTAAGCTTTGACTCCTCCAAGGTATCCCACGAACATGCATTTCAGAGCTCTAGGTTCGACCTTGTCTTGCCTAATATGAGCATATGCCACATAACCAAATACTCAGTCTGTCGAAACTAGGTGGATGTCCCGACCAAACTTCTTCAGGTGTCTTCATTTCCAAGGCAGTCGAGGGACATCTATTTATCAAATAGACTGTTGTCAAAATAGCCTCCGCCCAAAACACCTTCTTCAATCCAACACTAACCAACATGCATCTAACCCTTTTAAGGATTGTTCGATTGAATCCCTCAGCTAAGCCATTTTGTTGAGGAGTATATGCTACAGTTTTATGCCTTGCAATCCCAGACTCAACACAGTAACTATCGAACGCTTTGTTACAGAACTCAAGGCCATTGTCGGTTCTTAACCTCTCAACCCTTCCGTCAGTTTGAGTTTCAACCAGAACCTTCCAGCTTTTGAAATTCTCAAAAGTTTCATCCTTCGTCTTCTAGATCAATACCCATAGCTTTCTGGAATAGTCATCAACGATGGATAGAAAATACCTTGCACCTGAGTCTGAAGGATTCCTTGCAGGCCCCCAAAGATCAGCATAAATGTAATCCAGAGATTCATGTGTTCTTTGCTTGCCTTTGTTAAACTTTTCCCTACAGGATTTACCAAATACACAAGATTCACAAAACTCCAACTTTTCGACTTTGTCACCTCCTAGCAGGTTCTGCTTCCCCAATTCGACCAATCCTCTTTCACTGACATGTCCCAATCTCATGTGCCATAATTACTTTCATGTTCAGACTTCATGCCATACTCCTTCTCTTTTCATACTTCATAATCAACTTCTGATTATAGTCATACAATTTCAAGAGATTGTCCTTTGTTGTTACTGGAAAGAACCATTTTCAATCAGCTCACCCATACTTATTAGATTTCTCTTCATGCCAAGAACATACCAAACATCCTGAATCAGTACCCTTTTACCATTCTTTAGAGTTATTTTGATATTTCCATTCCTTTAGCATTCAGATACTTATCATTAGCACATATGGTCTTGGTCCTTTTACCAAAGTCAGAATTAACCAGCCATTTCTTATTTGCAGTTAGGTTATTTGAGCAACCAATGTCCATATACCACCGTTCTACCATTGATCCGCTTACATTTTCATATGCTATTGATAGCACAAGTTCATCATCAGAATCTCCTCTAACTATGTTGTTTTCTTCAATTTTGTTAACTTTGTTTAACTTGTAATCAGAAGCAAAATGGTCAAAATTATTGCAACTGTAACACTAAACCTTCCTCTTGTCAAACTTTTTTTTCCCTTCAGAACATTCTAGTATTTCTTATTAGAACTTGAGAGATCTGACTTCCGAACACAACCACCATACTTTTTCTTGTTGTCTATCCATTCTTGCTTTTGGTTCTTCTTATAAGAAGAATCTTTCAGAGCCTCTTTTAACTCTTGTTATGGGTTTCTTTGAGTTAGACGCAACTCTTGTGTCTTAAAACAACTCTAAATCTCTTCAATTGTCACGGTTCTAGTGTCTTTAGAATGTTTTATGGATACAATATGTAATCAAACTGACAAGTAAGTGATCTCAATACCTTCTCAATAATAACTTATTAAGAGAGCATTTCTCCATAAAACTTCATCTCATTTGTGACCATAATCACTTTGGAGATGTATTCAGGTACCTTATCATTGTCCTTCATACTGAGATTCTCATATTTCTTATGCAGGGATTGCAACATCACCTTCTTCACTAAGGCATCACCACCATAACACCACACTAGTGTATCCCACATCGCCTTCGTTGCCATCGCATCAACAATCTTCTCAGACACATTCGTATCCAAACAATGATGGATATATAACAATGACTTAAGATCCTTCTTCCTCGTTTCATGTTGCGCGTTTTTTTGTGCTTCTGTTACATTTTTTGGAACCAGTGTGTAACAATCATTGACGAGTATAAGAGCATATTAAGCTCCAAACAACACACGCATCTGAATCATCCACCAATTCCAATTTTTTCCATTGAATACTGGAAACTTTGTGTTCAAGCTACCATTTTCATCGTTCATCTTCGTTCTTGTGCAAATCACTCAGTTCTCACAAACACTTGTGTTTTTCAAACCTTGAGAATCAAAATTTGTGATTCTCCCTAATTTCGAACTTCAATTTAACGAGAATTTCAGAAACAAGATAAATCACACACCTCACTGCACTCGTGTTTTCCTGTGAATCAAGCCGGAGCTCTGATACCAAATGTTGGAATTACACTTCCATTGATGCACAAAAAGCTTGAAGAAGATGAATATGAAAGAGAGAAAGAGAAAGAAAAAATAGATTTATAACAAACTTTTTAGTCAATATGAAAAACAGTTACAATTACGAAAATAAATTGCAACTTCAATTTATATACACAACCTCAAATGCAAATGCTAATCAAATGAAACTTAAATGCAATTTAAATTCAAACCAATTACAACTTCAATATAAATTCCTATTCAACAGTTGTAAGTACACTCCTTATTATTTTCATAAATAAATATGAGTTATGTTTATTCTACTTAATCAATATAACTAAATTATTCATAATGTATGTGTGGCTGAGGAACAAAATATTGGTGACGTATAGACATAAAACTCTTTTGTATGATGATTCGAATCTCTGATGCGGTGAAGTGGATTATCCCCTCTAATTTTTTTCTCCCATACTTTCTTCTGTGTAAATCTGCGTTATTGAATTAATGCAATGGTTTAGAGATGGAAAAATAAAAGTTAGAGGAGAGAGAAATGCTTTCACTTTATTTATATTTCCTTCACCTAATTGCTTGTTTGCTCCAACAACTTTAATCCTAAAAATTATATTTACCTACTCAGCAATTTGAAGGAATTGATCCTCAGGTGATCCAAATCCCAATTTGAACATCCATTAAAATGTTTGTATCAATTAGAAAGTAAAAAGACGACAATACACTAAAAAAACTCAAATAATTTAATGGAGAAAAAATTGAATTAATTGAGAAATATCATAATACAATACAATTAAATGATACAAATCATCTTCACTATTAACAAAAATGGAAATATAATATATTTTCAATGGTATTATCAAATATTGTGTTCTGAGGTTTATGGTGGTGAACGACCACCTACTGAACGACCAACTGGAACCATTCCATAATTGTCGTACAAACTCCGTCACAACCACCGTAAATTGTGGTGCCACATTTTATTGACATCTCACCAGTGATATTCACGCTGATAGCTAATGATGAAAGGTGGTATGGGAGTGGAGCTATTCTTGTATAACCAATTCTAGTTTTTTTTTATTCAATTTATTCTTTTTTTCCATCCTCTTTTTATTCTTATCCAAGCAGCAATCCATGGAACATTAATTGTCTTAGCAACATAAAAAGTAGGTGTAACGAATTATTTTCCTTTCTTCTTTAATTTGGTGAGATGATGATTATCTTGGATGATGTCTCCAACCTCTTCCAACTCCTCCTAGGTTGTGACTTATTCACTATTCCGCTAATGAACCAGAAGATTGCACGTATGACTGCTAAGACATACCTGAGTGTTACACGTGTGTTAGTATTAGAGGGTAAAAATCTAATAAACGTGATCCTTTTCGTACCTCTTGGCTTCATGAAACATATTAGTCATTAATGGAGCATTCTATGTATGAGGCTACTAGTAGGATATACATGTTACATTTTATTAGATGAACTATTTTAGCGGATACGTCCCATGTATACATCGATTATAGGACATATACCTATTTGTTGACTTTGAGTCTGTACATTGGGATGAGGTGTTGTTGTGACGATACTATATAATGGCCTCAGAGAGGTCTTTGTCTTTGATACGAGATAACTTGTTGAACACATGAGTTTATTTCAGGTATAAATATTTGTTATGTTTTATTTATTTCGTGAGTATTTATCAAATATACATAATATTTATAATTTGTTATGTACTAATATATTTTACTAGTGTTGGATATACGAGCATTTCCCGTCTATTTGTGGCAAGTGTGATCGTGGTCCTATCACAAATGACTTCTCACGGGCCACTAGATGAAGATCGAGGCATTCTCATTCAGGCGGTCTTCTAGAAGACATGTGGAATATAGATGCTCTGATCCTAGATGATGTCATATGGACACCCTATATAGATCATAGAGTATATTAAAAGTCCGATAAAACTATCCTTTTTTTGGGTTATATGCAATGGGAGAGTGTTGTTACTGCATATTTACCTGAGAGGTGTATGCGCCAATTTGATTATGTTCAAGACATTCCTAGATCAGTCCATGTTGTACCATTTAGGACCATTGATAAATGTTTTAAGTCTAACATTACGAGCAACGACCGTGCTATTATAGAAAATGCAATAGAGGTATCTTTTCTGGGACAATGTTTTAGATGGTTATTCAGAGTGGTACTTCAGAGTACCACTCACTAGCATCATCCCACGTGTTGAGTCTGCAAATGATATTGGACCTTAACATGATGAAGGGCTTTCAAATGGTGTGTCATCGCTTCCATCTAGTATGACTAACCAGCAATTGATGTAAATGATATCACTTCTTTCTGATAATTTCATGGGTTTGATAAACCCAAATGGTGATGTCTATGTAGGGTTGTCACAAATACAACACATTGTTCGTGGTGGACAAATTTAGATTTTATTTGTTTTGTTCATTATTTATTGTCTCTGATATTATTTTGGGTTGTTTTTTACTATTTTGTATTGTACCAGATTATTTTTATTTTGTTGACATTTAATCTTAATATTTCATTACATGAAAATTAACATTGTATTACTGTGATATGAACATAACATGACATAACTCAACATGAATATAACATAACATGGACCTAACACAAATATAGCTTAACCATTGATTGATAATTCAAGGCGTTTCATCATCTTAAGAATATCAATAGTATAACTTCCGAGTTTTGCATCCATCTCAATTGGACATTTTGTTGCGTAATAATAATAAAGTATACTCCACATAAGTCTTAGAGATCTTCATCCATCTTCAACTCAAATTTATTGAACCTAATATTCTCTTAATTATCAATCAATGGTGAATTATACTCGATCTTAACCACTCTTCGATTATTTGGGTAGTGCAAAAGTTTATCTTGTTTTGACTTCAAATATACAAGAAGGGTGTCCTCTATGACCCTAAGTTCAAAAGGAAGATCCACGTCGTTGAGTAAACAAATGCGAGATGCCAAAATTGAGATATTACAAGATTTTTTGTTAACAACATATAAGACGTATTTATACAAGTTTTAAATCATTATAGACCATACAAAAGTGTCGATGCAATCACAACTCTATAAAAGTGTCAGTGCAATCACAATCGTACAAAAAATTTAACTACCATAATTTTGAAATTTCTAATTAATCGTAACTATACACCGAATATTTTGAATAATCCGATAAAAACACATATTAAATTTTTAATAAAACTATCAGATTTTCCGCATTTTACAGGTTTTTGGAATATAATTTTTTTTCAAAAAATATAAATTTTTAGAGGAAAATATTAAGAGGGATACCTTTGACATTATTAAAATATGTGGGGTGGCAGCTAAATTTTTTCAATGTAGGGCAGCGTTTGTGTTATTTGATATATATGTAAGTATGCTTTGGAAATTTCTTAATGCAGCATAAATATCATTTATGTATTATGTGAAAAATCCGAAAATATCCATTAGATTTCAGAGATGTATCTCTGAACGCATCTCGTGCAACACATTTTATTCGTTTTTAAGTCACGCCTCAATTTAATGACTTAAATTATTCTAAAAATGCATTTTCAAAATCTCTGAAAATTCATTTTTGGAAACATGTCTCGTAAAACCAAAACAGTCATATATCTATCTAAGAAAAAAAGTATTCCCATTATATGACACACACTCTCGTAACTACAAGTTTATGCATTTCAAAAATTTATTTTCGAAGATATTCTAGAATAATTTAAGTCATTAAGTTAAAGTGTGACTCAAAAACAAATGAGTTGTGTTACATAAAATGTGTTCGGAGATGCATTTTTGAAATTTAAATAGCATTTTTGAATTATCACATTGTGCCTAAATAATATATCAGATACATTAAAAAATTCTCGTATACTTTTGAATTGGATTGGGGTAAGCTGCAAATTTTAATGGGCCTAGATTATTGTCACATTTTAATCAATGGGCCTAAATATTTGTTTTTTCACCCTTAATAAGCTAATCTTACACCTCTGCCAGAACAATTTTGTAGTGTCAATTTTTTCTTTGTTGCCAATTTTTACCAAAAAGTATAAATTATCTTAATGGCACCTTATAATGGGCAAGTCGAATACATTTTTTAATTTATTTTTCAAAGTTAAGACTTCTAAACTTCTATCTCTTGATTATTTTTCTTTTTTTTAATGCACAAGTGTTTTTTTTTTTATATATTTTTAGTCCATGCACAAGTGTCTTACAAACAACTCTTTAAAATATTTTTGAATGTATACAAAAACCACTTGCAGACAAAGCAACAAAAGTTAACACATTTGGAATTTAGAGTTTTGTTTTATATTAATTGATTTTTTTTATATGCAAAATTTATTTATAGATGTACATGTTGAGAAGAACGTGATAAATCTGAGTAGTGTGGATAATAGTTTTATATTGAGTTGAAAATATGGGAACTTGAGTATTTATAATAGAGAGAACTCACACACCTATCACTTTAAAATTTTGGATAAATATGTGGTGTGTATCCCACAATGGTGTTGCTCTAAAAAAAAAGTCTCACAATATTCAATGCTCTATAGTGAAAAACTCCCCTAAGAACATGGTATCATGTGTCATTGGTCGAGGACCAGCTTAATTGTATCAAAAGTCAATGGCGACACTAGAATGGTAAGTAAGAAACATTTCGTTGAAGAGTGTTAAAAACGTCACAAAGGTGGTGAGTAAGAAACATTCCGTGCGGTACAAGAGTTTGTGGAAGAAGAACTTCTATTTGAGAGGGAGCATGTGGAATTACACTTGAGGGAGAATGTTGAGAATGGGGAAAATATGAGTAGTGTAGATAATAATCTCACATTAGTTAGAAATATAGAGACTTGAACATTTATAAGTGAGAGAACTCATTCACCTATTATTTTAAGATTTTTGGTGAATATGTGATATCTCTCACAAAAGTGTTATAAGTACCAATTTGTTCTTTTTAATGAAAAAACTCCCCAGCAGTACAAAGACGAAGTACCAATTTGTTCTTTTTAACAAAAAAAGATAGTAAAATGCAATTGAGACTTTTCTGATCAGGGCCATAAGATGAACGGTGTATATCAGACTTTAAATGATAAAAATGTATTTTAGCCTAATTGTTTCCATCCAAATTTTAATTTATTTATACACATGAAACCAGATTCATCAAATTTCTTATACTCATATACTTGACAAATAAATAAAAAATCTAGTATATCTGCTTCAGTTATGCAATTATGCTAGATATACATTTTTCTTAGTTTGCTTGGTGTATGGAGGTATACAAGTTACAACAACAAACTGGAGTATACAATTTTGAAATTCTAAAACAAAACTTTAAAAAGACAACTATAATCTTCCTAATTTTCTTCATACATAAGTTTCATAGTAAGTCTTTTCCTCTTTGGTTGAGGCTATTTAGGGTCAAAAAAGCTCACATTAACACCAGTATCAATAATAACATATATACTAGCTGTAACTAATATGGCACTTAGACCAATCCCAAATGTTCCCAAGAACCAATTGAGATACCACATCAAACTATACTTCTTTGGCTTCTTTATTTTGAGCCACATGAAACATGGATATGCCAATGTCACTGGCAATGCTACTCCTCCAATCAAACCAGCCAAGCTCGACAAAAACGGAAGTGCCACTGCTATGAAGAAGGACAAACACCCAAAGAAGACACGGAAAATCACACGCAGCCACCATGGACATGGCTTCTTCATTCTTGTTGTGTAAACCGATTCCATGTCATCGAAAACCGGCATGCCATATATTTGAAACGAACACAAACCATTCACAACCACAAAAAAACTTGTTAACCCTAGTACAAATCTTGATACGTCACGCGAATGGAACATGTATAGGGCCGTGAGCATTCCTCCGTTTGCAGGAATCTGTATATTTTAAGTCAAATGATTTGTGATTAGTTGACAGTGTAAAATATATTGACAATGCATTACGATTAAAAATGAGATACATACGAGTTGGCCATAAGCCCAATAGCCGCCAATAGCTAAGGGAAATATGCAGGCAGCAATGAGTGTGTAAGAAGCCTTCACTCCTTTCCACATGGGCACATGTGATGGATGCTTCTCACTTGAAGGCATAGTAGCCTGCAACAAATTATAAAACCATGAGATCACAAAAAACACTTCAAGAATAAGTTTATCATTTAACAAATAATAATGTTTGTTTTTTCTTACATGATTGATTTAGTTTTTTAACTGAATTCCAGTCATGGACAGCCATAAGTTACACCCAATCAAATAACTAAAATTTAGCTCATCATTATTGAAAAATAAATATCTAGATTGTACCAGTAATTTCAATGTGAGTTGGATTAGTAAACATAAAGTCATAACTGTGAAATTTGACTATGCTTAATATTCAATACCCATCCTAATTTCTTTTCCTTATTCTGAACTTCATTGTGGACTAACTAATTAATATAAAACTACTAAGTCATCAACTAACTTCAAATTATGTGAGTAAAAACAAAAACAATTCAATATTATGTGCTTGACCCAGTAAATCTTATTGAAATTTTTCAACAACTTTGAAAGCAGTATTTCTCATCAAATTGTCAACAAAACTAATGCACCTACCTCAATACTAAAAATTCAAAAGAAAAAAAAAACATCAAATTGGAATTTAATTAGGTAAGAGAAATAAAAGAACCATGCCACATACCTGAATTTCAAGGATGAGATTGTGACCTCTAAAAGCAAAAGCAATGATCCCAAAAGCATTAAGCACACTAAAAGCATTTTCAACTTTATTCCCACCCCTCACAGGATTATAATTCACCCCTGGTAAAGCACCTTGTGCCACAGAAGCAGCCCAAATAGAGGTACAATACCCTACAGCAGTGACAGCTCCAATGAGGGAAACTCCAGCAATGGAATTCAAGTTTGGTAACTGAGACAAAACCACAGCCGCACAGGTGAAAACCAAGTACCATTCCACAGTAGTCATAGGTTTTGCAGTGCATGATTCTCCACATACAACTTGGTAGAATGTTCTAGCGGTTGATCCTCCTATGATGATCAGTGTAGTACATGTTCCCGCTGATAGGTACAGAATTGGAAATAATGCTAGTAATTTCCCCAATTTCTCACCTGAAAAATGTACGATTTCAATGTTTAGTTAATCGTGAAATCGTTTCATGTAATGATTGTGATGGAATGAAGTGAAGAAATTGGTACCGAATGTGGCGAAGCTGAGTTGAAGGTAACGGCTGTAGCGAACACCGTTCTCGACGGATTCGTGAAGATGGACGAGTAGCCATAAGGTGTATAGTTGCCATATGAATGCTATTGTCAAACTTATTATTCCCCATGTCCTGCAATCATCAATGGCAAATTACTTTTCATTTTAACTAATATTTGTTACATTTATTTAATAAAGCATCAAATTGTGCATGATGAGTAAAGATAATTCGCTACATTTTTTTTCTTCACTCTATTCCTAAATTTATTGGTTTTATTTTAAGCATTTTTAATCTATAGTCTGACATCACTAATAACTTTGTTAACAATTAAAATTGTCAAAATAAAATGAATGAAGAGTTTTTCTTAAATTACTTAAATATTTATATTTAAAAAATAGAGAGGAATACTCAACTTGAATTAAATGAATATAAAATATAGAGAAGAATAACTCAATTTGAATTAAATGAATATAAAATATCAGTCCATTATTTTAATTTATGGTTGCAGGACTTTTTTTTTTTTTGTACTTTTCATAATACAACAATATAATAAAAAAATTGGTAGTCTGTCTATACAATTTTAATTTTAGATGAATTTTAAATTTTAAATTATTGTTGAGTTTAATTTTTAATACTAATTATAATTCTTGTCTGATATTAGTTCTTATTTTATTTACAAAAGAATGTTTTTTTATAAGTTTCTATAAAATTATATATATATATATATATATATATATATATATATATATATATATATATATATATATATATATATATATATATATATATATATATATATATATATATATATATATATATATATATATATATATATATATATATATATATATATATATATATATATATATATATATATATATATATATATATATATATATATATATATGATTGATGATTCACTTATTCAAAGAGTAAATTTTTATAATTTACTCCACAATCATAACTTTTAAATTAAATTTAATGGAATGGTCATAATGAAAAACGATAATTTAACCACTAGTTAAATTTAATTTAAAAGTTATGATGTGGAATAAGTTAAAAAACTTACGGTAAATTGATCTCATATATATATATATATATATATATATATATATATATATATATATATATATATATATATATATATATATATATATATATATATATATATATATATATATATATATATATATATATATATATATATATATATATATATATATATATATATATATATATATATATATATATATATATATATATATATATATATATATATATATATATATATATATATATATATATATATATATATTAGTTTGGGAAAAATTTATGCAAAAATAAAAATTAAAAAGTTTGAATGTTAGAGTTTAAAATTATTATAACTCTAAAGGAAAAGTATTACAACTATAAACTTCTAAGTGACCCATTTCTAAATATATTTAATTCCAAAATAAATAATTACTACTAGTCTTTCATCCCCTTGCCTACTATCTTATTTCACAAAATAAAAACTATCACATGATTTTTTTCTTTTATATTAGTCTTAACTCCTTCACAAAAACAAAAGGAGAAATAATCATGTAGATCACTATAAATATTTCTTTTTATAATCATAGAACAAAATCTTGAATATCCAAATAACATAATCGTTGTCTTTAAAATATTTTAGATTATTTTTTCTTTAATTTGGAAAGGAAGTCCAGATAATTAAGATTAAATCAAAAATCATGATTGGAATGATAAGGAGTTAATGAGTTCAACTCTTTAGCACTATAACAAAATTAACAACCAAAATTTGAAAGAAAAAAGATTGAATAGTGAAATGAAACTTACCAACCAAGAATAGTGAAAGCAACAGGAAGAACAAGAGCTTGAATACCAATCCCAGAACAAAGAGTATGAAAAGCAGCATAGTATTTGTTACCATTCCTAGATTCAGTTATTGGTAACCAAGCATCTTGAGGATCAAGCTTAGTTAGTTTCAAAGCTTTTCTCATAGGACTTGCCAAAGGAGTAATAAATCTTGGAGTCAAAGACATTCTTGGTGTTCTAGGTGTTCTAGGTGTCTTTGGAGTCTTGCTCCTTGGATGTGGAGCATCTCCATTTTCTGATTGAAGAAGTGGTGATCTTGTGAGAGATGGTGAATGAAGCTGTGAAGGTGGACATGAAACTGGTGGTGATGCTACCATAGGTGTTCCCATCAATGAATTTCCTGTTCTAGGTGTTATTGGTGCTGACCATATTTCCTTAGATTCACCCATGTTATGTTTCACCAATTGTAGTTGTTTTTTTACCTTGTATTGTGTTGTTTGTTTCTTCCTATGTTTTGCACTTTGTGGTTTGTGTGTGTATATATAGATAGTGTGAAATAATAATGCATAATTTTATAAGGATAGGGAATCATGGAGTTTCTATATTACTTTTTGACAATTTGTTGTATATAAAACTCTTTTACAATAGCCATCACAATAATAAAATTAATATTTATGAAATCTAGTAAATAAAACAAAAATATTATAAAACCATTTGATCTGTTGGTATGCTGTTGTTTAGTGTGCATGAATTTTTCTACGGTGATTTTTTAACATATTTATATCAAAAAATTCAAAATAACAGATTTATTTAAAATATTTTGATTACTCTTTGTAATTTATTTATACTACTTACATTATTTTTAATTAATATTTTTTGTTTTATATTTATAATAAAAATAAATACATCAACATATATTAAAATATTATTTAATAAAAATAAAATATATAATGTACATGATAAGGAATTATAAATATTTTCTCATACATATATAATTTTTAATTTGTGTATAAATTTGTCAACTATCTTACTTGTTTTGGGTCGGTTAAGTATTATTTATGATTTTAATGATAATTAATTTAATAAAAAAATTACCTTAAAATAATGGTCAAGCCGGTAAGTATGCATAATGCAAACATGGTGTGTGTGTATTTTGAAAAGACGTATAGGTGACTTTATGTGACCAGGGCTGAATGAAAATAGCTATCTAGGTTGGTGGACATTTTTTTCAGTATTATTAAATTAAGCATATATGGTTGGTGATTAACTGTTAATTGATTTATTAATTTACTTTGAACATTGAGTTTGACCGTATTATATAAAATGGCAGCCAATTTGTGCTAATTGTGACATATAATAATTACCACTCCTATTCTATGATAAGGAATATAGTCATTAACATTACAGCGTGTACTTTTTTTTTTTTGACTAAATTTATTTATATTATATATAGGATATGAATCAAGCAGCACTAGTTTGTTGGTCAACAAATACACCTCATGGGAATTGTGAGTTTTCAAGTTTCAACTACCAGCAGGGATCCAAATCCCCAATCTATACCATGTTGTTGGTGGCAGGTTTGTTTGCATATATGAAAAATATATATATGCAAAAGAAGGATAAAAACAGGAAACATAATGAACAGAAAACTGGGAAAATACAATCAAAATCTAACCCTTTCCCCAACTTCAAAATATCTCTGTTAATTATGTCAAGTGCATCTCTTCCATCATTATTTTTTCGACACATGCCTTACATCACTTTTTAGTATCGATCATAGATTTACATGTATTCAAAGTTGTCTCCTTTAGTTGGCTAGGTGGAATTGTGTTAATCATGGTTTATCCCTAAAAACAATTTTTATATTTGTAAAATCGGCTAGTTAGATGATTTTACAGATAGACGGGTTTTCATCTATTGATAGCAAATTAAGCTAGGAGAAACACAACTGAATGTGAGCATTGTGATCATTTTTAAGAGTGATTATGTCACTAACCAAGTTTTGCATTAAAGATAAGATGGTTAAATGTAATTCATTTCAAGTTCATTTGCATTTCATTTGAATTTGTATTTGCGTTTAGTTTGAATTTCACTTCTGTCTTTGTATAAAACTCAAATGAAGTTGCATTTGTAATAGGATTGAACTTTTGCACTTTAAGTTTGAAAGTTAGTTACGCAACTCTCTCTCTCTACTTTTTACATCGGGGCAAAAGTACATTTTACATTGGGTCTGAGTCCGATGTCAATCCAAGCGATGTAGTAAATCAAAGACATTTTACATTGGACCGTAGACCGAATTGAAAAATACATCTACTACATCGGTTGATAGTTAAAACTGATGTGAAATATGAGTTGTAAAAGGTGTCATAGGTGAGTGTAATACCCCAAATTTTGCCCTAAGATTAGTCGTTTCATCTTGCATCCTATTTCATTTTGCATTGTGTTTAAACTAACCACTAACGGGTTGTGCAGTTGGTTGATTGTTGCAAGAAAATATCATGTGGCGCGCTCTTTTAGTTTACAGGGTTTCTAGTGTCACTTTATTTTGAATGAATAAAATAACACAATTGACAAGAGACTGTGTACGGAGTTGTGAGTGTGAGATGTCGAGAGTTCGAATCTCACCTTCTTCACTTTTTGTTTAGTTTCTTTTATTTTTAGTCTAACTTTTCTATTTTCATAAAAAAAAAATAACAAAAATAGTTTTTTTATTATTTAATTATTATTTTTGTATTTTATTTAAATTATTTTTAAAAAAATATTATTTTTTTCACTTTTTTCTATATTATTCATAAAAACATCCAAAAATCATAAAATTAAAAATATTAGAAAAGATTTTATTCTTTTTATAATGTTTTTAATGTTTAGTATAAATAAATAGAGTTTTAAGTTTGTTTTAGTTTGTTTAAATTTTATTTTAACATCAGAAAATCAAACGCAGGTCATCAGAGGAAGAGGGAATTTTTTCGGAAGAATCCTAAAAGGCTTGAATTCATCATCGGCCAAGCGCTACCGGCGAACAAAAAGTTCCAACGGCGGAGGCTCAGTTCATTCAACATCATCGCTGTTACCGTAACCTTTATTTTTCTTTTGATTTACATCATTTTACAATTTTTCTATGTTGTTTTGTTCATTGATTATAGATTAAGGGGAAGAATAAATAAACGAAGGAACCATTGACATGCAAGGAAAGATGAGGAGAAAAGACTCTGAACCATGGAAGACAGCCGACGCCGGTTAGAAATAAGAAAGGAAAGGTTTTTTCCCAAACCCTAAAAAACAATGTCACCGCACCACTCCATTCCTTTTATTTTTATTTATTTTCTTTTTTATCATATTATCATATTATTATTATTATTATTTAAAACAGTAATTAGTAATCACGTCATATTTTAATTTATTAGTAATCACGTCATATCCGTTTGATCCTGTCACGAGGGAGAGTTTACAGAAGCGCAGATGTTATTCTTTGCTCAATGCTCCAGCACCTTGTTAATCGATCCTACAGTCGTACAGATCCAGTTTTACTTTTACTCTAGAGTATCAGTCGGGCACGCTTGACCCTGTTGATAATTACTCTTAGATATTCCCTAGTGGAGGCCGTCTCACCAGTACCATATCCATTGTGGATCTCGTTCTTACCTTTCCTTGTCTAAAAGTGACAATTGGTCGTGTTAGCACCAGTTGACTATCCCTTTAGAATTCCCTAGTGCGTCGTATTCCCAGTGTGGTTCGTTCGTCGCGTCTCTCCTCTATGTCGTCGTATTCCCAGTGTAGTAATCACGTCATATTTTAATTTATTACTAAAACCTTCTTTTTATTATTAAAACTTTTTTTTTATAGTAAAACCTTTTTTAAAATTAAAATTTTTCTTAAACTAAAACGCCTTTTTGAGGATGAAAGTCTTTGTGTTTCAAAAATCAAAACCCTTTTTAAAATTAAAACCTTTTAAAATTAAAACCTTTTTTTTATTTTAAAACTTTTTAAATAAATTAATACTAACATTTTTCAACACTATACTTAAAATTATTTTCAGTTACTTACAAACCCTTTCATTCTAATTTCTAACCTAAAAGTCTAAAATAAAAATTCCCAACATTTCCGTTAATTATCATCTGACTTTTATTGGCTCTCATTTTGGCCGTGACTACTAATTCTTTTTTTTTCACATTTATTTTTATGGTTGTAATTTATGCGAGGACATCGTCGCTTTTATTTCGTTATTATTTTTACATTCTTTGGATTGTAATTTATGCAAGGTTATCGTCGCAGTTATTTATTTTTGCATTTTTGGGATTTGTAATTTACGCAAGTGATCGTCGCGATGCTTTCTTTTACCGCTTTCATTATCTTTCATACTTTAATTCTGTCGTATGATAATATTTGTTGTTTGCATGTTTTTTTACCGTTAATCACCCTCCGAAGGAATTAGGTCTAGTTGTCTGACCGCCGAGTCAATAACTCTAACCCTTTGACCATTTCAAAACCCTAATAGCCTAGGTGTCCCGCCGTGGACGAAAATGCCCTTTACCCTAACATTAGGTCAAAGAGTCGCCGTACTTTGTTTTAGGGTTTCCCGCCGTGGAACATTTAGTCAATCCCTAATTTAACCCTAAAATTCAATAACAAATTCAACGTAGAAATAGGAGTTTCGAAACTCCACGTAAGCGTGTCCTTAAGATACGTTTACTCCCCTTGAAACCTTGACCACCGTCAAGACGTTTCTAACCTCCTTTTCGAGGGAAACTACAATTACTCTGATTCCATTCCCGTCATGATATGTAGGCACAAGATGCGACGTCTTGCCGAGTAAACTTAGGACTAACCCTTAGGTCTTTTAGGTCACTTTATCCCTTAGCTCAATATATATTAAAGCAGATAATAAATAAAAGGCATACAATAAACAAAAGGTTCCTGTAGAGTACTACAGAAGTTTAGGGTGCTAGTAGCTTCCCTAAGCTTAACCAACCTCTTACCTAGGTTTCTCCCCGCATTGTGTTTACGATGCAAAAATAGGTTTTCCCTCTTTTGACCTTTTCCTTCGGATAAATCAAAGAGCGGTTGTGATTTAAGAATTGTGATTCAAACTAATTAATAGTTTGATATCCTATTTCCACCGCAACAGAAAATGGCGACTTCACTGGGGATACGACATCAGTATAATACTAGAGTCCAAGCTCGAAAAAGGATGGAAGAACAAGCTTAAGAGATCGACCGTGTCAGCCATGAACTCGAAGATCTTCGAGGAAGTGTGGGGCAGATTATGGAGATGTTGCAAGCCCTTAAGGTGAAGATGGATAATCAACCTACTGTTGTTTCTGAGATTACCCATACTTTTGTGGATCCTCAACCAGTCGTTACTATCAAGAATATACCGCCTCAAGGTCGTATATTTGGTTTGGTGCCTCCCACTATTGCTCAACCAGTTCGACGAGTTACTCCTCCAAAGTGCAAAACTCCGAGCTTTGACCATTATAAAGGTCCCGCACGTCCGAAGAATCACTTGAGGGCTACCCATCAACCTTGGTAACCTCATCAGAATTATGTTCAAGGTTATCCAGTCCAGTATGCTCAGCAACCCTATGTAGCTACTATTGTACCTCCCTTCAATCATCAATTTCCTACATATTTGCCTGTGCAACCGGGCCCGGTCTATCAGCATCCGGGATATCAGCAACCTCCTGTTCATCAGCCTGCACAAGTTCCTGTCAGCTGTCAACGAGCGCCCAACGCTCCTGCCAATCCACAGCCTAAGAAGCAAGCACCTCATCAGAATGGTTCGAATAAGAGACAATACAAGCCTTGTCCTTCGATTCCGATGACTTTCACCGAGTTGTATCCTTACTTAGTGCAACGAGGTTTGATTACCACTAGAGTTGTGGGTCCACCGCCTAATCCTTTGCCAGCTAACTACGCCGCCGCCGCTTGTTATTTATTTCATGAGGGTGCGCCTGGTCACGATTTGGAAGGTTGTTACGCGCTCAAGAGCATTGTCATAGATTTGTTGGAACAAAAGATATTGTCTTTCGATGAACCTTCGCCAAAGATCAAGACTCCTCTCAAGGTTTTCAACATATCTCAGCCAGTTACTTCTCCTGTGAATCTGCCAAAGCCGAAATTTATTCAGAAACCTAGTCCATGTCAGTTCAGTGATCCTCAAGATGATAGTTTGAAGGAAGATTCAAAGACTGATACTGAAGCATTGACAGATATAGCTGGGGAAAGCGAGGTGGTTTGCAGTGATCATACTCCCCACTTCATTGAGGCTCCGCCAGAGGGAACTGTTGCACCCCAAAATTTGACCAGCATTTATTTACCCATCAAGAGTTGTATGAGACTTTGAAGCTAGCCAAGAAGGTTATTCAAAGGTTCAAAGGTTGATACCTTTGTCAGAGAACTCAAGAGATCCTCAGAGGAATTGGTTGAAACCAAGGCTGTGTGTCTCATAACTTGAGAGTTGTGGGAGCTCCTCAGATGATTCTGAGACTATGAGGATGGACTTGAAGCTTTGAGAAAGCTTATGAGATGTCTTGAAAGCCATCATGAAACCTAGAGAGGTCATTGTACAAGATTTCAGAAGATTCAACCATGAGTGGTGGAATTAGGGTTTGACTGGGTCAACCCTAGGTCAACTGATGACTTGGAGAGGGTTGAGACCTAATCCAAGAGCCATGTGATAATGGAATGATGCATTGAAGTGTTATAAGGATGATTCCTAGACCAACTCATCATGATTGAGGAGTTTGAGAAGTTTCAAGCTAGGGTTTCTAAGGATTGACAGTGTAAAATCCCCTAGTTTGATCCCTATCTTCAAGGCAGTTTAGCTCAAGATGTGATTGTCATCTCATCTTCCCCACAACATGAATGTTGTAGAGCTTGTTCTTAGATTTAATTTGAGTACTATAAGTCCTTGATAGGATTTGTAGAGCTCAAGTTATGGTTTTGACAAATTACAGGTCATCTTAGGTATGTGAATCTGGGTCCTTGAAAGTCACCCAACTTGCAGACAACTTTTTCCCTAGTAGGATGATTCCTATGAACTCTTTGTCAACATGAATGTCGAAGAGCATCTTCTTAAATTTCTAGAGAGTATTAGAAGTCCTTGATAGGATTTGTAGAACTCAACTTATGGCTTTGACAAGTCAAGGGCATTTTGGTCATTTGTAAGTTATAGGTCATTTCAAGCATAAGGCCATATCTCCTACTTCCAAGCTTCAAATGGAAAAATCTTCAACATAAAACTTGCTTAGAATGATGTTTTAAGGCTGTTAGGGAGGTCATGAGATGTTGAAAAGGCTCATATCAAAAAGTGATAAAAATGGCCTAAAAATGAGGCATAAGTTAATTAAAGTGAATTTGAAAAATGGAAATCCCAAGTTATAAGTCCAAACCATGTCATGTAATAGGTCATTTTGACTCCAAATGACATTCTAAGGACAATGGTTCAGCCACAATTTTTATTTGAGGCTTGCATCATAGGGCTGCTTTGGAATTGGATTACTTGCATATTAAGGTACCATAGCAAAATCTTCCATTGCAAGTCAAATCCAATTTCTTCATTCCTCTTCATTTCCTTTCATCTTTTTCACACAAACACCTTCCATACATCACATTGAAGCTGTGCAGATTGAATTGAGAGCATTTCCATGGAGAATTGAAGAGTTGGAGATTGGAATTTCAAGGTTGCATTTCAAAATCGAATTTCAAGAATCAAGCAATTTCAGCCATTCTTTTTGCATACAGAAGCTAGAAGATTGCTCAGTGAAGGAATTTGGAAAGTTTCAAGCCTTTAATTGAAGGATTACTACCTCTGTTCACTCCATTTTACCAGGTTTGCAATTTATTTCCTACACCTTAATTTAGGCATGATTAGGTTGAATTATTAGTGTAGAATGGTTAGAGACCAATAGGTGATGGATTTTGGAAAGTTTGAATGCAATTGGTGAAGGTTGAACTAGGGACCTCATTTCTTTGATGACCAAGAACTCTTGTTATATTGAGATATAGAATGAGTTAGATAGCAAGAAATGTTCAGGGTGAGTTGGTGAGTGATCTGTGACATTTAATTCCAAGAATGGTGAGTTTGGATTTCTGAGCATAATTTGAAGTTTGGATCGTGTTTTATGGTAAAGGAAGATTCAATGGATTTTGAGATGAGGATCGTGTTCAGCATGGAATTCTAGGCATGTTAGGGTTTTAAACTTTGAGAATTGATGATGTTTTGATGAGATTCGAGTTGAGGAAGATGAAGCTCTTGAGTTCTGTTTCCATGGAGTTTCAGCCAAACCCTAGCCCAAGGAAGAAGATGACTCACAGCCATTGGATGCTTGCTTGACCCATTGACTTTTCCATGATCCAACGCACCAGATTTAATTTTATTTTGGGAGGAAATTCTGAAGTGTGAAACGCACTGTTTCATTAAACGGTGGCGTGCTGGGCTTAAGTGATGATTTCTATCCCCACCCCCATATGAGGCCCAATTGCATTTTTAACTGAAATGGATTACTAGTTCACCGCGTCCTTCTCATTTTCTCTATGTTTTTTAATTGTTTTATAATTTAATTTTGGGCCCTGGCGCTTTGCTATCCAAACCCCCCATACTGGGCCCAAGCGTGAATAAACTGCATATTGTTACTTCTTGCACCCCATGCTTCATAATTCATTTTATTTTTTCTCCATTTTATTCCAAACTTTAGAAAATCATAATAAATTGGAAATTCAATATTTTTTAATGGGAGTTTTTTCTCCTATTTCATATTTTTGTCAAGAAAAATATAAAATAAAAACATTTTTCATCTCATGCATTTTAGTATTTTTTGTATATTTTTCACTTTTATTGCATTTTATTTCTTTTATGTTGATCAATGGTTTTGTAGAATTTAGTTTAGGTAGTTCCCTTAATATTTTTAGGTCAATCTTTTTAGGATAGTTAGATGTATGTTTTAACTTCCCCCTGGATTTATTCCATAATTTTGTGATGAATTTTATGATAGTTTTGATTAGATGCTATTAGGTTGTGTAGAATTAGGTTAAACTTCAACATAGGTCCATAATAACTTTAGATTTTTGGGTTTTTAGGACAATTTAGACTATGGGACATATATGGGTATTAAGGGTAGGTATGTAGGATCCCTTATAAATTATATTAGGATTTAATATAATGGTATGCTATTTTTAGTTGATTTTTGTATTGGTTGATTGTTTGTGTTGCCCTTGTGGGCTTGTATTTCTGTTTGCTTTGCTTTGTGGGCTTGGAGAGATTGGTCTTGTTCTAAGGAGCATTGAGGAGCATAGTAGAAGATTTGAAGATGCATTGAGGAGCTTGAGAGCTTGATTTTATTTTGTTTTGTTGATTGTTTTAGGGTTAGGGATTAGGAAGAGTTTAGACTTAGATAACTTCTTTCTCAAACATGGATGGTATCATTCACCTCCATTCCTCCCTATGATTCAAAGTCCTTCCCTGGTATACACCTCTCTCCTTTGGAGGGATAAGTGATGTACCTAGGAGGTAGAACTTTTGAGGGAACTATTCCTTTGATGTTGAACCCTTAAAGGTCACCTTTGGTGGTCAATAAGCAGTTCAATATCCCCAGCTTATCCAGTAAGTGATTTCTCTGGTTTGACTGTCTTGAGAGATGTTGAGCTTGGACTTGAAGATGAAGACTTCATTGAAGAGTATATAAGAGGATGAATCCTTGAGTATTGCCATTCCAGCTGAAGCTTGAAGAGCAACAAGAGCAAGTTGATACTTGAAGATCCCTCATGATTAATAGTAAAGCCTGAAGGTGGAGCTGATCAAGAAGTTGAAGCTTAAAGGAGAAGATAAGTTGAAACTTATGTTGTGGGGTTGAAACCTAGAAAAGCAATTGATGTTTGTCAAGAGTGATTGAAGTCTGAAGACTGAGTTGCTGTTGGAAGAGCTGAAGCTTGGAGTTGAGAGAGGAGTTGATCTGCTTTCTTTTCCTTTGCTGTATTGATGTGTTTTGTTTGACTTGTTTGATGCATTAGAATAAGTTCATATCTAGAATAGGTAGAATCTAGGAGCATGATTGCACTAGAGGTTGAGTTGCTCCCTCTGCTTGTATTGTTACTGTGTGGCTTTGCTTGCGGGTATTCGGTAGAGCTCAGCTCCCTTGCCCATGTGGTTTGTTTGCCTGATGGCATTTCATTTCATTTTTATCTGTATGATTGCAGTTTACTGTTTATTGCTTGATAGCATATTGTTTTATATTTCAGTATGATTACTGTTATCCATTCTGGCTTGAGGTCGAGATGAGCTTGTGGAGGATGAGGCCCCACACACATTTCCTCCCTCACTTGCATTGCATGCATTTTACTGTTAAGCTGATGCTTTGTCTGTTTTGGTGTATCATTGATATGATCCCTTAGGACTCTCATTTCCTTTGATAAGGAATTGATGATAGAATTTTAGGTTGAAACCTATGCATGACAACTTCTAGGAGTTCCCTGTTCAAATCTCAACCATAGGATGAATCCATGGCATGACAACAGTAGGACTTGATAGTCTCCCTCCTAGTTGGGCCTGTTCTCTTCTCATCTCAAAACAGTTTAAGATACAGTAATCATGAATGATTTCTTTCGTACGTTACGAGCCTTAAGCTATCTGAGAAAGGATTGTGGGAGAGTTTCTTTTTCACAGTCTGGATGTTTAGCATGGTACCCTTTGGGTGACATGCGACGCATTCACTCTCAGGTCATAGTCTCTAGTGCGGTTGAAATCGCAAACACAATAAAAAAAAACTTCTTTCGTAAAAGACAGGAAATAAACCGCAGTTTCCCGAACTACGTGAGCTCTGATCTCTCATACCTGTTGAGAGTACGTAGGCACAAGATGGCGATGTCTTGGCGAGCTACCTTCCCCCATAACCCTTCGTAGGCCGAACTACGTTGACTCTGATTTCTCATTCTCTGATGAGAATACGTAGGCATAAAGCGCGACGCTTTACCGAGTCATTTTTATTTTCTTTTTAAGCCAGCCTTGATAGGTAGATAGAATAAAACCAACCCGTCCAAGTAAACACAACAAGCGAGGATCCCGTCGAGTACGACGGACGTGAGGGGTGCTAATACCTTCCCCCTGCGTAACCGACACCCGAATCCAGACAACGGTTGCGATGACCTTGTCTTACCCTTTTTCGTCAGGTTTTTCCGATCGTTTCCTTTCCCGCTCTGAGGGATAAATAACGAAAGGTGGCGACTCTTCTGTCATGCCGGCACCTTATTTTCGCGCAAGCGACAGGAACCACTGCTATCGTGCCAGCGTTGAAGACAAAGACTTCATAAACACCTGTTGAAGGACTTGTCATACGATTCATTTTGTTTCTTTATATTTTGTTCCTTTGATTAAGCATAATTAGCATGTGCGAACTTGTTTATTTTGGAATAATTAATGCATAATATTTGTCTTGAATAAATCCATTCGCTTCACTCATTAAAAATATTTTTTCCATAATCTATAATGCCAACTTTACCCGATCTCTTGCTTTGATAGAGAATTGGGAGGAGAATGATGAGCCAAAAACATCAGATTTCTTGTCGTATGCTTTCGATTGAAACCTGCTGATGATGTAAGGCATTGTTTCAAATCCCAAACACTGGAGATATAAGGATGATAATCCCTCTTTCACCCCCTTCGAGCCTTGAAGTAGGAGTTTTCCTTGCCAAACATAAAAAAATCCTTTACTTTAACCTGGGGCAGGGTAGTTCTCAGTTAAATGGATTGAGCGCTACTCCAAAGTCAAAAATCCAAAAGACGTCGTCCAGGCAAAAGTTAGGGAATGAAAAAAAATATAACAAAAACAAGGGATTACAATAAAGAATCCCTAATAAAAAACAAAGTTGAGTGACCAATCGCCAAAAGCAAATAGTTGAGTGACTGCCATGTCCAAAGCCTTGATAAGTTCGCGACCATATCAAATCCGACTGAGATACGAGTGCTCGTATCTGATTAACTGAATTAGGATTGGAGAACATCACGAAGAAAGGGGTGGGTACAAATAACTTTGAGCCTTTATCCTTTATTTCCTAAACCGTGCACCAAACCACGATACAACCATTAAAAGACCTAATTGAAGTAGGAGTTCTCTTGAAAGCATACTCGACGAGATAGCGTTTCCTGACTCCTACGAGCTATGCTCAAAAAATTCATGTTGGCGTTATAAATTAAACTTATATCCTAACTAGTGATTTCAGTCACAAGTTATTGCGATATCTTTTTCAAAACAAAAACAAAAATTTCAAGACAAATATATCGTTGCATTGATAGTTTCAAAACTAGCATTTCACGTGTGTTGATTTTGCTTGATATCTTAGAAACTTACATATAGATGGCGACAACAAAGCTTGAAGATCCTGCTAAGCAGGGGCAGTTGGCTTCCAAGTCGTTTATTGATGCAAGCCTGACTTTCTTGAGAGCTATTTCTTGAAGACTCAGTCATGACACCGTCGATCTGAGCCAGTTACATCGAGATCTGACAGATCTCTCCAAGAGTTTGAAACAGTGGGAAAATTGAACTTCACGTTCTCTGTAAAATCCTCTTGAGATGACTCTTGCTCACAAAGCAAGTACTCTAGGGCATGATATTTTTTCAAAATGGCGATTACTATAAATTCCGTTAAGATCCAAACTAGCTTGTTTCACTACATTCTCCGTGCACTCGATGGATTTTACTCCCGGCAGTCCTCATTCCCCAGTAAATCTCATCGTTGCAGAAACACGTCTAAACCTTCACCTCAAAGCAGTCCCCAGAGAGACTTTAAACTGACACAGTCCCTATAAAGACTTTAAACGGACACAATCCCCAGAGAGACTTTAAGCCGACGCAGTCCCCAGAGAGACTTTAAGCCGACGCAGTCCCCAGAGAGACTTTAAGCTGACAACACTTTGAACCAAGCCAGTGATCTTCAAGACATCAAAGATCATACCAGCATCTACCCAGTGATAGTCCCCAGCGAGACTTTAAGCTGACAACACTTTTGGGAGTCATCCGATAAATCCCCAGTGACTCTCAAGACTGCAAAGACATCTCTGATACCCTCCAAGTGATATATGTTCTGGAAGACCCATTCTCAGTGGAATCATCTGTTCCTCAGTGAAGTTGCCTTACCTTCCTCAGGGATGTTCCCCAAGAGACTGCCATATTCTCCCCAAGAAGTCAAGATACTTTCCCCAGGAATATTTGTTGAATTCTCCCTAGTAAGTCTGATGAACTCCCCTCAGGAAAGTTTGATATATCTTATTCCCAGTTGGATCTACCTTTTCCCCAGAAAGCCGAGGTATTATTCCCAGGAATTTGTTACGCTATCTCTATGAAGCTGCCTAATTCCACACCTTCCTCATACAACAGATATTTATTTTATCCCCGGAAGTCTCTGATCCTAAGAGTTCTTTGGGCTGATTATGGTTCATGATAGCAACTGTAACACCCCACTTCCCAAAATAATTAAAATAATAAACATTATAAATAAATATCAGAGTATTTCTTCCCAAGTGGGATATCACATAGCAAAACCAACATTTCCTTTAAAAAGGTTTTCTCCAAAATACAGCGGAAAATAACAAAACAGTAAAATCCAACAAAGTTTTGATACGTTCACAGGAAATTAAAATACAAGTTCAACAGACAATAACAAAACACCCAAGTCCCGTGCTACGTATCAGAGCATCCTAGACTCGACTGGCACACCATAATCCAAGCTAGCTAAGTACCTGGATTATCTGTACTTCCGGAGAAGCACAGACCACAACAACAACAGAGGGGTGAGAAAACATGATCAAAATATATATTGGTAATTACATACATGAAATAAGGCAGTAACTACAAGGCATATGACTCATTACCCAACATTCAACAATCACGACATATAGTCCACAATCAACATGTACACCATAATGCAAATATGCAACACAACACCATGCATGCGGTACCGACTCATTAGTTCATTCTATGGAACCCGGACAGATCATCTACACCATGATCCACCCTCACCATTCCCCACTCAAAGGAATACGATGAATCACTTACACTCCCCCGAGCAATGACTCATTCCACCACCACTACACCATAATATGCATGACAACAAATGCATACCAATAAACACAAGCATACATTGTGCATACGATTCACAGATCACACCATCATACATCATATATATATATATATATATATATATATATATATATATATATATATATATATATATATATATATATATATATATATATATATATATATATATATATATATATATATATATATATATATATATATATATATATATATATATATATATATATATATATATATATATATATATATATATATATATATATATATATATATATATATATATATATATATATATATATATATATATATATATATATGTCATACACCAATTAATCGTACATCACATGAACATTAGGGAATTCACTTCCTATCCCCACTCGTACACCCTATGTTCACCACTCACCATCCCTATAACTTATCATGATCAAATGGGATCCTACGAGACTAAGGCTCAAGGCAAAACAACACCAAAACCACATTCTGCTGCTACGTTCGCTGGGACATTCACCAGGCGAAGCCCCGCAGCGAACCTTCGTTGTCGTTCGCCAGGCGAACCTGCTGGCAAAGCCCCTTTCCACTATCGCGTATTCGCCAGGCGAAGGAATCATTCGCCAGACGAACCTTCGCTGGCCACACTCGCCAGGCGAAGTTCCTACCCTTTTGGTCTGGGATTTAATTCAGAATTACTCGCTAACACTCGCCTTCGTCCGCCAGGCGAAGCTTCGCCAACACTCGCCAGGCGAAGCCCAGCGAATGTTGCGATACACCAAAAATCCTCACAGTTCTGCAGTGCCATCTAAGCCAAATCAGTCTAACTTTCTACTTCCAACTCACATCCTATTATCAGTACCAATAGTGCACGTAATTCAAATCGATCGCTTCCTAATCCATATCCCAAAATCAACACTTAAACATTTTATCGATACATCAAAAGGTCACACAGAACTTCCCTAAACCGTAAACACGACCTATACACTAAACTCACCAAAAACAAAAATTCATCAACAATCCAACAATATCATATATCGATTCATCATTATCAAATGCTAAATATCAACATCAATCAACGATTATCAACATGCCAATATAAAATTTCATATATTGACATGTTCCTACGGGGTTAAGGAAATCCCCTCTACCCTATACATGTATGAACCATCCCAATCAAGTTTCTCCCCCCTTACCTGGATAACTGCTCTGATCGGTGGAAATCCTCCTAGATTGGATCGCTTGACTATCTCTCTTCTCCTTTGTTCTTCTTATCTTTTTCTCCCCACTTTTTTCCAATTCTCTCGTATCCTTTTCTCTTCCCTCTTTTCTAATTCTTTCTTATTTCCCTTCTTACCCCTTCAACTTCTATTTTATTTAATCTCAACTAATAATAATAATAAAATAATATAATAATACTACTGATAATAATAATAATAATAATAATAAAATAATATTATTATCTCTCCAATAATCATAATAATGCTAATAATAATAATAATAATAATAATAATAATAATAATAATAATAATGATAAAATAATAAGATTAATACTATTATATTACTATTATCCATTATATTATTATATCTACACCAAATCACCACCAACAATCCTCCCATATCAGGGACACCCACCCTTCATAATCAAACATGCCCTCACCTAAAAAGGGTACACTAATATTTAATAAATAAAATAATACTTAAAATGACTAAATAATTAAAATGGGTGTTACAACTCTCCCCCACTTTAATTATTTTCGTCCTCGAAAATTACCTGATAGGAACAATTATGGATATGCTTCTCGCATCCTGCTTTCCAACTCCCAGGTCACACTGCCTCCCGCAGCACCTCCCCACTCTACCTTCACCAAAGGTATTTCCTTCCCTCGGAGTTGTTTCATCTTACGATCTTCGATCCCTAACGGCATCGTCTCCACAGTAAGATCCTCCCGAACCTGAACATCATCCCTCAGAATCACATGAGATGGATCCGAAACATACTTTCGCAATTGCGACACATGAAACACATCATGCAAGTTCGACAACTCAGGCGGCAACGCCATTCTATAAGCCACAACACAAATTCTCTGCAAAATTTGATACGGTCCAATAAACTTAGGATCTAGCTTCTTCGACTTCAACGCCCGACCTACACCAGTCACCGGGTTAACTCTTAGGAATACGTGATCACCTACACTGAATTCCAACTCTTTTCTCCGGTTATCATGATAACTCTTCTGCCTACTCTGAGACGTCTTCATTTTCTCACGAATCATCTGAATTGTCTCAGTAGTTTGTTGTATAATCTCTGGTCCAAGTACCACACTCTCACCAGTATCATACCAACACAGAGGAGTCCTACACCTCCTCCCATACATAGCCTCATACGGTGCCATTCTAATACTAGAATGGTAACTGTTATTGTACGTGAACTCAATCAATGGTAAATAAGTATCCCACGCACCACCCTTTTCCAACACACAAGCTCTCAGCAAATCCTCAAGCGACTGAATAGTCCTCTCTGACTGACCATCAGTTTGCGGATGATAAGCTGAACTCAACTTCAACTTAGTACCCAGAGCTTCCTGCAAGCTCCTCCAAAATTCCTAAGTAAACCTCAGATCTCTATCTGACACAATACTGGACGAAACACCATGTAACTTCACAATTACCCGAATATAAATCTCTGCCAGCTTCGTCAACGGGAAACTAATATTGATTGGCACGAAGTGTGCAGACTTCGTCAATTGATCCGCAATCACCCATATAGCGTCAAATCCTCTCGCCGTATTCGGCAAACCGGTAACAAAGTCCATAGTTATACAATCCCATTTCCAAACCGGAATTTCCAACGGTTGCATAAATCCAGAAGGTCTCTGGTGTTCTACCTTCGACTTCTGACACGTCAAACAGGCATACACAAATTGAGCTATATCTCTTTTCATACCAGACCACCAAAAATAATTTCTTTAAATCATGATACATCTTCGTATCTCCTGGATGGATACTCAGACTACTACGATATCCTTCACTCAAAATCAACTTCTTCAATTCCTCATTATCTGGTATGCAAATTCTGCCTCTAAATCTCAACACACCTATACTATCCAATTTAAAATTCCTATCGGAGTCACTTCCTACTCCAGACATCAAATCCACTAATTTCACATCTAACTTCTGGTTCTCCCTAATCGTATCCAAAAAGTCATTATTCACCTGCAACATACCCAACATCACACTGTCTGCCGTAGTCTCACAAACCATGCTCAAGTCTCTGAACTGTTCAATTAACTCAATTTCTTTCACCATCATAGCCGACATATGAATTGCTTTTCTACTCAAAGCATCTGCCACTACATTGGCCTTTCCTGGATGATAACTTAAACTAAAGTCATAATCCTTCAAAAATTCCAACCATCTTCTCTGCCTCATATTTAATTCTTTATGATCAAACAGGTATCTCAGACTCTTATGATCACTAAACACTTCAAATCTCGACCCATACAAATAATGCCTCCAGATTTTCAACACAAAAACAACCGCAGCTAATTCGAGATCATGAGTTGAATAATTTCGCTCATGCACTCTCAATTGCCTGCCACCTTACCATTTTGCATAAGAACTCCGCCTAATCCCATTTTAGACGCATCACAGTACACCACAAAAGGTTCACTCGGTGTCGGCAACACTAACACCGGTCTCGTAGTCAACCTCTTTTTCAACTCTTCAAAGCTTTCTTCACATGCAGCATCCCATACAAACACTTGGTTCTTCCTCGTCAACTGAGTCAATGGCAACGCCAAATTAGAGAACCCTTTAATAAACCTTCGGTAGTAACCGGCCAAACCCAAAAAGCTTCTAATCTCCGTCGCTGTCTTCGGCGGTTCCCACTGCAATACTGCACTCACCTTTGACGGGTCTACTACTATACCATCACCAGATATTACATGCCCCAAGAAACTCACCGTCTTCATCCAAAAGTCACATTTCGACAGTTTAGCAAACAACTTATTATCTTTCAACACCTGCAAGGCAATCCTCAAATGTCCTGCATGTTCTTCATCAGACTTATAATAGATTAGTATGTCGTCAATAAATACAACAATGAACTGATCCAAATAAGAATGGAAAATCCTGTTCATATACTCCATAAATACTCCTGGCGCATTAGTCACTCCGAAAGGCATTACAGCATATTCGTAATGTCCATATCGAGTCCTAAAAGCCGTTTTCTAAATATCACCTTCTTTTACTCTGATTTGATGGTAACCCGATCTCAAGTCGATCTTACTGAACACTCGAGCTCCCACCAGCTGGTCCATCAAATCATCAATCCTCGGGAGAGGATATTTATTCTTAATGGTCACCTTATTCAACTGACGGTAATTGATGCACAGACGCATACTACCATCCTTCTTCTTCACCAATAACACTGGAGCTCCCTACGGCGACACACTCGATCTAATAAACTTCCGATCCAACAATTCTCCAATCTGAGACTTCAACTCGGATAACTCTACCGCAGACATCCTGTACGGCGCCATAGAAATAGGCCTCGTACCAGGAATAAGATCAATACTAAATTCCACTTCTCGCGTCGGAGGCAATTCCGTAATGTCGTCAGGAAACACTTCCGGAAACTCATTCACCACTGCTAATCCCTCCACTGACGCTTTGCTGTCCACCGATAATGATGTAAATAAAGCAAACACTCTGGCTTCGTCTTCCAACAAGGTCCTCAATTCTTTACTAGACAAAGAATCTGCCAAAGCTTCCTCTTCTGGAGTCAGGAACAACAATTCCTTCCGAAAACAATCGATGTAGACTCGGTTGAACTTTAACCAGTTCATACCCAGAATAATATCCAAATTACCAAGTGGTAGACAAATAAGATCCACTCCAAATTCTCTATCGAAAATAGTCAGCGGACACTTCAAACATACTAAAGAAGTAATCACTGAACCAATCGAGGGTGTCTCAATAGTCATTCGTCCCTCAAGAGTAGACGACACCAATCCTATCCTCTTCACACAATCAACAGAAATAAATGAGTGGGTTGCACCCGTATCAATAATAGTAGTCAAAGGAATATTATTGATAATACAAGTACCTTTGATAACTCGCTCATCACTGACAGCTTGAGTCCCTGCCAAAGCAAACACTTTACCATCTGCCGGAGATGCCTGAGACCTCTTCGGCTTCTCACAATGGGTACTAATATGACTTGTCTCACCATAATTACAACAAGTCGGCATAGTGGCCCTGCAATCAGCTATCACATGGCCTGGCTTACCACACTTGAAGCACTTCTTCACTCCTTCCTTAGTAGAATCCTTAACACAATGACCCGAACCACCACACCTGAAACATTTCACATCAGCAGACATGTCCCCCTCTCTGGACTTCTTATCAGTAATAGCCTTGCATTTTCCTCTGTCAGCCGAACCACTGTAAGGAGTGCCACTGAATCTCTGCTTACCCTTACGGTTATTTACAGCCTTATAGTGCGCAATTCTTGCCCGGTTGTCATTGTCATAGATCCTACTCCTGCTCACTAGCTCAGGATAGTTTCTGATCTTCTGACAAGCAATTCCCAACTTAACTTCTGGACGTAGTCCATTCTCAAACTTCAGACATTTGGATGTCATCGCATCATCAGTATTGTAGTAAGGACAATACTGCACCATCTCTTCAAACTTCGCAGCATATTCTGCTACAGTCATACCACCTTGCTTCAGTTCCAAAAACTCGATCTCCTTAGCACTACGAATGTCTTCCGGAAAGTACTTCTCCAGAAAACTTTTACGAACCACATCCCAAGTGATAGTAGTTCCTACAGTCACCCACCTCTGGTGGCAATTATCTCACCAAGCTTCAGCCTCACCCTCCAGCATGTGAGTACCAAACCTCACCTTTTGCTCATCACTGCAATTCATGGTTCTGAAAATCTTTTCAATCGCCTTCAGCCACTTCTGTGCAGCTTCAGGGTCCGAAACTCCTCCTTCAAAGGTCGGCGGCTTGTTGCTCCGGAACTACGCCAAATCTATAAATTGGTCACCCGCAGCTTGGTTCTAGTTAGCAACTGTCTGCGACATCGCTTGCATAGCAGCAACCAAAGCAGCATCGTTCCTTCCTGCCATACTGCTCAACAATAACAACACCAGGTTAAACGATACACAATCTCTATCCTAAAGGACAGCATCAACTCGACTCAACAACACTGGCCGGACGGACCGACCTGCTCTGATACCAATTGTAACACCCCACTTCCCAAAACAATTAAAATAATAAACATTATAAATAAACATTAGAGTATTTCTTCCCAAGTGGGATATCACATAGCAAAACCAACATTTCCTTTAAAAAGGTTTTCTCCAAAATATAGCGGAAAATAACAAAATAGTAAAATCCAACAAAGTTTTGATACGTTCACAGGAAATTAAAATACAAGTTCAACAAACAATAACAAAACACCCAAGTCTCGTGCTACGTATCAGAACATCCTAGACTCGACTGGCACACCATAATCCAAGCTAGCTAAGTACCTGGATTATCTGTACTTCCGGAGAAGCACAAACCACAACAACAACAGAGGGGTGAGAAAACATGATCAAAATATATATTGGTAATTACATACATGAAATAAGGCAGTAACTACAAGGCATATAACTCATTACCCAACATTCAACAATCACGACACATAGTCCACAATCAACATGTACACCATAATGCAAATATGCAACACAACACCATGCATGCGGTACCGACTCATTGGTTCATTCTATGGAACCCGGACAGATCATCTACACCATGATCCACCCTCACCATTCCCCACTCAAAGGAATACGATGAATCACTTACACTCCCTCGAGCAATGACTCATTCCACCACCACTACACCATAATATGCATGACAACAAATGCATACCAATAAACACAAGCATACATTGTGCATACGATTCACAGATCACACCATCATACATCATATATATATATATATATATATATATATATATATATATATATATATATATATATATATATTGTGTGTGTGTGTGTGTGTGTATATATATATATATATATATATATATATATATATATATATATATATATATATATATATATATATATATATATATATATATATATATATATATATATATATATATATATATATATATATATATATATATATATATATATATATATATATATATATATATATATATATATATATATATATATATATATATATATATATATATATATATATGTATGTGTGTGTATATATATATATATATATATATATATATATATATATATATATATATATATATATATATATATATATATATATATATATGTATATATATATATATATATATATATATATATATATATATATATATATATATATATGTATGTGTGTGTATATATATATATATATATATATATATATATATATATATATATATATATATATATATATATATGTATGTGTGTATATATATATATATATACACACATACATATATATATATATATATATATATATATATATATATATATATATATATATATATATATATATATATATATGTCATACACCAATTAATCGTACATCACATGAACATTAGGGAATTCACTTCCTATCCCCACTCGTACAACCTACGTTCACCACTCACCATCCCTACAACTTATCATGATCAAATGGGATCCTACGAGACTAAGGCTCAAGGAAAAACAACACCAAAACCATATTCTGCTGCTACGTTCGCTGGGACATTCGCCAGGCGAAGCCCCGCAGTGAACCTTCGCTGTCGTTCGCCAGGCGAACCTGCTGGCGAAGCCCCTTTCCACTATCGCGTATTCGCCAGGCGAAGGAATCATTCGTCAGGTGAACCTTCGCTGGCCACACTCGCCAGGAGAAGTTCCTACCCTTTTGGTCTGGGATTTAATTCAGAATTACTCGCTAACACTTGCCTCCGTCCGCCAGGCGAAGCTTCGCCAACACTCTCCAGGCGAAACCCAGCGAATGCTGCGATACACCAAAAATCCTCACAGTTCTGCAGTGCCATCTAAGCCAAATCAGTCTAACTTTTTACTTCCAACTCACATCCTATTATCAGTACCAATAGTGCACGTAATTCAAATCAATCGTTTCCTAATCCATATCCCAAAATCAACACTTAAATATTTTATCGATACATCAAAAGGTCACACAGAAATTCCCTAAACCATAAACACGACCTATACACTAAACTCACCAAAAACAACAATTCATCAACAATCTAACAACATCATATTTCGATTCATCATTATTAAATGCTAAATATCAACATCAATCAATGATTATCAACATGCCAATATAAAATTTCATATATCGACATGTTCCTACGGGGTTAAGGAAATCCCCTATACCCTATACATGTATGAACCATCCCAATAAAGTTTCTCCCCCCTTACCTGGATAATTGCTCTGATCGGTGGAAATCCTCCTAGATTGGATCGCTTGACTATCTCTCTTCTCCTCTGTTCTTCGTATCTTTTTCTCCCCACTTTTTTCCAATTCTCTCGTATCCTTTTCTCTTCTCCCTTTTCTAATTCTTTCTTATTTCCCTTCTTACCCCTTCAACTTCTATTTTATTTAATCCCAACTAATAATAATAATAAAATAATATAATAATACTAATATTAATAATAATAATACTGATAACAACAATAATAATAATAATAAAATAATATTATTATCTCTCCAATAATCATAATAATGCTAATAATAATAATAATAAAATAATAAGATTAATACTATTATATTACTATTATCCTTTACATTATTATATCTACACCAAATCACCACCAACAATCCTCCCATATCAGGACACCCACCCTTCATAATCAAACACGTCCTCACCCAAAAAGGGTACACTAATATTTAATAAATAACATAATACTTAAAATGACTAAATAATTAAAATGGGTGTTACAGCAACCCCTCACGTGAAATCATGGCATCGATCCCCATACGGAGATCATGGATCCCTAGTTGAAGTCAGGATATCGTACCCTCCAGTAAAGTCGTATCATATCCCCGGGTGGAAGTCATGATATTTTTCTCCCCAGGGAAGTTTAGGATGTTGAAGCCAGAGGTGGTTCTACAATTAACTTTTCCTATCCCTCGATAGAGGTACTGTTGCAGAGGTCGTCAGGGTATTCCTGTCGAGATGTTTATTTCATCTCATGTCTCCTCTCTCACCTGTTTTGTCAGCATAAGCATAAGCATGAGCATTACATACTCATTTTCATTTCATTGTCATACACATGGACATACGCATTAGTGTATACATGTTTGCTAGTTGTTGTCCACTGTCATTACCGCCGAGTAACTGGGTTGGTCCGCTCTTTTCAAGTAGATCGTCAGCCCTAAGCATAAAATACTTGTTTGTTCCAAGTGTCCCCACAGAGTTCAACCCTCGTGGACGATGGTTATTTCTGTTACCTTTCCGCGCTAGGATAAGGTAATTCCCATTTGAGTTCGTTCCCTCAAGGGAGTCTTGTTTGTTAGTTCTTTCTAGCCCAATCCTAGAATGAACTTCAGTCTTGTCGGTCATCGAACCTATCTGGACATGCATTTATTTTCCACTATCTGTCAAGGAAAGCCTTCACAATCCTTTGCAGATATGTGAAAGCTCTCGCCTGAGAAGCTTATCACTACAATTGTCATTACAGTACATCTTACAACAACCGGTATGCGACTGTTCTCAGCCGAGAAGCCTATCATTATATCACCTTCATTACAACTTTCATTACAATTTTTCATTACACTCTACAATTGATCTTCTCGTACAAGAAGCTCATTATTTCATTACAATTTTCATTACAACTTTTATTACCACTTTTATTACAACCTTCATTGCATTACCTATTACCACCTCTACAAGCAGTTCTCACCCGAGAAGCTTATCATTGCCACTCTTGCAGATAATCGGTGTTTCTTGTCTGAGAAGCTTATCCCATCTTCGTTATGACTTGCAGCAAATGGCCATCTCCATCGAGCAGTTTGGTTTCCATTTTTCTTTTCATCCTGAAGTGCGAGGAGGTTGAACTGAAGCATATTCAGGAGAGTACAAAATCTTGAAGTATGAAGAAGTTCATTTTATCCTTTAGTAAAAGAAGGATCTGAATCATGTTCAAGAGAGTACAAAATCTTGAAGTATGAGGAAGTTCATTTTATCCTTTAGTAAAAGAAGGATCTGAATCATGTTCAAGAGAATACAAAATCTTGAAGCATGAGGAAGTTCATTTTATCCTTTAGTAAAAGAAGGATCTGAATCATGTTCAAGAGAGTAAAAAATCTTGAAGTATGAGGAAGTTCATTTTATCTTTTAGTAAAAGAAAAATCTGAATCATATTCAAGAGAGTACAAAATCTTGAAGTATGAGGAAGTTCATTTTATCCTTTAGTAAAAGAAGGATCTGAATCATGTTTAAGAGAGTACAAAATCTTGAAGTATGAGGAAGTTCATTTTATCCTTTAGTAAAAGAAGGATCTGAATCATGTTCAAGAGAGTACAAAATCTTGAGGTATGAGGAAGTTCATTTTATCCTTTAGTAAAAGAAGGATCTGAATCATATTCAAGAGAGTACAAAACCTTGAAGTATGAAGAAGTTCATTTTATCATTTAGTAAAAGAAGAATCTGAATTGTATTCCGGGCACCGACCTTAAATATGAAGAGGTTTATTTATCAGATGAGTGACAATCCCTCCAGCGGAGCTCATCAATCAATCAATTTTTCATCAATTATCCACAGATAAGTGACAATCTCTTTATTTGAGAGCTTATCCAGTTTGGCGTTTAAGCCCCTTCCATCGATAAGTGGCAGTTCTCTCTCGAGAAAGCTTATCAGGACATTTCCCATTAAAGACCATTTTATTTTGGCATACAACCGATTTTTACCCTATATATTATCTACGGATTCCTAAATTCCGTTTGATCCTGTCACGAGGGAGAGTTTACAGAAGCGCGGATGTTATTCTTTGCTCAATGCTCCAACACCTTGTTAATTGATCCTACAGTCGTACATATCCAATTTTACTTTTACTCTAGAGTATCAGTCGGGCACGCTTGAACTTGTTGATAATTACTCTTAGATATTCCCCGGTGGAGGCTGTCTCACTAGTACCATCTCCATTGTGGATCTCGTTCTTACCTTTCCTTGTCTAAAAGTGACAATTGGTCGTGTTAGCACCAGTTGACTATCCCTTTAGAATTCCCCAGTGCGTCATATTCCCAGTGTGGTTCGTTCGTCGCGTCTGTCCCCTATGTCGTCGTATTCCCAGTGTAGTAATCACGTCATATTTTAATTTATTACTAAAACCTTCTTTTTATTATTAAAACTTTTTTTTATAGTAAAACCTTTTTTAAAATTAAATTTTTTCTTAAACTAAAACGCCTTTTTGAGGATGAAAGCCTTTGTGTTTCAAAAATCAAAATCCTTTTTAAAATTAAAACCTTTTAAAATTAAAACTTTTTTTTTATTTTAAAATTTTTAAATAAATTAATACTAACATTTTTCAACACTAGACTTAAAATTATTTTCAGTTACTTACAAACCCTTTCATTATAATTTCTAACCTAAAAATCTAAAATAAAAATTCTCAGCATTCCCGTTAATTATCATCTGACTTTTATTGACCCTCATTTTGGTCGTGGCTACTAATCCTTTATTTTTTTCACATTTATTTTTATGGTTGTAATTTATGCGAGGACATCGTCGCTTTTATTTCGTTATTATTATTACATTCTTTGGGTTGTAATTTATGCGAGGCTATCATCGCAGTTATTTATTTTTGCATTTTGGGATTTGTAATTTACGCGAGTGATCGTCACGATGCTTTCTTTTACCGCTTTCATTATCTTTCGTACTTTAATTCTGCCATATAATATTTTTCCATATTTGCATGTTTTACCGTTAATTTTCTCCTCCGAAGGAATTAGGTTTAGTCGTTTGACCGCCGAGTCAATAACCCTAATTTTTGACCGTTTCAAACCCTAATAGTTTAAGCGTCCCGCCGTGAACGAAAACGCCCTTTACCCTAGCTTTTATGTCAAAGAGCCGTCGTGCTCTGTTTTAGGGTTTCCCGCCGTGGAATCCCTAATTTAACCCTAATTTCAATTCAACCAATTCAACATAGAAATAGGAGTTTTAAGACTCCACGTAAGTGTGTCCTTAAGATACATTTACTTCCCCCTTGAAACCTTGACCATAGTCAAGAAGTTTCTAACCTCCCTCTCGAGGGGAACTACGATTACTCTGATTCCATTCCCTATCCAGGATACGCAGGCACAAGATGCGACGTCTTGCCGAGTAAACTTAGGAATAACCCTTAGGTCTTTTAGGTCACTCTATCCCTTAGCTCAATATATATTAAAGCAGATAATAAATAAAAATAAAAGGCATACAATAAACAAAAGGTTCATGTAGAGTACTACAGAAGTTTAGGGTGCTAGTACCTTCCCTAAGTTTAACCAACCCCTTACCTAGGTCTCTCCCCGCATTGTGTTTACGATGCAAAAATAGGTTTTCCCTCTTTTGACCTTTTCCTTCGGATAAATCAAAGAGCGGTTGTGAATTAAGAATTGTGATTCAAACTAATTAATAGTTTGATATCCTATTTCCACCGCAACAGTGAGTTTTTAGATCAGTTGTCCAGCAGAACCGGTGTAAAAGGTGTCATAGGTTTGTTTTTTACATCGGTTGTCCAGCAGAACCGATGTAAAAGGTGTCATAGGTATGTTTTTTACATCGGTTGCCTTTTTGGCCCGATGTAAAACGTGTGATACGTTTCTTCAAAAATTATGTTGTTATATCGGTTTCTAGGCGCACCCGATTTAAAATGTATGTTGTTTTTCTTAAACTTTTAGACTATTTTTTATCCAAATCGATGTGGAATCCCTGTAATTTTTTTTTGTACCTAATTTTTTTTTTTTCAACATCACACATATCACATTTAGCCCCTATTTGGTATGCAATTTTTCATATTTTTCCAACTAACCTTTTAGTTTCATTGCACCAAATAGTTAAGATGCACATATTCCTCAACATGAACAAATTGAGTTACCAACATACACACAAGTGTACAAAATTATATGTATGTTTACGCAGTGAACTAATTAATACAACAACAAAACCAGTGAAAACATACAAAAATATTCAACCATTTATAAGTCATTTCCCACACTTGAATTACCAACGTACAATCCACAAGAAGATGAGTTGTAGCTAGCTTCGGTAGACAACACCAAAATCACATTTGCTGACAATAAATAATAATACCAATAAACATCAGCAGACAATACCAAAGTCAAGAAACTCAAATTATATATATATATATATATATATATATATATATATATATATATATATATATATATATATATATATATATATATATATATATATATATATATATATATATATATATATATATATATATATATATATATATATATATATATATATATATATATATATATATATATATATATATATATATATATATATATATATATATATATATATATATATATATATATATATATATATATATATATATATATATATATATATATATATATATATATATATATATATATATATATATATATATATATATATATATATAACTTAATTTTTATATAACTCAAAGAAACATTTTCCCCAACGGAGTCGCAAATCATACAAATCATCTTGTGTTAATTCTGTTAGGTCATCAAATACCTACAATACGTAAATAACAATATAAAGTTATTCTTTGAAAATTCACCTTAAGTTGCAAAATGCAAAGTAAATAACAAAGTAAAGTTATTTTTATTACCTGCAACCAAGACTCGGTTATGTTAGTCGAGACAATATCTAACATGTTTTTTATGATATAGTACCCACAATCAATAGAGTTATGTTGTCGCCTTATCTACAAATGAATGACACAATTAGTGAATACTTATGATCAAATTAAATATAGAGTTATAATTTACATCACGCTTACTTTGGGTTGGAGCCATGTAGCCTTTTTTAGCTTTGTTTACAATTTTAGCAGTTTTAGAGTTTTTTTTATTGTATATGTTTTCATTAGATGTCGTGCACCCCAAGGTTTTTCCAAAACATGTTGTGCCTCTAGATGCCAAAGGTGTTGTTGTGAAGGAGGTAAATATTGACAACCAATTTAAAAATGAGAAAGAGTTTGAATTTCATGATCGCATGCTTCAATGGATTCACACTAAGGCCTCCAAATTAGATTTGGTGTAGTAATCAAAAGGTCTAATAATGGTTCAGATATAAGAGGTGCATTTGTGACAATGACATGCGAAATAAGTAAGAAATATAGACTTCTTCTATAGAATTTTAAACGATATGACACTAGTGTTGCACCCTAATTTTTGACCATAAGATCCCCTCCCTTTTTGCGCATATTTTCTTACGTGTCGTCTCTATGCTTTTATATGCGTTTTTCTTATGATTAACCAGCTCGTGCAGGTATGTTAAGGTGGAGATGATACTTACAATCCAATCCTTCCCAGCATGGTTTATCAAATCTTGAGCCAAGCTTTATCGAAGTTTACGACAAGGCTCGCAAGCTGATTTGAGCTCAATGGCTTTTATCTGACTCCAAAATTAAAGGCAGTCTATTGATGTGTAAAAAGTTGGGTCTTATTCCACCGAAGAGAGTTCATCATATTCAAGCCCGTGATTAAATTCATACTACTAAGTTGTCACATAGGCTACGCAAATGGAATCTCACAAGAGCCAAGTTCATGGGTTATTTAAGATTGCAAGTTTAGTGGCGAATCCAATTCATTTAAGTTACTGAGGAAACTTCATATTTTTGACATTGTGAGGCTCAATTTCTTGATTTCACGATATGAACGTATCAAAAGATAGGAGGTTGAAATTCAATTGGTGAGAGGGCTACGGGAACGAACTCCAAAATTCATTATAAGTTGAATTATTTGCATAGAAGTTCATTAAGCTTCACTAAGTTTGATCCGCCAAGCAAAGACTACTCATGAAAACTTCGTACGATTTAACCATTTGACAATATCGCAACTTTTAGTTTGTATATGATTTCTACATCATTGGAGTACTTTGTGAGCACCAAGATAATTCAACTACAGTCGTATTAAGCAAATATGGATTACAAAATTTGTGATATATGAAGTACTCAATAATAATTTTACAAACAAAATTTATCCAAGTTACAGTCTCGAACTTCTACAACTCAAACTCCACTAATTCAACACTTTTCAAAGGTCCTGAAAAGCCAAGCTTTCTTTGAGCAGCCATTAATATTTCTCATTCCCGCAATCGCCACGTACGATAAACTTTGCCTTGCTTATGTGTATGGTTTCGTTTGGAACACTGCTGGCACCTGAAAATAAGAGGATAGATTAAGTCACAAGATTTTGATAAACTTACGGTACCCAGTTGGCCAACATAACAAGGTTTGGACCATTGGTCTATCAGAAAGAAATAAGAAGGATATTATGGAAGCCATTCTCCCTCGGGCACAAGTAAATCAATGCAATTTGAAGGCGAGCTTACCTGAGTACATCTGAAGGCAGGCGGTAGCAAACCGATGGTAATTTAGTCACGTTACTCCTGGTAAACAGTGAGTTTGGCAGTGATTTTATTCATGTATGTATGACTTGAATTAAAGTCACGACTTCCGCTCCACCGCACCTCACCGACCAAAACTAGATTGCTGCACATAAAAGATAGTTAAAGATGGAACCATTCAGCATACAAGTCCATGAATTTCAGAAGATTTACTTATGTTAAGCTCAGAGTAATTCAACTTGATGATCCCTTGATGTCAAAGGCTAACGAACATATCTCGAGAAGCCAATTGGTGTGGCAGGCGAGTTTCTGTCACGATTACGCAACCAAAGCAGATGCCTGTCAACAAAAAATCGTAATTTCATGTTCCAACCTTTTTAGATGTAGACCATTGCAATACATTGGATTATAACACAAAATCAAAAAGCTGTGAGGAGTTTAACCAAAAGTACTTATAGCTACCAACTTACAATGTTATAAGTTACCAAACCCATCCTACACATGTTGAGCTCACGGTAGCAATCCACGACAAAACAGAAGTAGAACCGTGTTAATTATCCTAACACGAAGGTCATAAGCACGAGGAAGCCAAAGAAAAGCACATTATAGTATCAAGTTTTCAAAATGTATCAGCAGTTTTGACGGTTAGCAACAGGTTTTCCTTCTGATTTGAAGAATTCAGGGATAGAAAAGATGGATTAGAGTCAAGCATTAAATAAAATAAAGACTTACAAGTTTAAACGTCGAGAGCACAGCAGATACGGTTTTAAATGAGCACGATAGTGAAGCATCATAGCGGCAATCCTTGTCCTGACCCTGATTCCATTGAGTTATGTGTCCCCTCGCGAGCCGAACAGGTCTTTAATTGAAATGAATCATGCACGTACCCTGCAACAGAAGAACCTGTCATTAGAATCCAAATTCGCAGCACTCATCAGCCATAAACCAGAGGAATCACATCAAGCTTTGTCCCTGATATGATGACAGGATTACCAATAAGAATTCGTTGATAGCACTTTAATACAACGTCAGTTCAAAATTTTGGAGTCTTACTCTATAAGAGATGAAGGCCACAATGTCGGTAAATCTAGCATTATCAAACATGAGTCTGACGTCGACTTGGCAACCAACAGTCGAAGATTTCCTGCAAAATTTAGCATCAGTAACCGCCCACCTCCACCGCTGTCGTTACAATCATCAGTGTCGAACATAGTTACTTCCATTCCGACCAATTCACCTCAAAATGGTTAAACCAACCGAACACGATACCGAAAACAACAGCAATACAAAAGTAGCATCAGCATATTAAGTACTTTTCAGCAAGCACCAGTCACATGCATAAGCTGCAGTCGGGGACCAATCTGGATGAGAGTTTTTCAACACCGCTACAATGCCGCTGAGACAAGGACAAGAGACCGAGACTTCGTTTATACAATCTTAGATCACTAAACCAGCTGCATAGGTCACTTCAAGAATAGCAAGTGCTGAAACTTAAGACCCCTCTTTGTCATACGGTTCACCATGCCAAAGTTGCCACAAGCACATGTAAAGTAAATTCAGACAAAACATTAGTTCCAAATCCTGGATGAAGTTGTCGTCTTGTCCCGAAGAACTGCTACCAAAGTCATCAAAGGTTACCGAGGGAATCATGTTGTGGTGACGACATATAAAACCATCCATCTATCTGAAAAAGGGAATGAGGAGCACATTAGAAGCAATTCATATACAAAGATATCAATTCACTTACATTAAGAAATCAGCACACCTCTAGCCAACCTTACTTAACAGCGCACCATTCCGTAATCCATAAGGCTCTATCTACAAGACGTGTCGAAGCACGATTCCAGCTCCATTCGGCGACACCCTCGTTTTCCTGCATAAAGCAATTACCCGACAAGTCAATACGAGTTACTCCAAGAATTACTACGAGACTCCCGCGGCATGACTCTACTCTTCAACAACGACGTGCACAAATGAGTTACTCCAAACACCATCATTGGAGCACATGAGAAAAAGAAACAACATTAGATACACATCAAACTTAATGTGAAGGCAAGAGTGGAGAGCAAAGTAAACAATAACCTTGTTGTACCTTTTCTTTTGTTCGCAAGAGAGAACTCCGAACACTTCCACGTAAGTCTACACCAGAGAACACCAGGAAAAATCGTGGCTTATTACATCAAATGTCAAGTTGCTACTTTGGGCGTCTAGTCCATCTTTTGGCCCAAAATCAACTGTTATCCGCACCTGCCAAGTCACGAATTCAGAGTTAATAACTCAATCAAAGAATATACCCGTGTAAGAAGAATATTCGAAAAAGATCCCATCAAATCCAAGACACTGAACCTGGACAATATTAAACAATTGATACACAAAATCAGAAATTGGGATTTCAGTTAATACATATCATTTGCAATCAGACAAATTAATCCCAAATAGGCAAGGATTTGAATTGTTTCCAAGAGAATTCCGACATGTCTCAGACACCTTCAAACAGAAAAGGAAAGGAGTTATCATCATGTTTTGCTCTCAACAGCTATAAAAGGATTCCAAATCGAGATAGAGAGGGGGAACGATACGAAGAAATCGATTCACAAAAATCACACAGAAAAATCCCCACAAACAGTCGCGGCTAGGAATCCCCAAACTCCTAAATCCAAAACCCTAGAAAGCATAGGAGTTTGAGAGAAGGAAGACTTATCTCTTCAATCGTTGGAGCTTTCGCAAACCGCCGAGAACCCTCAATCGACGAACCCACCGCAAATCCACCATCGCGAATCCGAACTTATCCTCAACTCCGGCACCGACCGCGACCATCATACCGTCGGTAACGCCCTATCCCCTTTTTGAATTCTTAAACTATTGATGCTTGATGTTTGTTTGCAGATTCGAAACATGATGAGATGAAGGAGAATGAAGTGCGATCGAGAGAGGAGTCGCGAAGGAGGTTCGAAGGATGAGAGAGGGAGACGAACGGAAATCGATTTGGGATTTCTGGGAAACCTAGGGTTTCCGTTGCTTTTCTTTTTTGTTGTTGGTTTTTATTCACCTGTAATTATCCCCATGTTCACACACTACACACAACACCACTAAATCACTCCCTAATCTTAATTAACCATTTTAATTACCCCCTAATCATCACTAAATCATTTTTATTAAAATAAATCGTTTTTTTTTCATAATTCAAACTAATACTTTATCCCATTAATTAGTTAATCTGTTTTTCATTTCTTTTATTTTAATTTAATAAATCATTTTCTAAATAAATAATGATATATTTCCCCATTTCATACTTAAAATAACTTTTGTTAAATAAATTATAATAACTTTTTATATTAAAAACTACAAACCCCATTTTAATGAATTTCTATTTAATTAAAATCAACTCACATCTATAACTTCTTTTTAAATAATTAAATTTAAATCAACTTCTTTTTTTTATCAATTCCAGTCAGCAAAGCAAATTTTTATCCAAATTAATCAATTCACCCTGATCAATCCAATTAAAATCAATCTTGCAGTTAAAATCAATCAACATCGCAAAACAATTCAATCAACCACACCTCACATTCACGACACTCGCACCTACACTTAGCGCTTTCATGCGTGTGTATGGCTTTACATTTCTGCAATTTATTTATTGCAATTTACATTATCGTATTTGCATTTTCTCGCATCACATTCCGTCCAAAGGAAAAACCTACACATGAGTCAACACTTGTGTGTAGTGCACGTCATTTGCATCATTTCCCCACGATCCTTGATTCCATTCAAGTTGATCGCTTAAGATAGATCCTACCCCATAGGAAGGACCATTATCTATACAACTTAGACAAACAAACAACATTATACAACTTTTTCAAACACAATAGAGAATAGATGTTAATCATCTTAAGTGAGATATAATCTCCACCCCCACAATAATACAATCAAACATGTAGGAACTTTGCCTTAAGAGTGATAAAGGCATACTCGTCAAACAATCCGAGTACTTAAGCCCTTTTCTTAAGACGATGCAAAGACTATTTTCCTACAACCCCCTTTACACTTGTGGTGGTTACATCTCCCTTAACATGAAGACTCATCTCTTCTCCTAAACCCAATCAAAACAACTACCCTAAACCCGTAGGAACTTTGACCACAGTCAAAGAGCTCCTCTAACCCTTTAGGGGAACTACAAGTACTCTGATTCCACTCCCGTAAGGATATGTAGGCATAAGATGCGATATCTTATCGAGTATACTTAGATATAAACCCTTAGGTCTTTAACCATTAAGCAGATAAACACTTAGCAATAAACAAATATAAAATAAGAGGTTCCTGTAGAGTACTACAGAAACTTAGGATGCTAGTACCTTCCCTAAGTTTAACCAACCCTCGAACCTATAACAATCTAGCTTGCATTTGCATTGCATTGTGGGAATTTCGATCTTTATCCCTTCCTTTGGACAAATCAAAGTTCGATTGTAAATGAATAAAGGTTCAAACTAATCAATAGTTTGGTATCCAAAATTTCACCGCGACAGAAATGGCGACTTCACTGGGGACGACCTTAGTGGGTTTCCCTAACTTGTTTATTTTTACTTGCTTATTGTTATATTTGATTATCTGCTTATTTGTATAATTGTTTATCTATTTCTTTTGGGTTATTATCCTTGAGTGGTGAGACGAAGTCCTACACCCGGACTTGAGAGAAATTAAGATAGGATGGTGATATATTCGATGAGGCTTATAGGGAGTGAGTCCCGACTAAGTTGATTCGAGAATCCCGCTTAGTTGAGACCCTTTTGAAAATGGTTCGGTTGAACGAGTTTAGTCGTGAAAACTTTTACTATTCTCAATTGGAGTCCATGATACTAAGGACCGTAGTTACCTTTAACCCCACTTTGGCCTTTATTAGGATGTAGTGCGAGGCTATGAGGGAGTAAGTCCCGAAATAGTGCTACGCGAAGCTACACTCAAAAGAAGTTCTCTTGAGAATATTATTAATCCTCAAGTTAGTTGAGAAATTGATAATATCCAATAGATGGACTAATGACTTTGGGACCTTTTTTTAGAACCCAGTTCTGCAGGTACCATCCACCTTTAGTCCTTATCCTTTGGGAATGGGTATACCCTTGGCTCCATGCTCGTTGCAAACTTATGGTCCCCTTTGTTTGTTTGTCCTTGTCTATCTATGTGCTTACTTGTGTTTGTTGCATTCATAAAGCATCATTTTGCATTGGTTTCATGGGATTCCTAGTTTAGTTATAAACATTACAGAAACCAATATGTATTACAAAAGAAAATATTTTGGAAGTATTCTTTTAAGAGTCCTAACTTGGATGGCCTAAGGAAGTAGGAGTTCAGATTGAAGAAAACTCAAAAGACAAATACGAGAGACTTCCCTTATCATGAAGGATTGTTAGAAGTTCAAAAATACTTCCACCCATATTGAAGATCCAAGAAAACAAAGGATTCATTCCTCACTTTCCAACAAGAGATGGAGGATTTATTTTCCTCTATCAAACTAATCTTTAGACGTTGATCATGGACTACGTATATTCAAGAAGATCCAAGTAGAAGAGCGAATCAACAAGCGATGAAGGACTTCCTTAGGACTTTATTTAGCTATTATGTTGGGACTCTTACAAGAATGTTTCCTTGTAATACATTATCAATAAAATAATAATAAATGACTTTCCTTTGGTGCTCTGTGACGTTTATGAAAACTTGAGTTCCATGAAACCTTTCATTTTTTGCATTCTGCATTTTTGCATCCATCATTCAGCATTTCACATATGCATGTATCTCTCCTCTTTTGTGACTCATCCGGTCTTCTGTCTTTGTCTGTCAGTTGACACCTCGCCCATCTGACCAAGCTTGAAGTATTATTAAAGGATATTAAAGAGGACGAAGATATGGATCGCATGACTAGATTCAGATTAAGGTCTAAACCGATATTTCACCGTCCCTCCGACGAATTTGTGCCTGCTCAACTTCAGCCCATGCGAGACAACCTGTTTGCTGACTTTCAGAATGTTCATGCTGAGAAGGAAGTGGACGATCCTGGGCTTATAGCATTCGAAAATGAACTTCGTGACTTCAAAGAACGATGGAAAATGATGAAGAGGAACCGTGCACCTGATTTTTATGCTCATGACCTGCGCCTAGTTCCAAACCTAGTTGCCCCTCCGGAATTCCAAATGCCCACCTTCGAAGTGTACAAAGGTACGATTTGTCCAAGGTATCATTTGATGATGTTTTGTCAGAAGATGACTGCTTACCTTGGGAACGACAAACTAATGATTCATTGCTTTCAAGAAAGTTTGTGTGGAGCACCGTTAACATGGTATATGAAGCTACAAAGGAACCACATTCAGTCTTGGGAAGACTTAGTTGTTGCTTTTGTGAAGCAATACCATCAAAACTTGGGTATAGCCCCAGACAATGAAGATGACAGTGGACCTTCCAGAGAATTCATAGCTCCGGTACCCCATCCTCAACATCAGTATGCAATGCCTGCTCAGCGTGAACAACAACCATCTCCTAGGCAGAGGTTGGCCTCTCCAGATCAACCACAGAATCGACGATTCCGGAAAAGGTATCAAAGGATGCCTCTGGATACTCCAAGAGAAGTAATTCACCGGTTTGATCCCATCCCTGTGAAGTATGCTGACTTGTTTCCAGCTCTGATTCAAAGAGGTCATATCCAGATAAGAGCTCCACCTATGGTACCTAAGAAGTTTCCATACTGGTACAAAGCCAACAGATTTTGCCTGTACCATCGAGGTGCTCCGGGGCACGACATAGAGAGTTGTTACGGTATGAAAGCAGACGTTCAAAGTTTGGTCAAATGTGGAATCTTATTCTTTGAGGGTTCCATCCCTTATGTGAGAGATAGTCTCGTATCTCAACAAGGTTCGTCCTCCACGTGCATGATTCAAGGTCGTCAACACCGCGTCTGAAAGCGGCGCACCAGACATTTCTGCATGTCTCTCCAGTCTACATGAAAGTACAATAAAGATCTTGGAAAGGACTCTCTGAAGAAGTTTATTTTATTTTGTTTATTTCTTTGGTTGAAAGCATATTTGGTGTGTAAGAACTTTCTATTTTGAATAAGAAATGCAATAACTGTTTGTCTTGAAGAAATCCATTCGTTTTCACTCAAATTATTTTTCAAAAGTATTTATAATGCCGACGTTTACCCGATCTCTTGCTCTGACAGAGAATTGGAAGGAAGATGATGAGGTAAAACACATGATCTCTTGTTGTATGCTTCGAATAAGAACCCTACTGATGATGTAAGGCATTATTTCAACCATCTAAACACCAACATAGGTAAACCTTGAGAAAATATTTGTTTTTTCTCCCGAACCGAAACCTCGTCTTTGGCCTGGGGCAGGGTAATATCAAAAATAATGAACATCTTCAAAAATTGGGTGGGCACAAATATACTAACCCTTTATTCCTCCATTTTACCAGTCATAAATTAAGCCCATATACAACCTTCAAAGTCCTGATTGAAGTAAGGTTTAGTTCAAAAGCATACTCGATGAGATATTGTTTCCTGACTCCTTGAGCTATGCTCAAATTAAATCGGCTTTATAAATCTATATCCTAACTAGTGGTTTCGATCACAAGTTATTGCGATATCTCCTTTCAAAAAAAAAACTTCAAGACAAACGTGTTGCATTACCCGTTTCGAAATTAATATTTCTGACTTGCTAAATGCGCTTGACATCTTAGAAAGATTATATACGAATGTTGATGGATTTGAAGACTTTGCCAACCTGGGGCAAGTTATTTTTCAAGAGGTTCGATCCGTACCAGTCTTGGTTGACTCAGTTATACCGCCAATCAGGGGCAGTTACGTCGAGATCCGGGGAATCTCTAGAGAGTTTGAAAATAGTGGAGCATTTGGACATCATGTTTTCTGTAAAATCCTCTCTAGATGTTGTTTCTTAAACCATAGACTTGGGGCATTTGAAAATTTGAAGCGAGGCGGATGTTTATTTCATCCCCGTGAAGTTTCTACGACATATTCAGCAACTATGTTATCCAGGTTTCCCCACTGAAATGGATATTTATTTTATCCCTTTCGAAACCTCAAAGTGGCTTTGATTCATCTCAACAATCTCTTCAGCAAGATCAAGTTGTTATATCCCCAAATGAAGTGTTTCTCTACTCCCCCAATTGAAGTTTTTTGAAGCTTTGAAGCAGAATTGAGATCCTATATCTGGTTCTCCGTCTATCCCCAGTGGTACTTCCATCTTCGAAGATTGGTCGAGATGTTTATCCCGAGATGTTTATTTCATCTTCGATCGCCTCTTTCTGTTTGTTTCGTCAGCATAGGCATACACATAGCATATAAGTAGACAGCATGGCATATGCATTTGTTTGCATTCTTTGTGTTCTGTCGCTTTGGCTGTAGTTATCCCTAGGTGTATGAGTGTGTCTTATCCCTCCAATTAGAGTTATCAACCCTAGGCAGAAATAGCATAATGTTTCATTTTCCCCATGAAGTTCAACCCTCGTGGAAGACGGTTATTTTAGTACAATTCCATTTGAGTTCATACCTCAATGGTCAAGTCTTGCTTGACAGTTTCTTTTTGGCTACTTCCCGAATCGAACTTCGGTCTTTTGACAATCACATCATGGACATCTCCAACCTTTGAACATGGATTAAGTGTGCATTTATTTTGCACCCTATTCCCCAGGAAGAGTATTCATGAAGACAGACATTTCTTCAACAAATTTTTCTCAAACATCTACATCTATCTCTTTATTTGAGCAACTCGTTTTGATCAGGGTCTTATTCAAAACAGCGAACAACAGTTCTACAAGACAGATCATGTACCCTCCATTGGGTCCTTCAACATTATTGATTCATCAAAGAAGACGGTTACAAGACATCTCTCTTTATTTGAGAGCTCACAGAATATTTTACAACTACAACAACTAGTTCAAGAAAATATGAGTGTCCCTTTAAGTTATGTGGTCATATGTTTGGCAAATAAGAGATGGAGATTTAATGTATTATGTGGTTTACATAACCATGATTTGTGTGAAAAGTTATCTGGTCATTCAATTGCGTGTCGCCTCATGCCGAAAGAGAACGAACTCGTTTCAAACATGATAATGAATTTGGTTCAACTGAAAAACATACTTGCAACTTTAAAACACAAAAGACCCAAAAATATCTCAAATATCAAGCAAGTGTACAATATTTGATACCAATATAACAAAGTGCTAAGGGGGGATAAAGGTGAAATGCAACAACTATTGAAACTCTTTTATGATAACAATTATGTTTTTAGGTACCGAACGTGCAAGGATGAATTAACCGTAAGAGATATATTTTGGACTCATCCTCATTCCATCAAGTTGTTTAACATGTTCCATATTGTGCTCTCTTCTTTGACACATTGACTTCCAACTTCCTCGGTGATGGATTCAAAGGTTATACCCTTGTTCTTATTTTATGACCTTTAATTGATAGACATCTCAAAGGCTTATAAGGAACCAATGAGTTTATTAACCTTTATACTACTTAGGTCCTAAGCTTCTTCAATAACACTTAGTTTCATATTCAACCTCTTACGCAATGATCTGAGAATCTTTCTTGCAAGTTTTTTTCAAACATCATTTCAATTAAGGCAAAGGATATGTTGGAAATGTCACACAGACTAATATGAAAGTGACTCACAATTTCCTATTCATTCATACTTAGGTTCTCAAATTTTCTTGTTATGAGCTGCATCCTTGACATACGAACCTTGGATGTGCCTTCATGTACAGTTTTCATGATCTCTTATGCTTCTTTAGCTTCTGATCATGAGTTGATAAGCCCGAACATATTTTTATCCCATGCCATTGAAAATCACATATAATGTCGTGGATTTCCCAAAGGCTTCATTATCTTTAGCACCAGCCCAATCAACCTCTGATTTTAGGATGATTGTACCATCTTTAGAGGTAATCATTAAATGTTTCCATCCCTTAATCATGTTTTTCCATGCCTTGTTTCTCAAGGACTTGAGAAAATCCACCATTATCACCTTCTAATAATCATAATTTGTGCCATATAAAATAGGTCATTTGTTGACTAATCCTCTATCTTTAATGGTCTCTATTTAAGTGAAATTTATTTTCCATAGAGCTTACTCAACAAGCTAGGTTTCCTACTCTGATGTCAATTGAAATTTATTTCCTCTAGGGATAGATGTCAAACTTGATTCTTCGACAACCGATTCGACAAGATACACCAGAACCACTACAATATCAAGTACTAGATGATGGAGCATAAAAGCAATAAAGAAAACAATTAATTATTTATCCAGTTGTGTGAAACTACACATATGTCTAAGGGACTGAGTCCACAACATTTCTCTAAAAATTTCTCCACTCAAGCTCAAGAGAATAATTTCAATTGGCACTATGCAAATAGATAATTGCATGTCTCTCGCTACTTGGATTTAGAACTCTTCAAAGATTGTGATTTCACAGAAACCTTTAACTCTGCGGGGGAAAGAAACATCATTTTTTAGAAACCCCAAGAGAGATGCCCCAAATTGGTAATAATGTTTTATGCAAATCTCAATTGCAGAGATGAAATTATTAAGTCCAAAGTCAAGGAGCGCCATATCACCTAATCTCTTGAAGATTTTGCACAAGTTTGTAACCTACCATTCATTGAACAAGATTATGATCAAACGAATCTTGAAGGCAATGAATTTAATTTCGATGTTGATGGTCACACTTTCTGAGTTGATCCTTCTTCCAGAATCCCATATTCATTCAATATTAGGCTTAAATGTCCAAACAGTAGATTGATTCATTATATAATGAATCAGGTGCTTTTCCCAAGGAAAAGTAAGTTTAGCATCATCCAAGAATCAGACGTCCCTGCAGTTGGTTTTTGGAAAACCAAGTTGAAAAAAATTGGGCTGATGTCATACTTCATCACATGCTAGATAGAAAAAAGAAAAACTCCATTCTACCGTATGCTGAATTAATCGCAATTTTTTTGATCTACATCAACTATAATTTCAGAGAAGAAGAACCGAAATTTATGCATACAAAGATAGGAAAGGAGATTATAAGCAGAATGGGGTACGCCATATAAGTAACGATGTGTTGTACGAGTCTTTGAATTATGCCTCAACATGAACCTCAAACACTTGCCCACACGCTCTTTAGGTTGAGGTTGTGAACCTCAAATTTTCTTGTTATGAGCTGCATCCTTGACTTACGAACCTTGGATGTGCCTTCATGTACAGTTTTCATGATCTCTTATGCTTCTTTAGCTTCTGATCATGAGTTGATAAGCCCGAACATATTTTTATCCCATGCCATTGAAAATCAAATATAATTCTTTGAATTTCCCAAAGGCTTCATTATCTTCAGCACCAGCTGTCGCTACTGCGAAAATCGGCGCCGGCTGAACAGAAGAGTCGCCATCGTGCGTTATTTATCCCACGGGAGGGAAAGGAAACGCTCAGAGTAAACCTCGCACAACACGGGAAAGGTATGGTCGTCGCAACCAAAACCTGGATTCGGGAGTCGGTTACGCAAGGGGAAGGTATTAGCACCCCTCACGTCCGTCGTACTCGACAGGATCCACGCTTGCTTGGGTTGTCTAAAGGATGCAAACAATCTATCTACGGCTGCTAAATCTAAACGGAAGGGAATTGACTCGATAGAGCGTCGCACTCTATGCCTACGTATTCTCAAGAGAGAAAGTCAGAGTCAACGTAGTTCGGGACTACGGGAAAAATGGCTCGCCAAGACCTCGCGTCTTGTGCCTACGTACTTCCACACTGCATGGAAGATCAGAGCTTTACGTAGTTCAAGCTAACTACGGCTAAACGAGATATTCTCACACAGCAGTGAGAAAATAAACTGGTTTTACAGGTACGGGAACCTATGGGAAAAACTACGGTCTGGTCTCAAATGCACTCGGGCAAGAGAAAAGGGGTAACAGTTAGTCGTCAGCAGGAAAGTCTCGATCGCACAGCAGCGAGAGAACAAAAGGTCAGTCGTTAGTGTGCTCGCTAGGATATCGCATCCTATGCCTACATATCCTCGTCTGGTACGAGGAATCAGAGCAGCTGTAGTTCGGCTACTATCGGGACCACAGCTCAAATCTCGTTTTATTAACATTCTGAAAAATGATTACAATGATTGAATACTGAAAAATAATCTCCTAGGAAATACTATTCTATCCTATCCTGAAAAATCAACTGGAAAGTAGTCCCCTAACAAGTGGACTTCTAAACTATCCTAAAATGGTGTAAAAGAATTTCTATGAAAAAGGTACTCTAAAAAATATTATATCTATACTAATATTTTTTCCAATATTTCTCTTCTCTTTTTTTTTTTTTTTTTTTCAGAATATTTTCCTCTCTTTTTCTATTTTCACCCTTTTTCTTTTTCTCTTTTATGCAAAATATTCTTCACATATTCTTTCTCATATTTTTTTCACATATTTCTATGTATTTTTCATATTTCTTTTTTCAATATTGTTTTCAACACACTTTTATTGTACTTCTTTTTCTTTTCCTATTTAATATTTCTTTATATTTTTTCTTATTCTAAAAACTAAACAAAAATAAAAAAAAATAAGGAAAAGAGAACAGGGGGGTACATCAGCTATTACAGGGGTAATACAAGTAAAACAGAAAAAACTGCAAACTGGGCCCAGCCCAGCTGTTTGATGCAAGAACCGGTGGGAGGTGTGGACCAAAAACGTAGGGTGCAGCCAGCAGTCCATCTCGTTGGGCCCAGCCCATTCTCAGCAGAGGAAAAAAAATGAGGGGAGGTGTCTCCAAAAAAAAGCTGTTGGGCCCCAAGGCCCACGACCTAACCCGGTCTCTTCCTCCCTTCCTCACTATCCTCACTCAGAAACCCTAAGATCCTTCTCCTTTCTCCCTCACAGCGCCGCCGTCACCTTCTCTGCATTCTCTCCGTTCAACCTTTCCTCAGCCTCACCTTTCATCAATTCTTATCATCAATCTCACGAGAAACAACAATGTCAACCATAAATCCATCGCTCTAACCTCTGGATCTACACACTCAACCATGGCTCGATCGCGTAAGTGCTTGAAGGAAATTCGTGGATGAAGAAGGACGGAGGAAGACTTCTGGATAAAGATCTTGGATCTTGGATGAACATTGAGCAAATTCTGAAAGAAACTGAGGAAAGTTGAACAATCTGGTGATTCTCGAGGATGAACATCTGGAAACGTTTGAAGATCTTGGAGTTCTGTTGAAGATTCGTTGAGCCCTAACTCGTGCCTGGATCCAGATGTTTGTTCTGATGATTTATGGAGCTTGATGATTCTTGCATGTTCTCGTTGCTGGCGATTGCTCTTGAAAACACGAATCGTTGAAGAAGATCACGGATCGTTGAGGAAGAACTCGTATCGTTGACGAAGATTGTTGGGGGAGATCCTTGAGGAATATTGAAGGAGATCCGGTGAACATGTTTGAAGATTAAACGAGTTGAAGATGTTCTTGATTGTTTGAAGTCTGACGATGATTGCTTGATGAAATTCTATGGTTCTCGTTGCAGATTATGGAAGACGAAGTTCTGGAGGTGCGATATGAACACTTGAAGGTTGTGAAGGTTGATGAACGTTCTGGAAAAATTCAAGAAGGTTTCTGGAATTTGGATGGTGAGGATGATGAAGGTTGGTCAGAATCTGGAATTTTCTGGGTTTGTTGGAGGTTTCCGGCGAGATGCACGGTGGTCGCCGGCCATGCATGCCGGCCGGTGAAGGTTTCAGGCGAGGACCAGTGGAGGGACGCGTGGCAGTGTGGGTGGAGGCAAGGGCTGCATGCTGGACGCGTGTCCCACGCGTGGCAGAGAGAGGAAAAGTCTGAAGTGAGGTGGCGTGAGATGACGGTGTAACGTGGGTCCTCTCTTCTGGCAACTGTTGCACCCCAAAATTTGCCCTCACAATACAAGACTTTGTGTTCCAAGGAGGTTCACAAGGTTCACAAAATTCACAATTGGTCAGAAGAGTTGACAATTCCCTCAGACAATGCACCTCCTAAGCAGTGCATCCAAAACTAGGGTTTTGACTTTAATCAGGCTAAATGGGCTTCCAAGACTTCAAGTGAGCTTCATAACATCTTATATGTGTATAAGAACCCCCATGTCAAGTTTCAAGACTTTTCTCAAAAGTTTGCTCAGTCAGATGATCAGATAAGTCAAAAGCAGTCAATGCAGTTAAAAGGTCAAACTGAGGTCAACTATGGTCAAACCAAAGTCAAACTTCATGATTTTTTTTGCCAACATCAAAGAGAGGTTGGGTGAGAAATATTATCATAATAACTGTAATACCCCAAATTTTGCCCTAAGATTTGTCGTCGCATTTCATTGCATTACTAACAAATTTGTGTAGTCGTTTGACTTTTTGCAGGTAAATATCATATGGCATGCATTTTTTTTTTCTAAAAAGTAAAAATGGCACAATTGGCAGGAGGACATGTGTAAGGAGTTATGAGTGTGAGAGGTTGAGAGTTCGAATCTCACCTTTGTCATTTTTTTTGTTTTTTATTATTTTTACTCTAAATTTTTCTATCTTTCATTAAAAAAATAACAAAAATAGTTTTTTATTATTATTTAATTATTATTTTCGTATTTTAATTAAATCATTTTTTAAAATATTATTTTTTTCACTTTTTTCTAAATTATTCATAAAAATATCCAAAAAATCATAAAATAAAAAATATTGAAAAAAATTTTGTTCTTTTTATAATATTTTTTATTTTAGGAATCAATAGGATTATTAGTTTTTATTTTAAGTTTATTTTAATTATTTTAAATTTTATTTTTTCTTAACTAATTATTTAGTTTGGGCTTTAAAATGGGCTTTAGGGACATTATTGACAATTTGGTGTTAACCCTAATTTGTTCCCTATATATACATGTGTTGCCTTGTTGGAAAAAAGGGGAGAATGAAAAAAACCTAAGAGGAGTGAGTGCCGTTTGCCGTTATTTAGTTTTCTTCTTCATCCATTACTATTGTTTCTTTTTCTTCATCGTTTACCGTTATTTCTTTTCCTTCATCTATTACTGTTGTTTCTTTTTCTTCATCTTTTACCGTTATTTCTTTTTCTTCATCTATTACCGTTATTTCTTTTTCTTTATCTATTACTGTTACGTTTATATATATATAATTTTTAAATTGTTAGAGTTTATATATATAAGATTTTTGATCGAATTATGTCGATACGATGTTTGCACATTTGTGTGCATGACGCGTGACATTTGTGTTAGTTCGATCTGGTTGCGATGATCGCATTTTTGTGTGAGCAATAATACTATTTTTTGCTTAATTTCTTTTTCTTTGCGATAAATTTTGTTTCGTCCGATTTAGATCTGGTTGCGATGAGCGCATTTCTGCGTTAGCAACATTGTTGGGTTATTTGGCACATTTAAAATTCATTATTGCTTTATTATTATTATTATTATTATTATTATTATTATTATTATTATTATTATCATTATTTATTATTATTATCATTATTATCATTATTATTACCATTATTATTATTATTGTTATCATTAATTTATTAAAATTTGTTATAATATAAAAATCTGTTTTTTTAAAATAAATAACATTAACATCTTTTCCAAATTAATATGAAAACCTATTATTTTTAAGAAAAACTTTTTTTTAGATAAATTTAAAATAATAACTAAAATCTTTTTTTTAAAATAATAACTAGAACCGTTATTTATTTTATTTTATTATTGTTCAATTCAAATTTCATTATCATATTGTATCTGCTCCTCTCATGTAACCTCGCGAACTTAACAATCGCTCTTTAAATTCTGCCTTTAAATTTCTGCTTGCATGGTTTAAATTATGACATTATCTCTATGTTTGCATGATTCAATTATCTCACGCGTTTACTATTATTTCTGTCACATTGCACACATCCGAAGGTTAGGTCTAACTGTTTGGCCGCCGCGCCAATAGTCCGTAAAACTTCACACATTCAATTTCAAATCCTCAAAACTACAAACTACAAACCCTAATTTTCACAAATGCCTCGCCGCAGGCAAAATTACAATTTTACCCTTAGCATTAGGTCAAAGAGCCGCCGCGCTCATTTTAGGGTTTCCCGCCGTGGAATCCCTAATTTAACCCTAATTACAACTTAACATTTCAACGTAGAGATTTGGAGTTTCTACACTCCACGTAAGCGTGTCCTTAAGATGCGTTTATTCCCCTTGAGACCTTGACCACAGTCAAGAAGTTTCTAACCTCCCTATTGAGGGGAACTACGATTACTCTGATTCCACTCCCGTAAGGATACGTAGGCACAAGATGCGATGTCTTGCCGAGTAAACTTAGAATTAACCCCCTTTATTATTTATTATTGCTTATTTATATTTTATTTATCTTTGCTATTTAATTATTTTGCTTATTATTTTGTAATTGTTTCTTGGATGTAAAGTTGTTTAATTATTTAATTATTATTATTATGGTTAGTAATTAGGGAGTGTAACAACATGTATGTAATATTAAAATAAATTTAGATCACTTTTAAATAAAGATAATTAAAATAAACACGTCACACACGTAAGTCGATTTTAATCGCCGTCTCACTTCCTAAGGATATCCCTCAAGTTGCCTACGAATAATGGTTAAGTGGGGTGTATAAAGCAAGTCCCTCAAATAGAAAAATCATCAAAGTCCCTTATGGTTGCCTTTACGAATCGAGTCCCTTTCGAAAAATGATGATGGTCCCTTATATGTGCTTATTACATCCCACAATGGCCTTCAAAGTCAAATTGTCCCTCACATGTCCCTTAACATCCAAAGTAAGGACTACCTACTCCATTATAGTAGGGATAGTCTTACTAAGGAAAGGATAAAGAATAAGAAAGACCTTAAAACAGTAGGGTAGGCTACTCCTAGATACTTGCTCACTTCAAAACTTTTTCACACTTAAACAAATTTCCAACAAAATTTTCAAACAAGTTTTTTCACATCCATACACGGATTATTATTAAACTATTCTGAAATTTTTTGCTATTCACACACTACACTTTCAAAACAATTCAAAAGTGAGCTTAAGTACCTAAGAGCCCATGGATAACCATGGATGAAAAGGGTGCTAACACCTTCCCTTTTCATAACCTACCCCCCGGACCCAAAATATTCTCTAAGGTCTTTCCTGTTCTTTTATAACCTTTCCTTATGGATAAAATAAAAGTCGGTGGCGACTCTTGCTATCCGCAACATTGTTTAAAGTCAGTTCTCCCACCGTGTTACAGAACTGACGACTCTGCTGGGGATCTATTTAAGAGGGGTACCCTTAGGAATTAAGATCACTTTAAATTGTTTGCTTTGTTTGCTTTATTATTATATTGTTGGGGTGCTCTTATGTGTGAAAGATCCTAACCCGGATCTAGTGTACCTTAGGTAAATGGCAATAGACCAAGGAAACTGTACGACGTATATCGATACGGTTGATCTGGTGGCCATAGTTAGTGCGACTTCTTGGTTGGTGCTTATATTCCTTAAGTCAAGTTGAGGATAATATTGAGGCTGCCATATGTTGTCAATGCACTAACTGACTTTTAAAACCCTAGTTAACTCATCTTGGCCTTTAGAAAGTAGTGAGGTAACCGGCTTTGGTGCAGACTGAAGTTGGTTGACACTCGATACTACGCTCATTGAGATCTTAAACTTGGAGGGTTTTGGTTGGCAAGTAAGTTGCCTTCTGAACAACCACCCTTGTGAAGGATCAATGATATTGAGATCCCTTAGAACCTGGTTACTTTTGTAGGACAGGATGAACCATCTAACTTCAGGGGAGGGTACTTGCCTTTGAACCTCATGCAAGCCTTTAAACCTAGGGCTATGGTGTGACTTGTTTGTGCCACATGTTTGTGATTGAGCATGACATCATCATGCATCATAAGCATATCATTTTCCCTAACCATTTCAAGGACCAAAGGATTTATCTTTGTTCTTTGTTGCAGGTCATGGCTTCTGCTCGTAGAAACACCATCAGGATCAACTTTGTAGGGATACCTGCTAAGCTCAAGGAGCTGGTTTCCCTAGTGCCTGATCATTCCCAGTTCAACAAGAGACATGGTCACTTATTGGATCTAGTTACTTCAGGGTTCAGTGAAGACATGATGAGTGTGCTGTTTCAGTTCTTTGACCCTAAGCACCATTGCTTTACATTTCCTGATTATCAGCTGGTTCCAACCATGGAGGAGTTCTCTAAACTTCTGGGTATACCTGTTCTTGATCAGAAGCCATTCACAGGCTTAGAGAAGGAGCTTAAACCAGAAGTTATTGTTGCAGCTCTACATCTGAAGAAGTCTGACATTGTTCTAGAGACGAGAAGTGGAGTTAAAGGTATTCTTGCCAAGGTATTAGTGGATAAAGCTCAAATGTTCTTGAAGGCTATGAGCTACGATGCTTTTGAGGAGATCTTAGCCTTATTGATTTATGGCTTAGTGTTGTTCCCCAATCCTGATCAGTTCATAGACGGTCATGCCATCAACATATTCCTGAGTCACAATCCAGTGCCTACCTTACTTGGAGACATCCTACATTCTCTTCACACCCGTACTACAAGGGCAAGAGGAACTTTGATGTGCTGCATACCTTTACTTTCTAGGTGGTTTATTTCTCACCTTCCTCGCTCAGTAATGAAGAATGAGCAAGGGTTCAGATGGTCCAAGAGGATCATGTCACTTTCTCACTCAGACATCCGTTGGTGCTCCAGATCTATAGAGAATGTCACCATCATTGACCGTTGTGGGGAGTTTCCTAATGTGCCACTTCTAGGCATAAGAGGAGGCATCACCTACAACCCCTCTCTAGCTTTACGACAGTTTGGTTACGCCCGGAGCGATGGTCCACATGACATGTTGATTCAGGGCATTGTGTTTGACTACGACAACGATCTTCAGGGTTACCGTCAGAGATTCATACGAGCTTGGGGAAAGGTAAACAGGATTGACAGCAAGACACTGGAGCCTAAGTACACCATTCCTATGGAGGCTTATCTCAGATGGGTACGATTTCGTGCTCAGACACTCATGATGCCATATCCTGCCATCCTACCAGTTACCATGGAACCTGTTGCTGAAGGAGACACAGCTTATACCATCCTTCACCCAGACATGCCTACTGATATGGAAGACTTGCAGAGATCATGGATCCAACTGAAAGAGCAAAGGGATACTTTCGAGGCTCATTACAAAGCAAGCCAAGCAAGGATCCTAGAGCTAACAAAGCTACTTCATGAGGAACGAAACCTCAACTCATACCTCAACACAAAGAGGAAACGTCCATGGGAGACTTAAAACCCCATCTTTTGTACTTATTTCGTTTTCATTTTTTGTAAGCCTAAAAGACAAAACAAGTTATTACTAATAAAAAGTTACTTTCTTGTTTGTTTAAGCAAATTTAAATCCTGCGGTCCTTGAAAACATTGCATATGCATTCCCATATCATTGCATCACAGGTTTATAATTGTGCACAGGTTTCTCATCTTCTCGCTGTTTATTTCAGCAATGGCTCTTGAACAATCAGTTAAGGATCTCCAGGCACAGAATGCGCAGTTCCAAGAGCTGATCCTGAACCTATCCAAGGGGCAGGATGAATTGAAGACACTGCTGGCCAAGAAGACTAAGAAGGCTAGAAGGTCTGCTGGGTTGCTCAACATGGGAAGAAGGTTCAAAGGTCCTGTCAAGACCAAGGAACATGTTGAAGACTATGAATCTGAAGAATCTGAGCAGGAGAGAGGCAGTCTCCACAACACTATGGGGGACTCTGATTCTGAGGCTAACTACTACCATGAGCCTAACGAAGACAAATTCAAGATGCTGGTGGATAGAATGGATGCTATGGAATTACAGAAATCATCTGGGCTGGATTTTGAGGATTTGAGCTTGATATCTGGGGTGGTCATACCCATTGGGTTCAAAGTTCCTACATTTGTTGTCTATGATGGGGTCTCTTGTCCCAAATTGCATCTGAGGTCTTATGTCAGAAGAATGCAACCCCACACTGCTGATAAAAAGTTGTGGATCCATTTCTTTCAAGAGAGTTTATCTGGAGCTCAGCTAGAGTGGTATTATCAGTTGGAGAGTGTCAACATCAGAGATTGGAATGACCTTGCTGAAGCTTTCTACAAGCAGTATCAATACAATGCTGACTTAGCCCCCACTCGCATGCAGCTTCAAAGCATGTCTATGGGTGCCAAAGAAAGCTTTAAGGAGTATGCTCAGAAGTGGAGAGACTTAGCTGGAAGAGTTCAACCCCCTTTGACTGATAGGGAGTTGGTTGATATGTTCATGTGTACGCTGAATGGTTCGTTTTACAGTCATCTCATTGGAAGCTCATCATCAGGCTTCACTGAGTTGATCATGACAGGAGAGCGAGTAGAGAATGGTATCAAGAGTGGTAAGATCCAAGTGGGCACTTCTTCATCAGGTGCTGCAAAGAAGCCTCCCACTGGGAAGAAAGAATCTAATGCTGTGTATGGTCAGCCTGATCGTAACAGAAGGCATCAGTCTGTTAGTGCAGTTCATATTTCAAATCCAACTCCTGCAACAACAGAGCAGCCTCAAGGCAACCAACAGAGGGCTAGAAGACAGTTCACGAAGATCAACATGTCAATGGCTCAGGCATTGCAACACTTGTTGAAGGCTGAACTTATTACCCTGAGGGAGGCTCCTCAGAATCCCAATGTTACCTCTCCCAAGTACAATCCCAATGCACGATGTGCATATCATTCAAACTGTCCAGGACATGATACTAATAACTGTTGGGTCTTGAAGAACAAAATTCAGGATATGATTGATGCTGGAGAAATTGAGTTTGATCCACCAGGTACTCCAAATGTGATTACAGCTCCAATGCCAAATCACGAGAAGACTGTCAATGCCATTGATGAAGATATTGATGAAGATCTGCATGTCTATTCAGTTATGGAGTTGAGCACACCATTGTCTGTTATCAAAAAGAGGTTAGTACAAGCTGGGATCTTTCCAGGTTGTCATGAAGATTGTCTATATTGTACCTATAAGCCGGATAGTTGCTTCATTTTGAGAGATGGGATTCAACGTCTCATGGATAAATATACTATAGTGTTTGAAAGAAGACCAGCATCTGTAGAAAGTATGGTGGATCATCTGACTCAGGGTAAGAAGGTTGAAGAGGTTGACATGGTTGACAAAGTACCACTAAGAATCACTTCAAAGGGTCCCATTAAAATCACTCATCAGGGCCCAATCAAGATTACTGCTGAAGGTCCTGTGAAAGTTGTTGCTGAAGCCAGAGTAGCTCCTCTGATCATTACCACTCCTGGTCCTATTCCTTATACATCTGACAAAGCTGTGCCTTGGCACTATGGGTCTGATGTTTACATCCATGGTGTCAAGCAGGAGCCTTTACCTGATATGCCTGTTGACATTGATAATATTGCTGGATCTAGCAAGATCACTCGTAGTGGAAGAGTCTTCTCTCCTCCAGTTGCTTCTAAGAGTGCAGTTACTCCTGCTGTTACTTCCACCACTGATGCTCGGGGCAAGGGTCCTGTTATTGAGCCTGTATCTACTGATGTGCCAGCTGCTGATGACCTCTCTACGCAGATGGAAGAAGTATTGAAAATCATTCGCAAGAGTGATTATGATATTGTTGATCAGCTGGGGCATACTCCCTCAAAGATTTCTATGCTCTCCCTGTTATTATGTTCTGAGGCTCATGCCAAGTCATTGATCAAGTTTCTAAAGATGGCTCATGTACCCAGTGCAATTTCTGTGGACCAGTTTGAGAATTGTGTTGCTCACCTGACCTATGACAACGGGTTAGGATTTTCTGATGCTGACTTGACCCCTGCCAAGAGGGATCATAACAGGGCCTTGCATATTTCAATTGAATGCAGGGGCACTACCCTGTCTCACGTGCTGATAGACAATGGTTCCTCTCTGAATGTGTTGCCTAAGGAAGTCCTGAACAAGCTGAGTCCTGAAGATACAGTATTGAAGCCCAGTAATATTGTGGTAAAGGCTTTTGATGGTTCTAGAAGAGTAGTGCATGGGGAAATTGATCTTCCAATCAAGGTTGGCTCTCAGGTGTTTACTGCTACATTCTATGTGATGGATATTCGTCCTTCGTACTCATGTCTGCTTGGTCGTCCCTGGATCCATGGGGCAGGTGCTGTGACCTCCACATTACATCAAAAGTTGAGATATCCGGTGAATGGAAAAGTTGTTACTGTCTTTGGAGAGGAAGAATACTTTGTCAGCCATGTAAACACTTTCAAGTATCTGGAAGTAGAAGGTGAATACATTGAAACTCCATGTCAGTCATTTGAAGTGGTTCCCTGGGCTGTTAAGAATTGTGTGACTCCTCCTGCTGTGAAGAAGGTTCCTGTGGTCATTAGAAACCCTCCAACAATGGCAATGGCCTCCCTCAATGATGCAAAAGCTGTGGTGGAAGAAGGTGGTTGTACTATTTGGGGTAAGCTTCCTGATATTCCATACAAGTCTGACAAGTTTGGTTTGGGTTTCACTGCAGAGTCCCAGAAGGCTGTCCGTCGTGCCCGTGCTGTTTGTATCACCAATCAAGGGGTTATCAATGCTGTGGGAGATCAAGATGAAGACTACAACTTGGAGGCATGGATTTTTCCTACTGTGGGTACTGGACTCAATAATTGGACAGCTGAAGATGTTATCCCTATCTCCTTTAGTCAGGAGTAAATACTATTACTGTGTCATGTTTTTAAATTTATAATTTCCGGAACAATTAAAACTTTCAAGCCCTGTGCCTTACCCGGGGCACAATGGTGTGCTTGTTACGGGTTGTCATTTCATTTGCATACTGCATTCAATAAAATCAGTGGACGTTTCGTTTTCGTAAATATTGTGTTCCTTGTCTTTCTTTTTCTTTTATTTTTGCTTTATCAGCTATGTGTTCTTACACACACCCACGTCACTAAAATACAGATCCTCATCCACTCTGGATCCAATTGATAACAGTTCTACTATTGCCAATTACAATTTCGAGAATCCGATCTATCAAACTGAAGACGGAAACGAGGACGATTGTGAAATACCTGTAGAGCTTGCTAGGTTGTTACAACAAGAAGAGAAAGCTATACAACCACATGAAGAGCCAGTCGAAGTTGTGAATCTGGGAACTGAAGAAAATAGAAAAGAGGTCAAGATAGGGGCTGATTTAGAGGACAGTGTCAAGAGCAGGTTGATTCAGATGCTACGTGACTATGTGGAGATCTTTGCTTGGTCTTATGAAGATATGCCAGGGTTGGATACAGACATTGTGGTTCACCGTTTGCCAGTAAAAGAAGATTGTCGTCCAAAGAAGCAGAAGGTTTGTCGTATGCGTCCTGAAATGTCAGAAAAGATCAAAGCAGAGGTAATGAAACAATTCAATGCAGGGTTCTTGGCCGTAACTTCTTATCCTCAGTGGGTTGCAAATGTGGTACCAGTTCCTAAGAAAGATGGTAAGGTACGTATGTGTGTAGACTACAGAGATCTGAACAAGGCTAGCCCTAAAGATGACTTTCCACTTCCTCATATTGATATTCTGGTAGGCAACACTGCTCAGCATAAGGTATTCTCTTTTATGGATGGTTTCTCTGGTTACAATCAAATCAAGATGGCACCTGAAGATATGGAGAAGACTACATTTGTGACACAGTGGGGCACCTTTTGCTATAAGGTAATGCCATTTGGTTTGAAGAATGCAGGGGCAACATATCAGCGTGCTATGGTGGCTTTGTTTCATGATATGATTCATCATGAGATAGAGGTATATGTGGATGATATGATAGCCAGGTCTCAGAATGAAGAACAACATCTTGATCATCTGCACAAGTTGTTTGAGAGGTTGAAGAAATACAGGTTGAGATTAAATCCAAACAAGTGTACTTTTGGAGTTAGATCTGGAAAGCTCCTGGGTTTCATTGTCAGTGGAAAAGGTATTGAAGTGGATCCTGCAAAAGTGAAAGCTATACGAGAGATGCCAGCTCCCCGTACTGAGAAGGAGGTTAGAGGTTTCTTGGGACGATTGAACTACATTGCAAGATTTGTTTCCCAATTAACTACCATCTGTGAGCCAATCTTCAAGTTGTTGAGGAAAGATCAGGTGATGGAATGGAATGATGAGTGCCAGACTGCCTTTGATGAAATCAAGAGATATTTGCTAGAACCTCCAATTTTAATGCCACCAGTTGATGGAAGACCCTTGATTATGTATTTAACAGTATTAGACAACTCAATGGGGTGTGTACTGGGGCAACATGACGAGTCTGGTCGAAAAGAGCAGGCAATATACTACCTTAGCAAAAAGTTTACCGACTGTGAAACAAGATACTCACTGCTCGAGAAAACTTGCAGCGCTTTGGCATGGGCTGCTCGCCGACTAAGACAGTATATGTTGACCCATACTACCTTGTTGATTTCGAAGATGGATCCAATCAAGTACATATTTGAGAAACCTGCTCTCTCCGGAAGAATTGCAAGATGGCAAATGATCTTGACGGAATATGATATACAGTATACCACTCAGAAGGCCATTAAGGGGAGTGTTGTTGCTGATCATTTGGCTCATCAAGCAGTAGATGATTACCAGTCAATGAATTTTGAGTTCCCTGATGAAGACATTATGTCTGTTACCAAAGAACCTGGACAATATGACGGACCTGAACAAGGATCCCGATGGACTATGGTTTTTGATGGTGCCTCCAATGCACATGGTAATGGTGTTGGTGTTGTGATTAGTTCCCCTGAAGGTTGTCATACCCCGATTACTGCCAGACTTTGTTTCTATTGTACCAATAACATGGCTGAGTATGAGGCATGTATCATGGGTATGCAAGTTGCTATTGATATGAAGATTCAGTTCCTTGAGAATTATGAAGGATGCAGGCTTGGATGAAGATGAGTGGATTCAGACTCGACTTGACCAGATAAATTTGATTGATGAGAAAAGGTTAGCAGCAGTTTGTCATGGCCAGATGTACCAGAAACGGATGATCAAAGCTTTTAACAAGAAGGTTAAGCCAAAGGTATATCAGGCTGGTGACTTGGTAATCAAGCGTATCATATTACCACAGGGTGATCCTAGGGGCAAGTGGACTCCAACATATGAGGGACCATTTGTAGTCAAGACAGTGTTCTCAGGAGGTGCCATGATACTGACTACAATGGATGGTGAAGACTTCCCACAACCTGTAAACGCAGACATAGTTAAAAAATACTACGCATAAAAAGAGACCCGCTAGGTTGACAGGCCTAGGCAAAAATAAGGGCATCCCGGCAAACCAAAAGGGTTTGGGCAAAAATTAGGGATATATATATAAAAAGATGTACACCCGGCAAGTCGAAAACCCGAAAAGGCGGCTTGGGCAAAAAAGGGTATCCCGGTGGATTGAAAACCTGAAAGGGCAATCCAGGCAAAAGTTAGGGATTAAAGCGTATGACTATGTCTCGTTTGGATCACTCATGAAACTGCAACCAGTTGTACTACTTACTCAAGCTCAAACAGATAAAGCTCAATCCAATCGTTTCCGTCTCAACAGCAAGAAGATGAGATACTTGAGTGGCAATAGTAGAATTGAAACTCAATAGGATTATTTCCCACATAGCTGATTCTTTTTGTAAAACTTCATGACAAAATTCTCTTACTAGGGTTTATGTCTCCTTGTACAAACTTACCCGTGTATGGGTCACTTTTGATATAAATAAATTCCATCTTTTGAATCCAGATTCACTTTTACCCTATTTACATAAGCGAAACGTCCATTGGTTGTGTTTGAATGTATGTATGCCTTTGAATATGATTGATGTTTACCAGAAACGCATGTATGCTTTTAATATGATTGATGTTTACCAGAAATGCATGAAAATGCAGTAATAGTATTTACTAAGGACGAACGAGGGAAGGATTTCAACGAAGCTTCGCCGGTTCATCTTTACAAGACAGTTACAAACCATCAGTAGGACTAATCCATTTTCACAAAGTCTAATCTCCCCTGGAATTTATATCCATCTCTTTTATCCTCATACGGATATACGGGAAATTACTTTCCAATAAGGGCACGATGAACGAAGACGGGATGTTATACTTATCCTACTATCAAACGAAAACGAAGGTTATCTATACCTTGTTATCCCCAACAACGGGAGGTTATCTATACCTTGTTATCCCCAGCAGACGGAGGGTTATATATTCTTCAACAACGAATCGGGATTTATTTTCCTTGGCCAGCAGTTGTTATACAAGGATATCCAGACACTTCCAGCGGTGTCATAGCATACATACATCATTTACATCATACCATAACATATATGTCTATAGTACATTACCTAAGTGCATCATGTCATACATGCATACATAAAGCATAAACTAATGTTGTTATACAGAATGCTACCTTGTTTTCAGGTTAATTATCCAACAAACAATCTTATGATCTTTGGGACTGCTTTATTGTAACCTCAGGGTTACTTTATCCTCCTGATGAGCTTCTTATTACTTTGGGACTGCTTTATTGTAACCTCAGGGTTATTTTATCCTCCTGATAGCCTCTCATGACTTCAAGACTGCTTTAGAGCTACTGATTGCTCTATCCTCCTGAAATCATCCTATTACTTCAAGACTGCTTTAGAGCTATTCATTGCTCTATCCTCATGAGGTCATATTACTACTTCAAGACTGCTTTAGAGCTATTCATTGCTCTATCCTCCTGAAGCCATCTAATTATTTCAAGACTGCTTTAGAGTTATCCATTGCTCTATCCTCCTGAAATTACATTATTATTTCAAGACTGCTTTAGAGTTATCCATTGCTCTATCCTCCTGAGATCATTGCTTCAAGACTGCTTTAGAGCTATTGATTGCTCTATCCTCCTGAAGACATATCACATTATTATTTCAAGACTGCTTTAGAGCTGTTGATTGCTCTATCCTACTGAAGCCATTCTATTACTTCAAGACTGCTTTAGAGCTATTGATTGCTCTATCCTCCTGAAGCCATTATTACTTCAAGACTGCTTTAGAGCTATTGATTGCTCTATCCTCCTGAGGTCAGATTTATCACTTCAAGACTGCTTTAGGGTTATCATTATTGATTGCTCTATCCTCATGAAGACATGCTGTTACATCAGTATTACTTCAGACTCCTGACAGTTCTCATTATACTACTGAAGAACTTTCCCCTAGTGGCATCTTTAAGCCCACTCAATCATGTTCAACCAACCATCAATATCACTCCATGCACTGGTGAGTGCAAATTTTTGGGCTTTTGTGTTCAATCCCCTTCAACCTTCCAGGTTACGACTGGCAAATATACCAATCTAACCCCTCAGGTTTCAGAAAATTGAACAGGGGCAGCTGTTGCACCCCAAAATTTGCCCTCACAATACAAGACTTTGTGTTCCAAGGAGGTTCACAAGGTTCACAAAATTCACAATTGGTCAGAAGAGTTGACAATTCCCTCAGACAATGCACCTCCTAAGCAGTGCATCCAAAACTAGGGTTTTGACTTTAATCAGGCTAAATGGGCTTCCAAGACTTCAAGTGAGCTTCATAACATCTTATATGTGTATAAGAACCCCCATGTCAAGTTTCAAGACTTTTCTCAAAAGTTTGCTCAGTCAGATGATCAGATAAGTCAAAAGCAGTCAATGCAGTTAAAAGGTCAAACTGAGGTCAACTATGGTCAAACCAAAGTCAAACTTCATGATTTTTTTTGCCAACATCAAAGAGAGGTTGGGTGAGAAATATTATCATAATAACTGTAATACCCCAAATTTTGCCCTAAGATTTGTCGTCGCATTTCATTGCATTACTAACAAATTTGTGTAGTCGTTTGACTTTTTGCAGGTAAATATCATATGGCATGCATTTTTTTTTTCTAAAAAGTAAAAATGGCACAATTGGCAGGAGGACATGTGTAAGGAGTTATGAGTGTGAGAGGTTGAGAGTTCGAATCTCACCTTTGTCATTTTTTTTGTTTTTTATTATTTTTACTCTAAATTTTTCTATCTTTCATTAAAAAAATAACAAAAATAGTTTTTTATTATTATTTAATTATTATTTTCGTATTTTAATTAAATCATTTTTTAAAATATTATTTTTTTCACTTTTTTCTAAATTATTCATAAAAATATCCAAAAAATCATAAAATAAAAAATATTGAAAAAAATTTTGTTCTTTTTATAATATTTTTTATTTTAGGAATCAATAGGATTATTAATTTTTATTTTAAGTTTATTTTAATTATTTTAAATTTTATTTTTTCTTAACTAATTATTTAGTTTGGGCTTTAAAATGGGCTTTAGGGACATTATTGACAATTTGGTGTTAACCCTAATTTGTTCCCTATATATACATGTGTTGCCTTGTTGGAAAAAAGGGGAGAATGAAAAAAACCTAAGAGGAGTGAGTGCCGTTTGCCGTTATTTAGTTTTCTTCTTCATCCATTACTATTGTTTCTTTTTCTTTATCGTTTACCGTTATTTCTTTTCCTTCATCTATTACTGTTGTTTCTTTTTCTTCATCTTTTACCGTTATTTCTTTTTCTTCATCTATTACCGTTATTTCTTTTTCTTTATCTATTACTGTTACGTTTATATATATATATATAATTTTTAAATTGTTAGAGTTTATATATATAAGATTTTTGATCGAATTATGTCGATACGATGTTTGCACATTTGTGTGCATGACGCGTGACATTTGTGTTAGTTCGATCTGGTTGCGATGATCGCATTTTTGTGTGAGCAATAATACTATTTTTTGCTTAATTTCTTTTTCTTTGCGATAAATTTTGTTTCGTCCGATTTAGATCTGGTTGCGATGAGCGCATTTCTGCGTTAGCAACATTGTTGGGTTATTTGGCACATTTAAAATTCATTATTGCTTTATTATTATTATTATTATTATTATTATTATTATTATTATTATCATTATTTATTATTATTATCATTATTATCATTATTATTACCATTATTATTATTATTGTTATCATTAATTTATTAAAATTTGTTATAATATAAAAATCTGTTTTTTTAAAATAAATAACATTAACATCTTTTCCAAATTAATATGAAAACCTATTATTTTTAAGAAAAACTTTTTTTTAGATAAATTTAAAATAATAACTAAAATCTTTTTTTTAAAATAATAACTAGAACCGTTATTTATTTTATTTTATTATTGTTCAATTCAAATTTCATTATCATATTGTATCTGCTCCTCTCATGTAACCTCGCGAACTTAACAATCGCTCTTTAAATTCTGCCTTTAAATTTCTGCTTGCATGGTTTAAATTATGACATTATCTCTCTGTTTGCATGATTCAATTATCTCACGCGTTTACTATTATTTCTGTCACATTGCACACATCCGAAGGTTAGGTCTAACTGTTTGGCCGCCGCGCCAATAGTCCGTAAAACTTCACACATTCAATTTCAAATCCTCAAAACTACAAACTACAAACCCTAATTTTCACAAATGCCTCGCCGCAGGCAAAATTACAATTTTACCCTTAGCATTAGGTCAAAGAGCCGCCGCGCTCATTTTAGGGTTTCCCGCCGTGGAATCCCTAATTTAACCCTAATTACAACTTAACATTTCAACGTAGAGATTTGGAGTTTCTACACTCCACGTAAGCGTGTCCTTAAGATGCGTTTATTCCCCTTGAGACCTTGACCACAGTCAAGAAGTTTCTAACCTCCCTATTGAGGGGAACTACGATTACTCTGATTCCACTCCCGTAAGGATACGTAGGCACAAGATGCGATGTCTTGCCGAGTAAACTTAGAATTAACCCCCTTTATTATTTATTATTGCTTATTTATATTTTATTTATCTTTGCTATTTAATTATTTTGCTTATTATTTTGTAATTGTTTCTTGGATGTAAAGTTGTTTAATTATTTAATTATTATTATGGTTAGTAATTAGGGAGTGTAACAACATGTATGTAATATTAAAATAAATTTAGATCACTTTTAAATAAAGATAATTAAAATAAACACGTCACACACGTAAGTCGATTTTAATCGTCGTCTCACTTCCTAAGGATATCCCTCAAGTTGCCTACGAATAATGGTTAAGTGGGGTGTATAAAGCAAGTCCCTCAAATAGAAAAATCATCAAAGTCCCTTATGGTTGCCTTTACGAATCGAGTCCCTTTCGAAAAATGATGATGGTCCCTTATATGTGCTTATTACATCCCACAATGGCCTTCAAAGTCAAATTGTCCCTCACATGTCCCTTAACATCCAAAGTAAGGACTACCTACTCCATTATAGTAGGGATAGTCTTACTAAGGAAAGGATAAAGAATAAGAAAGACCTTAAAACAGTAGGGTAGGCTACTCCTAGATACTTGCTCACTTCAAAACTTTTTCACACTTAAACAAATTTCCAACAAAATTTTCAAACAAGTTTTTTCACATCCATACACGGATTATTATTAAACTATTCTGAAATTTTTTGCTATTCACACACTACACTTTCAAAACAATTCAAAAGTGAGCTTAAGTACCTAAGAGCCCATGGATAACCATGGATGAAAAGGGTGCTAACACCTTCCCTTTTCATAACCTACCCCCCGGACCCAAAATATTCTATAAGGTCTTTCCTGTTCTTTTATAACCTTTCCTTATGGATAAAATAAAAGTCGGTGGCGACTCTTGCTATCCGCAACATTGTTTAAAGTCAGTTCTCCCACCGTGTTACAGCAACACGTGGCCTGCTGCATTTATAGGCTGAGAAATTCTGGAATGCTCTGGATTCTTCTAGAAACTGCTGGACAAAAACTGAACTTTTCTGGACTGATGCTGGATTGAGCTGGAAAATTCTGGACAAAAACCAATAAACTGGGCCTGCGAATTCTGTGGGCAATAAAGCCCAATACGAAAATACTAATAAAAAACAACAAAAACTGAATTAAGAATGGATTAATGGAAATTACAAACTAATTAACAAATGAACCTAATTAACAACTAATACTCCCAAAAACTAATTAAAAGCTACTAATTAATATCTATTATTCTAAAAAAATCTATATTATCCTAAAATGATTTAAAGTCTATTTAATATCTACTATATTCTAAAAACTATTAAAGACATAATATCTATTAAAAACTATTAAAAGAAAAATCTATCCAATTATTAAAATGGAAAATAATTTTCTATTAAACCCCTAATAGTCTAAAAAGAAAATGCTATTTATTTATTCCACTTAAAATTCTAAAAAACTATTAAAAATATTAAAACCTATTAATATTCTAAAACGGCTAATAAAATCCAGAAAAATCACAATAATTCCCAGAGAAACAAAAATAGCACCGCACGACAAATAACACCGCGGGAGCGCATCAACATAGCCGGTAAAAATAAACGGGCACCGAAATATCCCAAAAATACGGTTCTACCTATCTGAACTGATTAAAAAACACCTGAAACGCGAGACGAGAGCTGTGATCCCGATAAAATCAAAATAAATGAAAAATGCATTGTATGCGATATGCAGATGCGAATGCGGTCATGCGTCGAAACATAGGGTCAGATACGAGACCCGGTTGGTCAAATTTTAGGGTGCAACAGCTGCCCCTATTCAAGCCGCTTGGACCTGAATGGTTGAAGAGCGCCCAGCCTTTGATCATTCAAAGGTAGAAGATGATTGAATACAAATGGAACCCTGAAATTTGCCAACCGCAGAAATAAACTGCACCACTGCTTGGGGAACGACATTCATTGACTGAATTTAACCGTTACGGCAGCCAACTGATCTCGTAGCGACCGTGCTGGGGATTATTTGTCTGTACTTCATCAGGAATAAATCGCCCACGTTAGGAGTAAACTCTTGACCACGTTAGGAATAACATTGTCCACGTTAGGACTCACCCTTGCACGTAAGGAATAACCGTTCCATGTTAGGAATAACATCGTCCACGTTAGGACTCACCTTTCCACGTGAGGAATAACCGTTCCACGTTAGGAATAACATCGTCCACGTTAGGACTCACCTTTCCACGTGAGGAATAACCGTTCCACGTTAGGAATAACATCGTCCACGTTAGGACTCCCCTTTCCACGTAAGGAATAACCGTTCCACGTTAGGATAACACCGTCCACGTAAGGACTCACCTTTCCACGTAAGGAATAACCGTCTTTCTCTTCCACGTAAGGAATACGCTTCTGCCCACGTGAGGAATCCATTTTTTCCACGTTAGGAATCACCTCTTTCCATGTAAGGAATACACTTCTTTCCACGTTAGGAATCAACTTCTATCCACGTAAGGAATCAATCTTGATATGTCTGCGTAAGGACTCAATCTTTCCACGTAAGGAATCACCATTTTTCCACGTTAGGAATCAAACTCTTTCCACGTAAGGAATATATCGCTTTTCCACGTAAGGAAACCATCTATTGTCTTGGTTTGTCCACGTAAGGACTCAACTTTTCCACGTAAGGAATGCATCTCTGTCCACATAAGGAACACAATTTTCCACGTAAGGAATGCCATCTTCTTCCACGTAAGGAAACGAACTTCTTTTCTTTCCACGGAAGGAAACACAATCTTATCTTAGTTTGTCCACGTCAGGACTCCAATCTGTCCGCGTAAGGAAACACAACCTCGATCTGTCCACGTCAGGACTCCAACTTGATATGTCCACGTAAGGACTCAATCTTTCCACGTAAGGAAACCACTCTTTCTGATTTGTCCACGTAAGGACTCAATCTTTCCATGTAAGGAATCACCTCTTTCCACGTAAGGAAACCGACTTGATATGTCCACGTAAGGAAACCATTTTTCTTCCACGTAAGGAATCAACTTCTTTCCACGTAAGGAATCACATTTTTCCACGTAAGGAATCACAATCTTTCCACGTAAGGAAACCAACTTGTCTTGATCGGTCCACGTAAGAACTCCATCTTTCCACGTAAGGAATAACTTTCTTCTGGATCTGTCCGCGTCAGGACCACACTTTCCACGTGAGGAATACATCTTCTTTCCATGTAAGGAATACAATTTTGCTCGATCTGTCCACGTAAGGACTCCAATCTTTCCACGTAAGGAAACAATCTTTCCACGTAAGGAATAAACTTGTCCACGTTAGGACTACATCGTCCACGTTAGGACCCACTTTTCCACGTTAGGAATAACAATCTTCTTGATTTGTCCACGTAAGGACTCCCATTTTTCCACGTAAGGAATACTTCTTCATCTGTCCACGTAAGGACTCCAGTCTGATATGTCCACGTAAGGACTCAATCTTTCCACGTAAGGAATACAACTCCGTCCACGTAAGGACCCACCTTTCCACGTCAGGAACACAATCTTTTCCACGTAAGGAATCATTTTTCTTCCACGTAAGGAATACATCTTAATCTGTCCACGTAAGGACTCCAATCTTCATTCCACGTAAGGAATCACAATCTTTCCACGTAACGAAACCAACTCGTCTTTTCTGCGTCTGTCCACGTCAGGACTGAACTTGCTTTTCCACGTAAGGAACTGAAGCTTCTCTTTCCACGTAAGGAATAACCTTGTCCACGTCAGGACTCATCTTTCCATGTAAGGAATAACTTGATATGCTTTGTCCACGTAAGGACTCCGATCTCTTGACTTGCTGAGGAGATAAAACCTTTGTCCACGTCAGGACTCATGCACCTTTGACCCACTGGGGAAGTGAGACTTGTCCACGTCAGGACTCACATCTCAACTTGCTGAAGTAATAGAACCTGTCCACGTCAGGACTTGCGCGTCTTCGACTTGCTGGGGAAATAAAACTCGTCCACGTCAGGACACACACTCTGCCAACAACACGAAGAAGGATAAATTTGTCCGCGTCAGGACTCTCGTATCTTGTCATCACGAGGAACTATAAACTTGTCCACGTCAGGACGCACATCTCACCATTACAAATAGAGATATCTGCTGGAAATAAATGGTCCACGTCAGGACACCAACACGAAGAATAATCAACTTTGTCCACGTCAGGGCTTCACCTTCGATCAATATCAAGAAATCAAATCCATCCACGTTAGGACTAACACATATCGTCACCTGGAAGAAATGTCCACGTTAGGACTCCACATTCCAACAACTCTAAAAAAACGAACCCGTCCACGTTAGGACTAGCACCTCTTATCAACCATGAGGAAATAAATCTGTCCACGTTAGGACCCCCACTTTTCTAGCACGAAGAAAACCTGTCAATAAAATTGTCCTCGTCAGGACTCATCCTTCCGTTGGTCCACAAACTTCTTATCACTGACGTTACGGCGACCTTGAGGCGGACTCTACTGGGGATATCTGGAAACCAAACTACCGGGCGCCTGTTCTGATAACCGGTTGTGGCCTCTGAAATTCTGATTCCTGAAACCCGTTGATGACAAACAACTCTGCTTGGGAATGAGGAGAAATTCTGCCTACTCACTCTGGCGAGGAAAACATGAGAAATTCACAAATAACTCTGTGGGGAATAATGTCGAAGCTGACACTTCATTGAATGTCTCACGTCGAGACCTCGACTGCTTGGCGATTCATCTGAGCAAGAGCTCTCTCTACCTGCAAGAGAAACAATACTTGAAACAAACGGTTAGCCAACCTAGTTTCGGAAATGCGTATGATTGACAACGATGGAATGCTCCATTCGACATGGAAATGCTACGCTTTTATTTGGCGGATGCAATTATGACACTATATGCTGATGCCAATGTGACACTATATGCCAATGCACTATATGCCGATGCAAATGCAGACTCGAACTGCTGGGATACAGGAAACCGCTTCAGCAAAATAAATGCTGAAGACAAATGCCGACTCCGCTGGGGATAGCCAGATGCTACAGAATTATTCCAGCAAAATAAATGCTGGAAGAGGAAGTCGACTCAGCTGGGAAATAGGGAACTTAAACCAAACACTTCGTTGAAGTAACACCCTGCTGGGGAATATAACTCTGCTGGAGAATAGCAGATGCGCTTGGTATGATTGGACTTCTGCTGGAAAGTGAACGGATATCACACGGTATTCTGACAAAATAAATGCCTGGGCGCACCACCAACTCTGCCGGGGAGAGTCTTAATCTTCGAGTTCCACTGGAAGGAATGAAAACACTTGCAAAGAGAATTCCGCTGGGGATGGGATGATTCTCTTGGGGAAAATTAACTGACTCTACTGGGGGAGATGTAAACTGACCCTGCGGGGAAAGGTGAACTTGTCTGAATAGATCTCACCAATGTTAGTCTTCTGCGACTAAACCCACTCTGCTTGAGATACACTGTCCGAATACAGCCTTCGATCTAGGAATCGCCAAACTCTGCTGAGAGTAAACGACTTTGTTGGAGCATGTCCTTTGGATAAGCTACGGCTAGCTGGGGAATTTGATCCTTCTTTCGTGAGGAACACTGCTATCTCAGAAGCGCTTCCTGCGTGGGGGTTCACTTCACGTAACGATCAAGTCTTTCACCAAAAAAACCTCTGGTCAGGGCGACATGACCTCTATCCCCTCTCGGAAATTTGCCCCACAAATACTAACATGCCCCAGTCCGAGCATTTCGTCTGGAAAAGAAAGACTAGCCATAGTGCTACTCACAATACCTTGCCCCTGAATCGGCACCAACCTCCTGATGAGGACTCTTCGATCTCTGTACCCTGACGGTTAGATCTGAACTGTTTCTGCACGTCAAACCCCAAAAGAATGTCCCAACAACATCTTTTGTTTTTAGGGTGTTCTGCCCCGGTCTTGCGATAATCTTTTTCCCTGATCGACTGATTCGTGGAGTAATGCCCATAGCCGCGAGAGATTTGCCAAATCTCGACCTAATTGCCCCAAATGAACTGCTTCTCGAATGTACGACTTTACTGGGGATAACCGAACGCGCCAAGTAGGCTGGGGCTTTTGTACATTCGTGATAGGTCATACACTCCTGATGCTGGACAATATCCGGTCTAAATTCACGGCTTCTAGTAGAAGGGTCCCTGGAGGGCAGCATGATTTCCCGATATTTGTCTCAAACTTGAAGATTGGCTGGATCTGCTTAAGTAGCTCTGAACAACTCTGATGACACTGAGAAGAACAACTATTTCGCCTCTGCTATGCCCCGGCCTGCAAGAATCTCTGTGGGATAGTCTGAAAAATCTGTACCCTGACGGTTTGATATGAACTGCCCCAGCATTCTGAACTTCCTCGAGATACTTTGAATCGAACGCCTCTCGAATAAAGAATAATCTCTGCACTCTTGGGATGGCATGCCCCTGTCTGTAATGACTTTGCCTGAATCTGATTCTCGGAAAGAACTCACTCTGAACCGAAAGCAACTTGCTACAATACGACCTTGCGGTGGCTTACCCCGGTGTTTCCCTTAACTCAACAACTATCCACATCGTGACTTGCCCCTGAGCGAGCGTTGAGCGACTTAACCTGCCCTGATCTAGCATAGCATTCTGGATAACTGCCCCTGATTGGCTCTTAAGAAGATTTGTTTCTGATCGATTGCTCTGTGATCCACTGATGCTTCGGGACTTTTCCTCAGACTAATTGATTCCGAACTCTCTGGAAGTCAATGCCCCAGATTTACAGGGTTCCGCAACATACACCATTCTGATCCAGACTGTTGAATTATTCAATCCTGTTCGATTATTCCCTGTTGGAATTTCTTTCCCGTCAACTACTAACCTGCAAGTAAAAATCGTCTGTTCACGAATGGTAATCTTAATGCAGTGTTTATGCAGATTTTGAAAATTTTGTGCTGTCACTCATTTATGCGTCATGATTGTAAGTGACGAATGAACCAAAGTTCAAACGTAGTGCTTATGTGATTAGTAAAAAATACAACAAGGATATGACTAGCAAATCAAGAGGGAGTCAGGTTACTCAACCTTACCGTAATGCACCTTCAGAATAAACCTTGCCTCAATTAGGTCTTTTAAGGGTTGTATCGTGGTCGGGTTCACGGTTCGTGAAACAAAGGATATTTGGCTCAAATCATGATTTATACTCACCCCTTCTACGTGATGATCTCCGATCCTAAAGTTCAGTTAACTTGGCACAAGCGCTCGCCTCTTCGAGAGGTATGTTGAATGGTAAGGACCATGGCTAAGGAAAACTCACAAGGTTTTCGGAGTGACAGTTACTCCTTTTTAGCTTTTGGTGTCTGTGTACACGACTTTGTGACTTGTTCGAGGATTCTTCTTTTGATATCCTTTCTTTTCCGTTCTTTTGATTCCCTAATTTTTGCCTGGACTGACTCTTTTTGAGTCCTCTTTGATTTTTATTTTGAAGTCCAGCGGGATGCCCTAATTTTTGCCTAAGTATTAGCCTTCCAGCTTTTTCTTTTTCTTTTTACTTAGCGGGCTTTCTTTTTTTTCTTTCTTTTGGAACAAAGTCGTGTGACACTGGTTGTCTTGATTGCTCCGAAGGATTGTAACTATCTCACTCCTGGTTGGTGAGGTTTAACCATTGTGGTCGACGAATTACGAACTCTTGAGAGGCGTAAACTGATATCGGTCCTCGAAAGACAACACTCCTCTGTAAGACTTGAATGCTCGGTCAAGCTAACTGACAACTACCTTGCCCCGGGTTAAGATGTGAGGGTTTTTAAAAATCCGAAAGAAACTCCTACTTCTCGGCTCGAAGTGGTTAACAAGGGATTCTCTTCCTTATCTCTCCGGTGTTTAGGGGATTTGAAACAATTCCTTGTACGTCATCGGTAAGGTCTTATCCGAAAGCATACGCTCATCGGTTATGAGTTTAGTTTCGTCATCCTCCCTCCAATTTTTGCTAGTCACAGTGATAAAGTGGAGTGAATAAAAATGCAAGTGTCAGTGCAATGCAGTAAATGAGCGACAGCGACATGATTAATTCAGAAAAATGCATAGTCAATTTATTATTATCACCATTCGAAACATACAATGCTTAAAAGCAGGTAGTAACTAACAGAAAAGAAACTACAAATGCAAATGGTATAAAGTCTGAGGACTGCCAACGCTGAGGCGCCTGCCTGTCTGAACCACTGGCTTTGTTGGGGAATACTTTCCGAGTCTACGAGCTTAGACAACTGAGCGGTTGGGATGAACAAACAGAAATCCTTCTCGAAAGGAAATGCGATCCTGATCGATCAATTGTTGTACCTTCGCCTGAAATGCTTTACAATCTTCGATTGAATGCCCTGGAGAGCCACCATGATAACCACACTGAACATGGGGATTGTACCCAGGAGGGTAAGGTTCTGGAACTGGCTATACGGCATAGGAACTGGATGCGAAGGACCACTCCTTCGTTCTAAGTTGTTACGAGGTCTGTTCTGATTCTGACACTGATTCTGATAACCTCGACCACGGGTTCGCTGACTTGCAATGGAAGCGACATAAGATTCCTGATAGGGTGCCCCAGGCACGACTGTCTGTTCAGTATAACAAGCCACAGGAGGTACTGATCTCTGATAAGATGAAGAACCAACAAAATTCACTGATTCGCTTCGAGGATATTCAACCTTTGGCATGGCTGCATTGATCACAAATCCTTCTTCACTCTGATAGTCATAAGGATATTCAGTTTCACCAGCTTGATCATTTGAAGTAATCTGAATTTTCCCGATTCTTATGGAATACTCAAGGCGTTCTCCTAATGCTATCACGTCAGAGAAACTTGATGGAATTCCCAGCAATCTTTCGAAGTACGGATCTTGTAGGGAATCTACAAACATGCTTGCTAGCTCTTGCTCTAATAGGAGTGGACGCACTCTAGCAGCAAATTCTCTCCATCTCTGAGCATACTTCCTGATAGGTTCATTGTCCTCTTGAGACAACTCTTGCAAATGCATGCGATAGGGAGCTATGTCTAGGTTATAATCGTACTGCTTCAGAAAAGCTCTGGCTAAATCCATCCATGATTGAATCTGATTCCTCTCTAACTGCATATACCACCTCAAAGATGCCCCAGTCAGACTATCTTAAAAGCAATGGATCATCAATTTATCATCTCGCGCAAACGCAGTCATTCTTCGACAGAACATCATCAAATGCAACTTCGGACAGCTATCTCCCGTGTACTTTTCAAACTTCGGCACTTTGAACTTATGAGGCAACACCAGGTCAGGAACCAAACACATGTTTACAGCAATCAGGTTAACAGCATCTTTCATCTTCAAGGCTTCAATTTTCTCTTCCAATGCTCGGAGTCTTCTATCCGTCTCAAGAGCTCTTGGACCTACCATCCTGGCTATTGGAATATACCTTCGGTAATTCATCCCAGGGAAAGCAACGCCTTGATTGTTAACAGGAGGAGGACGCTCATTCTGGGCAACAAACTGCTCATGTCGATCTCGGTCCTCAACAGAAGTCTGTACAACTTGGTCGGCAGCAACGTTGTTCACTTGCGGGAAGTCTTCCATAAAATCATACAGAGGGTCGGACGCCATAGTGAACCCTGCCAAAGCGTTAGGAAACTGGAAATTGCCTTCAGACATAGCTACCAGTGGTCTTCAGCTGACTTCAATGCTCGATCCTGCTCAAAGCTACTCGACCCCTAGGTAGGTCCTCTGACAGTCAACAGCTGCTCAATCCAAACTCTGGGTAATCACCTCCAGGAAACAAATGATGGATCAGAACTCTGGCTAACTGGAAGATGATATGCAATATGATGCAACACTGTTTATGCAAATGCAATGCAAGATGCAGCAAACAACGGGACCACGGCCCCCACACAATCTGAATACTGCTGCGCTGCTGACGGAGACGTTCGCTCTGAAGAGAAGACCGGAATAACGGGTAGGTTGGAAGTCAAGTTTCCTGCAAAAAAAAACCCCCCTCACAGGTATGGACCTATATCTGACAAGGTACGGCATCCTATGCGGTCGTCAGCGTCACAGACTTTTAAGACTGACGATACGATTCCCAGAAGGAGTGGCATCATCAAGTCTTGAAGAGGCCTCACTTAGCTAACTTCCAAATGATCGGTTCCCAGAGTCGACAATCCAACTAACCAGCAACCCGAACCACCCAAAGGGTGGGACAAGAGGCCAACCAGAAGAACCTCGTCTGAGTGTAGATTTCGCGGGACACTAGAACATGCAAAGCATGTGCGCGCCCACTAATCTCTACTCTAAGTCTAAGGTGCACTCAAGCCCAGGTCCGGCTTCTCACTCAATCATAGAACACCCGTAACACCCCAACAGCAATAGATAATATCGATAAATAAGCCCTAATAGACAAGCAAACAAGCGCTAGGATTGACTCTCTCTTAGGGGACGTTGGATCCCGCATGCATAAGGACTATCGCAGTCCTTAGCAGCCAAGGGACGTTGGATCCCCAGCAGACTCACATAGGGAACTATCACTACGTCCCCAGCAGAGTCGCCAGCTGTCGCTACTGCGAAAATCGGCGCCGGCTGAACAGAAGAGTCGCCACCGTGCGTTATTTATCCCACGGGAGGGAAAGGAAACACTCAGAGTAAACCTCGCACAACACGGGAAAGGTATGGTCGTCGCAACCAAAACCTGGATTCGGGAGTCGGTTACGCAAGGGGAAGGTATTAGCACCCCTCACGTCCGTCGTACTCGACAGGATCCACGCTTGCTTGGGTTGTCTAAAGGATGCAAACAATCTATCTACGGCTGCTAAATCTAAACGGAAGGGAATTGACTCGATAGAGCGTCGCACTCTATGCCTACGTATTCTCAAGAGAGAAAGTCAGAGTTAACGTAGTTCGGGACTACGGGAAAAATGGCTCGCCAAGACCTCGCGTCTTGTGCCTACGTACTTCCACACTGCATGGAAGATCAGAGCTTTACGTAGTTCAAGCTAACTACGGCTAAACGGGATATTCTCACACAACAGTGAGAAAATAAACTGGTTTTACAGGTACGGGAACCTATGGGAAAAACTACGGTCTGGTCTCAAATGCACTCGGGTAAGAGAAAAGGGGTAACAGTTAGTCGTCAGCAGGAAAGTCTCGATCGCACAGCAGCGAGAGAACAAAAGGTCAGTCGTTAGTGTGCTCGCTAGGATATCGCATCCTATGCCTACATATCCTCGTCTGGTACGAGGAATCAGAGCAGCTGTAGTTCGGCTACTATCGGGACCACAGCTCAAATCTCGTTTTATTAACATTCTGAAAAATGATTACAATGATTGAATACTGAAAAATAATCTCCTAGGAAATACTATTCTATCCTATCCTGAAAAATCAACTGGAAAGTAGTCCCCTAACAAGTGGACTTCTAAACTATCCTAAAATGGTGTAAAAGAATTTCTATGAAAAAGGTACTCTAAAAAATATTATATCTATACTAATATTTTTTCCAATATTTCTCTTCCCTTTTCTTTTTTTTCTTTTTTTTTTCAGAATATTTTCCTCTCTTTTTCTATTTTCACCCTTTTTCTTTTTCTCTTTTATGCAAAATATTCTTCACATATTCTTTCTCATATTTTTTTCACATATTTCTATGTATTTTTCATATTTCTTTTTTCAATATTGTTTTCAACACACTTTTATTGTACTTCTTTTTCTTTTCCTATTTAATATTTCTTTATATTTTTTCTTATTCTAAAAACTAAACAAAAATAAAAAAAATAAGGAAAAGAGAACAGGGGGGGTACATCAGCTATTACAGGGGTAATACAAGTAAAACAGAAAAAACTGCAAACTGGGCCCAGCCCAGCTGTTTGATGCAAGAACCGGTGGGAGGTGTGGACCAAAAACGTAGGGTGCAGCCAGCAGTCCATCTCGTTGGGCCCAGCCCATTCTCAGCAGAGAAAAAAAAATGAGGGGAGGTGTCTCCAAAAAAAAGCTGTTGGGCCCCAAGGCCCACGACCTAACCCGGTCTCTTCCTCCCTTCCTCACTCTCCTCACTCAGAAACCCTAAGATCCTTCTCCTTTCTCCCTCACAGCGCCGCCGTCACCTTCTCTGCATTCTCTCCGTTCAACCTTTTCTCAGCCTCACCTTTCATCAATTATTGTCATCAATCTCACGAGAAACAACAATATCAACCATAAATCCATCGCTCTAACCTCTGGATCTACACACTCAACCATGGCTCGATCGGCGTAAGTGCTTGAAGGAAATTCGTGGATGAAGAAGGACGGAGGAAGACTTCTGGATAAAGATCTTGGATCTTGGATGAACATTGAGCAAATTCTGAAAGAAACTGAGGAAAGTTGAACAATCTGGTGATTCTCGAGGATGAACATCTGGAAACGTTTGAAGATCTTGGAGTTCTGTTGAAGATTCGTTGAACCCTAACTCGTGCCTGGATCCAGATGTTTGTTCTGATGATTTCTGGAGCTTGATGATTCTTGCATGTTCTCGTTGCTGGCGATTGCTCTTGAAAACACGAATCGTTGAAGAAGATCACGGATCGTTGAGGAAGAACTCGTATCGTTGACGAAGATTGTTGGGGGAGATCCTTGAGGAATATTGAAGGAGATCCGGTGAACATGTTTGAAGATTAAACGAGTTGAAGATGTTCTTGATTGTTTGAAGTCTGACGATGATTGCTTGATGAAATTCTATGGTTCTCGTTGCAGATTGTGGAAGACGAAGTTCTGGAGGTGCGATATGAACACTTGAAGGTTGTGAAGGTTGATGAACGTTCTGGAAAAATTCAAGAAGGTTTCTGGAATTTGGATGGTGAGGATGATGAAGGTTGGTCAGAATCTGGAATTTTCTGGGTTTGTTGGAGGTTTCCGGCGAGATGCACGGTGGTCGCCGGCCATGCATGCCGGCCGGTGAAGGTTTCAGGCGAGGACCAGTGGAGGGACGCGTGGCAGTGTGGGTGGAGGCAAGGGCTGCATGCTGGACGCGTGTCCCACGCGTGGCAGAGAGAGGAAAAGTCTGAAGTGAGGTGGCGTGAGATGACGGTGTAACGTGGGTCCTCTCTTCTGGCAACACGTGGCCTGCTGCATTTATAGGCTGAGAAATTCTGGAATGCTCTGGATTCTTCTAGAAACTGCTGGACAAAAACTGAACTTTTCTGGACTGATGCTGGATTGAGCTGGAAAATTCTGGACAAAAACCAATAAACTGGGCCTGCGAATTATGTGGGCAATAAAGCCCAATACGAAAATACTAATAAAAAACAACAAAAACTGAATTAAGAATGGATTAATGGAAATTACAAACTAATTAACAAATGAACCTAATTAACAGCTAATACTCCCAAAAACTAATTAAAAGCTACTAATTAATATCTATTATTCTAAAAAAATCTATATTATCCTAAAATGATTTAAAGTCTATTTAATATCTACTATATTCTAAAAACTATTAAAGACATAATATCTATTAAAAACTATTAAAAGAAAAATCTATCCAATTATTAAAATGGAAAATAATTTTCTATTAAACTCCTAATAGTCTAAAAAGAAAATGCTATTTATTTATTCCACTTAAAATTCTAAAAAACTATTAAAAATATTAAAACCTATTAATATTCTAAAACGGCTAATAAAATCCAGAAAAATCACAATAATTCCCAGAGAAACAAAAATAGCACCGCACGACAAATAACACCGCGGGAGCGCATCAACATAGCCGGTAAAAATAAACGGGCACCGAAATATCTCAAAAATACGGTTCTACCTATCTGAACTGATTAAAAAACACCTGAAACGCGAGACGAGAGCTGTGATCCCGATAAAATCAAAATAAATGAAAAATGCATTGTACGCGATATGCAGATGCGAATGCGGTCATGCGTCGAAACATAGGGCCAGATACGAGACCCGGTTGGTCAAATTTTAGGGTGCAACACCAGCCCAATCAACCTCTGATTTTAGGATGATTGTACCATCTTTAGAGGTAATCATTAAATGTTTCCATCCCTTAATCATGTTTTTCCATGCCTTGTTTCTCAAGGACTTGAGAAAATCCACCATTATCACCTTCTAATAATCATAATTTGTGCCATATAAAATAGGTCATTTGTTGACTAATCCTTTGTCTTTAATGGTCTTTATTTAAGTGAAATTTATTTTCCATAGAGCTTACTCAACAAGCTAGGTTTCCTACTCTGATGTCAATTGAAATTTATTTCCTCTGGGGATAGATGTCGATCTTGATTCTTCGACAACCGATTCGACAAGATACACCAGAACCACTACAATATCAAGTACTAGATGATGGAGCATAAAAGCAATAAAGAAAACAATTAATTATTTATCCAGTTGTGTGAAACTACACATATGTCTAAGGGACTGAGTCCACAACACTTCTCTAAAAATATCTCCACTCAAGCTCAAGAGAATAATTTCAATTGGCACTATGCAAATAGATAATTGCATGTCTCTCGCTACTTGGATTTAGAACTCTTCAAAGATTGTGATTTCACGGAAACCTTTAACTCTGCGGGGCAAAGAAACATCGTTTTTTAGAAACCCCAAGAGAGATGCCCCAAATTGGTAATAATGTTTTATGCAAATCTCAATTGCAGAGATGAAATTATTAAGTCCAAAGTCAAGGAGCGCCATATCACCTAATCTCTTGAAGATTTTGCACAAGTTTGTAACCTACCATTCATTGAACAAGATTATGATCAAACGAATCTTGAAGGCAATGAATTTAATTTCGATGTTGATGGTCACACTTTCTGAGTTGATCCTTCTTCCAGAATCCCATATTCATTCAATATTAGGCTTAAATGTCCAAACAGTAGATTGATTAATTATATAATGAATCAGGTGCTTTTCCCAAGGAAAAGTAAGTTTAGCATCATCCAAGAATCAGACGTCCCTGCAGTTGGTTTTTGGAAAACCAAGTTGAAAAAAATTGGGCTGATGTCATACTTCATCACATGCTAGATAGAAAAAAGAAAAACTCCATTCTACCGTATGCTGAATTAATCGCAATTTTTTTGATCTACATCAACTATAATTTCAGAGAAGAAGAACCGAAATTTATGCATACAAAGATAGGAAAGGAGATTATAAGCAGAATGGGGTACGCCATATAAGTAACGATGTGTTGTACGAGTCTTTGAATTATGCCTCAACATGAACCTCAAACACTTGCCCACACGCTCTTTAGGTTGAGGTTGTGAACCTCAAATTTTCTTGTTATGAGCTGCATCCTTGACTTACGAACCTTGGATGTGCCTTCATGTACAGTTTTCATGATCTCTTATGCTTCTTTAGCTTCTGATCATGAGTTGATAAGCCCGAACATATTTTTATCCCATGCCATTGAAAATCAAATATAATTCTTTGGATTTCCCAAAGGCTTCATTATCTTCAGCACCAGCTGTCGCTACTGCGAAAATCGGCGCCGGCTGAACAGAAGAGTCGCCACCGTGCGTTATTTATCCCACGGGAGGGAAAGGAAACGCTCAGAGTAAACCTCGCACAACACGGGAAAGGTATGGTCGTCGCAACCAAAACCTGGATTCGGGAGTCGGTTACGCAAGGGGAAGGTATTAGCACCCCTCACGTCCGTCGTACTCGACGGGATCCACGCTTGCTTGGGTTGTCTAAAGGATGCAAACAATCTATCTACGGCTGCTAAATCTAAATGGAAGGGAATTGACTCGATAGAGCGTCGCACTCTATGCCTACGTATTCTCAAGAGAGAAAGTCAGAGTCAACGTAGTTCGGGACTACGGGAAAAATGGCTCGCCAAGACCTCGCGTCTTGTGCCTACGTACTTCCACACTGCATGGAAGATCAGAGCTTTACGTAGTTCAAGCTAACTACGGCTAAACGGGATATTCTCACACAGCAGTGAGAAAATAAACTGGTTTTACAGGTACGGGAACCTATGGGAAAAACTACGGTCTGGTCTCAAATGCACTCGGGCAAGAGAAAAGGGGTAACAGTTAGTCGTCAGCAGGAAAGTCTCGATCGCACAGCAGCGAGAGAACAAAAGGTCAGTCGTTAGTGTGCTCGCTAGGATATCGCATCCTATGCCTACATATCCTCGTCTGGTACGAGGAATCAGAGCAGCTGTAGTTCGGCTACTATCGGGACCACAGCTCAAATCTCGTTTTATTAACATTCTGAAAAATGATTACAATGATTGAATACTGAAAAATAATCTCCTAGGAAATACTATTCTATCCTATCCTGAAAAATCAACTGGAAAGTAGTCCCCTAACAAGTGGACTTCTAAACTATCCTAAAATGGTGTAAAAGAATTTCTATGAAAAAGGTACTCTAAAAAATATTATATCTATACTAATATTTTTTCCAATATTTCTCTTCCCTTTTCTTTTTTTTCTTTTTTTTTCAGAATATTTTCCTCTCTTTTTCTATTTTCACCCTTTTTCTTTTTCTCTTTTATGCAAAATATTCTTCACATATTCTTTCTCATATTTTTTTCACATATTTCTATGTATTTTTCATATTTCTTTTTTCAATATTGTTTTCAACACACTTTTATTGTACTTCTTTTTCTTTTCCTATTTAATATTTCTTTATATTTTTTCTTATTCTAAAAACTAAACAAAAATAAAAAAAATAAGGAAAAGAGAACAGGGGGGGTACATCAGCTATTACAGGGGTAATACAAGTAAAACAGAAAAAACTGCAAACTGGGCCCAGCCCAGCTGTTTGATGCAAGAACCGGTGGGAGGTGTGGACCAAAAACGTAGGGTGCAGTCAGCAGTCCATCTCGTTGGGCCCAGCCCATTCTCAGCAGAGAAAAAAAAATGAGGGGAGGTGTCTCCAAAAAAAAGCTGTTGGGCCCCAAGGCCCACGACCTAACCCGGTCTCTTCCTCCCTTCCTCACTCTCCTCACTCAGAAACCCTAAGATCCTTCTCCTTTCTCCCTCACAGCGCCGCCGTCACCTTCTCTGCATTCTCTCCGTTCAACCTTTTCTCAGCCTCACCTTTCATCAATTCTTGTCATCAATCTCACGAGAAACAACAATATCAACCATAAATCCATCGCTCTAACCTCTGGATCTACACACTCAACCATGGCTCGATCGGCGTAAGTGCTTGAAGGAAATTCGTGGATGAAGAAGGACGGAGGAAGACTTCTGGATAAAGATCTTGGATCTTGGATGAACATTGAGCAAATTCTGAAAGAAACTGAGGAAAGTTGAACAATCTGGTGATTCTCGAGGATGAACATCTGGAAACGTTTGAAGATCTTGGAGTTCTGTTGAAGATTCGTTGAACCCTAACTCGTGCCTGGATCCAGATGTTTGTTCTGATGATTTCTGGAGCTTGATGATTCTTGCATGTTCTCGTTGCTGGCGATTGCTCTTGAAAACACGAATCGTTGAAGAAGATCACGGATCGTTGAGGAAGAACTCGTATCGTTGACGAAGATTGTTGGGGGAGATCCTTGAGGAATATTGAAGGAGATCCGGTGAACATGTTTGAAGATTAAACGAGTTGAAGATGTTCTTGATTGTTTGAAGTCTGACGATGATTGCTTGATGAAATTCTATGGTTCTCGTTGCAGATTGTGGAAGACGAAGTTCTGGAGGTGCGATATGAACACTTGAAGGTTGTGAAGGTTGATGAACGTTCTGGAAAAATTCAAGAAGGTTTCTGGAATTTGGATGGTGAGGATGATGAAGGTTGGTCAGAATCTGGAATTTTCTGGGTTTGTTGGAGGTTTCCGGCGAGATGCACGGTGGTCGCCGGCCATGCATGCCGGCCGGTGAAGGTTTCAGGCGAGGACCAGTGGAGGGACGCGTGGCAGTGTGGGTGGAGGCAAGGGCTGCATGCTGGACGCGTGTCCCACGCGTGGCAGAGAGAGGAAAAGTCTGAAGTGAGGTGGCGTGAGATGACGGTGTAACGTGGGTCCTCTCTTCTGGCAACACGTGGCCTGCTGCATTTATAGGCTGAGAAATTCTGGAATGCTCTGGATTCTTCTAGAAACTGCTGGACAAAAACTGAACTTTTCTGGACTGATGCTGGATTGAGCTGGAAAATTCTGGACAAAAACCAATAAACTGGGCCTGCGAATTATGTGGGCAATAAAGCCCAATACGAAAATACTAATAAAAAACAACAAAAACTGAATTAAGAATGGATTAATGGAAATTACAAACTAATTAACAAATGAACCTAATTAACAGCTAATACTCCCAAAAACTAATTAAAAGCTACTAATTAATATCTATTATTCTAAAAAAATCTATATTATCCTAAAATGATTTAAAGTCTATTTAATATCTACTATATTCTAAAAACTATTAAAGACATAATATCTATTAAAAACTATTAAAAGAAAAATCTATCCAATTATTAAAATGGAAAATAATTTTCTATTAAACTCCTAATAGTCTAAAAAGAAAATGCTATTTATTTATTCCACTTAAAATTCTAAAAAACTATTAAAAATATTAAAACCTATTAATATTCTAAAACGGCTAATAAAATCCAGAAAAATCACAATAATTCCCAGAGAAACAAAAATAGCACCGCACGACAAATAACACCGCGGGAGCGCATCAACATAGCCGGTAAAAATAAACGGGCACCGAAATATCTCAAAAATACGGTTCTACCTATCTGAACTGATTAAAAAACACCTGAAACGCGAGACGAGAGCTGTGATCCCGATAAAATCAAAATAAATGAAAAATGCATTGTACGCGATATGCAGATGCGAATGCGGTCATGCGTCGAAACATAGGGCCAGATACGAGACCCGGTTGGTCAAATTTTAGGGTGCAACACCAGCCCAATCAACCTCTGATTTTAGGATGATTGTACCATCTTTAGAGGTAATCATTAAATGTTTCCATCCCTTAATCATGTTTTTCCATGCCTTGTTTCTCAAGGACTTGAGAAAATCCACCATTATCACCTTCTAATAATCATAATTTGTGCCATATAAAATAGGTCATTTGTTGACTAATCCTTTGTCTTTAATGGTCTTTATTTAAGTGAAATTTATTTTCCATAGAGCTTACTCAACAAGCTAGGTTTCCTACTCTGATGTCAATTGAAATTTATTTCCTCTGGGGATAGATGTCGATCTTGATTCTTCGACAACCGATTCGACAAGATACACCAGAACCACTACAATATCAAGTACTAGATGATGGAGCATAAAAGCAATAAAGAAAACAATTAATTATTTATCCAGTTGTGTGAAACTACACATATGTCTAAGGGACTGAGTCCACAACACTTCTCTAAAAATATCTCCACTCAAGCTCAAGAGAATAATTTCAATTGGCACTATGCAAATAGATAATTGCATGTCTCTCGCTACTTGGATTTAGAACTCTTCAAAGATTGTGATTTCACGGAAACCTTTAACTCTGCGGGGCAAAGAAACATCGTTTTTTAGAAACCCCAAGAGAGATGCCCCAAATTGGTAATAATGTTTTATGCAAATCTCAATTGCAGAGATGAAATTATTAAGTTCAAAGTCAAGGAGCGCCATATCACCTAATCTCTTGAAGATTTTGCACAAGTTTGTAACCTACCATTCATTGAACAAGATTATGATCAAACGAATCTTGAAGGCAATGAATTTAATTTCGATGTTGATGGTCACACTTTCTGAGTTGATCCTTCTTCCAGAATCCCATATTCATTCAATATCAGCCTTAAATGTCCAAACAGTAGATTGATTCATTATATAATGAATCAGGTGCTTTTCCCAAGGAAAAGTAAGTTTAGCATCATCCAAGAATCAGACGTCCCTGCAGTTGGTTTTTGGAAAACCAAGTTGAAAAAAATTGGGCTGATGTCATACTTCATCACATGCTAGATAGAAAAAAGAAAAACTCCACTCTACCGTATGCTGAATTAATCGCAATTTTTTTGATCTACATCAGGTATAATTTCAGAGAAGAAGAACCGAAATTTATGCATACAAAGATAGGAAAGGAGATTATAAGCAAAATGGGGTACGCCATATAAGTAACTATGTGTTGTACGAGTCTTTGAATTATGCCTCAACATGAACCTCAAACACTTGCCCACACACTCTTTAGGTTGAGGTTGTGAACCTCAAATTTTCTTGTTATGAGCTGCATCCTTGACATACGAACCTTGGATGTGCCTTCATGTATAGTTTTCATGATCTCTTATGCTTCTTTAGCTTCTGATCATGAGTTGATAAGCCCGAACATATTTTTATCCCATGCCATTGAAAATCACATATAATGCCTTGGATTTCCCAAAGGCTTCATTATCTTCAGCACCAGCCCAATCAACCTCTGATTTTAGGATGATTGTACCATCTTTAGAGGTAATCATTAAATGTTTCCATCCCTTAATCATGTTTTTCCATGCCTTGTTTCTCAAGGACTTGAGAAAATCCACCATTATCACCTTCTAATAATCATAATTTGTGCCATATAAAACAAGTCATTTGTTGACTAATCCTCTTTCTTTAATGGTCTCTATTTAAGTGAAATTTATTTTCCATAGAGCTTACTCAACAAGCTAGGTTTCCTACTCTGATGTCAATTGAAATTTATTTCCTCTGGGGATAGATGTCGAACTTGATTCTTCGACAACCGATTCGAGAAGATACACCAGAACCACTACAATATCAAGTAGTAGATGATGGAGCATAAAAGCAATAAAGAAACCAATTAATTATTTATCCAGTTGTGTGAAACTACACATATGTCTAAGGGACTGAGTCCACAACACTTCTCTAAAAATTTCTCCACTCAAGCTCAAGAGAATAATTTCAATTGGCACTATGCAAATAGATAATTGCATGTCTCTCGCTACTTGGATTTAGAACTCTTAAAAGATTGTGATTTCACGGAAACCTTTAACTCTGCGGGGCAAAGAAACATCGTTTTTTAGAAACCCCAAGAGAGATGCCCCAAATTGGTAATAATGTTTTATGCAAATCTCAATTGCAGAGATGAATTATTAAGTCCAAAGTCAAGGAGCGCCATATCACCTAATCTCTTGAAGATTTTGCACAAGTTTGTAACCTACCATTCATTGAACAAGATTATGATCAAACGAATCTTGAAGGCAATGAATTTAATTTCGATGTTGATGGTCACACTTTCTGAGTTGATCCTTCTTCCAGAATCCCATATTCATTCAATATCAGCCTTAAATGTCCAAACAGTAGATTGATTCATTATATAATGAATCAGGTGTTTTTCCCAAGGAAAAGTTAGTTTAGCATCATCCAAGAATCAGACGTCCCTGAAGTTGGTTTTTGGAAAACCAAGTTGAAAAAAATTGGGCTGATGTCATACTTCATCACATGCTAGATAGAAAAAAGAAAAACTCCATTCTACCGTATGCTGAATTAATCGCAATTTTTTTTATCTACATTAGGTATAATTTCAGAGAAGAAGAACCGAAATTTATGCATACAAAGATAGGAAAGGAGATTATAAGCAAAATGGGGTACGCCATATAAGTAACGATGTGTTGTACGAGTTTTTGAATTATGCCTCAACATGAACCTCAAACACTTGCCCACACACTCTTTAGGTTGAGGTTGTGAACCTCAAATTTTCTTGTTATGAGCTGCATCCTTGACATACGAACCTTGGATGTGCCTTCATGTACAGTTTTCATGATCTCTTATGCTTCTTTAGCTTCTGATCATGAGTTGATAAGCCCGAACATATTTTTATCCCATGCCATTGAAAATCACATATAATGCCTTGGATTTCCCAAATGATTCATTATCTTCAGCACCAGCCCAATCAACCTCTGATTTTAGGATGATTGTACCATCTTTAGAGGTAATCATTAAATGTTTCCATCCCTTAATCATGTTTTTCCATGCCTTGTTTCTCAAGGACTTGAGAAAATCCACCATTATCACCTTCTAATAATCATAATTTGTGCCATATAAAATAGGTCATTTGTTGACTAATCCTCTGTGTTTAATGGTCTCTATTTAAGTGAAATTTATTTTCCATAGAGCTTACTCAACAAGCTATGTTTCCTACTCTGATGTCAATTGAAATTTATTTCCTCTGGGAATAGATGTCGAACTTGATTCTTCGACAACCGATTCGACAAGATACACCAGAACCATTACAATATCAAGTACTAGATGATGGAGCATAAAAGCAATAAAGAAAACAATTAATTATTTATCCAGTTGTGTGAAACTACACATATGTCTAAGGGACTGAGTCCACAACACTTCTCTAAAAATTTCTCCACTCAAGCTCAAGAGAATAATTTCAATTGGCACTATGCAAATAGATAATTGCATGTCTCTCGCTACTTGGATTTAGAACTCTTAAAAGATTGTGATTTCACGGAAACCTTTAACTCTGCGGGGCAAAGAAACATCGTTTTTTAGAAACCCCAAGAGAGATGCCCCAAATTGGTAATAATGTTTTATGCAAATCTCAATTGCAGAGATGAAATTATTAAGTCCAAAGTCAAGGAGCGCCATATCACCTAATCTCTTGAAGATTTTGCACAAGTTTGTAACCTACCATTCATTGAACAAGATTATGATCAAACGAATCTTGAAGGCAATGAATTTAATTTCGATGTTGATGGTCACACTTTCTGAGTTGATCCTTCTTTCAGAATCCCATATTCATTCAATATCAGCGTTAAATGTCCAAACAGTAGATTGATTCATTATATAATGAATCAGGTGCTTTTCCCAAGGAAAAGTAAGTTTAGCATCATCCAAGAATCAGACGTCCCTGCAGTTGGTTTTTGGAAAACCAAGTTGAAAAAATTGGGCTGATGTCATACTTCATCACATGCTAGATAGAAAAAAGAAAAACTCCATTCTACCGTATGCTGAATTAATCGCAATTTTTTTGATCTACATCAGCTATAATTTCAGAGAAGAAAAACCGAAATTTATGCATACAAAGATAGGAAAGGAGATTATAAGCAGAATGGGGTACGCCATATAAGTAACGATGTGTTGTACGAGTCTTTGAATTATGCCTCAACATGAACCTCAAACACTTGCCCACACGCTCTTTAGGTTGAGGTTGTGAACCTCAAATTTTCTTGTTATGAGCTGCATCCTTGACATACGAACCTTGGATGTGCCTTCATGTACAGTTTTCATGATCTCTTATGCTTCTTTAGCTTCTGATCATGGGTTGATAAGCCCGAACATATTTTTATCCCATGCCATTGAAAATCAAATATAATTCTTTGGATTTCCCAAAGGCTTCATTATCTTCAGCACCAGCCCAATCAACCTCTGATTTTAGGATGATTGTACCATCTTTAGAGGTAATCATTAAATGTTTCCATCCCTTAATCATGTTTTTCCATGCCTTGTTTCGCAAGGACTTGAGAAAATCCACCATTATCACCTTTTAATAATAATAATTTGTGCCATATAAAATAGGTCATTTGTTGACTAATCCTTTGTCTTTAATGGTCTTTATTTAAGTGAAATTTATTTTCCATAGAGCTTACTCAACAAGCTAGGTTTCCTACTCTGATGTCAATTGAAATTTATTTCCTCTGGGGATAGATATCGATCTTGATTCTTCGACAACCGATTCGACAAGATACACCAGAACCACTACAATATCAAGTACTAGATGATGGAGCATAAAAGCAATAAAGAAAACAATTAATTATTTATCCAGTTGTGTGAAACTACACATATGTCTAAGGGACTGAGTCCACAACACTTCTCTAAAAATATCTCCACTAAAGCTCAAGAGAATAATTTCAATTGGCACTATGCAAATAGATAATTGCATGTCTCTCGCTACTTGGATTTAGAACTCTTCAAAGATTGTGATTTCACGAAAACCTTTAACTCTGCGGGGCAAAGAAACATCATTTTTTAGAAACCCCAAGAGAGATGCCCCAAATTGGTAATAATGTTTTATGCAAATCTCAATTGCAGAGATGAAATTATTAAGTCCAAAGTCAAGAAGCGCCCTATCACCTAATCTCTTGAAGATTTTGCACAAGTTTGTAACCTACCATTCATTGAACAAAATTATGATCAAACGAATCTTGAAGGCAATGAATTTAATTTCGATGTTGATGGTCACACTTTCTGAGTTGATCCTTCTTCCAGAATCCCATATTCATTCAATGTCAGCCTTAAATGTCCAAATAGTAGATTGATTCATTATATAATGAATCAGGTGCTTTTCCCAAGGAAAAGTAAGTTTAGCATCATCCAAGAATCAGACGTCCCTGCAGTTGGTTTTTGAAAAACCAAGTTGAAAAAAATTGGGCTGATGTCATACTTCATCACATGCTAGATAGAAAAAAGAAAAACTTCATTCTACCGTATGCTGAATTAATCGCAATTTTTTTGATCTACATCAGCTATAATTTCAGAGAAGAAGAACCGAAATTTATGCATACAAAGATAGGAAAGGAGATTATAAGCAAAATGGGGTACGCCATATAAGTAACGATGTGTTGTACGAGTCTTTGAATTATGCCTCAACATGAACCTCAAACACTTGCCCACACACTCTTTAGGTTGAAGTTGTGGATCAAATGGTTCATCTCTATTCGTTTGGATCTTACATTAACACACATGCCTAATAGAGACACTAAATCAATCTACGTTCTTCGTAATACGTTATGAGTATATTATTCCTATCCATTAATAAAAATTGACAAATAGAAATCAACACACAAATTAATCTTCAAATAGAAGAAAAACACTCAACGATTAAATTTTAAATTCAAACTTGCAACAATTTATTGATAGATAATCAAATAGATAATAATTATTTAAATAAAATTTGAATTTTTAAAAATTTAAGAATAAAAGTTAATAGGTTGAACAAAATGTTCAAATTTTAAAATTCACACATTTTTTTATATCAACAAAAAAATTTAAACATTTAAAACACAATTCGAATTTCATAAATAAAAAAAACATGATTAAAATTTTAAGGAATTTCTTAGTGATGTGAGAGTTGAATTTTTTTTACCTTCTCTACACATAATGGACAAAAACGTGTCACAATGTTAATGTTCATTATTACCATTACGTAGCAACTCCGCCATAAATCTCCTTTTTCTTGGAACAAGAATAAAAGCACTTTACCAAACCAAAAAATAGAAGAAGGAAAAAAGTAAAAACACCAAAACGTTTCGGTTTTCCACCGTAAATTTGTTGTGCATTATGACTTTGATATGGTGCACTAGTCTCAATGCTATCCTTCTGAACAATGAAACAAGCAAATTATGAGAGAGGGAAGAACCCTAACTCCCTACTTTACTGTTTCCATTTCCACTTGCAAAGCTTTGTGGACTTCATCAACAACATCATAAGGAAAATGCAATGAGAAGCTTCCATGGATGTTCTCTCTGTGGACCAAGCAAGGTACAAACAATATCATTCTTTTCTCAAAAAAATCAACTTTTTCCATTAATATTTGCAAATGATGTTTTGGGTCACATGCAAAAAAATAAGGGTAAGAGTCTGTCAGAACACCGTGTGACCACCCCAGTTGGGAGAACCAACCGAGAACGATCATCTACAGCAGGAGATGGTTTCACAACATGCGATCCATCCTAGCCATTAATCACGCTCTGATCACACGGTCGTGATTCATCCACCAGACTTACGTTCCTGTCTCCTTAGAAATCAAGGACACAGTAGTACGAGCCTATAGAACAGATCCTGTTCAAGTAAGGTCGTGCTTTTATGTGTTTAAGTTGAGGTATATAAATGTTTAAGATTTTCTGGGCTTCAACAATGTGGGAGTAATATAATAGTTTTTGTTGCAACTCTAGCTTTATTCATGATAAAAATGCTTGATAAAGAACACTTTTTACATCACAAGAGTGGTGCATAATGATGATTTGGTTTTTAGTGTATATTTTTTTATGTTTGTGTAATGAAATTGAAGGTTCTCTGGTGTATCTTAGAATTACTATATGCAATTTTGAAGTTTCAATTTAATTCATTTGGGGTTTTATAGATAACTTCTGAGCAGCATTCTTACTTTATGCATGCTGATTCTTCGACAAAAAGTATTTGACAAGTGCAACAATATGAATTAGTGGTAGTTAGGGTAGCTAATACATTTCTTTAACCAAATTTAAGTTGTTGTATGCAGATTTTCATTATAAGTTACATGCTTTTTAAACAACACTTTTTCACCTCAGAGTTAAATTAGTTGATAATATGTGTTAGGTTCTAGCTCTACTGATGGTGCATATCTAAACAATGGTGATTCGTTTACACGTAGTTTGATACACTGTTACTGCACTTTCAATTCCAATAAATTAATACCAAATTATCTATATTCACTTTCAATTGAGCTGTGAGTAGCAGATTACTGAGCTAGTTGTTAACTACTGACCACATCATACTTTATTTTTTAGGAGCAGAAGCCATAGCAGAACTTGGAGTTCAAAGACATCGATGGGAGCATCATGTACACCGAACAAGAGTTTGGTTAATGCGCCAGATTCTTGCTTAAGGAAAAAAAATCAAGAATGTTCAGCAACACATGGATCATAATGAAGATGAGAGATATGGAGAGCCATTTTGTTAGTTTGTTGGAGAAAATCGTGTTGCTGTCAAAGATAAAATGGTAATTAACAGTTCCTATTCCTAGTGAGAATTGATTACTTTATATTTTATATGTATCTGTATTTTGTGCAAATGTGTTAGTCTTGAAATGATTGCATAACTTTATAGACCATTGTTGGTTTGATTTATAGATGATATTGATTTCTTATCTGATTTCTATCTGCTCTATTCATTTGCCATGTTTACAACTTCCAGGACAAAAGCATGGGAGATATAATTCTGCATGCTGCTGAAATTTGTGGCTTCTAGCTTGATATTTTATCCTTTTAACTTTTTTCTGTTTCCTTCTCATTTTAGAAATGAGACAATAAGAGTGAAAATTTGTCGGGCTTTGAAAATACTAATCAAATCACTAAGCAGACATGGCTTTACACTAAGAGAATAATCACAAGCTCTTGACTCTCATTAGCACACTAAGGTTAAGTCTCTTTGTCTTCAACATGATTCTTTTGTATGATATAAGCCATGGTAGACTTTGATCAGGAAATACTTAAATAAAAGATGGAATAGATTGTTTAGCTCACTACAGTTTCTCTGTTGCAAGGTGAGTTCTTTTTCACGTGCTATATTTGTGTTGAAATTCAATTATCGCTAGATTGGGATACTTTAGTTATTAAAATTTGTGAAGCCATTCTCTTTGTGCTGATTGTTGTCATAAGAACAAAATATCTTTTCAAGTCAATGTTTGAACGAATGTTGTAGGATACTATATCGTAAAACATGTTAGATTAGCTTTGGGTTAGGAGTTATACCGTCATAAGCTTATCCTGGACTCATCCTTCACAATTCCATAAGCTATGTTGTCTCCCAAAGGTTTTTTAGGTGAAAAGGCTTCAGATGTAGAAAAGGTATGGTCAAGTGAGTGGGTATCTAACATCAAAGTCCCACATCATCTAATGGATAAAATAAATTAGGATTTCATATATAAAATGAAAGGACATCTACATAATCCTATCACGGAGCCGTGTGATGATGACATAGCGAACTATTCTTTCGCCTTTTACTAAAGAATACCGTGTCAGCGTTACAATTAGCGGCATACGCTAGTTTTTGGAAGAGTCCTCTATATTGAGGCTCTGCAATTTTAGTTCAATTTTCTCTAAAATTTTGATATTTCTGTTTTGTTGTCACTTTAGAAGAAGTGAGAACACAAGATTGAGAACTTTTTACAGACACCTTTGATATTTTCCCCTTAATATAACCAGTGAAGTTGATAACCAGTGATTGGATAAAACGTTTGAAATTTTCAGCAGTGGCTCAAAAAGTTAAATTGATCACCTTGTTGTTCAATAAAGAGTACAGTTTGTTTTTATCTTTCATTAGAATTTGGTAATATTGTTTATAATGCATGCATAATCTGCTGACAGCGTTTGTGCAATAAGGTAAAGTGTCCCTGTCTTCGACAGGTTTCTTTTGTAAGCTATAGCCATGGTGGATTTTGATCAAGAAATTGTTTTGCTCAATACAACTCCACTTCTGTTGCAAAGTGAGTTCTTATTCATGTGCTATATAGGTGTGCTCCTCTTGTGTTGCGTGGTGAGTTCTTATTCATGTGCTATATATGCGTTGAAATTCAATTGTCGCTAGATTGGAATACTTTAGTTATTAATTTCAGATTTGCTCATTTGCTTTGGCTTTAGTTTTGAATTTGCAAATATGTTTTGCTTATCATTATGCTATGTATTTTGGTTGTAGACTTCAAGATATAAAAGGGTTCCCCATGATTAGCATTTGGATTTCTACTTATTCAGTTCCAACTGAGAAGAGTATCACTCTTCAGTTCAGTTAATTTTTCACTGTATGTTTGTATAGTTAATTGCTACCGATAATCAATGGCTAGACACTCTACTCTGTCTTTAGTTTGTTCTTGAATATTTTGTTACTCGTATATGAAAATTTCCGTTGGAAATGCATTGAGGGACAAAAGAAATCAAGTAGCTGGATGAGTTACCCTTGTCATTTTGTGGCTGGATTAGAGGAAAGTGAAACTCAAGAACTTTGGTACGTGTTTGATGACTGGGCAATTTTTCTATATTTTCAATTTGTTCTAACTATATCATAATCCACATTAAAAACTTTACTTAGAACAAAATGTAAGATTTGATCTCATTTAATTTCATAACAAGAGCATAGTTCACTTAAGAGATTTCACAACTGCAACTTAGTTGTAAATACTTTATCAATTTGGATCCTAATGGAGGTGGCAAATGTGAGTTGGTGTATGAACGGTTGATCCACTAAGTGAATATAGACTGTGTTCACACAATTCCAGCACTGGATGGTATTTTTATCCTTTTCTTCTTTAGAATGAATCAATACAATGTTATCTAATCCTTTTCTTCGTTAGAAGGAATCGGTACAATGTTATCTAAGTCCCACATCAAAATTGTTAGGGTGAATAGTACAGAACATAAGGTATAAAAGATAAGTGTATGACTTGTTGCAACATACTTACCTGGATGGGGTCAATGGATGATCATCAAGGTCCATGGCCTAGGCGAGTGACCTCCATTGCACTTAGGATGGGTGCTAGCCTAAGGTCTACCCGAGTGGTGGAGCCTACATCATAATTTGTTGCTGTGGGGGCTTGCGTTCGCGCAGTCCCTCCTAATTAAGTATAGGTTTTCTTCCACCACATCATAATTTGTTGCTGTGGGGGCTTGCGTTCGCGCAGCCCCTCCTAATTAAGTATATGTTTTCTTTTGGAGACTATGGCTCCTGTGCTCTTTGGTCAAGAAATAGATTCCATGCAAATTGCAATAGCCTCTATAAGTGCTCTATCTATCTTCCTCTACAAGTGCTTTGGAAAATAGAACCAGCTGTAATTTTTATGCAATTTTTCATTGGTAATGATAGATAGAATCTTAACTCAATAAATCTTTATAGGTTTAGTAAAAGAAAAAGTTGAAAGTTTATATGCGCATTAATTGGATGAGGGTCACTCTCACTAGAATGCTTTTGTCTTAATAAATGGCCCAAAAAGCCCTTCAAAAGATGAAAGAAAAAGCCCTTTCAGTTAATGCTTTGGTTTCTCAGTAAAATTGGTTCTGCTCTTTCAAAAGATGAAAGAACAAGCCCTTTCAGTTAATGCTTTGGTTTCACAGTAAAATTGGTTCTGCATTATGGAGCTTGGATCTCCTACATAAGCTTTGAAAAGGGAAAAGGACCTGAAAGCATAGACAACAATAATCTTTCATGTTCTCTTCGGGAAGCAAGGTAATTAATAAAATGCCTCTCCTTTCTTAGAAAATAACCTTTCTTTTTTTGGGTGCGTTAATGCAAGAACAAAAAGGTAAAAGGTTTGAAGTCTGTCAGACACCCGTGTGACCACACCGGCAATAAGAACCAACCGAGAACAATTATCTACAGGCTGAGGATGATGCCCCCCATAACATGGAGGTCAATTCCGACGTTTAGTCAAGGACAGAGTATACACTCTGTTGAGCAGGTCCTGTTTGAGTAAGGCCGTGCTTATATGTGCTTAACCGGAGTGGGAATAATATAATGAGTTTTCTTGTAACTCTCAAGTTTGGATGGAATATATCAATTAAGCTCAATACAGCTCCTCTGTTTCCAGGTGAGTTATTATTCACTGTTGTTTCATGTGCTATATTTGCATTGAAATTCAATTGGTTAGTTATTAAAGGTCTGGTCAACAGAGTGGGTAACAGACCAAAATTCCACATCTTCTACTGTGCAAAAGAAACTAAATCACTCACATATAAAATGAAAGGACCTCTGCATGTTATAATCATGGAGCCGTGTGATGATGACATAGCGAACTATTCTTTCGCCTTTTACTAAAGAATACCGTGTCAGCGTCACAATAAGCGGCATAAGCAAGTTTTTGGAAGTGTCCTCTTAGTTGAGGGCTCTGCAACATTAGTTCAAGTTTATGTTTGAATTTTATTATTTGTTTGAATTTGATGCAAGTTTTTGGAAGTGTCCTCTTAGTTGAGGGCTCTGCAACATTAGTTCAAGTTTATGTTTGAATTTTATTATTTGTTTGAATTTGATGCAAGTTTTTGGAAGTGTCCTCTTAGTTGAGGGCTCTGCAACATTAGTTCAAGTTTATGTTTGAATTTTATTATTTGTTTGAATTTGATGATTTGTCACTTGTAAATTAAACGTGAAACAATTTGCAAAGGAGATGAATAATGTTATCTAGCATACGAGGCTGACACATTCAACTCAAATTAGAGTGTATCTTGGAATTATCACATTCAGATGCTTTTTTACAGACTTTTACTACGGCTTGAGTTTTTGTGCAGCCCCTCCTAATTATGTTTCCAGCTTTTTTGAAAAATAAAAAACATATTAGAGTACACAAGTCTATGTGTTCATGTTACCATCTGTAGAGTCATGTCATTTTATATCCACTTCATGACTATGTTGAATTTTATATGCTCAAAATAATACTCTGTATCTCAAAATAATTTTATGTGCTCAAAATAATATCATGATGTTATGCACAGATCAATCCTTTTTTTTATTCTAAGGAATACAAGAAAAGATGGAGAAAAATCACTTTAATTGAGTAGAGAGAGTAATAATTAGTATAAATTTTTCATTGTATTTGATCTTGATGTATTACTATTGAATTGTATCTATCTATACAAATTGATAAGACAAAAATAATACCCAGCTGATCCATAAAATTTGGATGCTTTGGGGAGAAAATAAAAACCCAACCAACTATTGAGTGATGATGTTCAAAAGAGAAACTCTAACTTTAACCAAACGCCTAAACACACTCTCGAGACCATTTTCTATCATTTCAACTGCATTCTCCAAAGCCTCCAATCTTTCATGTGTTGCCTGCATCGTTGTAACATCAGAACCTTCTCTTAAAAGGGTTCTCAAAGATGCTTCTACCCTTTGCAATTCATTGAAATTCTCCAAACTCTCTTCACACGATACTTTTTATGTACCAACTTTGCCACATTCAACCATTTGGTTGCCTTTGACTTGGAAGCCAGGAAAGACAATGGATTGAAAAAGAGACATGTTTGTTACAATGACCTCTCTAAGAATTTTTATCACAACAACAAAGTCTTGATTTTGATTTAAAAGCAAGGAAGTTCCAAATTTACATTCCATATGTTTTAAAGATGAGATCATTTTTGTGACTTTCTTCTTCATCTTCTTAGTGAAGAATTTATATTCGGATACACTTTTTTCAATGCTTGAATCTCCCTTTCTCCTTCTTAGAGAAGAGTGGGGTGATTGAAATTTCTGACATGGTGTCTCTTGCGATGTCACAAATATCCAAAATTTTAATTGAACCATTCAACAATTCTTTCACGAATTTCTCACCTTGGTGATGAGAAATGACCTTTAGCGTTGATGTTATATTGAGATGATCTTCCAAAGAAATATACAAATCTTAAAGCATGGAAAGACCATTGCTAATTGAATCAGATGTAAATGTTGATGAGGTTTCCCATGTCTTGATTTTGTTGAGTTCTTGTTCTATTCTTGTAGAACTTGAATGAGATTGAGAAGGAAAATTATTAGAGTGAACATGGTTCTTGCCATATTTCTCTTAAATCTGTTCTTATTTTCTTTAAAGATAATTGTGAAGCTCAATGTTTGTGTGAAGTTACTAAACCCTTGAGTCTCTCTTTATATAAGAGTTGTTCATGACATTAGTTGATACTTATTAAGTTCATATAATAAAGAAACAAAATAGGTAGCACTTGTTAATCATGGTGTAGAGCATTTGGTGCATGCATGATTTTCCTTTGAATATGATAAGCTTTTGTCAAAATCCAACATTGTGAATTTGTTAATAGCAGACGCTAGTTTTTTACCTACTTTCCTTTAAAATTCGATCTATCGTACTTGTCTTATCTCTCGACGAACTTTTAATCACTTCTGACCAATATGAGTATTTTTACCGGTCCTAGTCGATTTTCAAAATTGACTGAGTGCTGTATCTTTTCAAGTTATCCATTTCACGTTAATCTTTTGTGTGCACTCGATTTTTAATCTTTAAAACTCTGTTGCCCGTTTTTGTTTATTTTTCCCGATTTTATTTCTATATTTTCATCAAAAACATCAGCATAATTAATGTGAATTTTTCATGATTTGCATTTCATTTTTTAGCATATTTATTTAATAAATGGTGAATTTTCAAATTTCTTTTCATTTTAGCCCAATAAGAGTACGCCACGTGGCATCTTTTTATTTATTATTATTTTTGTTTTAACATTTTATTTTTAGATAATGATAATATAATATAATTTTAATATTAATTAATTAATTAGAGTAGAATTTAAATTAGATTTAATTTAGAATTTAATCTAGAATTTTAATTAGAATTAGTTTTTTAATAGAAACTTAATTAGAATTTTATTTAGAAAATAGAATTAGTTTTTTATTAATTAAAATTTTATCTAGAAAATAGAATTAATTAGATTAGAATGTGAATTAGGAATGTTAATTAGAAATAGAATTAGAATGTTAATTAATTAGAATATAATTTAAATTAGATTAGAGTTAGTTATAGAATTAGAAAATAAAAATGAATTAAAAAAGAAAAGAAAAGAAGAAGAAGAGAATGACACGGTTGGGAAAATTGAGGATTAGGGTTGGCAAAATTGAGATAAATAAGGGGTTAGTTATTGTTCACCATCCTCAACACATCAGAACCCTAGCCGTCCCAAAATCGGCAAACCTTAAAATCTATCATCCTTTTCTTTCCTCACCAAACCAGTCTGCCGCCACGACTTTTCCTTCCAACTTATCACCTTCTCCGTCACTTTCTTTTTCTTCCCACCTAAAAAACCCCATCTTCGAAAACCCATTACTCTTCTTCCCCTTCGAAACACCAACAAAACCTAGCCGCAACAACTACTCCCTACGACGCCGTTTCCGACGAAAAATAAATCTCTGAGGTTTACTGTTTGTTTTTCAGATTTGTTACGGTAACACTTTGAAATTAAACCTCTGAGGTTTACTGTTTGTTTTTCAGATTTGTGTTTCAGTATTAATTCCATTGTTGCTCTTGTAATATTACTTAAATTGACTATACTGTTTCAGTTTCGCAAAATTTAATTTCATATTTTGTTGACTGTGTTTTGTTATTTATCTTGTATGGATGTTCAAAAGAGTTATTGAGTACATATGCCATTACTTCACTGCTGATAAACATGACACAACATACATATTTGAACAATTTGTTTTGATGCAGAATTTTTGTTATTATTTGATGATATAATCTTGACACTGCCTCAATGCATTTACGGTTAATGGTTGGCGTGATTTTTGAATGGTGTTAAGTTTTAATTTTGTCTTCATTTGAGAAAGATGAGCTGTGAAACGCAACTGTTTCAGTTTGAGGCTATATTGTTTTTTATTATAATTGGAATATATCTTGATAAATAACGAAAGGATACTGTCAGTTGCTTCTTCTTCAAATGCTAGTCTCATTATAGGATTCTAGTCTTCATGTGGTCAAAGTAACTTTGACCGGCTGGATGAATCACATTGATTGGTAAGACATGCGAGTTCATATTGGCACTAAAACGCGTAATAAAGGCCATCACATCCGTGACTTACCCTTGGCCCCTTCCAGTGAGTATATTTTCTCTTCTTTTCGTGTATTTATTTGGCACGTTCGTTTCATGTTATTCCATCCCCATTTGAACAAATGTATCCCCATCCCCAAAATGTAATAGCTTGATCACTTTTTCCTTAATTATGTTTTATGCGTCAAAACAATTTTCAAAATAAATTCTCGATTTAGTCAAGCCATTTTCTACCTAATAAGTCGAGTGCTTTCAAAGCATCGCCATTAACCTTTGATCACAATACACAACATTTAAAGCTTACTCCTGGGCTTCCTTACGGTGAGACTTATTTGATCAATTATTTTTAGTTGGTCATTTAGAAGACTAACCCACTTTGCTAGTATACACGATTAAAACTCAATTTAATTGCATGTTCATTTACTCTAATTTCAAATCTCGATTCACATCGAGTATTTTATCAAATCAAATTGATATACGTAATCATATTTAAATACTATTTTGATAAAGATGAAAAGGGAGTTGGAATCGAGCCTTTGATTTCACTTCTCAATTTTTTGGGCCCGAGAAGCCTTTCTTAAGTCCAAACAATGGTCTTCTCTAAAAGATGTATAATACGACAAACTCAAAATATATTTTCTCGAACACGTAGATGAAAAAGAGAGAGAGTCAAACCTTTGACCCACTCTCCCGATTGCTTGGGCCCGAGAAGCCTTTCTTAAGCTTCGAGTAATCGTCATCCGATTAATTTACTCTAATTATATCAAAGATTTTTTATAAGATGAAAAGGAGAGAGAGTCAAGCCTTTAACTCGCTTTCCCGATTACTTGGGCCCGAGAAGCCTTTCTTAAACTTCGAGTAATCATCATCTGATCCACGTACTCGAACCATATCCATTACTTCACTGTTAAGGATAAAAAAGAGAGATAGTCAAGCCTTTGACTCACTTTCCCGATTACTTGGGTCCGAGGAGTAAGCTTCGAGTAATCGTCATCCGATTAACCTACTCGAACCATATCCATACCTTTTTGTTGCAGTGAGAATCAGATATCAAGCTATTGAATTAACTTGAATCTTTAATTCTTAAATTCACAACCAGACTTTAATTTGTCCAAAAGGGAAAGGTTTAAAGAAAGAAAAACCTATAAAAATGCAAAACAAAAAGCAAGGCTTAAAGCTAAGCAAAGAGAGATCTAAAGGTTCGGGGGTTGGTTATGCATAGGGTAGGTATTTCACATCCTAAACATCTGTAGTACTCTACAGGAACCTCTTGTTAATATTTGTGTTTGCTAAAGTTTGCTTGCTAAGGGAAAGTGCTAAGGGTAAAGATAAAGGTTGAAACGAAGGAAAAAAAGAAAAGGTTGCTCGCCAAGGATCGCATCTCGTGCCTACGTATCCTGACGGGAATGGAATCAGAGCAACCGTAGTTCCCCTAACTAGGGGTGAAGAACTCTTGACTATGGTCAAGGTTCCAAAGGGAAAGTAAATGTCTACGGCGAGACACTTACATGAGTACGGCGACTCAGATCCTAAGGCTAGGATAAAGGGGTAAAGGTAAAGGATATCCATGGCGGGACGACTAAATAAAGCACGGCGACTCCAAGTCTTATGGCAAGGGTAAACAAGGGAAATGTCCACGGCGAGACAACTATCTAGAGCACGGCGACTCCAATCTTAAGTTGTAAATTTTAACAGGAAGTTAGTTGTTAGTGAGCTCAAAACATGAGAGCAAAATAGTCGCAAGATAAAATCAGACAACAAGAGAATTGTTAATCGACTTAAATATTAATATTTAATAAGATTAATTAATAATTTAATTAATCAAATTAAATAAAAATATTTAAATTAATTAATAATTATAACATTAATATTTTAAAATTTTAAAATACTTAACAAATAACTAAAGAAAATAGAAATGAAAAATAATTTTTTTAAAAAAAGAAAAATTAAAATGTTTTTGTTTTTAATCTTTTTTATATTTAAATATTCATATAAAAGAGAAATATTATATAAAATAAAATACAAACTTTCTTAAAAGAAATATAAAATTATTTTAACAATCTAAACAATGAAATGTAAAACTATAACAAACTATAAAAAATAAAAAATAAAAAATTAGCATGAAAGCTCGCGTAAGAGTATTTTAACAAGCTAATAGTTATATCTAAATTACCAATTCACTAATATCAGTATACTACCCCAAATATATGTCATGACAAACTAGAGCACTCACACACTATATATAATTACACATAACTTTGCTACTTAGAGTAAATACATATTATTAAAAGTAAAATGAGAATAAAAATGATATAAATGTTTTTTTTTTTGTATTTTGAAATACCACAAATAAATAATTAAACTGAAAAAAAATTAAAATTAAATGAGATTAAAATTTTGTTTTTTTTTTCTTTTTATACAAAATAAAATGAGAAAGATAATTAATCAAATAGTTAAAATCTTTTTATTTGTTTTTTTTAAATATTAGACAAAATAATAATTGAAACTAAAAAGGTTATAATCTAAGTTTGGCTTCGTTTTGTTTTGTTTTTTTTTAAATGAGAATATACAACATGTATTATTGAGGTACCAATTTGACAGCAACATTAATGAATTACCCACGTCATCATATTACCAATGCAACAATGAAATGAAATATCAAAACAAAACTTGTAGTATCCAAGCAGTTTCGAAACTATGTACATATGTAAAGATAATTATAGTATTAAACATCACTCCATTCAAACTTTATCCTCAAAACAAAACATTTGTAAACCCATAACTTCAAAAAGTAAGTATGTTGCAGTAAGAATGAAAAGCAAACATGAAGCAACACTAACTTACTTCGAACTTAAAGACGAAAGAAAAGTAATTACCGGATCGGAGATGGCGGCGGAATGTCGGTGACAGATTTACATCTATGCCTTGTTGAAGATGATGGTGTGTGCTGCAGCTTGTTGTTCTTAGTGGTTTGTACGAAAATGGTGGTGGTTAGGATTCGTTTGGAGGGAGTTAGTAGGAAGCAGGTTTTTGGATCTCAGGGAAGTAGAAGGTGATGTTATGAGGATAAAGGTTGGAGTGTTTGTGTGTTGAAATGAGAGTGGGAGGGTCACATATGAAGGTGACGTTACAAGATGATGGTGATGGAATATAGGGTGGATATCAGCAACAGTAAACGTGAAAAAAGCAAAAGGCTAGCATGGGAAGTTGTAGCTAGTTGTCTACTATTACTCAAAAAATGGACAAAATCTCCACAAAATAAGGAAAAGATAGTATAGAAAGAATAAACTACTTACAATAAAATCTAAAATAAAGATTTGATGGATTAAAAGAATATATTAATTAAAAGTATAAATAAAGACAGTAAAAAAATGAATAATTGGGTCGGTATCGAAGTACTCGAAAAAATAAAATGAATACACCAAAGTGATCAACAAAAAATATACGATTCGGAAAAATACGACGTTTTGTCAAATTTTGAAATAAATTTTACCCGCTAAAACTGCTTAAACTGTCCAAAAAGTTTATTTCAACTGATAAATTGGGTATTATGAAAAATGTAAGAGATGATAAACTATACAGATGATGCAAAAAGATGTGGGATCTTAGAGTCAAAAATTAGGGTGCAACAGATGCCCCTATTTAAGTTTCTTCGATCGGAGAGGTGAAAATTGAAATCTTTGTCTCGACGCGGTCGGAGAGACTTAAATACAAACATGCGTAATTTTTGACCCTAAGATGCCACAAAATACTTATGATATGATATGATATGCAAGACAAAGATTCTATGAGGAAAGATGCCACAGGAGACGAATATATATTGGGAAGATGCTGCAACTCCACTGGGGAAAGACTGACAACCTCACGGGAAAAAGTATCTAGCAGACACAACTGAGGAAAACAAAAAAGTTATGGACACGTGTCAAGGTGACAAAGAGTATCCAGTAATACTTGGAAAGAAAGGGACAAACCCTAGACAAAGACACATACATTCGGAAAAGCATCAGATGCTGGAAATAACACATAATGAGATAACAAAAACATCCAGAAAGTAAAAGAAACTTATTGGAGAAAAAGTCATAGTCACCAGAGGTTTTGTCAGAAGAGCATTGAACAAAACTCTGGAGAAGAACAATAATAGCCACCAGAGATATTCAGAAGAGCGTTGAATAAACTCTGGAACACATCTAAAAAAGCATTGGATAGAGTATAGAAACAGATTTGAAAATAAAACTCAACAGTTGTTAACCAAAGTCAGAAACAAATTGAAGACATCTAGAAGAGCATTAGATAAACAGGGCTGTTTCTGGAAGAACGGCAGATAGACACAACAGGGTTCTGGGAGAACGTTAGAACAAAAGACACATATGGGAAAACAACAAACATCATCCATGAACAGAATTGGATGGAAAACAATCACAACATTCAAAATATCAATGAATGGGGTGAGGAAAATCTGGGAGATATAACAGAGACACAAACATTAGAGACATTCGGGAGAACATCGAGTGAACTCTGAAATAAACAAGAGATACTCGGAAAAACATCGAATAAACTCCAGAACATATCTAAAGAAGCACATTGAAGACATATATTTGAAAGTACATCTGAAAATTTTAGAAAGGTACTTAAATGTACGGGTAAAGATTTGAAGACACATCTGGAAGAACATCAGATAAGCAACAAAGAATCAATCTGGAAAACCATCAGAGAGAGAAACATATCCGGAAAAACATCGGATAGATTCTGGAAAAACATCAAAATCAAGGTAAATATCTGGAAAACCATCAGATAAGTTCTGGAAGAACATCAGAACAAACCATCAGAGAGAGAAAAATAAATATCTGAAAAACCATCAGATAAATTTTGGAAGAACATCAGAACAAAGACTCAATCTGGAAAAACATCAGAGAGAGAAACATATTCGGAAAAACATCGGATAGATTATGGAAAAACATCAAAATCAAGGTAAATATCTGGAAAACCATCAGATAAGTTCTGGAAGAACATCAGAACAAAGAACAAAGACTCAATCTGGAAAACCATCAGAGAGAAAAATAAATATTTAGAAAACCATCAGATAAGTTCTGGAAGAACATCAGAACAAAGAACAAAGACTCAATCTGGAAAACCATCAGAGAGAGAAAAATAAATATCTGGAAAACTATCAGATAAGCACGACACAAACTGTTTGGTAGGTGCCAAGTGGGTTGGACTTTGACCAAAAGGTAAGACATGGATAAAACACGACCTCGGGAGAAATGCAAATGAGGATGAAACACTCATGATATGCATATATATATGAATATGATATGATATATGATAAAATGCAAATGCAAATGCCGACGACAAGGCTCGACTCTTTTGGTGAGATGACTAGACTGGAAGACTGATTTCTCAACACGGAGATTACTGCCATTCTTCTTGGGGACTAAAGATGCTACTGCTGAACAAATCTCTGCCACATTGATAAATTGTATCAAATAGATGATCCTTGTAAGAAAGATGAAGAGCTGCTTGGGGACTCTTCAAGTAAACTGCCCCAGTTTAGCTGTTTGTTGTAGATGAACTGATAATGCTTCAGCTTGTCTGATGTTGAAGGTGACTAATCCACTGGGTGCTTGGAAAGTTTGCCCTAGTCTGAGTCTTGAAATATCTTCTGAGTAAATCAATCATGAGAAGGACTTTCACTGAATAACAGACCTCAAACTGATTCTCAACAGGATTTGGAAGGAACTTGCCCCTAATAGGATCACCGACCAAGTTTCTCATTGTTTGAAAATTCCTTGAGAGGAAAGCCAGTTTACAAGCAAAAGTGTTCATACAAACATGGTAATGTAAAGTTCATGCAAATTTTGAAATCAAAATCATTTTTGAAAGATGCAAAATAAATGAGTCATTGGTCGGAACACGGTGGTTCAAGACACTCAAAGTTTAAAGCAAAGGTGTACTGCCAAAATAATTGATTTGCAAAGATCTTTTGGAGTCAGTTTACGCAACCTTGTTGTAGTATGCTTTCAAAACAACCTTGCTTCAGTTAGGTCTTTTGAGGGTTGTAGCGTGGCCTGGTTCACGGTTTAAGAAATAAAGGGTAAATGCTCAAAGTTTATTTGTACCCACCCAATCTACGTGATGATCTCCAATCCTATTCTTAGTTAACTCAGACTATGCGCTCAGGTTCCCATAGAAATTGCGCTGATTATAGTAGTGATGATGGTTCGGAAGTCAACAAACTTTTTGAAAAGGCAGTCACTGCTTCTTTACAACATTTGGTTGTTTTTAAATTAAAGGATTTAAAGATCTCCTCTATTTATTATCCCTAACTTTTGCCTGAAATGTTTCCTTTGAAACTTACAGTTAGTGGGATGCCCCGGTTTTGCCTAAGTCTCCTTCATAGGTTTTAACTCAGCGGGCTTTTTCTTTTGATATATATTTTTTAAAAGAAAGTGGCTGCCTAGCTTAATGATCACGGTGAACCGTCATCGTCTTTTTGACTTGAAAAACATCTTCGACACTTGTTTGTTGTGTGCGAAGGAAAACTCGTGTATGCAATCTTTATATGAAAGGTGTATTCAAGAAAGCACAACCAAGTTAACTGAGAAACTACCCTGCCCCAAGGTTAAAATTGCGGGTTTTTTGTAACGAAAGAAACTCCAACTTCTAGGCTCGAAGGGGTTGACAAGGGATTGACTTCCTTATTTCTCCAGTGTTTGGGAGTTGAAACAATGCCTTACATCATCAACAAAGTTTGATTGTAAGCATACTGATAGCAGTTATGGGTATAGAGTTTTCATCATCCTCCCTCAAATATTTGCATAATCAAAATTTTGGACAAGGAGTAAATATTTGAAAGATAAAGCATAAAAGTGCAAACAATAAGCAAAATGATTTGAAATCAAAAGTTGCGATGCTCATTCATTAAGATGAAAGTACAAACACTAAATAAAAGCAAATAAGCTTAAACAAAATGAAGGAAAATGCAAACAATGAGAAACAAAAGGCCTAGTGACTAAATTTGTCCTGTCTGAAACACTGGCGCTCAAAAAAAGATAGTCTGCTGGAGTCGGACTGAAGCTTCACTTTTGATGTTATGGCAATGGATTATTTTGGACATTCGAATGATTATCCTTAAAACCAAGGATTCCAGTTTTAATCAGCTCACACACTCTAGCTTTCAGTGCATAACAATGTTCCAAGTCGTGGCCTGGGGCACCCTCATGAAAAGTACAATGGAGGTCAGCTCTAAATCCAGCTGGAGGAGGATTAGGAGTTTGCAAAGCCTTTGTAGTAATCAACCCTTGTTGAACCAGATCAGGATAAATTTCTGTATATGTCATGGGAATAGGATCAAATTGATTCCTATTTCGATACTGGTTTTGTCCAACAGTTAGATGTTGAGGAATCTGAGCTGGTCGTGGAGCAGCAATAGCAGTAACGACAACAATAGCAGGGTGGTTATACCTTGGCTGATGACGAGGATTTCTCACTTCAACCATGACAGCGTTGGTTTGCTCTTCCTTCTTCTTATGGAAAGTCCCAAAGGATTTTTTCGCACCATTAGAAGGTTCAACAACTTTGGATACCTTACCATTTTTTAGTCCTTCTTCTAACCTTTGGCCAATGGTCACCAGGTCTGTAAAGTTTGAAGATACACTCCCAATCATCTTTTCCCAATATAAAGGAGACAAAGTATCCATGAACATTCCATTTAGCTCTTTCTCTACTAGAGGGGGTTCAACTTGGGAAGCCAACTCTCTCCAACGTTGAGCGTATTCTTTGAATGATTCTTTCTCATTTTGAGACAAGTTTTGAAGTTGACGGTGATCAGGAGCCATGTTCAGATTGTATTTCTATTGCTTCATGAAAGCGTTAGCGTGATCTTGGAATCAGTGGATGCTATTGTGCTCCAAGTTCATATACCAATTGAGAGAAGCACCACTCAAGCTGTCTTGAAAGCAATGGATGAGGAACTTCTAATTGTTGGTGTAAGCTGCCATCCTTCGAAAGTACATAACCAAATGGGCTCTTGGGCATGAGTGACCCTTATATTTCACAAACTCTGGAATCTTGAATTTAGGAGGCATGACGAGGCCAGAGACTAAGCACATATTGTCAGCATCGACGTTGAAGAAGTCAGTACCCTCAGCAACCTTGAGTCTCTTGTCTATGTTCTGAAACTGTTCGCGAACAATCTCAGACTCAACAAAATCTCCATGGTCTTCTCCTTGAGCACTAGCAGCATTATAGTCAAAGAAAGGAGCTTGAGCAGTCTGGGCAACGGTGTGGACCATAGGTCTGGGCTCAGAGAAGATGAGAGCTTGAAAAACTGGTCTGACAGTCTAACCAAACATAGCAGTAGAAGCAAGAGGTGGAGAGTAGTTAGAAGGTAAACCAAACTCTGGCCATGCTGAAGGTGGCATTTGAACAGGAGGAGGATCAGCACATGAAACTTCTTGAATGACGGTCCTCTGAGACGACTCTCCTCTGGCAATCAGTACTTGGAGCATCTCGGTGAGCTTAGTCATGCCTGATTTCAACTCATCGATTTCCATTCAGATTTCTGCATTGTGTACTTCTTGCTCTGACATCCTGCGTCTGTAATTAGCTCTAGTCTGATATCGGTGTCGAGGAATCAGCTTGACGACTCAAAGGCACACTGGACGATGAAGACAACTGGATATGAGCGACTGGACAAACAGAGGTATGCAACAAACCATGCAAAGATGCAAATGCAATGCAATGCAAGATAGAATATAGAACACACATAACAAGATCAAAGGTTCGAGATCACAACATGAGGTCTGGGTAAAGAACCAACCACAAGGTATGTACTATGGGTAAAATACCTGCAGAACGGATTCTAACAAAGTTCCCAGAGTCCTCGACCCATCTTTCGGATATTATCGACACACCAACTACTTGGAAATTAATAATATTCTCAAGAGAGTCTCGTCTGAGTGTAGTATCGCGTATCAACTACTTCGGAAATACTCCCTCATAGCCATCGCACTACGTCCTAAAAGGCCAAGTGGGGGTAGAAGGTAACTAAAAGTCCTCAGTGTCACAGGCTCATAGGTTGAAAGTAGTAATGTTTTCACAAATACTTGTTTAACACAACTACTCTCAAGAGGGCCTCCACTGAGTGGTGGTTTCTCAAGTCAGCTTGGTCGGGAATCAACTCCCTATAAGCCTTCTTGAATATACCACCTTCCTATCATAAGTACGCTTAAGTCCGGGTATAGGACTTTTATCCTCACCACTCAAAGTAACAACCCTGCATACAGAAAACCCAAGCACAAATATATATACAAATATACAACCAAACAAACATATAACAAACACAAATATAAACAAGGTGGGCTTAACCCTCTTAGGGGAGTCCCCAGTGAAGTCGTCATTTCTGTTGCAGTGAGAATCAGATATCAAGCTATTGAATTAACTTGAATCTTTAATTCTTAAGTTCACAACCGGACTTTAATTTATCCAAAAAGGAGAGGTTTAAAGAAAGAAAAACCTATAAAAATGCAAAGCAAAAAGCAAGGCTTAAAGCTAAGCAAAGGGAGATCTAAAGGTTCGGGGGTTGGTTATGCATATGGTAGGTATTTCACATCCTAAACATTTGTAGTACTCTACAGGAATCTCTTGTTAATATTTGTGTTTGCTAAAGTTTGCTTGCTAAGGGAAAGTGCTAAGGGTAAAGATAAAGGTTGAAACGAAGGAAAAAAAGAAAAGGTTGCTCGCCAAGGATCGCATCTCGTGCCTACGTATCCTGACGGGAATGGAATCAGAGCAACCGTAGTTCCCCTAACTAGGGGTGAAGAACTCTTGACTATGGTCAAGGTTCTAAAGGGAAAGTAAATGTCTACGGCGAGACACTTACAGGAGTACAGCGACTCAGATCCTAAGGTTAGGATAAAGGGGTAAAGGTAAAGGATATCCACGGCGGGACGACTAAATAGAGCACGACGACTCCAAGTCCTATGGCAAGGATAAACAAGTGAAATGTCCACGGCGGGACAACTATCTGGAGCACGGCGACTCCAATCTTAAGTTGTAAATGTTAACAGGAAGTTAGTTGTTAGTGAGCTCAAAACATGAGAGCAAAATAGTCGCAAGATAAAATCAGACAACAAGAGAATTGTTAATCGACTTAAATATTAATATTTAATAAGATTAATTAATAATTTAATTAAACAAATTAAATAAAAATATTTAAATTAATTAATAATTATAACATTAATATTTTTTACATTTTAAAATACTTAACAAAAAACTAAAGAAAATAGAAATGAAAAATAATTTTTTTAAAAAAAGAAAAATTAAAATGTTTTTGTTTTTAATCTTTTTTTTATATTTAAATATTCACATAAAAGAGAAATATTATATAAAATAAAATGCAAACTTTCTTAAAAGAAATATAAAATTATTTTAACAATCTAAACAATGAAATGTAAAACTATAACAAACTATAAAAAATAAAAAATAAAAAATTAGCATGAAAGTTCACGTAAAAGTATTTTAACAAGCTAATAGTTATATCTAAATTACCAATTCACTAATATCACTATACTACCCCAAATATATGTCATGACAAACTAGAGCACTCACACACTATATATAATTACACATAACTTTGCTACTTAGAGTAAATACATATTATTAAAAGTAAAATGAGAATAAAAATGATAAAAATGTTTTTTTTTGTATTTTTAAATACCACAAATAAATAATTAAATTGAAAAAAATAAAAATTAAATGAGATTAAAATTTTGTTTTTTTCTTTTTATACAAAATAAAATGAGAAAGATAATTAATCAAATAGTTAAAATCTATTTATTTGATTTTTTTTTAAATATTAGACAAAATAATAATTGAAACTAAAAAGGTTATAATCTAAGTTTGGCTTCGTTTTTTTTTTTTAAATGAGAATATACAACATGTATTATTGAGGTACCAATTTGACAGCAACATTAAAGAATTACCCACGTCGTCATATTACCAATGCAACAATGAAATGAAATATCAAAACAAAACCTGTAATATCCAAGCAGTTTCGAAACTATGTACATATTCAAAGATAATTATAGTATTAAACATCACTCTATTCAAACTTTATCCTCAAAACAAAATATTTGTAAACCCATAACTTCAAAAAGTAAGTATGTTGCAGTAAAAATGAAAAGCAAACATGAAGCAACACTAACTTACTTCGAACTTAAAGACGAAAGAAAAGTAATTACCGGATCGGAGATAGCGGCGGAACGTCGGCGACAGATTTACGTCTATGCCTTGTTGAAGATGATGGTGTGTGCTGCAGCTTATTGTTCTGAGTGGTTTGTACGAAAATGGTGGTGGTTAGGATTCGTTTGGAGGGAGTTAGTAGGAAGCAGGTTTTTGGATCTCAGGGAAGTAGAAGGTGATGTTATGAGGATAAAGGTTGGAGTGTTTGTGTGTTGAAATGAGAGTGGGAGGGTCACATATGAAGGTGACGTTACAAGATGATGGTGATGGGATATAGGGTGGATATCAGCAACAGTAAACTTGAAAAAAGCAAAAGGCTAGCATGGGAAGTTGTAGCTAGCTGTCTACTATTACTCAAAAAATGGACAAAATCTCCACAAAATAAGGAAAAGATAGCATAGAAAGAATAAACTACTTACAATAAAATCTAAAATAAAGATTTGATGGATTAAAAGAATATATTAATTAAAAGTAGAAATAAAGACAGTAAAAAAAATGAATAATTGGGTCGGTATCGAAGTACTCGAAAAAATAAAATGAATACACCAAAGTGCTCAGCAAAAAATATACGATTCGGAAAAATACGGCGTTTTATCAAATTTTGAAATAAATTTTACCCGCTAAAACGGCTTAAACTGTCCAAAAAATTTATTTCAACTGATAAATTGGGTATTATGAAAAATGTAAGAGATGATAAACTATACAGATGATGCAAAAAGATGTGGGATCTTAGAGTCAAAAATTAGGGTGCAACACTTTTCCGTTAAGGATGAAAAAGAGAGAGTCAAACCTTTGACTCGCTTTCCCGATTACTTGGGCCCGAGAAGCCTTTCTTAAGCTTCAAGTAATCGTCATTCGATCCACTTACTCGAACCATATATATTCCTTCACCGTTAAGGATGAAAAAGAGAGAAAGTCAATCATTTGACTCGGTTTCCCGATTACTTGGGCCCGAGGAGTCTTTCTTAAGCTTCGAGTAATCGTCATCCGATTAACCTACTCGAACCATATCCATTCCTTTTCCGTTAAGGATGAAAAAGAGAGAGAGTCAAGCCTCTGACTCGCTTTCCCGATTACTTGGACCCAAGAAGCCTTTCTTAAGCTTCTAGTAATCATCATCCGATCCACTTACTCGAACCATATCCATTCCTTCACCGTTAAGGATGAAAAAAAGAGAGAGTCAAGCCTTTGACTCGCTTTCCCGATTACTTGGGCCCGAAGAGCCTTTATTAAGCTTCGAGTAATCGTTATCCGATTAACTTACTCGAACCATATCCATTCTTTTTCTGTTAAGGATGAAAAAGAGAGAGAGAGAGAGAGAGAGAGAGAGAGAGAGAGAGAGAGAGAGAGAGAGAGAGAGAGAGAGAGAGAGAGAGAGAGAGAGAGAGAGAGAGAGAGAGAGAGAGAGAGAGAGAGAGAGAGAGAGAGAGAGAGAGAGAGAGAGAGAGAGAGAGAGAGAGAGAGAGAGAGAGAGAGAGAGAGAGAGAGAGAGAGGGGAGAGTAAAAGAGAGAGAAAGAGAGTCAAGCCTTTGACTCGCTTTCCTGATTACTTAGGCTCGAGAAGCCTTTCTTAAGCTTCAAGTAATCGTCATCCGATCCATTTACTCGAACCATATCCATTCCTTCACCATTAAGGATGAAAAAGAGAGAGAGTCAAGCCTTTGACTCGCTTTCTCGATTACTTGGGCCCGAGGAGCCTTTCTTAAGCTTCGATTAATCGTCATCCTATTAACTTACTTGAACCATATCCATTTCTTTTCTGTTAAGGATGAGAAAGAGAGAGAGAGAGTCAAGCCTTTGACTCGCTTTCTCGATTACTTGGGCCCGAGAAGCCTTTCTTAAGCTTCGAGTAATCGTCATCTGATTCACTTACTCGAACCATATCCATTCCTTTACTGTTAAGGATGAAAAAGAGAGAGAGTCAAGCCTTTGACTCGCTTTCCCGATTACTTGGGCCCAGAGAGCCTTTCTTAAGCTTCGAGTAATCGTCATTCGATCAGCTTACTCGAACTGAATCATATCCTTTTCCAATTAAGGTTGAAAAAGAGAGGGAGTCAAGCCTTTGACTCACTTTCTCGATTACTTGGGCCCGAGAAGCATTTCTTAAGCTTCAGGTAATCTCCACCTCTAGCTAAATGTCAACTACATGAAACCTCTTCTCCTCGCGCCCGTACGGCCGAAACCTTAAAACCTATTCAAATATATTCTCTTCTCTAAACATCCAAAACATCAACTTTTTCAAACTCTTTTTTCTCGCCGTCGTGCAAACCATCAAACCTTTTTCCTAAACTCGAGATATGATGTCTTGAGAACGACGTAAAATTTTGATTCGTCTGTAACCTATTTGAGTCGATACAAGTGGCGGGTTCCCCATGAATGTTGATATATGGAAGTCCATTCTGTCGCTACTCGAAAAATGCGTCGCGCAACGACGGGGAGGCGAAAAAGATAGACAGAAGAGTCGCCACCGAACTTTATTTATCCCATGAGGGGAAAGGAAAATATCGAGAAAACCTTAAGAAAGAAAAGGATAAGATGGTCTCGCGACCAAGAACGGGTTCGGAAGCCGGTTATGCAAGGGGAAGGTATTAGCACCCCTCGCATCCATCGTACTCGATGGGAACCTTTTGTTTGTCGATGTGTGATTTTATCTGCTTAAATATTATGCTATAAGAAGTGTTCTAAAAGATAGAGAGAAGGGTTTAGAAACAGGGAAGAGAGAGATAACATGGGGAAGAAGAGAAAGAATAGACTCGGTAGGACTTCGCAGTCCTATGCCTACGTATTCTCAATAGCTGTGAGAAAGTCAGAGTCGACGTAGTTCGGGGAACTACAGATATGGAGGGAATGTGCTCGGCAAGGTTTGTGGCCCTTGTGCCTACGTATCTTTACTCAAAAAGAAGTAAAGAATCAGAGCAGCCGTAGTTCGGCCTACGGTGTGTTGATGTTTTTTATGGATGATGCTATCGTGCGCATTCTAGCAGTTAGGTGTTTTGTTGCTCGCTCGTTGGAGACTTAGGCGTTACCTGTTTGCGGTAGAACGGACGTATCATATCCTTTTGAAAGATTGATTAGTTTTCGCCACGCGGGGCAAGAAGTCATCAATCTTTCAAAAGGATATGATACGTCCGCTCTACCGCAAACAGGTAACGCCTAAGTCTCCAACGAGCGAGCAGCAAAACACCTAACTGCTAGAATGCGCACGATAGCATCATCCATAAAAAACATCAACACACCGTAGGCCGAACTACGGCTGCTCTGATTCTTTACTTCTTTTTGAGTAAAGATACGTAGGCACAAGGGCCACAATCCTTGCCGAGCACATTCCCTCCATATCTGTAGTTCCCCGAACTACGTCGACTCTGACTTTCTCACAGCTATTGAGAATACGTAGGCATAGGACTGCGAAGTCCTACCGAGTCTATTCTTTCTCTTCTTCCCCATGTTATCTCTCTCTTCCCTGTTTCTAAACCCTTCTCTCTATCTTTTAGAACACTTCTTATAGCATAATATTTAAGCAGATAAAATCACACATCGACAAACAAAAGGTTCCCATCGAGTACGATGGATGCGAGGGGTGCTAATACCTTCCCCTTGCATAACCGGCTTCCGAACCCGTTCTTGGTCGCGAGACCATCTTATCCTTTTCTTTCTTAAGGTTTTCTCGATATTTTCCTTTCCCCTCATGGGATAAATAAAGTTCGGTGGCGACTCTTCTGTCTATCTTTTTCGCCTCCCCGTCGTTGCGCGACACATTTTTCGAGTAGCGACAGCTGGCGACTCTGCTGGGGAGCCTCCTAGCGAGCCAGACCTATTTTGTTTGTCGTGTTTGTGTTTTATTTGCTTTTATTTTTTTTATGTTATGTTCACTAACTGTTGTGTTTATTTGGATGGTTTGTGAGATAAGGCTTTCTACCCGAGCTTTCAAGTACACACTAAGATAGGAGGTGGTTTCTTTCTGATTTGCGAGACTTAGGACTCGTTGAGTTGGATCGAATTCCACCGCTCAGATGAGACCCCGTTGGAATGATTATGTCTTACGTGTAGCCGTAATGACGTCTTTATTTCCAACGTGGGAGTCCGCGACTCTGAGGACCTTTGTAGAACCTTATTCCAAAGGTTGCTGAGACATGACTCTGTGTTCATCCTTTGAAGGGATTACCGTCTTACGAGTAGTCGTTATGATGGAAAACTTTCGAGGGCTAGTGCATGGGACTTTGTTTAAAAGCCTTTGGGATGCCCTCTTACAAACCAATAGATAACCCACCCGATGGGAGAAATATTTTGTGTTGTTTTGCAGGACCAGTGATCTTGATCTCGTTTTGTGTTCTTTATCATGTGCATTCATAAAACATTGCATTGCATATCATTTCTCGCATATCGAGGGACTTAAGAGACTGTGATTATCTCAGGTATTGGTGAATACAATGACTGACCAAAGAAAGCGAAGCACAAATTCCATCAAGTTTAGAGAACCAAAGCTGGAACTAATTCAAGACATTCTGATTGACGTACCAAAGGCTATCAAGATCAACTTTCAGGGGAGGTATGGGAAATTGCTTGATCTCCTCCATTCTAGGGTCGATACTTGGGCTTTGTTCGCCATGGCTCAGTTCTATGATGCACCTCTCAGATGTTTCACTTTTCAAAACTATCAGTTGGCCCCTACTCTTGAGGAATATTCTCACATTTTGAACATCAAGATTAAGGATCAACCTATATACACAGGCTTGGAAGAAGAACCAAAACCTCCCGCCATTGCTCTTACTCTACGTATGACCAAAGAGGAAGTCAAAGAGGGTCTAACCAGTAAAGGGGGTGTTCAGGGTTTTCCATTGAAATTTCTGCTAGAAAAGGCTGCTCAATACAAGGTGGATGAAGATTGGGAAAAGTTCGGAATAAGCGTTGCTCTAATGATTTATGGGATTGTCCTCTTCCCAAATGTGGACAATTTCATAGACATCACTGCCATCGTTCTCTTCATGCAGAAGAATCCCATCCCTACACTCCTTGCCGATGTTTATCACTCTATTCATTGGAGGAGTGAAAAGAAGGCGGGAATGATCCAATGCTGCTCTCACCTACTATACAAGTGGTATGCTTCTCATTTGCCCAAGAAAGGGCCATTCATGGAAAACAAGAAGAAATTAAAATGGTCTCAACGCATCATGTCTCTGGAAGCTAGTGATATTGCTTGGTACTCTCCTGAGTACTATGATGTGGAAATCATTTTTAGTTGTGGAGAATTCAGTAATGTACCTTTGATCGGTAGGGCCGGTTGTATTAACTATAACCCAGTCATGGCATTACGTCAGTTGGGCTATGCTATGGAGGGCGAGCCCGAGGCAGAGAAGGTTCAGAGTTTCTTTTTGCTAGCCACATCAGAGGACCCTGCGTTTGTCAGGAAGATTGCTAAGGCTTGGGGTAAGATTCATACAAAGGGGAGGAAGGAGTTAAAAGCGAAGAATTGCGTGGCAAAGGAGCCATACAACCGGTGGTTACTAGCTAGAGTAGCTGAAAGGTCGTTACCATTTCCCTTAGAGCCCTCTATGCAAGAAGCACCTCCTGCTCCCACTCATGTGTCCATAGAAGAATATGAAAAACTGAAGCTAATAGTGGAGAGATTGACTAAGGAGAACCAGGACCTTCAGAATGAAGTCCACCAAGCAAAGGCGGAGAGCGGCCAGTACAAAAGAAAGGTGGAGTTTGAACAGGATCAAGCAGCTGAAAGTAGCAAGAAGCTAAAATTAGAAACGGATCTGAGAGTCAGGTACCAACAGGGTTACGAAGGGGCTGATGCATCATTAACAACTCTCCGACAACGCTTAAAAGACACCAAAGCTTCTTGTGATAGGGCATGGCACTTCTTTGAGATAGCCTCTGCCGAAAAGAAGGAAATACGAGAGAATCTTGAGGCTGATATTGGGGATCTTGAAGAACGACTGAGAAATGCTTTGACCCTAGTGGAAAATGAACGAAGACTCAAAGAGGAGGCATTGAAAGACTCATATGTCACGTCTGATCTGTGGAATAACAAATGTCAAGAATTGGAAACTGCCCAAGAAACAGCCCTTCTATGGAGGAATCGTTTCGAGGCTTTGCAAAGAGATAGTGCGCAGTGGCTCGAGAAGGAGGCTCAGCTCAATGAGTTGTTGGACACCCATGTGGATTCTATTTGTTATTACCAGTCGACTCTAGATATGTGTCGTGCTAGGTACAACAATTTGGTGGAGCATTGCAACCTCATGATCCGTGATATCCCATGGAGGTTGGAAAGCGCCATTCAAGACTTGGAAGGGAATGATATCCCCCCTTCTGTTCACCACTTTATCCAGCTCTGCGACCAAATGGTTAGGAGGTTCATGTTTGAGACGAAGAAGCTCGAAGAACGTCTTCAAAAGAGAGAATTTTAGTTATTCAGTTATCTTTTGTAGCACGACTTGTAGTTTCGGCTTATTCAGCTTTTGTCTGTATGATTTTTTTCTAAAATTAATGAAAGATCGCTTTTTGGTCCAAATTGTGCATTTCTTTATTATTCAGTCATGATTCTATGATACCAATGATAATCACAAGCCTCGAAAGTCTCTCGAGCATTTTGCATACGTTTGCGCATTTTTCTTTTTGCATTTCCTACAACCCGATCTTACACACCGCTTACCCCTTTCAGAAAGAGTAAAGCAAGCTGACTTCACGACATCGGTATAACACCAGGAATAGCCAGAAGAGAATCATGGATCAGATAGAACAAGACCAGGCTACTATGAGGAGCGAGATGCTAGGCATGAAAACGCAGATGAATCAACTCATGGAGGTGATTCAGAATATGGCCAGAAGTCAAGAGGAGATGAGACAAGCAGCGGAGAGGAGCGCAAATCAGACTTTGGCTGGTGCAGTTCCCAATGCAAGTGGTGCAATTCCAATTCCTGTTGATGCCACCCCAACCCCTGTTGGGGCAATTCCTACTTCTGCCGGCGCCGTACCTATCAACACCGTCCCTCCGCCAGTCGGTACGACTCATCCTCATGGTACTACGATCCCAACACAAGTCCAGTACGACGATCATGAAGGTTTCTATGAGAATTCAGGTGAAGCGTATGGACCACAGACCGCCGAATTAGAGAAGAAGTTTAATGCTTTACAGGAGATGGTGAAGACATTGCAAGGCCCCGATGTTTTGGGACTGGATGCCGCTGAAATATGTCTTGTACCCGGAATTAAGATACCTCCAAAGTTTGTAATTCCAACCTTTGAGAAGTACAAGGGTAACAGTTGTCCTAAGACCCACATAAGGTCTTACTGTAGGAAGATGGCCGCCTATTCTGATGACGAGAAGTTACTAATCCATTTCTTTCAAGATAGCTTAACAGAGGCATCCTTAGAATGGTATATGCACCTTGAACGATCCAACGTGAGAAGCTGGAAAGAGTTGGCAGACGCTTTCGTGAAGCATTATCAGTATAATACTGACATGGCTCCGAATCGTATGCAGCTTCAGAATTTGACTCAGAAGCCGAATGAGTGTTTTAAGGACTTCGCGCAGAGATGGAGGGGAGTAGCTGCAAGGGTACAACCTCCACTGATGGAGAAAGAACTGACAGACCTATTCATGGGCACGCTACAAGGACCGATCTTTGAGCGGTTAGCATCCTCAACCTCCACGGTGTTCTCTGAACTTGTTATGGCTGGAGAGAGATTAGAGAGTTTCATGAAGGCGGGAAAAATTCAGAATGCAGGCGGATCTGCAAGCGGGGTCAAGAAGCCTTATCAGGGTTTCGTTAAGAAAAGGGAAGGCGAAGCTAGTGCAGTGTTCACCAATGGAAGGAGAACTCACCAAGGTTATCACCACATTGCTGCCATCGCTCCACAACAACCACTTTCTATTCCGGCAAATCAGCCTGCGCCTCAGCAAAATCGACAACAACATCAGTATCAAGGGCAGAGAAAGCCAGAAAGGAGGCTTGATCCAATTCCGTCCACTTACGCCAAATTGCTTCCGTTCTTGTTGAAAGCAGGTCTCGTTCAACTTAGGGAAATGAAAGATCCTCCGGCTGTTCTCCCCTACGGCTACGATGTAAATGCGAGATGTGAGTTCCACTCTGGCGCCCCAGGCCATAGCATCGAGAATTGTAAGGCTTTAAAATACATTGTGCAAAATCTTATCGACTCCAAAGCGATAAACTTTACCCGAAATACTCCGAACATCAAATCTAATCCAATGCCACCTCACCACTCAACAAACATGATTGAAGGCTCTAAGGGGATCCGATTAATTTCGGATATTGAGAAATTGAGGACCCCACTTTCCACTATTAAGGAGCAACTCTTGTTGAAAAACATTTACCCAGGATGTCCAACTGATTGCCATGTTTGCATGGACGGATCTCAAGGATGCGCTGAGCTGAAGAAGGGCATACAGGGCCTGATTGAGCAGGGTGTATTAGTAGCAGAACAACTATCAAAGATTGAGGAAGTTGCTACTCTTGAAATTCCGTTCGAAACATTGGAGATACCATATGATGATGGATATGAGCTTTGGATCCCAGTTGACAATTCGAACCGCACACCATTGACCATACCGTGCGATGAGGAAGAATGGGACAACATGTACGGACATACTTCTATCCCACTGCAGATCCCGTATGATCCAGTTAAGATACCTATGTTTCCACCATCAATGAACCAGCTTGTCATTTCGACCCCATCTCCGTTTCCGTACAAAAGCACCAAAGCTGTACCTTGGTTATACGATGAAACTGTTTTTCTCAACGGACAGAAGGTGGCAGAAGAAGTTGTATTGGAAGAAAAGAAGACTGTAGGGAACATCGTGGGAACCGGAGGCGTCACTAGAAGTGGTCGAATCTTCGCTCCGACTGCACCTCCTGTCAACAGCAGTGACAATACAAGGAAAGGTACTGCCGTACCGAGCACCAATGAACAGGGGCAGTCATCTAAACAGAAAGGCATCCCAAATGATGAAGCGGAGGAGTTTCTAAGAATCATTCAGAAAAGCGATTACAAAGTGATTGATCAGCTCAATCAGACGCCCTCGAAGATATCCATGCTGTCATTGTTAATGTGTTCAAAGGCCCATCAAGAAGCACTGCTAAAATTCTTGAAGGCAGCTCATGTGCCAGAGGAGATATCAGTAGTACAGTTTGAAGAAGTGGTGGGAAATATTGCATCAGGTCATATTTTGAGCTTTAATGATAGTGAATTACCTCCCGAAGGTAAAAATCATAACAAGGCCTTGCACATTACCATCGAATGTGTGGATGTTGTATTCTCTAGGGTGCTCGTTGACACTGGATCATCGCTGAATGTATTACCCAAAAGCTCGTTGTGCAAGCTGTCAATTGAAGGACTTGTGATGAAGCCAAGTCAAACTATTGTAAAAGCTTTTGATGGAGCTAAGAGAACTGTGGTAGGCGAGGTTGACCTCCCGATCAAGATCGGACCTCATACTTTCATCATTACATTTTACGTAATGGATATATACCCCGCTTACAGTTGCCTTCTTGGTCGTCCGTGGATTCATTCCGCAGGCGCTGTAACTTCAACCTTGCATCAAAAGATCAAATTTATGATTAACAATCAGATGGTCATCATTGAGGGTGAGGAAGATGTTCTTGTGAGTCATCTTGCTTCTTTCCGCTACGTGGAAGTAGGAAATGAGGTGCATGAGACACCGTTTCAAGCTTTTGAAGTGATCAATGTTGAAATGATTTACGAAAAGCCAGCATCTTCAATAGTGACTTGGAAGGACGCGAGGACGGTGATAGAGGAAGGACATCCGCGAGGATGGGGCAGGGTGTTGGAATTGCCCGTCAACAAAAATGGAGCTGGTCTAGGCTACAAGCAGAAGAATGCAACTGATAAGGGCAAAGAGCTTGTAACTCCGTTGGTTTTTACTAGTGGAGGCCACCTTGTCGATGGTCAAGTCATGTTTTTGGAAACTGAAACCGAAGATCATGAAGAGCTGTGTATGGTGTATCCTAGGGCGCCTAATCAAACTTTGAACAATTGGAGAGTCGTTGAAATCCCCGAAGTTACTCTAGTAGACGAGTAATTCCCTTTTATTTTATCTAAAAAAAATCATATGCTCTGCCCAAGGCATATGTATCATGTTGTAGGGCCTTTTGCTTTTAAAGCATAACTTATCATCAATAAATAAACTTTCGCATCCAATTACGCTCTCTTTCTTTCATTTTTACCTTTTGCACATAAAATTATCTTTGAAAGACAATGTTTTGTTTTATTTTCCTTCTTTCTGTCAACCTTTTCTAAAAATATAAAAAAATAATAATAAAGCATGAAGTCATTCATCGTGCAGATCTTCCCTTGCTCCTGTCAATAACGACCCCGCTATGGTCCAATATGACTTTGATAACCCGATCTACCAAGCCGACGAAGACCGCGAGGAAGATTGTGATCTCCCAGAAGAGCTAGCTAGACTATTGAAGCAGGAGTCAAAGGTCATTCAGCCCTACCAAGAAGAGGTCGAAGTCATCAACATGGGAACTGAGGAGGATGCCAAAGAAATCAAGATAGGCGCAGCTTTAGAGTCAGAGGTTAAGTCAAAACTGATAATATTGCTTCGAGAGTATGTTGACGTATTTGCTTGGTCTTACAAAGATATGCCCGGTCTAGATGAAGAGATTGTGATGCACAGACTACCTCTCAAGGAAGGCTGCCCGCCGGTGAAGCAAAAGTTGAGGAGAACAAAGCCAGAGATGTCTTTCAAGATCAAAAAGGAGGTACAAAAGCAATTGGACGCTGGTTTTCTGGCAGTATCCAACTATCCGCAATGGATAGCGAATATTGTCCCAGTACCTAAAAAGGATGGGAAGGTGCGAATGTGTGTAGATTATAGAGACCTTAATAGAGCGAGTCCGAAAGATGACTTCCCTTTGCCACACATTGATGTGCTAGTAGACAACACAGCCCAATTTTCGGTATTCTCATTTATGGATGGCTTTTCTGGATATAACCAGATTAAGATGGCGCCCGAAGATATGGAAAAGACGACTTTCATCACTCCATGGGGGACTTTCTGTTACAAGGTTATGCCATTTGGACTTAAGAACGCAGGCGCAACATATCAGCGAGCAATGGTCACTCTTTTCCATGACATGATACATAAAGAGATTGAGTGTTATGTAGACGATATGATTGCGAAATCCCAGACTGAGGAAGAGCACCTTATCCACTTGGGAAAGTTATTCGCCCGGTTAAGGAAATTCCAGCTGAGACTAAATCCCAACAAATGCACTTTTGGTGTAAGATCTGGTAAATTGCTAGGTTTTATTGTGAGCCAGAAAGGGATTGAAGTCGATCCAGATAAGGTCAAAGCTATCCAGGAGATGCCGGCCCCCAAAACTGAAAAAGAGGTCCGAGGGTTCCTTGGGAGGTTGAACTATATCGCCAGGTTCATATCTCATCTAACGGCCACTTGTGAGCCCATCTTCAAATTACTTCGAAAGGATCAAGCCGTGGTATGGAACGATAACTGTCAGAAAGCCTTTGAGAAGATAAAGGAATACCTACAAGAACCGCCGATCTTGATGCCTCCGGCGCCCGGACGACCCCTGATCATGTACTTGACTGTGTTAGAGGGATCCATGGGATGCGTATTGGGACAACACGATGAAATCGGCAGGAAAGAGCATGCAATCTATTACCTCAGCAAGAAGTTTAATGACTGTGAAACAAGATATTCGATGCTCGAGAAGACATGTTGCGCATTGGCTTGGGCAGCAAAACGCTTGAGACAATATATGCTCACCCATACGACTTTGTTGATCTCCAAGATGGATCCTGTCAAATACATATTCGAGAAGCCCGCTCTCACCGGGCGGGTAGCTCGTTGGCAAATGGTGTTAACAGAGTATGACATCCAGTATGTTACGCAGAAAGCTATCAAAGGAAGTGTGCTCTCTGAATACCTTGCCCACCAGCCTATGGACAACTACCAGTCCATGCGTTTCGATTTCCCCGACGAAGACGTCATGTTTGCCAGAGATTATGCCACGCCAGGCCCAAATGATGGACCCGAACCAGGATCGCGATGGACGCTCGTTTTCGATGGTGCCGCAAATGCCAAAGGTTGTGGAATTGGGGCAATCATCACTTCTCCAACTGGCTTTCACCTGCCATTCACCGCCAGATTATGCTTTAAGTGTACTAACAACATGGCCGAATATGAAGCTTGTATTTTCGGAATTGAAGCTGCCATTGATAATAGAATCAAGATTCTAGAAGTCTATGGAGATTCCGCGCTTGTCATATGCCAGATTAAAGGGGAGTATGAAACACTGGACCTCAAGTTAATTCCTTACAGAGATCATGTCTTGAAGTTAATCCCGTACTTTGATGAGATCACTTTCCATCACATTCCCAGAGGAGAAAATCAGTTGGCTGACGCTCTAGCAACACTAGCATCTATGTTTCAAGTCAAGTGGGAGAATGAGGCGCCATCCATCCGTTTAGAATATTTGGACGAACCCGCTTATTGCCTAGCGGCCGAGGGGGAAGAAGCTAAAACTGATAATCATCCTTGGTTCTATGACATCAAGCGATATCTAGAGACACAAGAATATCCAGAAGGCATAACTATCACTGACAAGAAGTATCTCAGAAAGCTCTCCTCAAAGTTCTTCCTCAGTGGTGACGTGTTATACAAGCGGAATTACGATTCGGTTCTACTCAGATGCGTGGATAAACACGAGGCAGAACGTATCATAAATGAAATGCATGAAGGATCTTTTGGGACACATGCTAGTGGTCATACTATGGTTAAAAAGATTTTGAGGGCAGGATACTATTGGATGACGATGGAAACGGATTGTTGTCTCCATGTCCAGTCATGCCACAAGTGCCAAATTTACGCAGACAAGGTCCATACTTCACCACTCCCTCTGAATGTTTTGACTTCGCCTTGGCCCTTCGCTATGTGGGGTATAGATGTAATCGGACGCATCGAGCCAACCGCTTCAAATGGGCACCGTTTTATCTTAGTGGCCATCGATTACTTTACCAAATGGGTAGAAGCGGCGTCCTATGCCAACGTCACTAAGCAAGTGGTGACTCGCTTCATCAAAAAAGAGATTATTTGTCGATATGGAATCCCGAACAAGATCATTACAGACAATGGTTCAAACCTCAACAATAAGATGATGAAAGAGTTGTGTGAAAACTTCAAAATTGAACACCACAATTCAACACCTTATCGCCCTAAAATGAACGGAGCTGTTGAGGCGGCAAATAAGAACATTAAGAAAATCATCCAGAAGATGGTGAAGACTTACAAAGACTGGCACGAGATGTTGCCGTTCGCGTTGCATGGCTACCGCACCTCAGTGCGCACTTCCACAGGGGCAACCCCGTTTTCTCTCGTATATGGCATGGAAGCAGTATTGCCCATTGAAGTAGAGATTCCCTCCTTAAGGATTTTAGCAGACGTCAAGCTAGATGAGGCCGAATGGATACAAGCCAGACTCGACCAACTCAATCTCATCGACGAGAGACGCATGACGGCCATCTGTCATGGACAATTATACCAAAAACGATTGAAGAGGGCCTTTGATAAGAAGGTTCGCCCACGACACACCCAAGCAGGAGATTTGGTACTAAGGAAAATTCAGCCAACTCACGTCGATCCAAGGGGAAAGTGGGCACCAAACTATGAGGGTCCGTATATAGTAAAGAAAGTTTTCTCCGGAGGGGCCTTGATCCTGTCAACCATGGATGGTGACGATCTCTCATCCCCTGTGAATGCAGATGCAGTTAAAAAATATTATGCCTAAAAGATAGACCCGGTGGACCCAAAAAGAAAATCCACGCAAAAATGGGCGTCCTGGTGGACCATAAAAATGGCTCAGGCAAAATTAGGGACTAGAAGTAAAAAAAGAGTATCCTGATAGGCTGAAAACCTGAAAAGGCGGCCTAGGCAAAAGTTAGGGATTCAAAAAGGCAGAACTGCATCTTGAAAAGACGTGTGAATTATTCCTCGTAACCATCAAGCTCTCGACTGAGAAAGATCAATTCGATTCTGGCGCTCAAAAGCAAGGCGTGAAGGGTCTTCAGAGACATATGGGCCATAGCGGATTTGAAACTTGGCAGGGACCATTTTCAACATTGTCTTAGTCTTTATTTTCTCTTTTAAAAGCAGTTACCTCTTTTAGGAATTGCCTCCTTTTGTAATTTTCCCATTTATGGGTTTTCATCAATAAAATTACTTTCATCAAAGCTTTTTCTGTTTTTATTTACCCTTTGGTTGCAAGTTTCATTTATTTGATGATGGGTTTTGCATATAATGACATTATGGTAAATTAGACTAAGGGATAACTTACCCTCTTAGGGTAACTAAAGGGTGACCATGACTCTAAGGAGTACGCAGGAACATCATTCTAAATCTTGTAACGACTTGACTGACAAGGTCGTCAAACCCGGCAGAGCAGGCCATGAGCTGAAAATCTCAACACATCCAAGTTCTTTATACATCATAAATAGAGGATGTCGGGAAGTCAGGCTTATCTTTCACTTTCCCACCACCAAAGTCCGCCATGTCGGCACCTGTATTTCCATTGCCCGTCCGCAATCATATGCATCATACGCATCGCATTCGACATCATAAGCATCTTGCTTCATAAGCATCTTGCTTCATAAGCATCTTGCATCATATACATACCTATGATTACATCATACTTTCCTCAGCTCTTGCATCACCGCTTGTTAGCATTTGCATTTGCATCTCCATTCGTTATGGAACATCATTCTCATCAAGCATTTACATATACGAGATCAGATCCAGGATCAATTTCGAAGATTCTCAAGATCCTAATCAGCCCAGTCAGGGGCATCTTCCGCAAGACCGTGGGCGTTCCCCACGAATTTGTTCAACAATTCGTTGGGCAAATTCAAGAGATTCAATGCAATCATCAGCCTAGTCAGGGGCATCTTTTCAAGACCATGGGTGTATTGCATGATATATTGCAACCTCGTGGTTAATCAGATCTTCAAATCAACAATCAGCCCGGGCGGGGGCATCTCCAGTAAATCCATGGGCGTTTCCCAGTGAGTTGTCTCCAGAAGACTTCAGTGATAAATGGCAATCTCTTCAGAGAAGCTTATCCTCCTTCAGTGATAAGTGGCAATCTCTTCAGAGAAGCTTATCCATCTCCAGCGGTAAGTGGCAATCTCTTCAGAGAAGCTTATCCATCTTCAGTGATAAGTGGCAATCTCTTCAGAGAAGCTTATCCATCTCCAGCGGTAAGTGGCAATCTCTTCAGAGAAGCTTATCCATCTCCAGCGGTAAGTGGCAATCTCTTCAGAGAAGCTTATCCATCTTCAGTGATAAGTGGCAATCTCTTCAGAGAAGCTTATCCATCTTCAGTGATAAGTGGCAATCTCTTCAGAGAAGCTTATCCATCTTCAGTGATAAGTGGCAATCTCTTCAGAGAAGCTTATCCATCTTCAGTGATAAGTGGCAATCTCTTCAGAGAAGTTTATCCATCTTCAGTGATAAGTGGAAATCTCTTCAGAGAAGCTTATCCATCTTCAGTGATAAGTGGCAATCTCTTCAGAGAAGCTTATCCATCTCCAGCGGTAAGTGGCAATCTCTTCAGAGAAGCTTATCCATCTCCAGCGGTAAGTGGCAATCTCTTCAGAGAAGCTTATCCATCTTCAGTGATAAGTGGCAATCTCTTCAGAGAAGCTTATCCATCTTCAGTGATAAGTGGCAATCTCTTCAGAGAAGCTTATCCATCTTCAGTGATAAGTGGCAATCTCTTCAGAGAAGCTTATCCATCTTCAGTGATAAGTGGCAATCTCTTCAGAGAAGTTTATCCATCTTCAGTGATAAGTGGCAATCTCTTCAGAGAAGCTTATCCATCTTCAGTGATAAGTGGCAATCTCTTCGGAGAAGCTTATCCATCTTCAGTGATAAGTGGCAATCTCTTCAGAGAAGCCTATCCATCTTCAGTGATAAGTGGCAATCTCTTCAGAGAAGCTTATCCATCTTCAGTGATAAGTGGCAATCTCTTCAGAGAAGCTTATCCATCTTCAGTGATAAGTGGCAATCTCTTCAGAGAAGCTTATCCATCTTCAGTGATAAGTGGCAATCTCTTCAGAGAAGCTTATCCATCTTCAGTGATAAGTGGCAATCTCTTCAGAGAAGTTTATCCATCTTCAGTGATAAGTGGCAATCTCTTCAGAGAAGCTTATCCATCTTCAGTGATAAGTGGCAATCTCTTCAGAGAAGCTTATCCCCCTATCATCCTTTTTGGCGGTAGGGTTGATCTTGTTTCGCTCCATCATCCTTTTGATGATGGGTCTAGCATCCTTTTGGTGTCATGACTAGCGTCTCCGCTCCATCATCCTTTTTGGTGATGGGTCTGACATCCTTTTGGTGTCATGACTAGCGTGTTTTCCGCTATCCTTTTGGTAGTGGGTCCCTTACTTTCTTTTGATTTCAGAGCAGTGTGTGTGAGTGTACTATCATCCTTTTGGTGATAGGCTTGTCATTCTTTCGGTGTCAAGTTTTCTCTGTTAACATCCTTTTGGCGTTAGCAAACTTTGCGGGATATCCAATATTCCCAAGCAGTTTCCTTCTTTTTGACAAATTCAGGGTATTATTTGTATCCAATTGACTTCTACCTTGAAAAAATGAACGCTGTAGCAATTCATCTTACTCGGTCTAAGCCAATTAGATAGGGGCATCTGTCATACCCAAATTTTGTCCTACCTGTTTGATTTTCCTTTGTTCATCCACTGAAAAATCCAAAAATATGTTGCTTGGCTTGCTGACTAAACTCGGAGGGTTTCATAGCCGGACTACATTTAGATCGTGGTGTATTTGAGTATGTATCGTGAAAGTCATGTGCCAATACAAATTCCCTGGGTATAAATCAAGTTGTCATACTATCGATAGTTTCAGGGTGATAATCATTAGGATCCGTTTGGAATGAGAACTGAGGCTTTTATCTCGAGTCATGATCTCTAATCTCAATATATGCTCATTCGGCCTGTAATGTCCAAAGTGGGAGCATTTTAATCCTTTCATCTCAAGGTGGTGTTCGTGAAAGAGTTCGGGTGTAGTGTAGATAGCATTTGGTTTTTAAATCCCAACAAAGTCCATAATTCATAAACTCCAAAGACAGGTTAATATGCCTATGCCATTTGTTCAAAAATTCACAATTGAGGTTTAGAGTTCATCATCATTTAAATTCCATATCAAAAATCTCAACAAGAAAGGCAAGCCATGAAGTGATTATGATTGATTTTAAATTAATTGATTGTAAGTCAAGATGTTGGTATAGGCATGGGCATGTCACTTATGTCTCTAATCTGTAGGTTCCTTGTGGTCATGTGGATTTATGAGAATGGTGCTAAATAATGAGAAGCACATTGAAAGAAGGGATCTCTTGGCTGTACTTTAAGTTATTCCAATCTATTTACAAGCCAATGAAGTAATCATGTCTAGTCAAGAGCACAACTTGAGATTATTTATGGTTATATGGAAATGCGGTAATGTATCAAGGACTTAAACTAACAATCACAAGTCATGAAACAAAATACCACAAGCAGAGGACAATGTTGAAAGTTACGAGGCTATTCAAAGCATATTATGTGAACAATGTTACATCAATAATTCTACAATATATTGCACATTAAAGAGATTCAAAAACTACAAGAGGCTACACTTCCAGCTATTCTAAAAGGTAAGGATGTCTTGGCTAAAGCTAAAACAGGCACGGGAAAAACAGTTGCCTTTCTGCTTCCATCGATTGAACTTGTTGTGAAATCTCCACCAATGGATCGTGGTCAAAAGCGGACACCAATTCTTATTCTTGTCATCTGCCCAACTCGAGAATTTGCTTGTCAAGCAGCTGCAGAAGCAACTAAACTGCTTAAGTATCATCCTACCATCGGTGCTCAAGTTGTGATTGGAGGAACAAATCTTAGTACAGAACAGAAACATATGCAAGCAAATCCTTGCCAAATCCTTGTTGCTACACCTGGAAGGCTTATAGATCACATTGATAATACTGCCGGTTTGCATCTAGGCTTATGGGGGTGAAGGCCTTAGTGCTCGATGAAGCTGATCATTTACTAGACATGGGATTTCGCAGAGATATTGAGAGAATAATTGCTGCAGTCCCTAAACAACGACAAACACTTATGTTTTCTGCAACCGTTCCGGACTCAGTGCATCAAGTCTGTAATATTGCATTGAAAAACGATTTTGAATTTATAAGTACAGTTCAGGAGGGTACTGAGGAGACACATTCAAAGGTTAACCAGATGCATTTAGTTGCCCCACTAGACAAGCATTTCTCTTTACTCTATGTTATTCTAAAGGAGTACATTGCTGATGATGTTGACTATAAGGTTCTTGTTTTCTGCACAACTGCTATGGTCACCAGACTTGTTGCTGATCTCCTTGGGAGGTTGAACTTGAATGTGAGAGAAATCCATTCAAGAAAGCCTCAGAGTTATAGAACCAGAATTTCCGATGAATTCCGCAAGTCAAAGGGTCTCATCCTTGTTACTTCGGATGTATCCGCACATGGAGTTGATTATCCCGACGTTACTCTTGTTGTACAGGTTGGTCTACCGACTGATAAACAACAATATATACACCGGTTAGGTAGAACGAAAAAAAAGAAAAAAAAGAAAATAGGAAATGATTGTACCTGCTGCACAAAGTGGTTTCACAACATGTGTAACGAAACCAAGTGCCTCCAAACAACAACAACTTGCGGTATAACATTGTCTTCTGCCAGTCTCCAATGCATCGGTCGCGACTCTACCCTTCAAGTGACCCTGCTCACGCACATGACCTGCAATATTCTTCTAAAAAACGAGGGTGCTAGTATAATTGAAGTGGTTAAGACGGTTAAGCCACATGTGCTCCTAGGTTTGTCCGGTGTTGGTGGTATTTTCAATACGGAGGTACTTAAGGCAATGAAAGAATCCGTTTCAACAAAACCTGCTATCTTTGCCATGTCTAATCCCACCTTGAATGCTGAGTGCACTGCTGTTGATGCTTTTAATCATGTCGGGGAACATATAGTGTTTGCAAGTGGAAGCCCTTTCGAAAATGTAGATTTTGGTGATGGGAAAGTAGGGCATGTAAATCAAGCAAACAATATGTACCTTTTCCCAGGAATTGGTTTGGGAACACTTCTGTCAGGTGCTCATCTTATTACAGACGGAATGTTGCAGGCAGCTGCTGAATGCCTTGCTTCATACATGGCTGAGGAAGATGTCTTAAAAGGAATTCTATATCCATCCGTTAATAGCATACGAGATGTAACGGCAGAGGTTGGAGCTGCTGTACTTCGAGCAGCCGTTCAAGAAGATCTGGCAGAAGGACATGGTGAAGTAGGAGCTAGAGAACTCACGCACATGTCAAAAGAGGAGACTGTGGAATACGTCCGACACAATATGTGGTACCCTGTGTATCCTCCACTTGTTCATGAAAGATAGAATCATATGGTAAGGTACAACTAAAGACCTGGTGCAATCCACATTTCAAAATTGCTGCTGCCAATTCAAAACCTGCTGGTTGGCCATGTCCAGAAATTGGCTTACCTGACAAGTCTTTGATGAAGATAGAGTAGTAAAAAGTTATTTGCCAACTTTGGGATGGAGCTCAGATGAGAAGACTCAACCAATCAGCCATGCCTTGCAAAACTGTTTATCTAGCAGGGAAATTTCCACGGCCTACATCTTAGGACGATTTCATAATGTTGATCTTCAAAATGTGGGCTTTTCAGCATGCTTATCCTCTTACTATCCAAATACATCTTTAGATGAAATAATCAGTGTTATCTGCAACTCTCCTCTTACTGCTAATGACAGGAAGCCTAGGCCCAAAGCAATTCAACTTTCCGCCATGGAGTTGTAATGAACCTATCCCATGACAATTTCATTGATCGGTAATTCCCTGCAAAATTTGACAAGCATGTCAAGTTTAGTGGACATTTGAAAGTAAAAGGGTTAAAGTCAGAGTGCATTTGAAGTCAACAAGTTGCCCCATCAGCATAAATCAAAGCAGTAAAAATCACAAACAAAACAGTAAAAATTCAGGGTAAAAATATCAGATATTTTCAACTTAAAAAAATAAAATTCAGAGACATGGAAATAAGACAGCAGAGATACATTCACGAAAATGGCAAATACAGAGCAGCAGTAAGCAATTGCAGTACCACAGTCCTAACACAAGAATAAGAATAAGACAAATCAGTAGCAGACCAAACCTAAACCCTAAGGTACAGGGGATTTCAGAGCTGCAAGAGCTTGGTCTGCTAAACCTAATTGGTCTCAATATAAGGGCTTCATTTTGGGGAGAAAAAGGGGAGGCTAACCTGAAAGAGATTTCAAACCCTAACGGCCCTCTCTCACAACCCCACCTTCATCATTCTGAGCAACTGGCCGCTTCAAAAAAAAAACTTCAAAAAAACACTAACCCAAAATCGAAACCAGACACGAACAGATCGAGATGGAACTCATTCAGAACTAGAAGAAGAAGAGAGAGGTCCGAAACCGAAGCAACTTTGAGATTGGAGTTAACCTGAGCCGCGAATCTGAGCGAAATCAAATGTAAGGGAAGATTGATCGAGAGATTGAAGGCTGAAATCGAGACTGATTCGTACGAAGAGGAGGGAGAGAAGTTGTGTGTGAACAAGTCGAAGGTGAGAAGCAGAGCGCTTTGATCCTCTTGGCGTTTCACTCCGATCCCAAATCTTTCTTCCGAAGGTCGTTGCGAGAGAGGTTCGATCTATTTTGGATCTGTGATATACAGATGCCATTTTTCTTTAACCTTTTCTTTGTTTTATTTATTATTTTTTTTTTTGTTATTATTTATCTTATTCATACTTGTTTAAATTTAATGGAAACTTATTGAGACAACTAGGCTTTGTTTGAAGGCCTGACTTGATTCAGCCACCACCCCACATACTCAACGTACACTCGTTTTTTTCTTTTCTTTAAGGTTTTTCTATAAAGTTTTTTTTTTTGTGAGCATATTAATAATATTTTTGTTATCCTATAATGCATATTATTTTTGTTAAATCTTTATTTTAGGAGCAGTTTGTTAATATAATTTTCTTAGTTTTATATTTAAAAAATTAAAAAAAATTCTATTTTAAAGCATTCTATTACACTTTTTTTATTTTTGGTCGATGACGAGACCCCCGTAATCCGTTATGAAGTCAAGCTATTGATAAATGACGTTGGATCTGAGACCGTTTCGCTTTCAACGCTTATCCTCCTAAAACCTCGGTCTCGTACCGAGTGTAACCTCGAAAATATTTTCAAATCATATTTTCTTTGTATTGAATTAAAAATAGAGGATTGGGTGTAGACCTCTTCTTCTTCGAGTGTTGGGATGCCCACTGTAGTGAGGGTGGTTCTGACACTCATCTTTCAATACGAAGACGCTTCCCATCCATTTTCAAATCTCATCTCCTTAAAATCAAATTATCTTTGTATTGAATTAAAAGGGAGAGGATTGGGTGTAGACCTCTTCCTCTCCGAGTGTTGGGATGCCCACTGTAGTGAGGGTGGTTTCGACACTCATCTTTCAATACGAAGATGTTTCCATACCATATCTCCTAAAAACTCGGTCTCGTACCGAGTCCATTTTCAAACCATAACAAATTGATTTCTCTTTGTATCGAATTAAAGAGAGAAGATTGGGTGTAGACCTCTTCTTCTCCGAATGTTGGGATGCCCACTGTAGTGAGGGTGGTCTCGATACTCGTCTTTCGATACGAAGACGCGACTCTATCCACCACCTCTCACTTTCACAACTTCCTTCCGTAACCTTCATCACCTAAAACCTCGGTCTCGCATCGAGTGCATTTTCAAATCATTTTCATTAAAATTTGAATGGTCGTGGAGTGGTTAGGCGTAGGCCTTCTCCTATCCCGAGTGCTGACGTTTACCGTAGGGTTCTCTGTCGCAAGGCACTTACCATTCAAGACCAAAAACATCTTTAATAAGAGAACGAAGTTCTCTTTGCATTGAATTAAAGAGAGAGGATTGGGTGTAGACCTCTTCTTCTCCGAGCGTAGATATGCCCACTGTAGTGAGGGTGGTTTCGACGCTCGTCTTTCAATACGAAGACGCCTCGTTCGCCACACCCTTTTATAACAAAAACTTTGAGATAACGAATTGGGTACTACCCGTAGGGGTTACTATCCGAGGACCTGTCTCGCCCCCTAAAAAACAATCCAATCAATCAAACGTGACTTCTTGCCCCGCGTGGCGAAAACTAATCAATCTTTCAAAAGGATATGATACGTCCGTTCTACCGCAAACAGGTAACGCCTAAGTCTCCAACGAGCGAGCAGCAAAACACCTAACTGCTAGAATGCGCACGATAGCATCATCCATAAAAAACATCAACACACCGTAGGCCGAACTACGGCTGCTCTGATTCTTTACTTCTTTTTGAGTAAAGATACGTAGGCACAAGGGCCACAATCCTTGCCGAGCACATTCCCTCCATATCTGTAGTTCCCCGAACTACGTCGACTCTGACTTTCTCACAGCTATTGAGAATACGTAGGCATAGGACTGCGAAGTCCTACCGAGTCTATTCTTTCTCTTCTTCCCCATGTTATCTCTCTCTTCCCTGTTTCTAAACCCTTCTCTCTATCTTTTAGAACACTTCTTATAGCATAATATTTAAGCAGATAAAATCACACATCGACAAACAAAAGGTTCCCATCGAGTACGATGGATGCGAGGGGTGCTAATACCTTCCCCTTGCATAACCGGCTTCCGAACCCGTTCTTGGTCGCGAGACCATCTTATCCTTTTCTTTCTTAAGGTTTTCTCGATATTTTCCTTTCCCCTCATGGGATAAATAAAGTTCGGTGGCGACTCTTCTGTCTATCTTTTTCGCCTCCCCGTCGTTGCGCGACGCATTTTTCGAGTAGCGACACATTCAAAGTGGTGCAAGCATCCTCTCCTCACTAGTTTAGATAAAGCAATATTTTCTGTCGAATATGACTAAGTATCTTTCGTTAAGTCAAACCGGCAACCGTAGGCCGAACCTAGACTGCTCTGATTCCTTATTCCGTGATAAGGATACGTAGGCACGAGGATCTCTATCCTTGACAAGCATACTAACAACTAACTTACCCTTTCTCTTGCCCTAGTGCAATCGAGACTAACCTGTTATTCAAAACCTTTCCTCTCGCCCTAGTGCGATCGAGACTTTTGTATCCATAGTCCGAACTACGGACCCTCTGATTTCTCGTCTGTTAACGAGAATACGTAGGCATAGGATTACAATGATCCTAGCGAGCAACCTCTTTCTTTTTCTATCCAAACCTTTACTTGTAGCAGTCCGAACTATGAACACTCTGATTTCTCATTTGTCAATGAGATACGTAGGCATAAGATTGCGACGATCTTGGCGAGCACATTTCCCTCCGTAATTCCACATTTCCCTCTTTTTCCCGTAGTCCCACGAACTACAGATGCTCTGATTCTTCACTTCTTTTGAGTGAAAATACGTAGGCACAAGGGCCTAAATCCTTAGCGAGCACTCTAATCTAAAACCAACCCCTCTTCCCTTAGCAATCTAACCCCTTTTACATTACCTTTTATACCTTTATTTTGGAAGAAAACAAACAAACAAAACTAACATTTCTTATGAATCGAATCAAGAGGTTCCCGTTGAGTACAACGGATGTAAGAGGTGCTAATACCTTCCCCTCATGTAACCGACTCCCAAACCTAGAACTTGGTTGTGATGACCATGTTCTTTTCCTAAAGGTTTTATCGATATTTTTCTATTCCATTTTGGAAAGAATAAAGTTTGGCGACTCTGTGTTTTCCGTGACCATTCACGGAGGATCGTGCTTTTTCGAGGTGTGCTACAGATGGGCATATCCTCTCCTTGCTTTCAAGCCGCTCAAGCAAGCGAGCCATACTTCAACAACTTCTGAGTTTAAGACGAGTGTCAAGGAATCATGCCATCACATCCCACCAAATGACCTTGTATCTTCTAACAGACCAGAAGCTCTGCTTCCAAGACATTTTCTTCCATTACCCACGTCTGGGGCACCTTTGGAACTTGCAATCATTTGCATAAATCATTCTCATGCGTTAATCATGTCACTTTACTCTAGCATTCACATATCATCTCATATCTTTGAGCGTGTGTACCCACAACATGAGCAACATCAAAACCAATCTTCATCTGGTAAACCCTTTGAAGTCCCGTCAGCCTTAAACACCAGTTCCCTTCTGGTAGTCTGTCATCCAAGACCAGTTCATCAGTCTGTCTTGTGTATCCTTAAATCACAATCTAGTTATCACAGACATATCCAAAGTCCAACTTTGTTGGCACTCACTCAAACAGATATATGTCAAGGTTTATCTCTTTCTTCGATTTGAAGTTTGTCCAGATCATATACCAGATAAGTCCAATTTTGGCGTTTATTCCCTGAGTGGTTGGGTTTTATCGTCTCTCTCCAAATAGAGTTGTCAACTTTAGGCATAAAGTGCACATCATTTCTAAATTCCCCACAGAATTTTGACCCTCGTGGATGATGGTTGCTTCTGTTATCTTTTCCATGTTTGGATAAGATAAATCCCATTTGAGTTCATTCATCAATGGTTTGAGTCTTTTTTTACCGTTTCTTTCTAGCTTGTTCCTAGATTGGACTTTGGTCCCTGACAAGTGTTGCGTTGGTTAGGTCGCCGAACCTAATTGGAATGTGCATTTATTTCGCATTATATCCTACAACGAGAATCTTTTACAAATCCCCATTGCAGATAAGTGGCTATCTCTTTTGAGAAGCTTATCTCTTTTTATCAACAAGTGGCAGTCCCCTTTGGGAAGCTTGTTTCGCTTTTTCGATAAGTTAAAGTCTCGTTCGAGAAGTGTTGCGGTGGAAATAGGATCACAAACTATTAATGAGTTTGAATCGCAATTCAATTCACAACCGCTCTTTGATTTATCCGAAGGAAAAGGTCAAAAGAGGGAAAACCTATTTTTGCATCGTAAACACAATGCGGGGGAAGATCTAGGGTTCGGGGGTTGGTTAAATTTAGGGAAGATATTAGCATCCTAAACTTCTGTAGTACTCTACAGGAACCTTTTGTTCAAATGTTTACTATTGGCTTTATTTATTTGCTTAAGGTATATGTACAAAGGATTAAAAGTTAAAAAGACCTGAGTGGTTAATTCTAAGTTTACTCGGCAAGACATCGCATCTTGTGCCTACGTATCCTTACGGGAGTGGAATCAGAGTAATCGTAGTTCCCCTCAAAAGGGAGGTTAGAGACTTCTTGACTGTGGTCAAGGTCTCAAGGGGAATAAACGCATCTTAAGGACACGCTTACGTGGAGTGTAGAAACTCCAAATCTCTACGTTGAAATGTTAAGTTGTAATTAGGGTTAAATTAGGGATTCCACGGCGGGAAACCCTAAAATGAGCGCGGCGGCTCTTTGACCTAATGCTAAGGGTAAAATTGTAATTTTGCCTGCGGCGAGGCATTTGTGAAAAAATTAGGGTTTGTGAGGTTGTAAGGGTTTGAAGTTGAGGACTATTGGCGCGGCGGCCAAACGCTAGACCTAACCTTCGGATGTGAAATTAACTATAAAGATGTGATGAAATTAAATATACTTACAACGGCAGAAAATAAAGTGCGGAAAGATAAACGCGAAAATTGTCTCGCAAAATTACATCCCATAAGCAGTTACAAATATGATAACTAAATATAAAACCGAAAATAAGTTTCAAATTGAACATAATAGCTGCAAGAAACAAAACAAACAAAAATGTCAGTATGTGGGGTTAGACGAAAACGAAATCAAAATTGAACGAGAAACAAACCGTATGAATTTTGGAGGACTTTTATGGTCTTTTTAACCAAGGATTTGAATTTGTGAAAAGAGAGAGTTTTGAGTTTAAAAAAAAAAAAATTATTAATAAAAAAGTGAAAGTTTGGTTAATTATTCTAAAAAAGGAGTTTTAGTGATAATATTTTGAAAAAAAGATTTAATCATTAAAAAAAACAATTGGTTTAATTTAAAAAATCTTAATGTTAGTTAAAAACACGTTTTACTTTAAAGTTATAAAAAAGTTTTATTATTTGAAAAAAACATTTGATTATTTTATTTAAAAAGAGTTTTAATTAATTTGAAAAAGGTTTTTGATTATAAAAAAGAAAGGGTCTTCTTGATTTTTTTAAAAAAGGATAAACAAAATAAAATAACAAATGGAAAAACAATAAATAATAAAAAAGAGGGTTGGGCCGGTCATCACTCTTCTTCTCTCTGCTCTCTGAGTTTGCGTGTGTTCCTCTCCTTCTTGTTTGCCTCTCACGGATGTTATCTTCTTCTTCTTTTGCATGACCGCCGATTTGTCTTCTTCATCTCTTTTTCCTGAAAAACATGAAAAGCAACACAAAAATTGTAATTATATTTTTTGATCCTTACGGAATGATGATGGCCGATGATGCTTTGTCCTGAGGCTAGAGGATTTTTGACGGAGTTTGCTTGGATTTTTACGAAAAAAGTTCTCTCTTCTTGTTATGATTTTCGTCCCTTTTATACTTGATTTTTAAATCTTTTTTAATCTCAGATTTAATTTGAATATCTCAATCTTTTTCAATCTCGGATTTGATTTGAGTAGATTTTTATGATGATTTCAGATTTGATTCAATGATGGTGATGCTGATTTTCTTATGATGATGATATAATCTGATTGATTTGATTTAACTCTATCTGGAATTTATTAAGATTGGATTAGATTAAAAAAGTGTAGAGATTTAAATTTAAAAAGTTAGCAAAGAAGATTAGAGTTTCAAGTTAAATAAAAAATTAGAGTTTTTAAAAAAAAATGAGTTAGAATAAAAAAAAATATTTGAATGTTGGTTTTAAAAAATGTTAGAATTATTTTGAAAACTGTTAGAATTATTTTAAAAACTGTTAGAATTTAATTTTAAAAGGAATTTAAAATTTAAAAAAAAAAGAAAAAAGAAAAAGAAAAGGGCGTTAGAATTCAATTTTAAAAAGAATTTAGAATTTTAATTTGAAAAATAAAGGTGTCAAAAAAAGATTTAGATTTAATTTTTAAAAAAAAAAGTTAGAAAAAAAAAATTAATTTTAAAAAGAAGTTAGAGAAAAAAAAGATTTAATTTTTTAAAAAGAAGTTAGAAAAAAAAAGATTTAATTTTTAAAAAGTAGTTAGAAAAAAAAAAGATTTAATTTTTAAAAAGTAGTTAGAAAAAGGATTTAACTTTTAAAAAAGTTAGAAAAAGATTTAACTTTATAAAAGTTAGAAAAAAGATTTAGCTTTAAAAAAGTTAGAGAAAAGATTTAGCTTTAAAAAAAAGTTAGTAAAAGAGATTTAGCTTTAAAAAAGATAGAAAAAGATTTAACTTTAAAGAGGAGTTAGAAAAAAGATAAAAAAAGTTAGAAAAAAGATTTAATTTTTTTAAGAAGTTAGAAAAAAATATTTAACTTTAAAAAAGTTAGAAAAAAAAGATTTAGTTTTAAAAAAAGTTAGAAAAAAATATTTAACTTTAAAAAAGTTAGAAAAAAAAAGATTTAATTTTAAAAAAAAAGTATTAGATTTTTATTTAAAAAAAAGTATTAGAATTTGATTAAAAAAAAGTGTTAGAAATTAATTTAAAAAAGGTTATAAAAAATTTACTCTTTAAAGAAAAGAAAAAAAAGTTAAATTTTAATCTAAATCCTAAAAGTTAGTAAGAAGAGCTTAAAATGACTTAAATAAATAAACTAAATAGAAAAAAAAAAAAAGTTAATAAAAAACATTAGTAAAGTTATAAAAAAATTTAATTAAATTATTATTAGTTAAAAAAACAAAATTAAAAAAAAAAGAAGGTTAATTTATTAAGTTAATCAGAATAAAAAGAAAAAAGAAAAAAGAAAGGGTAAAATTTGGGGTATTACAGTTGCCCCTATTTAAATGGCTACACCGGATGATTTGAGTGGCGGAGACTCGAGGAATCATGGTGGAGGGATTTAAATATAGATAACCGAAAATTTTGCCCTTATATGTGGCGATATGCAATGCTATGGACCAAGCGAGAACAGACTAATGTAGACGATGCCATGAATATGATATGATGCGTATGCTGGAATGATGAATGCGAAAATGCTGACGAATACGACGACACATGGACAGACGCTACGAGAAGAACACACTGGGGAAAACGACGCGCTGGGACACAGTACAACACTGGGGAATTCTAAAATGATGGTCAACTGGTGCGAATACGACCAATTGTCATTTTTAGAACAGGAACGGGATCCTCAAATGGAGATGGCCTATGAGACGACCTCCACTGGGGAATCTAAAAATAAAACTGGATCACGTACGATCGCAAGATCGATTACAGAATTCTGGAGCATTGAGCAAAGAATAACATCCAAGCTTCTATAAACTATCCTTCGTGACAGGATCAAACGGACTTTTCGGGAATCCGTAGCAAATATACAGGGTGAAAACCGACTGTATGCCAAAATAAATGGACTTTAGGGGGGAATTGCCCTGATAAGCTTCTCGAGGGAGAACTGTCACTTATCGTTGGAAGGGACTTATGTGCAAAGAATGGATAAGCACTCAAATAAAGAGGCTGCTGCTTATCTGATAAATAAATCTTCTCGCATTTAAGGTCGGCGCCTGGAATACGATTCTGATTCTTCTCTTACTGAAGGATAAATAAACTTCTTCATGCTTCAAGATTATGTTCTCCTGAACATGAAAAGGGTAAACTGAACTTCCTCATACTTCAGAATCGTGCTCTCCTGAATATGATACTGGATGACTGAATTTCTTCATATTTCAGAATCGTGCTCTCCTGAATATGAAACTGAATGACTGAAGATACTCATATTTCAGAATCGTGCTCTCCTGAATATGAAACTGGATGACTGAAGATACTCATATTTCAGAACCGTGCTCTCCTGAATATGAAACTGGATGACTGAATTTCTTCATATTTCAGAATCGTGCTCTCCTGAATATGAAACTGGATGACTGAATATACTCATATTTCAGAATCGTGCTCTCCTGAATATGAAACTGGATGACTGAATTTACTCATATTTCAGAATCGTGCTCTCCTGAATATGATTCCGCTCAAACCTCCCCGTACTTCAGGATCGTGCTCTCCTGAATACGATTTGGTTCAAACCTCAAGACGGCAGGTAAATGGAAGCCCAACTGCTCCATGGAGATGGCCATTTGCTGCGAGTCATAACGAGGATATGATCGACTTCTTAGGTGAGAAATGTCGTATGTTGATGCTGTAAAATGTAAAGTGTAAAAGGTTGTAACATGTAGGATTGTAAAGTGTTGTACTGATATATTTTCCAGGCGTGAACTGGCGTGTATCTGTAAAGGCTTGTGATTGATTTTCTTGAAAGATAGTGCAAAATAAATGCACGTCCGGGTACGGTGATAAACTTCTCAAGCGAGATAGTCGCGTATCTGTCATGGTATGGTGAAAATCTTAGATGGTGCAAAATAAATGCACGTCCGGTTGGGCTTGACGACCGACAATACTGAGATTCAATCTAGGATCGAGCTAGAAAGAAGACTGGTAATCAAGACTCCATCGAGGGAATGATCTCGGAGGGTAAATATCTTATCCTGGTGAGGAAAGATAGCTGAAGTAACCGTCATCCACGAGGATCGAGCTCTGTGGGGAAACTGGAAACAAGTAAGTATTTTATGCTTATGGCTGACAATCTATTTGAAGAGAATGGACGAACCCAGTTACTCGGCGGTAACAACCAATGATAGAGACACAATGAACCTGTGCATGCTAACGCGTATGTTAATGAATATGTTAATATGAATGTATGTTAATATCTATGTATGTAACTATGCAAGATGTTATGAAATGAGTATGTTGAGTATGTAATGAATATGTAATGAATATGTAATGAATATGTAATGAACATGTAATGAATATGAATATGTAATGAAATAGGCATGAATATGTAATGAATATGTAATGAATATGTAATGAAATAGGCATGTGATGCTTATGCCCCTGCGTAGGCTGACGAAACAGACTAGAGACGGGACGAGAGATGAAATAAACATCTCGACGAAAATACCCTGCGTTCTCTGCAACCAATACGTTACTCATGGGAGGGAATGGTAGGACCAAATCTGGTTTCAAAATTCTGAATTCTCTGAGGGAAGGTAATCTGCTTGTGGTGTACAGTATCACGCCTTCTTATGGGGAGAAGAAAACCTGAGGGACACTTTCGAGTTACCCAAAAAAAAAGTTGTCAGCTTATAGTCTCGCTGGGGACTGTCACTGGGAGCATGTCAGTGAAATCTCTGATGCCTTAGGGACCACTGGCTCCATCCAAAGTATTGTCAGCTTAGAGTCTCGCTGGGGACTAAATCAGAGCAATGGTTTAGGAACCTGTTGCAACACTGAGGCTTACTGGGGTATGAAGGCCGCTGTGAGTAAAATCCATCGGGTGCATGAAAAAATTGTGAAATCCTATGGTTTTGATCTTGCAGGACCTTATAGTAGCCGCCATTTGTTTCCTTTAAAAACATGGTGCCCCAGGATACTTGCGTTGCGAGGTAGGGTCATCTCAAGAGGATTTTATAGAGAACACCGAGTCCGGTTGCCCCATTGTTCTCAAACTCTTTGAGAGATTCGTCAGGTCTCGACGTAACTGGCACAAATTAATCGTGTTACGACGAAATCTTTGGGAAATAGCTCTTTAAGAATGTCAGACTCGCGTTGGTAAGCGAACTGGGACACTGCCTGCCCCTGTTTAGCAGGATCATCAAGTTCCACGGGTTATGTCCATATGTAAATCTCTAAGATATCAAGCAAAGTCGTCATGCCTGAAATGCCTATCCTGAGCTTGTCAATGTACACATATATTTGTCTTGAATTTTTGTTTTGAAAAAAAGATATCGCAACAACTTGTGACCGAAATCACTAGTCAGGATATAAGTTTTAATTATAATGCCATCATGAATTTTTTCTGAGCATAGCTCGTAGGAGTCAGGAAACGTGATCTTGTCGAGTATGCTTTCAACCGAAGTCCTACTTCAATTAGGTCTTTTAAAGGTTGTATCGTGGCTCAGTTCACGGTTTAAGAAACAAAAGGATAAAGGCTCAAAGTTATATTTGTACCCACCCATTCTTCGTGATGTTCTCCAATCCTAATTCAGTTAACCGGATACGAACGCTCATATCTCAAGCGGATTTGCTATGGTCGAGAACTTATCAAGGCTTTGGACATGGCAGTCGCTCACCTATTACACGATCTTGTTCTTTACTAGGGACTATTTATTGTACCCTCTTGTTTTGCTTTTATTCCCTAACTTTTGCCTGGACAACGTCTTTTGATCTGACTTTGGAGTCCAGCGGGATGCCCCAGTTTTGCCTAAGTCTCCTTCATAGGTTTTTGACTTAGCGGGCTCTTATTTTTTTGAATATTCCTTTATGCACAAGTTGTGTAAATCTTTTGAAAGGCTCGTGACTGCCCCACTCCTTAGGTAACCGAGGGATAGTCATTGTATTGGACTTCTTAAGATGCTAAGGATAAATTCTCGAAGGTTTGCTCTTCCTTTTTGAGGATCTAAGCGCTCGATCGGTTTAACTGAAACCTACCCTGCCCCAGGTTAAGATGAAGGTTCTTAAAAAGAGAAAACTCCTACTTCAAGGCTCAAAGAGGTTGACTAGGGATTAACATCCTTATATCTCCAGTGTTTGGGATTTGAAACAATGCCCTACATCATCAGCAGGTTTTAGTTGAAAGCATACGACAAGAAATCTGACGTTTTAGGTTCATCATCCTCCCCCCAATTCTCCATCAGAACAAGAGATCGGGTAAAGTTGGCATTATAATTTATGAAAACGTTTTTGAATGAGTGAAGCGAATGGATTTATTCAAGACAAACATATGTGTTGCATCAAAGATAAACAAGTTCGTGCATGCTAAATATGCTTAATCAAAGAGAAATGCATATAAATAAACAAATGAACTGTCGGAAAAATCCTTCTAAATGTTTATGAAATCTTGCATTCAAGAGTAACAGTTTCCTTTGGCGGAGCCTCAATGGAAAGGACGTCTGGTTCATGATCACTGTGAGTCGTCATGGCTTACCCCAGTTATGCTGGTCACATCTTCAACAGTTTTCAGTCGTTGCTTCAAAATAAATTTCCCAGATCCTTTGTTGATCCCGGTCATATCACCTTGAGGGTTACTGAAATGAAGCGGGCTAGGCCTTTGAATAATGACTGGATTCGGCTGATAGGCGTAGCATGCTTTGCAGAATTTGCACTTGACGAGTGAGGAACCCCGAAAGGAGTCTCGATCTTCAGCTGAGCATCGCCAAAAGACAACTTCTTCGTTTCTAGCAAATTTCTGACAACTTTCTTAAGAGCATAGCAATTCTCTAGATCATGGCCGGGCGCACCCTCATGAAATAAACAATGAGCGGTAGCGTTGTAACTTGCAGGTAATGGATTAGGTGGAGGATTAGGAGGCGGACCCAAAGCCCGAGTAGTGATGAGACCTTGCTTGACCAAAGAGGGACACAACTCGGTAAAAGTCATCGGGATCGGCGGACAAGGTTTATACGTTCTTCTGTTTGGCATATTCTGGCGAGGAGCCGGACTCTTTGGCTGTTGAGGAGCAGGAGTATTGGGTGCCTGTAGGTAGTTGACAGGAGGCGGATAAACAGGAGGTTGTTGCATAGGTTGATACATGGGAACCTGTTGATTGAAAGAAGGTGTAATAGCTGCCACATAGGGTTGTTGAGCATATTGGACCGGGTACCCTTGAGGTTGAGCATAACCTTGCAGATGCCGATAAAAGCGTTCCCTTGGTTTACCAGAGGATATAGCATTAGTCTCACTCTCCTTCTTTTTCTGGGAGCTATAAGGAGGTTTCTTCGGCTGATCCTTAGAAGCGCCATGATTATTTGTCATTTTACCACTCTTCATACCCAATTCAATCTTGACACCCACAGCAACGATGTAGGAGAAATTTGAAGTCACACTACCCACCATTCTCTCGTAAAATTCTGGACGGACTGTGTCGACAAACCAATCAGCTAACTCTTTCTCGGTCAAAGGAGGTTCTACCTGCGAAGCAGTCTCTCTCCACCTTTGGGCATATTCTTTGAATGACTCAGAATTCTTTTGTGACATACTCAGCAACTGTCTTCTGTCAGGAGCCAGATCCATATTGTACTTGTAGTGTTTGATGAAAGCGTCAGATAAATCTTGAAAGCTCTTAACGCGGGACTGGTCTAAAGTTAATACCACTTGGAGGAAGCACCCTTCAAACTATCTTGGAAGCAATGAATCATCAGTTTATCATTCTCAACATGGGCAGCCATTTTGCGATAATACATGATCAGATGACTCTTAGGACAGGTGGCACCTTCATAACGATCGAAGTTCGGAGTTTTGAACTTTGGGGGAATAACCAAACCCGAAACCAAACAAACATCCCTTGCAGCGGTCCCAAAAATTTGATCACCCTCTACCTTTTTCAATCTCTGGACGATAGTGTTTACTTCCTCACGAAGCTTATCATGTCTCTCATAACCCTCAACATTCTCATCAAGATCATCAAAAGCTGTCTCATTGAAGTACGGTTGCGCACGAGTGTGTACAACAGGTGGTGCAAAGATAGGAGCCCCCCTAGAAACTTCAGAAAACAAAGGCACGGCTTGCTGAACAGGTTGATTAATCGGGACAGTGGCTTGAGGAGGCACAAAACCTGGAGCAAGACCATAAGGTGGGTCCCTTGCTACGGTCACACTTGGTGGAGGGTCCACAGTAACGCCGGTAATCTCAGAAACAACAGTGGGCTGGGTATCCATCTTAGCATTCATGACATGTAACAATTCCATCATACGCCCCATACCCCCTCGAAGGTCTTCAAGTTCATTGCTAAGGCGATCAATCTCTTTTGCCTGATCCTCCATTCTTTTCCGAGTTTGAGCTCTGGTGTTGTATTGGTGCCGAGAACTCAGGGTGACGAAACTGGAAGGTGAGAGAACCGAGTGTGAGAAATCGGGAGACACATGCAATGCAAAAGTATGATGCTAAAATGTGAATGTAAATGAAGATTTTATGGAATTCAAAACATTTACTGATGTCGTGAGGTACCAAGGAAATCTTTTTCTTGTTTTTTCATTTTATATATTTTTTTTTATTTATGGTATCCCGCGATATCCATAAATGATGTTTGAACTCCATGAAATACAATGCGATGAGATGCTTTGTGGATGCAATGCATGAAAACACACAAAGTCCTAGGTTAAAGGCTTGCATGAGGTTCAAAGGCAAATACCCTCCCCTGAAGTTAGATGGTTCATCCTGTCCTACAAGAGTAACCGGGTTCTAAGGGATCTCAATATCATTGATCCTTCACAAGGGTGGTTGTTCAGAAGGCAACTTACTTGCCAACCAAAACCCTCCAAGTTTAAGATCTCAATGAGCGTAGTATCGAGTGTCAACCAACTTCAGTCTGCACCAAAGCCGGTTACCTCACTACTTTCTAAAGGCCAAGATGAGTTAACTAGGGTTCTAAAAGTCAGTTAGTGCATTGACAACATATGGCAGCCTCAATATTATCCTCAACTTGACTTAAGGAATATAAGCACCAACCAAGAAGTCGCACTAACTATGGCCACCAGATCAACCGTATCGATATACGTCGTACAGTTTCCTTGGTCTATTGCCATTTACCTAAGGTACACTAGATCCGGGTTAGGACCTTTCACGGCACAAGGAACAGTCCCACAATCAAAGCGCAAATATATACATGCAAATGAATAATAACACAGATAGTAATAAATATGAACAGGTTAGGGATAACCCTCAAAAGTTAGGAGCTCCCCAGTGAAGTCGCCATTTTCTGTTGCGGTGGAAATAGGATCACAAACTATTAATGAGTTTGAATCGCAATTCAATTCACAACCGCTCTTTGATTTATCCGAAGGAAAAGGTCAAAAGAGGGAAAACCTATTTTTGCATCGTAAACACAATGCGGGGGAAGATCTAGGGTTCGGGGGTTGGTTAAATTTAGGGAAGATATTAGCATCCTAAACTTCTGTAGTACTCTACAGGAACCTTTTGTTCAAATGTTTACTATTGGCTTTATTTATTTGCTTAAGGTATATGTACAAAGGATTAAAAGTTAAAAAGACCTGAGTGGTTAATTCTAAGTTTACTCGGCAAGACATCGCATCTTGTGCCTACGTATCCTTACGGGAGTGGAATCAGAGTAATCGTAGTTCCCCTCAAAAGGGAGGTTAGAGACTTCTTGACTGTGGTCAAGGTCTCAAGGGGAATAAACGCATCTTAAGGACACGCTTACGTGGAGTGTAGAAACTCCAAATCTCTATGTTGAAATGTTAAGTTGTAATTAGGGTTAAATTAGGGATTCCACGGCGGGAAACCCTAAAATGAGCGCGGCGGCTCTTTGACCTAATGCTAAGGGTAAAATTGTAATTTTGCCTGCGGCGAGGCATTTGTGAAAAAATTAGGGTTTGTGAGGTTGTAAGGGTTTGAAGTTGAGGACTATTGGCGCGGCGGCCAAACGCTAGACCTAACCTTCGGATGTGAAATTAACTATAAAGATGTGATGAAATTAAATATACTTACAACGGCAGAAAATAAAGTGCGGAAAGATAAACGCGAAAATTGTCTCGCAAAATTACATCCCATAAGCAGTTACAAATATGATAACTAAATATAAAACCGAAAATAAGTTTCAAATTGAACATAATAGCTGCAAGAAACAAAACAAACAAAAATGTCAGTATGTGGGGTTAGACGAAAACGAAATCAAAATTGAACGAGAAACAAACCGTATGAATTTTGGAGGACTTTTATGGTCTTTTTAACCAAGGATTTGAATTTGTGAAAAGAGAGAGTTTTGAGTTTAAAAAAAAAAAAATTATTAATAAAAAAGTGAAAGTTTGGTTAATTATTCTAAAAAAGGAGTTTTAGTGATAATATTTTGAAAAAAAGATTTAATCATTAAAAAAAACAATTGGTTTAATTTAAAAAATCTTAATGTTAGTTAAAAACACGTTTTACTTTAAAGTTATAAAAAAGTTTTATTATTTGAAAAAAACATTTGATTATTTTATTTAAAAAGAGTTTTAATTAATTTGAAAAAGGTTTTTGATTATAAAAAAGAAAGGGTCTTCTTGATTTTTTTAAAAAAGGATAAACAAAATAAAATAACAAATGGAAAAACAATAAATAATAAAAAAGAGGGTTGGGCCGGTCATCACTCTTCTTCTCTCTGCTCTCTGAGTTTGCGTGTGTTCCTCTCCTTCTTGTTTGCCTCTCACGGATGTTATCTTCTTCTTCTTTTGCATGACCGCCGATTTGTCTTCTTCATCTCTTTTTCCTGAAAAACATGAAAAGCAACACAAAAATTGTAATTATATTTTTTGATCCTTACGGAATGATGATGGCCGATGATGCTTTGTCCTGAGGCTAGAGGATTTTTGACGGAGTTTGCTTGGATTTTTACGAAAAAAGTTCTCTCTTCTTGTTATGATTTTCGTCCCTTTTATACTTGATTTTTAAATCTTTTTTAATCTCAGATTTAATTTGAATATCTCAATCTTTTTCAATCTCGGATTTGATTTGAGTAGATTTTTATGATGATTTCAGATTTGATTCAATGATGGTGATGCTGATTTTCTTATGATGATGATATAATCTGATTGATTTGATTTAACTCTATCTGGAATTTATTAAGATTGGATTAGATTAAAAAAGTGTAGAGATTTAAATTTAAAAAGTTAGCAAAGAAGATTAGAGTTTCAAGTTAAATAAAAAATTAGAGTTTTTAAAAAAAAATGAGTTAGAATAAAAAAAAATATTTGAATGTTGGTTTTAAAAAATGTTAGAATTATTTTGAAAACTGTTAGAATTATTTTAAAAACTGTTAGAATTTAATTTTAAAAGGAATTTAAAATTTAAAAAAAAAAGAAAAAAGAAAAAGAAAAGGGCGTTAGAATTCAATTTTAAAAAGAATTTAGAATTTTAATTTGAAAAATAAAGGTGTCAAAAAAAGATTTAGATTTAATTTTTAAAAAAAAAAGTTAGAAAAAAAAAATTAATTTTAAAAAGAAGTTAGAGAAAAAAAAGATTTAATTTTTTAAAAAGAAGTTAGAAAAAAAAAGATTTAATTTTTAAAAAGTAGTTAGAAAAAAAAAAAGATTTAATTTTTAAAAAGTAGTTAGAAAAAGGATTTAACTTTTAAAAAAGTTAGAAAAAGATTTAACTTTATAAAAGTTAGAAAAAAGATTTAGCTTTAAAAAAGTTAGAGAAAAGATTTAGCTTTAAAAAAAAGTTAGTAAAAGAGATTTAGCTTTAAAAAAGATAGAAAAAGATTTAACTTTAAAGAGGATTTAGAAAAAAGATAAAAAAAGTTAGAAAAAAGATTTAATTTTTTTAAGAAGTTAGAAAAAAATATTTAACTTTAAAAAAGTTAGAAAAAAAAGATTTAGTTTTAAAAAAAGTTAGAAAAAAATATTTAACTTTAAAAAAGTTAGAAAAAAAAGATTTAATTTTAAAAAAAAAGTATTAGATTTTTATTTAAAAAAAAGTATTAGAATTTGATTAAAAAAAAGTGTTAGAAATTAATTTAAAAAAGGTTATAAAAAATTTACTCTTTAAAGAAAAGAAAAAAAAGTTAAATTTTAATCTAAATCCTAAAAGTTAGTAAGAAGAGCTTAAAATGACTTAAATAAATAAACTAAATAGAAAAAAAAAAAAAGTTAATAAAAAACATTAGTAAAGTTATAAAAAAATTTAATTAAATTATTATTAGTTAAAAAAACAAAATTAAAAAAAAAAGAAGGTTAATTTATTAAGTTAATCAGAATAAAAAGAAAAAAGAAAAAAGAAAGGGTAAAATTTGGGGTATTACAAGAAGCTTATCATCTTTTCTGATAAGTGGCATCTCCGTTTCGAGAAGCTTATCCATCTTTTTTTATAAGTAGCGATCTCCTTTGAGAAGCTTATCTCTCTTTTTATCAACAAGTGGCAGTCCCCTTTAGGAAGCTTGTTTCACTTTTTTGATAAATGGCATCCCTGTTTCGAGAAGTTTATCCATCTTTATTTTCGATAAGTGGCATCTCTATCGAGAAGCTTATCCATCTTTATTTTCGATAAGTGGCATCTCTTTCGAGAAGCTTATCCGTCTTTATTTTCGATAAGTGGCATCTCTTTCGAGAAGCTTATCCTTCTTTATTTTTGATAAGTGGCATCTCCGTTTCGAGAAGGTTATCCATCTTTATTTTCGACAAGTGGCATCTCTATCGAGAAACTTATCCATCTTTATTTTCGATAAGTGGCATTTCTATCGAGAAGCTTATCCATCTTTATTTTTGATAAGTTGCATCTCTTTCGAGAAGCTTATCCATCTTTATTTTCGATAAGTGGCATCTCTTTCGAGAAGTTTATCCATCTTTATTTTTGATAAGTGGCATCTCTTTCAAGAAGCTTATCCATCTTTATTTTCGATAAGTGGCATCTCTATCGAGAAGCTTATCCATCTTTATTTTTGATAAGTGACATCTCTTTCGAGAATCTTATCCATCTTTATTTTCGATAAGTGGCATCTCTTTCGAGAAGCTTATCTATCTTTATTTTCGATAAGTGGCATCTCTTTTGAGAAGCTTATCCATCTTTATTTTCGATAAGTGGCATCTCTTTCGAGAAGCTTATCCATCTTTATTTTTGACAAGTGACATCACTTTCGAGAAGCTTATCCATCTTTATTTTCGATAAGTGGCATCTCTTTCGAGAAGCTTATCCATCTTTATGTTCAATAAGTGGCATCTCTTTCGAGAAGCTTATCCTTCTTTTTCGATAAGTGGCATCTTCGTTTCGAGAAGCTTATCCATCTTTTGTTCGGATAAGTGGCATCTCTTTCGAGAAGCTTATCCTCTCTTGGTGATACATAAGTCCTTTTACAGTTGATAAGTGGCTATCTCTTTTGAGAAGCTTATCTAAAAGGCATTCCCAAATAAAGTCCAATCATTTTGGCATACAGAAGAGTTTAAATACCTTGTATCTTTCCTGATGTTTCCTGAAGATCCCGTTCGATCTCTTCGTTTAAGGAATTTCCAGAAGTTTGTTTTGCTTGCATGATCCTATTTTTATGTAGGTCCTGCTTTACCTTTTGTCCTTGGGTGTCAGCCGTTCATGCCTGAACCCGCTGACCAATCTCTTTAGATTTCCACAGTTATTTTCTTTTCCCATATGTTTGGTCATCCCTAGTGAGTTTACTACTCGTTGTGTTGATATTATCCCCGTGAGTTTTCTTTCTCTTTTGTGCACAACATAGCATGTCATATGCATTTAGGATCAAGATTCGGGTCTTCTTAATATTTAACTATCTCCCACTACGATCGTATGAAGAATAACCTTCTTCATACTCTCTAGTTAAAGATATTTAAATAGGGGCAACTGTTACACCCTAATTTTGACCCTGAACCGCTTTCTGTACATATCATAGCATTTTCATAATTTGAGTATCATAGTTGTTATTCATGTCGTCTACCATTGTGCATGCAGATTTGTACCTTTTGTTCGGTGTTGTCTAAACTCAGGTCTTACAAGATTAAATAAGGATTAGGCCAGGTTATCAAGACTGGTATGTGTGCGGTGTGATGTGAAACTTTGTACAACATAGCATGCATTCTACCATGGATAATTCATAAAAGGATTAGCCAGAACAAATTCTTGGATGTGCAGACGGACTGGCTAAATTATGACTCGAATATGCTGGAAAAATTAATGATTGTAAAGTCACGAATTTAAGCTTGCAGACGCTAGTTTTTGACCTACTTTCCTCTAAAACTCGATATAGCGTACTCGTCTTATCTCTCGACAAACTTTTAATCACTTTTGACCAATATGAGCCTTTTTACCGGTCCCGGTCGACTCTCAAAATTGACTGAGTGTTGCATCTTTCCAAGTTATTTGTTTTTGCGTAAATTTTTGTGTGCGATCAATTTTAATCTTTTAAGCATCTCTTTTGCCCATTTATGTTTATTTTCCCCGAGTTTATTTCTATATTTTCATCAAAAATGTTAGAATAATTAATGTGAATTTTTCAAGCTCGCATTTCATTTTTTTTTAGCATATTTATTTGACAAATGGTGAATTTTCAAATTTCTTTTCATTTTATCCCAATAAGAACATGACATGTGACATTATTTATATTTATCATTATTTTTGTTTTTTTAATTAGATTAATTAGAATTTACTTTAGAATTTAGAATTAGATTAATTAGAATTTTATTTAGAAATTAGAATTAGAGTTAATTAGAATTTTAATTAAGAATTAGGAATTTAAACTAGATTAGAAATTTAAGTTAGAATTTTAATTAGAAATTAGTTAAAAATAGAAATAGAGTTAGAAAATAGATTAATTAATTATTAATTATTAAAAATTAATTAAAAATATAGAAAAGAAAACAGAATTAAGTAATTATTAAAAAAAAGAAAAAATAAAAGAACACGGGTGGAAAGGAAGAACACGGTTGGAGATTAGGGTTAAATTTGGGGATAAATAGCAGCAGTTACTGTTCATCTTCAAGGGACAAAACCCTAGCCGCATATCATTCTCCCCAGCAGAGTCCCCAGCTGCCGTACCTCAAAAAAAGCACGATCCTTCGCGAATAGTCGCGGAAAACACAAAGGTTTTATCGATATTTTCCTATTCCATTTTGGAATGAATAAAGTTCGGTGGCGACTCTGTGTTTTCCGCGACTATTCGCGAAAGATCTTGCTTTTTGTGAGGTACGACAAGCATAAAAGCAATAAAGAAAACAATTAATTATTTATCCAGCTGTGTGAAACTACACATATGTCTAAGAGTCCACAACCCTACGAAAAATTCTTTATTAGTAGTTTAGTATAATTAGTCTTATAAGCAACAACAAACTATATGTTGTTAAATACCTCTTCGTAACATAACATTGCCTGATAACTTTCTATTCAGAGCCTCCCTTAAACATGAGGATTTACTCACTTTCTTCTTTACCATAAAACTAGTGACAAAAGCAAACAACCATTAAACCCTAGTGATGAACTTTAATCTTAACAAAGTGAAAGAATGTTGAATATTAAAATTCAACTAGACAAACTTTCTATGTCAAGTTACTGAAACATAGAGGTGTAAAAATCATCACCTTCTTACTTCTCTAAAGATTTCTCTACTCAAGCTACTGGTTCATCCTAATCACCACCTTCTCACTTCTCTAAAAATTTCTCCACTCAAGCTCAAGAGAATAATTTCAATTGGCACTATGCAAATAGATAATTGCATGTCTCTCGCTACTTGGATTTAAAACTCTTCAAAGATTGTGATTTCACGGAAACCTTTAACTCTGCGGGGCAAAGAAACATCATTTTTTAGAAACCCCAAGAGAGATGGCCCAAATTGGTAATAATGTTTTATGCAAATCTCAATTGCAGAGATGAAATTATTAAGTCCAAAGTCAAGAAGCGCCCTATCACCTAATCTCTTGAAGATTTTGCACAAGTTTGTAACCTACCATTCATTGAACAAGATTATGATCAAACGAATCTTGAAGGCAATGAATTTAATTTCGATGTTGATGGTCACACTTTCTGAGTTGATCCTTCTTCCAGAATCCCATATTCATTCAATGTCAGCCTTAAATGTCCAAACAGTAGATTGATTCATTATATAATGAATCAGGTGCTTTTCCCAAGGAAAAGTAAGTTTAGCATCATCCAAGAATCAGACGTCCCTGCAGTTGGTTTTTGGAAAACCAAGTTGAAAAAAATTGGGCTGATGTCATACTTCATCACATGCTAGATAGAAAAAAGAAAAACTTCATTCTACCGTATGCTGAATTAATCGCAATTTTGTTGATCTACATCAGCTATAATTTCAGAGAAGAAGAACCGAAATTTATGCATACAAAGATAGGAAAGGAGATTATAAGCAAAATGGGGTACGCCATATAAGTAACGATGTGTTGTACGAGTCTTTGAATTATGCCTCAACATGAACCTCAAACACTTGCCCACACACTCTTTAGGTTGAGGTTGTGGATCAAATGGTTCATCTCTATTCGTTTGGATCTTACATTAACACACCTGCCTAATAGAGACACTAAATCAATCTATGTTCTTCGTAATACGTTATGAGTATATTATTCCCATCCATTAATAAAAATGGACAAATAGAAATCAACACACAAATTAATCTTCGAATAGAAGAAAAACACTCAACGATTAAATTTTAAATTCAAACTTGCAACAATTTATTGATAGATAATCAAATAAATAATAATTATTTAAATAAAATTTAATTTTTTAAAAATTTAAGAATAAAAGTTAATAGGTTGAACAAAATGTTCAAATTTTAAAATTTACACATTTTTTTATATCAACAAAAAAATTTAAACATTTAAAACACAATTCGAATTTCATAAATAAAAAAAACATGTTTAAAATTTCAAGGAATTTCTTAGTGATATGAGAGTTGAATTTTTTTTACCTTCTCTACACATAATGGACAAAAACGTGTCACAATGTTGATGTTCATTATTACCATTACGTAGCAACTCCGCCATAAATCTCCTTTTTCTTGGAACAAGAATAAAAACACTTTACCAAACCAAAAAATAGAAGAAGGAAAAAAGTAAAAACACCAAAACGTTTCGGTTTTCCACCGTAAATTTGTTGTGCATTATGACTTTGATATGGTGCACTAGTCTCAATGCTATCCTTCTGAACAATGAAACAAGCAAATTATGAGAGAGGGAAGAACCCTAACTCCCTACTTTACTGTTTCCATTTCCACTTGCAAAGCTTTGTGGACTTCATCAACAACATCATAAGGAAAATGCAATGAGAAGCTTCCATGGATGTTCTCTCTGTGGACCAAGCAAGGTACAAACAATATCATTCTTTTCTCAAAAAAATCAACTTTTTCCATTAATATTTGCAAATGATGTTTTGGGTCACATGCAAAAAAATAAGGGTAAGAGTCTGTCAGAACACCGTGTGACCACCCCTGTTGGAGAACCAACCGAGAACGATCATCTACAGCAGGAGATGGTTTCACAACATGCGATCCATCCTAGCCATTAATCACGCTCTGATCACACGGTCGTGATTCATCCACCAGACTTATGTTCCTGTCTCCTTAGAAATCAAGGACACAGTAGTACGAGCCTATAGAACAGATCCTGTTCAAGTAAGGTCGTGCTTTTATGTGTTTAAGTTGAGGTATATAAATGTTTAAGATTTTCTGGGCTTCAACAATGTGGGAGTAATATAATAGTTTTTGTTGCAACTCTAGCTTTATTCATGATAAAAATGCTTGATAAAGAACACTTTTTACATCACAAGAGTGGTGCATAATGATGATTTGGTTTTTAGTGTATATTTTTTTATGTTTGTGTAATGAAATTGAAGGTTCTCTGGTGTATCTTAGAATTACTAGATGCAATTTTGAAGTTTCAATTTAATTCATTTGGGGTTTTATAGATAACTTCTGAGCAGCATTCTTACTTTATGCATGCTGATTCTTCGACAAAAAGTATTTGACAAGTGCAACAATATGAATTAGTGGTAGTTAGGGTAGCTAATACATTTCTTTAACCAAATTTAAGTTGTTGTATGCAGATTTTCATTATAAGTTACATGCTTTTTAAACAACACTTTTTCACCTCAGAGTTAAATTAGTTGATAATATGTGTTAGGTTCTAGCTCTACTGATGGTGCATATCTAAACAATGGTGATTCGTTTACACGTAGTTTGATACACTGTTACTGCACTTTCAATTCCAATAAATTAATACCAAATTATCTATATTCACTTTCAATTGAGCTGTGAGTAGCAGATTACTGAGCTAGTTGTTAACTACTGACCACATCATACTTTATTTTTTAGGAGCAGAAGCCATAGCAGAACTTGGAGTTCAAAGACATCGATGGGAGCATCATGTACACCGAACAAGAGTTTGGTTAATGCGCCAGATTCTTGCTTAAGGAAAAAAAATCAAGAATGTTCAGCAACACATGGATCATAATGAAGATGAGAGATATGGAGAGCCGTTTTGTTAGTTTGTTGGAGAAAATCGTGTTGCTGTCAAAGATAAAATGGTAATTAACAGTTCCTATTCCTAGTGAGAATTGATTACTTTATATTTTATATGTATCTGTATTTTGTGCAAATGTGTTAGTCTTGAAATGATTGCATAACTTTATAGACCATTGTTGGTTTGATTTATAGATGATATTGATTTCTTATCTGATTTCTATCTGCTCTATTCATTTGCCATGTTTACAACTTCCAGGACAAAAGTATGGGAGATATAATTCTGCATACTGCTGAAATTTGTGGCTTCTAGCTTGATATTTTATCCTTTTAACTTTTTTCTGTTTCCTTGTCATTTTAGAAATGAGACAATAAGAGTGAAAATTTGTCGGGCTTTGAAAATACTAATCAAATCACTAAGCAGACATGGCTTTACACTAAGAGAATAATCACAAGCTCTTGACTCTCATTAGCACACTAAGGTTAAGTCTCTTTGTCTTCAACATGATTCTTTTGTATGATATAAGCCATGGTAGACTTTGATCAGGAAATACTTAAATATAAGATGGAATAGATTGTTTAGCTCACTACAGTTTCTCTGTTGCAAGGTGAGTTCTTTTTCACGTGCTATATTTGTGTTGAAATTCAATTATCGCTAAATTGGGATACTTTAGTTATTAAAATTTGTGAAGCCATTGTCTTTGTGCTGATTGTTGTCATAAGAACAAAATATCTTTTCAAGTCAATGTTTGAACGAATGTTGTAGGATACTATATCGTAAAACATGTTAGATTAGCTTTGGGTTAGGAGTTATACCGTCATAAGCTTATCCTGGACTCATCCTTCACAATTCCATAAGCTATGTTGTCTCCCAAAGGTTTTTTTAGGTGAAAGGCTTCAGATGTAGAAAAGGTATGGTCAAGTGAGTGGGTACCTAACATCAAAGTCCCACATCATCTAATGGATAAAATAAATTAGGATTTCATATATAAAATGAAAGGACATCTACATAATCATATCACGGAGCCGTGTGATGATGACATAGCGAACTATTCTTTCGCCTTTTACTAAAGAATACCGTGTCAGCGTTACAATTAGCGGCATACGCTAGTTTTTGGAAGAGTCCTCTATATTGAGGCTCTGCAATTTTAGTTCAATTTTCTCTAAAATTTTGATATTTCTGATTTGTTGTCACTTTAGAAGAAGTGAGAACACAAGATTGAGAACTTTTTAAAGATGGCCTTTGATAATATAACCAGTGAAGTTGATAACCAGTGATTCCCCTTAATATAACCAGTGAAGTTGATAACCAGTGATAACCAGTGATTCCCCTTAATATAACCAGTGAAGTTGATAACCAGTGATTGGATAAAACGTTTGAAATTTTCAGCAGTGGCTCAAAAAGTTAAATTGATCACCTTGTTGTTCAATAAAGAGTACAGTTTGTTTTTATCTTTCATTAGAATTTGGTAATATTGTTTATAATGCATGCATAATCTGCTGACAGCATCTGTGCAATAAGGTAAAGTGTCCCTGTCTTCGACAGGTTTCTTTTGTAAGCTATAGCCATGGTGGATTTTGATCAAGAAATTGTTTTGCTCAATACAACTCCACTTCTGTTGCAAAGTGAGTTCTTATTCATGTGCTATATAGGTGTGCTCCTCTTGTGTTGTGTGGTGAGTTCTTATTCATGTGCTATATATGCGTTGAAATTCAATTGTCGCTAGATTGGAATACTTTAGTTATTAATTTCAGATTTGCTCATTTGCTTTGGCTTTAGGTTTGAATTTGCAAATATGTTTTGCTTATCATTATGCTATGTATTTTGGTTGTAGACTTCAAGATATAAAAGGGTTCCCCATGATTAGCATTTGGATTTCTACTTATTCAGTTCCAACTGAGAAGAGTATCACTCTTCAGTTCAGTTAATTTTTCACTGTATGTTTGTATAGTTAATTGCTACCGATAATCAATGGCTAGACACTCTACTCTGTCTTTAGTTTGTTCTTGAATATTTTGTTACTCGTATATGAAAATTTCCGTTGGAAATGCATTGAGGGACAAAAGAAATCAAGTAGCTGGATGAGTTACCCTTGTCATTTTGTGGCTGGATTAGAGGAAAGTGAAACTCAAGAACTTTGGTACGTGTTTGATGACTGGGCAATTTTTCTATATTTTCAATTTGTTCTAACTATATCATAATCCACATTAAAAACTTTACTTAGAACAAAATGTAAGATTTGATCTCATTTAATTTCATAACAAGAGCATAGTTCACTTAAGAGATTTCACAACTGCAACTTAGTTGTAAATACTTTATCAATTTGGATCCTAATGGAGGTGGCAAATGTGAGTTGGTGTATGAACGGTTGATCCACTAAGTGAATATAGACTGTGTTCACACAATTCCAGCACTGGATGGTATTTTTATCCTTTTCTTCTTTAGAATGAATCAATACAATGTTATCTAATCCTTTTCTTCGTTAGAAGGAATCTGTACAATGTTATCTAAGTCCCACATCAAAATTGTTAGGGTGAATAGTACGGAACATAAGGTATAAAAGATAAGTGTATGACTTGTTGTAACATACTTACCTGGATGGGGTCAATGGATGATCATCAAGGTCCATGGCCTAGGCGAGTGACCTCCATTGCACTTAGGAGGGGTGCTAGCCTAAGGTCTACCCGAGTGGTGGAGCCTACATCATAATTTGTTGCTGTGGGGGCTTGCGTTCGCGCAGCCCCTCCTAATTAAGTATAGGTTTTCTTTTTGTTGCTGTGGGGGCTGCGCTCCTAATTAAGTATAGGTTTTCTTTTGGAGACTATGGCTCTTGTGCTCTTTGGTCAAGAAATAGATTACATGCAAATAGCCTCTATAAGTGCTCTGTGCTCTTTGGTCAAGAAATAGATTCCAGTGCTCTGTGCTCTTTGGTCAAGAAATAGATTCCAGTGCTCTGTGCTCTTTGGTCAAGAATTAGATTCCATGCAAATTGCAATAGCTTCTGTAAGTGCTCTATCTATCTTCCTCTACAAGTGCTTTTTAGGTGATGAATGAATGGAAAATAGAACCAGCTGTAATTTTTATGCAATTTTTCAATGGTAATGATAGATAGAATCTTAACTCAATAAATCTTTATAGGTTTAGTAAAAGAAAAAGTTGAAAGTTTATATGCGCATTAATTGGATGAGGGTCACTCTCACTAGAATGCTTTTGTCTTAATAAATGGCCCAAAAAGCCCTTTCAGTTAATGCTTTGGTTTCTCAGTAAAATTGGTTCTGCTCTTTCAAAAAATGAAAGAACAAGCCCTTTCAGTTAATGCTTTGGTTTCACAGTAAAATTGGTTCTGCATTATGGAGCTTGGATCTCCTACATAAGCTTTGAAAAGGGAAAAGGACCTGAAAGCATAGACAACAATAATCATGGTGTAGAGCATTTGGTGCATGCATGATTTCCCTTTGAATATGATAAGCTTTTGTCAAAACCCAACATTGTGAATTTGTTAATAGCAGACGCTAGTTTTTGACCTACTTTCCTTTAAAATTCGATCTATCGTACTTGTCTTATCTCTCGACGAACTTTTAATCACTTCTGACCAATATGAACATTTTTACCGGTCCTAGTCGATTTTCAAAATTGACTGAGTGCTGTATCTTTTCAAGTTATCCATTTCACGTTAATCTTTTGTGTGCACTTGATTTTTAATCTTTAAAACTCTGTTGCCCGTTTCTGTTTATTTTTCCCGATTTTATTTCTATATTTTCATCAAAAACATCAGCATAATTAATGTAAATTTTTCATGATTTGCATTTCATTTTTTTAGCATATTTATTTAATAAATGGTGAATTTTCAAATTTCTTTTCATTTTAGCCCAATAAGAGTACGCCACGTGGCATCTTTTTATTTATTATTATTTTTGTTTTAACATTTTATTTTTAGATAATAATAATATAATATAATTTTAATATTAATTAATTAATTAGAATAGAATTTAAATTAGATTTAATTTAGAATTTTAATTAGAATTAGAATATAAAATTAGTTTTTTAATAAAAACTTAATTAGAATTTTATTTAGAAAATAGAATTAGTTTTTTATTAATTAAAATTTTATCTAGAAAATAGAATTAATTAGATTAGAATGTGAATTAGAAATGTTAATTAGAAATAGAATTAGAATGTTAATTAATTAGAATATAATTTAAATTAGATTAGAGTTAGTTATAGAATTAGAAAATAAAAATGAATTAAAAAAAGAAGAAGAAGAAGAAGAAGAGAATGACACGGTTGGGAAAATTGGGGATTAGGGTTGGCAAAATTGAGATAAATAAGGGATTAGTTACTGTTCACCATCCTCAACACATCAGAACCCTGGCCGTCCCAAAATCGGCAAACCTTAAAATCTATCATCCTTTTCTTTCCTCACCAAACCAGTTTGCCGCCACGACTTTTCCTTCCAACTTATCACCTTCTCCGTCACTTTCTTTTTCTTCCCACCTAAAAAACCCCATCTTCGAAAACCCATTACTCTTCTTCTCCTTCGAAACACCAACAAAACCTAGCCGCAACAACTACTCCCTACGACGCCGTTTCCGACGAAAAATAAATCTCTGAGGTTTACTGTTTGTTTTTCAGATTTGTTACGGTAACACTTCGAAATTAAACCTCTGAGGTTTACTGTTTGTTTTTCAGATTTGTGTTTCAGTATTAATTCCATTGTTGCTCTTGTAATATTACTTAAATTGACTATACTGTTTCAGTTTCGCAAAATTTAATTTCATATTTTGTTGACTGTGTTTTGTTATTTATCTTGTATGGATGTTCAAAAGAGTTATTGAGTACATATGCCATTACTTCATTGCTGATAAACATGACACAACATACATATTTGAACAATTTGTTTTGATGCAGAATTTTTGTTATTATTTGATGATATAATCTTGACACTGCCTCAATGCGTTTACGGTTAATGGTTGGCGTGATTTTTGAATGGTGTTAAGTTTTAATTTTGTCTTCATTTGAGAAAGATGGGCTGTAAAACGCAACTGTTTCGGTTTGAGGCTATATTGTTTTTTATTATAATTGGAATATATCTTGATAAATAACGAAAGGATACTGGCAGTTGCTTCTTCTTCAAATGCTAGTCTCATTATAGGATTCCAGTCTTCATGTGGTCAAAGTAACTTTGACCGGCTGGATGAATCACATTGGTTGGTAAGACATGCGAGTTCATATTGGCACTAAAACGCGTAATAAAGGCCATCACATCCGTGACTTACCCTTGGCCCCTTCCAGTGAGTACATTTTCTCTTCTTTTCGTGTATTTATTTGGCACGTTCGTTTTCATGTTATTCCATCCCCATTTGAACAAATGTATCCCCATCCCCAAAATGTAATAGCTTGATCACTTTTTCCTTAATTATGTTTTATGCGTCAAAACAATTTTCAAAATAAATTCTCGATTTAGTCAAGCCATTTTCTACCATTATAAGTCGAGTGCTTTCAAAGCATCGCCATTAACCTTTGATCACAATACACAACATTTAAAGCTTACTCATGGGCTTCCTTACAGTGAGACTTATTTGATCAATTATTTTTAGTTGGTCATTTAGAAGACTAACCCACTTTGCTAGTATACACGATTAAAACTCAATTTAATTGCATGTTCATTTACTCTAAATTCAAACCTCGATTCACATCGAGTATTTTATCAAATCAAATTGATATACGTAATCATATTTAAATACTATTTTGATAAAGATGAAAAGGGAGTTGGAATCGAGCCTTTGATTTCACTTCTCAATTTTTTGGGCCCGAGAAGCCTTTCTTAAGTCCAAACAATGGTCTTCTCTAAAAGATGTATAATACGACAAACTCAAAATCTATTTTCTCGAACACGTAGATGAAAAAGAGAGAGTCAAACATTTGACCCACTCTCCCGATTGCTTGGGCCCGAGAAGCCTTTCTTAAGCTTCGAGTAATCGTCATCCGATTAATTTACTCTAATTATATCAAAGATTTTTTATAAGATGAAAAGGAGAGAGAGTCAAGCCTTTAACTCGCTTTTCCGATTACTTGGGCCCAAGAAGCCTTTCGTAAGCTTCGAGTAATCATCATCTGATCCACGTACTCGAACCATATCCATTACTTCACTGTTAAGGATAAAAAAGAGAGATAGTCAAGCCTTTGACTCGCTTTCCCGATTACTTGGGTCCGAGGAGTAAGCTTCGAGTAATCGTCATCCGATTAACCTACTCGAACCATATCCATACCTTTTTGTTGCGGTGAGAATTAGATATCAAGCTATTGAATTAACTTGAATCTTTAATTCTTAAATTCACAACCGGACTTTAATTCTAAATTTTCATCAAAAACATCAGCATAATTAATGTGAATTTTTCATGATTTGCATTTCATTTTTTTAGCATATTTATTTAATAAATGGTGAATTTTCAAATTTCTTTTCATTTTACCCCAATAAGAATACGCCACGTGGCATCTTTTTATTTATTATTATTTTTGTTTTAACATTTTATTTTTAGATAATGATAATATAATATAATTTTAATATTAATTAATTAATTAATTAGAATAGAATTTAAATTAGATTTAATTTAGAATTTAATCTAGAATTTTAATTAGAATTAGAATATAGAATTAATTTTTTAATAGAAACTTAATTAGAATTTTATTTAGAAAATAGAATTAGTTTTTTATTAATTAAAATTTTATCTATAAAATAGAATTAATTAGATTAAAATGTGAATTAGAAATGTTAATTAGAAATAGAATTAGAATGTTAATTAATTAGAATATAATTTAAATTAGATTAGAGCTAGTTATAGAATTAGAAAATAAAAATGAATTAAAAAAAAAGAAAAGAAGAAGAAGAGAATGACACGGTTGGGAAAATTGGGGATTAGGGTTGGCAAAATTGAGATAAATAAGGGGTTAGTTACTATTCACCATCCTCAACACATCAGAACCCTAGCCGTCCCAAAATCGGCAAACCTTAAAATCTATCATCCTTTTCTTTCCTCACCAAACCAGTTTGCCACCACGACTTTTCCTTCCAACTTATCACCTTCTCCGTCACTTTCTTTTTCTTCCCACCTAAAAAACCCCATCTTCGAAAATCCATTACTCTTCTTCTCCTTCGAAACACCAACAAAACCTAGCCGGAACAACTACTCCCTACGACGCCGTTTCCGACGAAAAATAAATTTGAAACAACCAAACCCTCTTCTTCTACTGTGAGAACCAAAACCCTTCTTCCTACACAGACCCATTTTGCTCTTTCCACCAGAGTTAATCTAGTTGTCAAAACAAGCTAAAAACCAGTAGGAAAATCCATGTTTCTAATGGGTTATTTGAACCAAACGGTGGAAGGTTGGTGGAGCTTGTGGTGGAGGATGGGAAGAAGGATTTGAAAAGGGTGAGGCTTTATCGCTTCCAAGAGTGAAGCTTTCGAAGTTTGCTGTTGAAGGGGTACATATTTTGAGTAAAGGATGGGCCACGCCGTTGGATGGGTTCATGAGAGAAAGAGAGTTCCTCCAAATGCTTCATTTCAATTCACTTAGACTTGGTGATGGATCTGTGCGACAACAACTCAGCTTCAGCACTTTTTTCTTCCGCCATCGGCAACACCATAGCTTAACAAGGTTTCAGTTCATCCTTCAACTATCCTCATGACATTGTGGTCATGTTTTAAGACAACGACAAGCTCATGGAGACAAAGGTGAGTGCGAGGAGGTGTACGGTTTATGAATAGGGTAAATATTTGTTCGCAAACACGCCATTTATTTCAAGCTTTGACACAACAAATATCAGAAATATTGCATCTCTAGCTTAGTTGTGTTTTCTTCCTTTTCAATGTTGTGTTTGTTTCCTGCCCTGTTTTATGGTGTCCGTTTCTGTACATGTTAAGGGCTAAGTCTATTAAGAACAACATCGGTTCGTCGCGTGGGCTACAACAATTCAACTGGAGCTCTACAACATATTGATAAGGCCGATATGGTTTGATTTATGTCATTTATTCAAAGTTGCAAATTGGATCCGAGAGGCTTGGGGACAGTAACAACAAATCTGTTCCATTCATATATGCGACGATATTTTTTCAAACCACAACAAATTCAGTGAGTTCTCGATTCATTTTTCGACAAGGATTCAAACTTTACAACTGCAACAACAACTTGGTTTCTCTTCTTCACAACAACAACAACCACGACTGATATCGTGTCGAATTCTACTCAAAAAGGGTTCCTCTTTAAAAGTCTCAAAGTCATGATGATTATTCTGTTGTTAATTTCACGTGCAGGTTCTGAAGTAGATTCGAGAATTGAGTCGACTACGTCCGGGATTTGAAAGCAATCAGCATCGGGCAGCAAGATGCTCCCACCGAAACAACGATATCTCGATGGCACAACAATACCGCAGCCCCAACATTGTTATTTCCTGCAACAACAACAACAACAAATTTCAGATCATCCAACAGATAATTCGCAAGCTCTTGCTGTCGCCGCTGCTTTTTGAGTTCAATTTGGATTGGTTGCGGAGAACATTCGCCAATGCGGTGTGAGGAACCAAAGTCGGTTTAAACTCCAATAAACGGCAACTTTGTCTCATCTCAAAAGATTTCTCTTTTTCTAACTTCGTAGCAGCGTTGATACTAGGCTCAGCTCAACACCAAACAGCGGTTTTGGTTACGGTAACACTTCGAAATTAAACCTCTGAAGTTTACTGTTTGTTTTTCAGATTTGTGTTTCAGAATTAATTCCATTGTTGCTCTTGTAATATTACTTAAATTGACTATACTGTTTCAGTTTCGCAAAATTTAATTTCATATTTTGTTGATTGTGTTTTGTTATTTATCTTGTATGGATGTTCAAAAGAGTTATTGAGTACACATGCCATTACTTCACTGCTGATAAACATGACACAACATACATATTTGAACGGTTTGTTTTGATGCAAAATTTTTGTTATTATTTAATGATATAATCTTGACACTGCCTCAATGCATTTACGGTGAATCGTTGGCGTAATTTTTGAATGGTGTTGGGTTTTAGTTTTCTCTTCATTTGAGAAAGATGAGCTGTGAAACGCAACCGTTTCGGTTTGAGGCTATATTATTTTTTATTATAATTGGAATATATGTTGATAAATAACGAAAGGACACTGTTAGTTGCTTCTTCTTCAAATGTTGGTCTCATTATAGGATCCCAGTCTTCATGTGGTCAAAGTAACTTTGACCGACTGGATGAATCACATTGGTTGGTAAAGTCAATTAGCTTTGTTGACCACCTGCAAAAATTCCTTTGTTCTATTTCGACTACTTGTGTATTAGTTACTCCTCCTTTCAGAGAGCTCAAAGAAAATGTATATTCCATAATGGATTTTCTACAGGTTTATTCTGTTAATAGGCTTACGGTTGTTCCTTCACTAAAAAGGACAATTCTTCCAGCATTGCAAACTCATGCTGACAGTCGTATTGAAAGCTCACTGAAATTGGTAGTGCTAAGTGGCGAAACTTTTTCTCTTACCTTGTGGGAAACACTTTCAACTATATTACCAAAGATATCAATCTTGAACTTAGCAATAAAATCCTCTTCAAAAATCTTGTTGTTTCCATGCGTGTTCACGTCATGGGATAAGACATGCGAGTTCATATTGGCACTAAAACGCGTAATAAAGGCCATCACATCCGCGACTTACCCTTGGCCCCTTCTAGTGAGTACATTTTCTCTTCTTTTTGTGTATTTATTTGGCACGTTCGTTTTCATGTTATTCCGGCCCCATTTGAAAAAATGTATCCCCATCCCTAAAATGTAATAATTTTATCACTTTTTCCTTAATTATGTTATATGCGTCAAAATAATTTTCAAAATAAATTCTCGATTTAGTCGAGCCATTTTCTACCCTGGTAAGTTGAGTGCTTTCAAAGCATCACCATCAATCTTTGATCACAATACACAACATTTCAAGCTTACTCATGAGCTTCCTTACAGTGAGACCTATTTGATCAATTATTTCTAGTTGGTCATTCAGAAGACTAGCCCATTTTGCTAGTATACACGATTAAAATTCAATTTAATTGCATGTTCATTTACTCTAAATTCAAACCTCGATTCACATCGAGTATTTTATGAAATCAAATTGATATACTTAATAATATTTAAACACTATTTTGATAAATATGAAAAGAGAGTTGGAATCGAGCCTTTGATTTCTCTTCTCGATTGTTTGGGCCCGAGAAGCCTTTCTTAAGTCCAAACAATTGTATTATCTAAAAGATGTATAATACGACAAACTCAAAATCTATTTTCTCGAACACGTAGATGAAAAAGAGAGAGGGTCAAGCCTTTGAGTAAGCCTTTCTTAAGCCTCGAGTAATCGTCATCCGATTAATTTATTCTAATTATATCAAAGATTTTTTATATGATGAAAAAGAGAGAGAGTCGAGCCTTTGACTCGCTTTCCCGATTACTTGGGCCCAAGAAGTCTTTCTTAAGCTTCGAGTAATCGTCATCCGATCCACTTACTCGAATCATATTCATTCCTTCACCGTTAAGGATGAAAAAAAGAGATAGTCAAGCCTATGACTCGCTTTCTCGATTACTCGGGCCCAAGGAGTAAGCTTCAAGTAATCGTCATCCGATTAACCTACTCGAACCATATCCATTCCTTTTCTGTTAAGGATGACAAAGAGAGAGAGCCAAGCCTTTGAATCGCTTTCGCGATTACTTAGGCCCGAGAAGCCTTTCTTAAGCTTCGATTAATCGTCATCCGATCCACTTACTCGAACCATATCCATTCCTTCACCGTTAAGGATGAAAAAGAGAAAGAGTCAAGCCTTTGACTCGCTTTCTCGATTACTTGGGTCCGAGGAGCCTTTCTTAAGCTTCGAGTAATCGTCATCCGATTAATCTACTCGAACCATATCCATTCCTTTTCCGTTAAGGATGAAAAAGAGAGAAAGTCAAGCCTTTAACTCGCTTTCCCGATTACTTGGGCCCGAGAAGCCTTTCTTAAGCTTCGATTAATCGTCATCCGATCCACTTACTCGAACCATATCCATTCCTTCACCGTTAAGGATGAAAAAGAGAGAGAGTCAAGCCTTTGACTCGCTTTCCCGATTACTTGGGCCTGAGGAGCCTTTCTTAAGCTTCGAGTAATCGTCATCCGATTAACTTACTCGAACCATATCCATTCCTTTTCCATTAAGGATGAGAGAGAGAGAGAGAGAGAGAGAGAGAGAGAGAGAGAGAGAGAGAGAGAGAGAGAGAGAGAGAGAGAAATTAAAGCCTTTGACTCGCTTTCCCGATTACTTGGGCCCGAGAAGACTTTCTTAAACTTCGAGTAATCATCATCTGATCCATCTACTCGAACCATATCCATTCCTTCACCGTTAAGGATGAAAGAAAGAGAGAGTCAATCCTTTGACTCGCTTTCCCAATTATTTGGGCCCGAGAAGCCTTTCTTAAGCTTCGAGTAATCGTCATCTGATCCACTTACTCGAATCATATCCATTCCTTCACCGTTAATGATGTCAATCCAAAAACATCATTACTCATCAATTAATTTGCCTCTACACTCATCATTGCAATGTTCTGCTTATTGCTTCTCAATTTCATCACATTTTAAACAATATATGGATCTCATCTTTCCAAAATTCACTCTTCAAACCATTTAGCTCCTCAACGATGGAATATGCCAGCCAATAAATACTTATGAACCAAAAACAACACCCTTTTTATATATATCAGAAACAAAGTGACTATTGAGGTTTTCTATACCAACACTCATAGGACATGTCAGTTATACACATCATTCCCATTTCATTATTATTATCATGTCATGTATAATAATGCACGATGTTTGGAACAAGTGTGACAAGCTTACAAAATTTTAAGGAAAATTGTTGCTACCACATGCTTACGTTGATTAAGAGAGAATGTGCTGCATTATTATTTTTGAATGAAGGGTAAATTTCTTGCTATTATATGTAGTTAGTGTCAAAAAAGACGAAGTTTATCATTCCATTGAAGAAGATTGATGGAGAATTTGAAGTATCCCCATTATTGAATGAAGATTATCAAAAATTTCATAGATTTTCCAATCTATCTTAACCATTCTCCTGAAGTCCACTTCCATTCCTTAAGAACATATTTATCCTCATGACACAGTAGAAACACATGTCTACTCCTTGTCGTTTTCATGTCCCAAACAATCCATACGCTTGCAAATTATAGCAACATAGCCTTATGCCTTCACAGAATTGAAGTAGGTTATTGATAATATCCTTCAATGTTGCCACAATTAAATATAATTAGCGGAACGATTGCAACATCTTTCACATAGTGCTCTTTTATTAATAGTATAGCAAATTGCATTGCATCATACATACAAGTCATTTGCTACTTGATACAACAATTCATTACAAGATATATTGTATTTTTTCCCATTGAAATACTTTTTGAACTACAAACAATTCCTTTTGTATATTATGTTGGTTTCGGATTTTAAAAAAAATTGAGTTTGGCACAAGGAAATTATAAGGACGCCTCCAGGATAAAACAGATTGTTCTTAAAACTTACGATTATCAGTTGCACACTGATAAATCGCTCTAGAAATACACCTTTTTAAAATAAGTTGTAAATTTTAACAGGAAGTTAGTTGTTAGTGAGCTCAAAACATGAGAGCAAAATAGTCGCAAGATAAAATCAGACAACAAGAGAATTGTTAATCGACTTAAATATTAATATTTAATAAGATTAATTAATAATTTAATTAATCAAATTAAATAAAAATATTTAAATTAATTAATAATTATAACATTAATATTTTTACATTTTAAAATACTTAACAAATAACTAAAGAAAATAGAAATGAAAAATAATTTTTTTAAAAAAAGAAAAATTAAAATGTTTTTGTTTTTAATCTTTTTTTATATTTAAATATTCACATAAAAGAAAAATATTATATAAAATAAAATGCAAACTTTCTTAAAAGAAATATAGAATCATTTTAACAATCTAAACAATGAAATGTAAAACTATAACAAACTATAAAAAATAAAAAATAAAAAATTAGCATGAAAGCTCACGTAAGAGTATTTTAACAAGCTAATAGTTATATCTAAATTACCAATTCACTAATATCAGTATACTACCCCAAATATATGTCATGACAAACTAGAGCACTCACACACTATATATAATTACACATAACTTTGCTACTTAGAGTAAATACATATTATTAAAAGTAAAATGAGAATAAAAATGATAGAAATGTTTTTTTTGTATTTTTAAATACCACAAATAAATAATTAAACTGGAAAAAAATTAAAATTAAATGAGATTAAAATTTTGTTTTTTTCGTTTTATACAAAATAAAATAAGAAAGATAATTAATCAAATAGTTAAAATCTTTTTATTTGTTTTTTTTTTTAAATATTAGACAAAATAATAATTGAAACTAAAAAGGTTATAATCTAAGTTTGGCTTCGTTTTGTTTTGTTTTTTTTTTAAAATGAGAATATACAACATGTATTATTGAGGTACCAATTTGACAGCAACATTAAAGAATTACCCACGTCATCATATTACCAATGCAACAATGAAATGAAATATCAAAACAAAACCTGTAGTATCCAAGCAGTTTCGAAACTATGTACATATGCAAAGATAATTATAGTATTAAACATCACTATATTCAAACTTTATCCTCAAAACAAAACATTTGTAAACCCATAACTTCAAAAAGTAAGTATGTTGCAGTAAGAATGAAAAGCAAACATGAAGCAACACTAACTTACTTCGAACTTAAAGACGAAAGAAAAGTAATTACCGGATCGGAGATGGCGGCGGAACGTCGGTGACAGATTTACGTCTATGCCTTGTTGAAGATGATGGTGTGTGCTGCAGCTTGTTGTTCTGAGTGGTTTGTACGAAAATGGTGGTGGTTAGGATTCGTTTGGAGGGAGTTAGTAGGAAGCAGGTTTTTGGATCTCAAGGAAGTAGAAGGTGATGTTATGAGGATAAAGGTTGGAGTGTTTGTGTGTTGAAATGAGAGTGGGAGGGTCACATATGAAGGTGACGTTACAAGATGATGGTGATGGAATATAGGGTGGATATCAGCAACAGTAAACGTGAAAAAAGCAAAAGGCTAGCATGGGAAGTTGTAGCTAGCTGTCTACTATTACTCAAAAAATGGACAAAATCTCCACAAAATAAGGAAAAGATAGCACAGAAAGAATAAACTACTTACAATAAAATCTAAAATAAAGATTTGATGGATTAAAAGAATATATTAATTAAAAGTATAAATAAAGACAGTAAAAAAATGAATAATTGGGTCGATATCGAAGTACTCGAAAAAATAAAATGAATACACCAAAGTGATCAGCAAAAAATATACGATTCGGAAAAATACGACGTTTTGTCAAATTTTGAAATAAATTTTACCCGCTAAAACGGCTTAAACTGTCCAAAAAGTTTATTTCAACTGATAAATTGGGTATTATGAAAAATGTAAGAGATGATAAACTATACAGATGATGCAAAAAGATGTGGGATCTTAGAGTCAAAAATTAGGGTGCAACAGATGCCCCTATTTAAGTTTCTTCGATTCGGAGAGGTGAAAATTGAAATCTTTGTCTCGACACGGTCGGAGAGACTTAAATACAAACATGCGCAATTTTTGACCCTAAGATGCCACAAAATACTTATGATATGATATGATATGCAAGACAAAGATTCTATGAGGAAAGATGCCACAGGAGACGAATATATATTGGGAAGATGCTGCAACTCCACTGGGGAAAGACTGACAACCTCACGGGAAAAAGTATCTAGCAGACACAACTGAGGAAAACAAAAAAAATTATGGACACGTGTCAAGGTGACAAAGAGTATCCAGTAATACTTGGAAAGAGAGGGACAAACCCTAGACAAAGACACATACATCCGGAAAAGCATCAGATGCTGGAAATAACACACAGTGAGATAACAAAAACATCCAGAAAGTAAAAGAAACTTATTGGAGAAAAAGTCATAGTCACCAGAGGTTTTGTCAGAAGAGCATTGAACAAAACTCTGGAGAAGAACAATAATAGCCACCAGAGATATTCAGAAGAACGTTGAATAAACTCCGGAACACATCTAAAAATGCATTGGATAGAGTATAGAAACAGATTTGAAAATAAAACTCAACAGTTGTTAACCAAAGTCAGAAACAAATTGAAGACATCTAGAAGAGCATTAGATAAACAGGGTTGTTTCTGGAAGAACGGCAGATAGACACAACAGGGTTCTGGGAGAACGTTAGAACAAAAGACACATATGGGAAAATAACAAACATCATCCATGAACAGAATTGGATGGAAAACAATCACAACATTCAAAATATCAATGAATGGGGTGAGGAAAATCTGGGAGATATAACAGAGACACAAACATCAGAGACATTCGGGAGAACATCGAGTGAACTCTGAAATAAACAAGAGATACTCAGAAAAACATCGAATAAACTACAGAACATATCTAAAGAAGCACATTGAAGACATATATTTGAAAGTACATCTGAAAATTTTAGAAAGGTACTTAAATGTACGGGTAAAGATTTGAAGACACATCTGGAAGAACATCAGATAAGCAACAAAGACTCAATCTGGAAAACCATCAGAGAGAGAAACATATCCGGAAAAACATCGGATAGATTCTGGAAAAACATCAAAATCAAGGTAAATATCTGGAAAACCATCAGATAAGTTCTGGAAGAACATCAGAACAAACCATCAGAGAGAGAAAAATAAATATCTGGAAAACCATCAGATAAATTTTGGAAGAACATCAGAACAAAGACTCAATCTGGAAAAACATCAGAGAGAGAAACATATTCGGAAAAACATCGGATAGATTATGGAAAAACATCAAAGTCAAGGTAAATATCTGGAAAACCATCAGATAAGTTCTGGAAGAACATCAGAACAAAGAACAAAGACTCAATCTGGAAAACCATCAGAGAGAAAAATAAATATTTGGAAAACCATCAGATAAGTTCTGGAAGAACATCAGAACAAAGAACAAAGACTCAATCTGGAAAACCATCAGAGAGAGAAAAATAAATATCTGGAAAACCATCAGATAAGCACGACACAAACTGTTTGGTAGGTGCCAAGTGAGTTGGACTTTGACCAAAAGGTAAGACATGGATAAAACACGACCTCGGGAGAAATGCAAATGAGGATGAAACACTCATGATATGCATATGTATATGAATATGCTATGATATATGATAAAATGCAAATGCAAATGCCGGCGACAAGGCTCGACTCTTTTGGTGAGATGACTAGACTGGAAGACTGATTTCTCAACACGGAGATTACTGGCATTCTTCTTGGGGACTAAAGATGCTACTGCTGAACAGATCTCTGCCACATTGATAAATTGTATCAAATAGATGATCCTTGTAAGAAAGATGAAGAGCTGCTTGGGGACTCTTCAAGTAAACTGCCCCAGTTTAGCTGTTTGTTGTAGATGAACTGATAATGCTTCAGCTTGTCTGATGTTGAAGGTGACTAATCCACTGGGTGCTTGGAAAGTTTTCCCCAGTCTGAGTCTTGAAATATCTTCTGAGTAAATCAATCATGAGAAGGACTTTCACTGAATAACAGACCTCGAACTGATTCTCAACAGGATTTGGAAGGAACTTGCCCCTGATAGGATCACCGACCAAGTTTCTCATTGTTTGAAAATTCCTTGAGAGGAAAGCCAGTTTACAAGCAAAAGTGTTCATACAAACATGGTAATGTAAAGTTCATGCAAATTTTGAAATCAAAATCATTTTTGAAAGATGCAAAATAAATGAGTCATTGGTCGGAACACGGTGGTTCAAGACACTCAAAGTTTAAAGCAAAGGTGTACTGCCAAAATAATTGATTTGCAAAGATCTTTTGGAGTCAGTTTACGCAACCTTGTTGTAGTATGCTTTCAAAACAACCTTGCTTCAGTTAGGTCTTTTGAGGGTTGTAGCGTGGCCTGGTTCACGATTTAAGAAATAAAGGGTAAAGGCTCAAAGTTTATCTGTACCCACCCAATCTACGTGATGATCTCCAATCCTGTGCTTAGTTAACTCAGACTATGCGCTCAGGTTCCCATAGAAATTGCGCTGATTATAGTAGTGATGATGGTTCGAAAGTCAACAAACTTTTTGAAAAGGCAGTCACTGCTTCTTTACAACATTCGGTTGTTTTTAAATTAAAGGATTTAAAGATCTCCTCTATTTATTATCCCTAACTTTTGCCTGAAATGTTTCCTTTGAAACTTACAGTTAGTGGGATGCCCCGGTTTTGCCTAAGTCTCCTTCATAGGTTTTAACTTAGCGGGCTTTTTCTTTTGATATATATTTTTTAAAAGAAAGTGACTGACTAGCTTAATGATCACGGTGAACCGTCATCGTCTTTTTGACTTGAAAAACATCTTCGACACTTGTTTGTTGTGTGCGAAGGAAAACTCGTGAATGCAATCTTTATATGAAAGGTGTATTCAGGAAAGCACAACCAAGTTAACTGAGAAACTACCCTGCCCCAAGGTTAAAATTGCGGGTTTTTTGTAACGAAAGAAACTCCAACTTCTAGGCTCGAAGGGGTTGACAAGGGATTGACTTCCTTATTTCTCCAGTGTTTGGGAGTTGAAACAATGCCTTACATCATCACCAAAGTTTGATTGAAAGCATACTGATAGCAGTTATGGGTATAGAGTTTTCATCATCCTCCCTCAAATATTTGCATAATCAAAATTTTGGACAAGGAGTAAATATTTGAAAGATAAAGCATAAAAGTGAAAACAATAGGCAAAATGATTTGAAATCAAAAGTTGTGATGCTCATTCATTAAGATGAAAGTACAAACACTAAATAAAAGCAAATAAGCTTAAACAAAATGAAGGAAAATGCAAACAATGAGAAACAAAAGGCCTAGTGACTAAATTTGTCCTGTCTGAAACACTGGCGCTCAAAAAAAGATAGTCTGCTGGAGTCGGACTGAAGCTTCACTTTTGATGTTATGGCAATGGATTATTCTGGACATTCGGATGATTATCCTTAAAACCAAGGATTCCAGTTTTAATCAGCTCACACACTCTAGCTTTCAGTGCATAACAATGTTCCAAGTCGTGGCCTGGGGCACCCTCATGAAAAGCACAATGGAGGTCAGCTCTAAATCCAGCTGGAGGAGGATTAGGAGTTTGCAAAGCCTTTGTAGTAATCAACCCTTGTTGAACCAGATCAGGATAAATTTTTGTATATGTCATGGGAATAGGATCAAATCGATTCCTATTTCGATACTGGTTTTGTCCAACAGTTAGACGTTGAGGAATCTGAGCTGGTCGTGGAGCAGCAATAGCAGTAACAACAGCAATAGCAGGGTGGTTATACCTTGGCTGATGACGAGGGTTTCTCACTTCAACCATGACAGCGTTGGTTTGCTCTTCCTTCTTCTTATGGAAAGTCCCAAAGGATTTCTTCGCACCATTAGAAGGTTCAACAACTTTGGATACCTTACCATTTTTTAGTCCTTCTTCTAACCTTTGGCCAATGGTCACCAGGTCTGTAAAGTTTGAAGATACACTCCCAATCATCTTTTCCCAATAGAAAGGAGACAAAGTATCCATGAACATTCCAGTTAGCTCTTTCTCTGCTAGAGGGGGTTCAACTTAGGAAGCCAACTCTCTCCAACGTTGAGCGTATTCTTTGAATGATTCTTTCTCATTTTGAGACAAGTTTTGAAGTTGACGGCGATCAAGAGCCATGTCCAGATTGTATTTGTATTGCTTCATGAAAGCGTTAGCGAGATCTTGGAAGCAGTGGATGCTATTGTGCTCCAAGTTCATATACCAATTGAGAGAAGCACCACTCAAGCTGTCTTGAAAGCAATGGATGAGCAACTTCTAATTGTTGGTGTAAGCTGCCATCCTTCGAAAGTACATAACCAAATGGGCTCTTGGGCATGAGTGACCCTTATATTTCACAAACTCTGGAATCTTGAATTTAGGAGGCATGACGAGGCCAGAGACTAAGCACATATTGTCAGCATCGACGTTGAAGAAGTCAGTACCCTCAACAACCTTGAGTCTCTTGTCTATGTTCTGAAACTGTTCGCGGACAATCTCAGGCTCAACAAAATCTTCATGGTCTTCTCCTTGAGCACTAGCAGCATTATAGTCAAAGAAAGGAGCTTGAGCAGTCTGGGCAACGGTGTGGACCATAGGTCTGGGCTCAGAGAAGATGGGAGCTTGAAAAACTGGTCTGACAGTCTGACCAAACATAGCAGTAGAAGCAAGAGGTGGAGAGTAGTTAGGAGGTAAACCAAACTCTGGCCATGCTGAAGGTGGCATTTGAACAGGAGGAGGATCAGCACATGAAACTTCTTGAATGACGGTCCTCTGAGACGGCTCTCCTCTGGCAATCAGTACTTGAAGCATCTCGGTGAGCTTAGTCGTGCCTGATTTCAACTCATCGATTTCCATTCAGATTTCTGCATTGTGTACTTCTTGCTCTGACATCATGCGTCTGTAATTAGCTCTAGTCTGATATCAGTGTCGAGGAATCAGCTTGACGACTCAAAGGCACACTAGACGATGAAGACAACTGGATATGAGCGACTGGACAAACAGAGGTATGCAACAAACCATGCAAAGATGCAAATGCAATGCAATGCAAGATAGAATGTAGAACACACATAACATGATCAAAGGTTCGAGATCACAACATGAGGTTTGGGTAAAGAACCAACCACAAGGTATGTACTATGGGTAAAATACCTGCAGAACGGGTTCTAACAAAGTTCCCAGAGTCCTCGGCCCATCTTTCGGATATTATCGACACACCAACTACTTGGAAATTAATAATATTCTCAAGAGAGTCTCGTCTGAGTGTAGTATCGCGTATCAACTACTTCGGAAATACTCCCTCATAGCCATCGCACTACGTCCTAAAAGGCCAAGTGGGGGTAGAAGGTAACTAAAATTCCTCAGTGTCACAGGCTCATAGGTTGAAAGTGGTAATGTTTTCACAAATACTTGTTTAACACAACTACTCTCAAGAGAGCCTCCACTGAGTGGTGGTTTCTCAAGTCAGCTTGGTCGGGAATCAACTCCCTATAAGCCTTCTTGAATATACCACCTTCCTATCATAAGTACGCTTAAGTCCGGGTATAGGACTTTTATCCTCACCACTCAAAGTAACAACCCTGCATACAGAAAACCCAAGCACAAATATATATACAAATATACAACCAAACAAACATATAACAAACACAAATATAAACAAGGTGGGCTTAACCCTCTTAGGGGAGTCCCCAGTGAAGTCGTCATTTCTGTTGCAGTGAGAATCAGATATCAAGCTATTGAATTAACTTGAATCTTTAATTCTTAAGTTCACAACCGGACTTTAATTTATCCAAAAGGAGAGGTTTAAAGAAAGAAAAACCTATAAAAATGCAAAGCAAAAAGCAAGGCTTAAAGCTAAGCAAAGGGAGATCTAAAGGTTCGGGGGTTGGTTATGCATAGGGTATGTATTTCACATCCTAAACATTTGTAGTACTCTACAGGAACCTCTTGTTAATATTTGTGTTTGCTAAAGTTTGCTTGCTAAGGGAAAGTGCTAAGGGTAAAGATAAAGGTTGAAACGAAGGAAAAAAAGAAAAGGTTGCTCGCCAAGGATCGCATCTCGTGCCTACGTATCCTGACGGGAATGGAATCAGAGCAACCGTAGTTCTCCTAACTAGGGGTGAAGAACTCTTGACTATGGTCAAGGTTCTAAAGGGAAAGTAAATGTCTACGGCGAGACACTTACAGGAGTACGGCGACTCAGATCCTAAGGTTAGGATAAAGGGGTAAAGGTAAAGGATATCCACGGCGGGACGACTAAATAGAGCACGGCGACTCCAAGTCCTATGGCAAGGGTAAACAAGTGAAATGTCCACGGCGGGACAACTATCTGGAGCATGGCGACTCCAATCTTAAGTTGTAAATGTTAACAGGAAGTTAGTTGTTAGTGAGCTCAAAACATGAGAGCAAAATAGTCGCAAGATAAAATCAGACAACAAGAGAATTGTTAATCGACTTAAATATTAATATTTAATAAGATTAATTAATAATTTAATTAAACAAATTAAATAAAAATATTTAAATTAATTAATAATTATAACATTAATATTTTTTACATTTTAAAATACTTAACAAATAACTAAAGAAAATAGAAATGAAAAATAATTTTTTTTAAAAAAGAAAAATTAAAATGTTTTTGTTTTTAATCTTTTTTTATATTTAAATATTCACATAAAAGAGAAATATTATATAAAATAAAATACAAACTTTCTTAAAAGAAATATAAAATTATTTTAACAATCTAAACAATGAAATGTAAAACTATAACAAACTATAAAAAATAAAAAATAAAAAATTAGCATGAAAGTTTACGTAAGAGTATTTTAACAAGCTAATAGTTATATCTAAATTACCAATTCACTAATATCAGTATACTACCCCAAATATATGTCATGACAAACTAGAGCACTCACACACTATATATAATTACACATAACTTTGCTACGTATAGTAAATACATATTATTAAAAGTAAAATGAGAATAAAAATGATAGAAATGTTTTTTTTTGTATTTTTAAATACCACAAATAAATAATTAAACTGAAAAAAATAAAAATTAAATGAGATTAAAATTTTTTTTTCTTTTTATACAAAATAAAATGAGAAAGATAATTAATCAAATAGTTAAAATATTTTTATTTGTTTTTTTTTTAAATATTAGACAAAATAATAATTGAAACTAAAAAGGTTATAATCTAAATTTGGCTTCGCTTTGTTTTTTTTTTTAAATGAGAATATACAACATGTATTATTGAGGTACCAATTTGACAGCAACATTAAAGAATTACCCACGTCTACATATTACCAATGCAACAATGAAATGAAATATCAAAACAAAACCTGTAGTATCCAAGCAGTTTCGAAACTATGTACATATTCAAAGATAATTATAGTAATAAACATCACTCCATTCAAACTTTATCCTCAAAACAAAACATTTGTAAACCCATAACTTCAAAAAGTAAGTATGTTGCAGTAAGAATGAAAAGCAAACATGAAGCAACACTAACTTACTTCGAACTTAAAGACGAAAGAAAAGTAATTACCAGATCGGAGATAGCGGCGGAACGTCGGCGACAGATTTACGTCTATGCCTTGTTGAAGATGATGGTGTGTGCTGCAACTTATTGTTCTGAGTGGTTTGTATGAAAATGGTGGTGGTTAGGATTCGTTTGGAGGGAGTTAGTAGGAAGCAGGTTTTTGGATCTCAGGGAAGTAGAAGGTGATGTTACGAGGATAAAGGTTGGAGTGTTTGTGTGTTGAAATGAGAGTGGGAGGTCACATATGAAGGTGACGTTACAAGATGATGGTGATGGAATATAGGATGGATATCAGCAACAATAAACTTGAAAAAAGCAAAAGGCTAGCATGGGAAGTTGTAGCTAGCTGTCTACTATTACTCAAAAAATGGACAAAATCTCCACAAAATAAGGAAAAGATAGCATAGAAAGAATAAGCTACTTACAATAAAATCTAAAATAAAGATTTGATGGATTAAAAGAATATATTAATTAAAAGTAGAAATAAAGACAGTAAAAAAAATGAATAATTGGGTCGGTATCGAAGTACTCGAAAAAATAAAATGAATACACCAAAGTGCTCAGCAAAAAATATACGATTCGGAAAAATACGGCGTTTTGTCAAATTTTGAAATAAATTTTACCCGCTAAAACGGCTTAAACTGTCCAAAAAGTTTATTTCAACTGATAAATTGGGTATTATGAAAAATGTAAGAGATGATAAACTATACAGATGATGCAAAAAGATATGGGATCTTAGAGTCAAAAATTAGGGTGCAACACTTTTCCGTTAAGGATGAAAAAGAGAGAGTCAAGCCTTTGACTCGCTTTCCCGATTACTTGGACTCGAGAAGCCTTTCTTAAGCTTCAAGTAATCGTCATCCGATCCACTTACTCGAACCATATATATTCCTTCACCGTTAAGGATGAAAAAGAGAGATAGTCAATCCTTTGACTCGGTTTCCCGATTACTTGGGCCCGAGGAGTCTTTCTTAAGCTTCGAGTAATCGTCATCCGATTAACCTACTCGAACCATATCCATTCCTTTTCCGTTAAGGATGAAAAAGAGAGAGAGTCAAGCCTCTGACTCGCTTTCCCGATTACTTGGGCCCGAGAAGCCTTTCTTAAGCTTCTAGTGATCATCATCCGATCCACTTACTCGAACCATATCCATTCCTTCACCGTTAAGGATGAAAAAGAGAGAGAGTCAAGCCTTTGACTCGCTTTCCCGATTACTTGGGCCCGAAGAGCCTTTATTAAGCTTCGAGTAATCGTTATCCGATTAACTTACTCGAACCATATCCATTCTTTTTCTGTTAAGGATGAAAAAGAGACAGAGAGAGAGAGGGAGAGTAAAAGAGAGAGAAAGAGAGTCAAGCCTTTGACTCACTTTCCTGATTACTTAGGTTCGAGAAGCATTTCTTAAGCTTCAAGTAATCGTCATCCGATCCATTTACTCGAACCATATCCATTCCTTCACCATTAAGGATGAAAAAGAGAGAGAGTCAAGCCTTTGACTCACTTTCTCGATTACTTGGGCCCGAGGAGCCTTTCTTAAGCTTCGATTAATCGTCATCCGATTAACTTACTTGAACCATATCCATTTCTTTTCTGTTAAGGATGAGAAAGAGAGAGAGAGAGAGAGTCAAGCCTTTGACTCGCTTTCTTGATTACTTGGGCCCGAGAAGCCTTTCTTAAGCTTCGAGTAATCGTCATCTGATTCACTTACTCGAACCATATCCATTCCTTTACTGTTAAGGATGAAAAAGAGAGAGAGTTAAGCCTTTGACTCACTTTCCCGATTACTTGGGCCCGGAGAGCCTTTCTTAAGCTTCGAGTAATCGTCATTCGATCAGCTTACTCGAACTGAATCATATCCTTTTGCAATTGAGGTTGAAAAAGAGAGGGAGTCAAGCCTTTGACTCACTTTCTCGATTACTTGGGCCCGAGAAGCCTTTCTTAAGCTTCAGGTAATCTCCACCTCTAGCTAAATGTCAACTACATGAAACCTCTTCTCCTCGCGCCCGTACGACCGAAACCTTAAAACCTATTCAAATATATTCTCTTCTCTAAACATCCAAAACATCAACTTTTTCAAACTCTTTTTTCTCGCCGCCGTGCAAACCATCAAACCTTTTTCCTAAACTCGAGATATGATGTCTTGAGAACGACGTAAAATTTTGCTTCGTCTGTAACCTATTTGAGTCGATATAAGTGGCGGGTTCCCCATGAATGTTGATATATGGAAGTCCATTCAAAGTGGTGCAAGCATCCTCTCCTCACTAGTTTAGATAAAGCAATATTTTCTGTCGAATATGACTAAGTATCTTTCGTTAAGTCAAACCGGCAACCGTAGGCCGAACTACGGCTGCTCTGATTCCTTATTCCGTGATAAGGATACGTAGGCACGAGGATCTCTATCCTTGACAAGCATACTAACAGCTAACTTACCCTTTCTCTTACCCTAGTGCAATCGAGACTAACCTGTTATTCAAAACCTTTCCCCTCGCCCTAGTGCGATCGAGACTTTTGTATCCATAGTCCGAACTACGGACCCTCTGATTTCTCGTCTGTTAACGAGAATACGTAGGCATAGGATTGCGATGATCCTAGCGAGCAACCTCTTTCTTTTTCTATCCAAACCTTTACCCGTAGCAGTCCGAACTATGAACACTCTGATTTCTCATTTGTCAATGAGATACGTAGGCATAAGATTGCGACGATCTTGGCGAGCACATTTCCCTCTGTAATTCCACATTTCCCTCTTTTTCCCGTAGTCCCACGAACTACAGATGCTCTGATTCTTCACTTCTTTTGAGTGAAAATACGTAGGCACAAGGGCCTAAATCTTTAGCGAGCACTCTAATCTAAAACCAACCCCTCTTCCCTTAGCAATCTAACCCCTTTTACATTACCTTTTATACCTTTTTTTTGGAAGAAAACAAACAAACAAAACTAACATTTCTTATGAATCGAATCAAGAGGTTCCCGTTGAGTACAACGGATGTAAGAGGTGCTAATACCTTCCCCTCATGTAACCGACTCCCAAACCTAGAACTTGGTTGTGATGACCATGTTCTTTTCCTAAAGGTTTTATCGATATTTTTCTATTCCATTTTGGAAAGAATAAAGTTTGGCGACTCTGTGTTTTCCGCGACCATTCGCGGAGGATCGTGCTTTTTCGAGGTGTGCTACAGAGGGGCAGATCCTCTCCTTGCTTTCAAGCCGCTCAAGCAAGCGAGCCATACTTCAACAACTTCTGAGTTTAAGACGAGTGTCAAGGAATCATGCCATCACATCCCACCAAATGACCTTGTATCTTCTAACAGACCAGAAGCTCTGCTTCCAAGACATTTTCTTCCATTACCCACGTCTGGGGCACCTTTGGAACTTGCAATCATTTGCATAAATCATTCTCATGCATTAATCATGTCACTTTACTCTAGCATTCATATACCATCTCATATCTTTGAGCGTGTGTACCCACAACATGAGCAACATCAAAACCAATCTTCATTTGGTAAACCCTTTGAAGTCCCGTCAGCCTTAAACACCAGTTCCCTTCTGGTAGTCTGTCATCCAAGACCAGTTCATCAGTCTGTCTTGTGTATCCTTAAATCACAATCTAGTTATCACAGACATATCCAAAGTCCAACTTTGTTGGCACTCACTCAAACAGATATATGTCAAGGTTTATCTCTTTCGTCGATTTGAAGTTTGTCCAGATCATATACCAGATAAGTCCAATTTTGGCGTTTATTCCCTGAGTGGTTGGGTTTTGTCGTCTCTCTCCAAATAGAGTTGTCAGCTTTAGGCATAAAGTGCACATCATTTCTAAATTCCCCACAGAATTTTGACCCTCGTGGATGATGGTTGCTTCTATTATCTTTTCCATGTTTGGATAAGATAAATCCCATTTGAGTTCATTCATCAATGGTTTGAGTCTTTTTGACCGTTTCTTTCTAGCTTGTTCCTAGATTGGACTTTGGTCCCTGGCAAGTGTTGCGTTGGTTAGGTCGCCGAACCTAATTGGAATGTGCATTTATTTCACATTATATCCTACAACGAGAATCTTTTACAAATCCCCATTGCAGATAAATGGCTATCTCTTTTGAGAAGCTTATCTCTTTTTATCAACAAGTGGCAGTCCCCTTTGGGAAGCTTGTTTCGCTTTTTCGATAAGTTAAAGTCTCGTTCGAGAAGCTTATCATCTTTTCTGATAAGTGGCATCTCCGTTTCGAGAAGCTTATCCATCTTTTTTGATAAGTAGCGATCTCCTTTGAGAGCTTATCTCTCTTTTTATTAACAAGTGGCAGTCCCCTTTGGGATGCATGTTTCGCTTTTTCGATAAATGGCATCCCTGTTTCGAGAAGCTTATCCATCTTTATTTTCGATAAGTGGCATCTCTATTGAGAAGCTTATCCATATTTATTTTCGATAAGTGGCATCTCTTTCGAGAAGCTTATCCGTCTTTATTTTCGATAAGTGACATCTCTTTCGAGAAGCTTATCCTTCTTTATTTTTGATAAGTGGCATCTCCGTTTCGAGAAGGTTATCCATCTTTATTTTCGACAAGTGGCATCTCTATCGAGAAACTTATCCATCTTTATTTTCGATAAGTGGCATTTCTATCGAGAAGCTTATCCATCTTTATTTTTGATAAGTGGCATCTCTTTCGAGAAGCTTATCCATCTTTATTTTCGATAAGTGGCATCTCTTTTGAGAAGTTTATCCATCTTTATTTTTGATAAGTGGCATCTCTTTCAAGAAGCTTATCCATCTTTATTTTCGATAAGTGGCATCTCTATCGAGAAGCTTATCCATCTTTATTTTCGATAAGTGACATCTCTTTCGAGAAGCTTATCCATCTTTATTTTCGATAAGTGGCATCTCTTTCGAGAAACTTATCCATCTTTATTTTCGATAAGTGGCATCTCTTTTGATAAGCTTATCCATCTTTATTTTCGATAAGTGGCATCTCTTTCGAGAAGCTTATCCATCTTTATTTTTGACAAGTGGCATCACTTTCGAGAAGCTTATCCATCTTTATTTTCGATAAGTGACATCTCTTTCGAGAAGCTTATCTATCTTTATGTTCAATAAGTGGCATCTCTTTCGAGAAGCTTATCCTTCTTTTTCGATAAGTGGCATTTTCGTTTCGAGAAGTTTATCCATCTTTTGTTCGGATAAGTGGCATCTCTTTCGAGAAGCTTATCCTCTCTTGGTGATACATAAGTCCTTTTACAGTTGATAAGTGGCTATCTCTTTTGAGAAGCTTATCTAAAAGGCATTCCCAAATAAAGTCCAATCATTTTGGCATACAGAAGAGTTTAAATACCTTGTATCTTTCCTGATGTTTTCTGAAGATCCCGTTCGATCTCTTCGTTTAAGGAATTTCCAGAAGTTTGTTTTGCTTGCATGATCCTATTTTTATGTAGGTCCTGCTTTACCTTTTGTCCTTGGGTGTCAGTCGTTCATGCCTGAACCCGCTGACCAATCTCTTTAGATTTCCACAGTTATTTTCTTTTCCCATATGTTTGGTCATCCCTAGTGAGTTTACTACTCGTTGTGTTGATATTATCCCCGTGAGTTTTCTTTCTCTTTTGTGCACAACATAGCATGTCATATGCATTCAGGATTAAAATTCGGGTCTTCTTGATATTTAACTATCTCCCACTACGATCATATGAAGAATAACCTTCTTCATACTCTCTAGTTAAAGATATTTAAATAGGGGCAACTGTTACACCCTAATTTTGACCCTGAACCGCTTTCTGTACATATCATAGCATTTTCATAATTTGAGTATCATAGCTGTTATTCATGTCGTCTACCATTGTGCATGCAGATTTGTACCTTTTGTTCGGTGTTGTCTAAGCTCAGGTCTTACAGGATTAAATAAGGATTAGGCCAGGTTATCAAGACTGGTATGTCTGCGGTGTGATGTGAAACTTTGTACAACATAGCATGCATTCTACCATGGATAATTCACAAAAGGATTAGCCAGAACAAATTCTTGGATGTGCAGACGGACTGGCTAAATTATGACTCGAATATGCTGGAAAAATTAATGATTGTAAAGTCACGAATTTAAGCTTGCAGACGCTAGTTTTTGACCTACTTTCCTCTAAAACTCGATCTAGCGTACTCGTCTTATCTCTCGACAAACTTTTAATCACTTTTGACCAATATGAGCCTTTTTACCGGTCCCGGTCGATTCTCAAAATTGACTGAGTGTTGCATCTTTCCAAGTTATTCGTTTTTGCGTAAATTTTTGTGTGCGATCAATTTTAATCTTTTAAGCATCTCTTTTGCCCATTTATGTTTATTTTCCCCGAGTTTATTTCTATATTTTCATCAAAAATGTTAGAATAATTAATGTGAATTTTTCAAGCTCGCATTTCATTTTTTTTAGCATATTTATTTGACAAATGGTGAATTTTCAAATTTCTTTTCATTTTATCCCAATAAGAACATGACATGTGACATTATTTATATTTATCATTATTTTTGTTTTATTAATTAGATTAATTAGAATTTACTTTAGAATTTAGAATTAGATTAATTGGAATTTTATTTAGAAATTAGAATTAGAGTTAATTAAAATTTTAATTAAGAATTAGGAATTTAAACTAGATTAGAAATTTAAGTTAGAATTTTAATTAGAAATTAGTTAGAATATTAGTTAAAAATAGAAATAGAGTTAGAAAATAGATTAATTAATTATTAATTATTAAAAATTAATTAAAAATATAGAAAAGAAAACAGAATTAAGTAATTATTAAAAAAAAGAAAAAAATAAAAGAACACGGGTGGAAAGGAAGAACACGGTTGGAGATTAGGGTTAAATTTGGGGATAAATAGCAGCAGTTACTGTTCATCTTCAAGGGACAAAACCCTAGCCGCATATCATTCTCCCCAGCAGAGTCGCCAGCTGCCGTACCTCAAAAAAAGCACGATCCTTCGCGAATAGTCGCGGAAAACACAAAGATTTTATCGATATTTTCCTATTCCATTTTGGAATGAATAAAGTTCGGTGGCGACTCTGTGTTTTCCGCGACTATTCGCGAAAGATCTTGCTTTTTGTGAGGTACGACAAGCATAAAAGCAATAAAGAAAACAAACTATATGTTGTTAAATACCTCTTCGTAACATAACATTACCTGATAACTTTCTATTCAGAGCCTCCCTTAAACATGAGGATTTACTCACTTTCTTCTTTACCATAAAACTAGTGACAAAAGCAAACAACCACTAAACCCTAGTGATGAACTTTAATCTTAACAAAGTGAAAGAATGTTGAATATTAAAATTCAACTAGACAAACTTTCTATGTCAAGTTACTGAAACATAGAGGTGTACAAATCATCACCTTCTTACTTCTCTAAAGATTTCTCTACTCAAGCTACTGGTTCATCCTAATCACCACCTTCTCACTTCTCTAAAAATTTCTCCACTCAAGCTCAAGAGAATAATTTCAATTGGCACTATGCAAATAGTTTCCGCGACTATTCGCGAAGGATCGTGCTTTTTTTGAGGTACGACAAGCATAAAAGCAATAAAGAAAACAAACTATATGTTGTTAAATACCTCTTCGTAACATAACATTACCTGATAACTTTCTATTCAGAGCCTCCCTTAAACATGAGGATTTACTCACTTTCTTCTTTACCATAAAACTAGTGACAAAAGCAAACAACCACTAAACCCTAGTGATGAACTTTAATCTTAACAAAGTGAAAGAATGTTGAATATTAAAATTCAACTAGACAAACTTTCTATGTCAAGTTACTGAAACATAGAGGTGTACAAATCATCACCTTCTTACTTCTCTAAAGATTTCTCTACTCAAGCTACTGGTTCATCCTAATCACCACCTTCTCACTTCTCTAAAAATTTCTCCACTCAAGCTCAAGAGAATAATTTCAATTGGCACTATGCAAATAGATAATTGCATGTCTCTCGCTACTTGGATTTAGAACTCTTCAAAGATTGTGATTTCACGGAAACCTTTAACTCTGCGGGGCAAAGAAACATCATTTTTTAGAAACCCCAAGAGAGATGCCCCAAATTGGTAATAATGTTTTATGCAAATCTCAATTGCAGAGATGAAATTATTAAGTCCAAAGTCAAGAAGCGCCCTATCACCTAATCTCTTGAAGATTTTGCACAAGTTTGTAACCTACCATTCATTGAACAAGATTATGATCAAACGAATCTTGAAGGCAATGAATTTAATTTCGATGTTGATGGTCACACTTTCTGAGTTGATCCTTCTTCCAGAATCCCATATTCATTCAATGTCAGCCTTAAATGTCCAAACAATAGATTGATTCATTATATAATGAATCAGGTGCTTTTCCCAAGGAAAAGTAAGTTTAGCATCATCCAAGAATCAGACGTCCCTGCAGTTGGTTTTTGGAAAACCAAGTTGAAAAAAATTGGGCTGATGTCATACTTCATCACATGCTAGATAGAAAAAAGAAAAACTTCATTCTACCGTATGCTGAATTAATCGCAATTTTTTTGATCTACATCAGCTATAATTTCAGAGAAGAAGAACCGAAATTTATGCATACAAAGATAGGAAAGGAGATTATAAGCAAAATGGGGTACGCCATATAAGTAACGATGTGTTGTACGAGTCTTTGAATTATGCCTCAACATGAACCTCAAACACTTGTCCACACACTCTTTAGGTTGAGGTTGTGGATCAAATGGTTCATCTCTATTCGTTTGGATCTTACATTAACACACCTGCCTAATAGAGACACTAAATCAATCTATGTTCTTCGTAATACGTTATGAGTATATTATTCCTATCCATTAATAAAAATTGACAAATAGAAATCAACACACAAATTAATCTTCAAATAGAAGAAAAACACTCAACGATTAAATTTTAAATTCAAACTTGCAACAATTTATTGATAGATAATCAAATAGATAATAATTATTTAAATAAAATTTGATTTTTTAAAAATTTAAGAATAAAAGTTAATAGGTTGAACAAAATGTTCAAATTTTAAAATTCACACATTTTTTTATATCAACAAAAAAATTTAAACATTTAAAACACAATTTGAATTTCATAAATAAAAAAAACATGTTTAAAATTTCAAGGAATTTCTTAGTGATATGAGAGTTGAATTTTTTTTACCTTCTCTACACATAATGGACAAAAACGTGTCACAATTTTAATGTTCATTATTACCATTACGTAGCAACTCCGCCATAAATCTCCCTTTTCTTGGAACAAGAATAAAAGCACTTTACCAAACCAAAAAATAGAAGAAGGAAAAAAGTAAAAACACCAAAACGTTTCGGTTTTCCACCGTAAATTTGTTGTGCATTATGACTTTGATATGGTGCACTAGTCTCAATGCTATCCTTCTGAACAATGAAACAAGCAAATTATGAGAGAGGGAAGAACCCTAACTCCCTACTTTACTGTTTCCATTTCCACTTGCAAAGCTTTGTGGACTTCATCAACAACATCATAAGGAAAATGCAATGAGAAGCTTCCATGGATGTTCTCTCTGTGGACCAAGCAAGGTACAAACAATATCATTCTTTTCTCAAAAAAATCAACTTTTTCCATTAATATTTGCAAATGATGTTTTGGGTCACATGCAAAAAAATAAGGGTAAGAGTCTGTCAGAACACCGTGTGACCACCCCTGTTGGAGAACCAACCGAGAACGATCATCTACAGCAGGAGATGGTTTCACAACATGCGATCCATCCTAGCCATTAATCACGCTCTGATCACACGGTCGTGATTCATCCACCAGACTTATGTTCCTGTCTCCTTAGAAATCAAGGACACAGTAGTACGAGCCTATAGAACAGATCCTGTTCAAGTAAGGTCGTGCTTTTATGTGTTTAAGTTGAGGTATATAAATGTTTAAGATTTTCTGGGCTTCAACAATGTGGGAGTAATATAATAGTTTTTGTTGCAACTCTAGCTTTATTCATGATAAAAATGCTTGATAAAGAACACTTTTTACATCACAAGAGTGGTGCATAATGATGATTTGGTTTTTAGTGTATATTTTTTTATGTTTGTGTAATGAAATTGAAGGTTCTCTGGTGTATCTTAGAATTACTAGATGCAATTTTGAAGTTTCAATTTAATTCATTTGGGGTTTTATAGATAACTTCTGAGCAGCATTCTTACTTTATGCATGCTGATTCTTCGACAAAAAGTATTTGACAAGTGCAACAATATGAATTAGTGGTAGTTAGGGTAGCTAATACATTTCTTTAACCAAATTTAAGTTGTTGTATGCAGATTTTCATTATAAGTTACATGCTTTTTAAACAACACTTTTTCACCTCAGAGTTAAATTAGTTGATAATATGTGTTAGGTTCTAGCTCTACTGATGGTGCATATCTAAACAATGGTGATTCGTTTACACGTAGTTTGATACACTGTTACTGCACTTTCAATTCCAATAAATTAATACCAAATTATCTATATTCACTTTCAATTGAGCTGTGAGTAGCAGATTACTGAGCTAGTTGTTAACTACTGACCACATCATACTTTATTTTTTAGGAGCAGAAGCCATAGCAGAACTTGGAGTTCAAAGACATCGATGGGAGCATCATGTACACCGAACAAGAGTTTGGTTAATGCGCCAGATTCTTGCTTAAGGAAAAAAAATCAAGAATGTTCAGCAACACATGGATCATAATGAAGATGAGAGATATGGAGAGCCGTTTTGTTAGTTTGTTGGAGAAAATCGTGTTGCTGTCAAAGATAAAATGGTAATTAACAGTTCCTATTCCTAGTGAGAATTGATTACTTTATATTTTATATGTATCTGTATTTTGTGCAAATGTGTTAGTCTTGAAATGATTGCATAACTTTATAGACCATTGTTGGTTTGATTTATAGATGATATTGATTTCTTATCTGATTTCTATCTGCTCTATTCGTTTGCCATGTTTACAACTTCCAGGACAAAAGTATGGGAGATATAATTCTGCATACTGCTGAAATTTGTGGCTTCTAGCTTGATATTTTATCCTTTTAACTTTTTTCTGTTTCCTTGTCATTTTAGAAATGAGACAATAAGAGTGAAAATTTGTCGGGCTTTGAAAATACTAATCAAATCACTAAGCAGACATGGCTTTACACTAAGAGAATAATCACAAGCTCTTGACTCTCATTAGCACACTAAGGTTAAGTCTCTTTGTCTTCAACATGATTCTTTTGTATGATATAAGCCATGGTAGACTTTGATCAGGAAATACTTAAATATAAGATGGAATAGATTGTTTAGCTCACTACAGTTTCTCTGTTGCAAGGTGAGTTCTTTTTCACGTGCTATATTTGTGTTGAAATTCAATTATCGCTAGATTGGGATACTTTAGTTATTAAAATTTGTGAAGCCATTGTCTTTGTGCTGATTGTTGTCATAAGAACAAAATATCTTTTCAAGTCAATGTTTGAACGAATGTTGTAGGATACTATATCGTAAAACATGTTAGATTAGCTTTGGGTTAGGAGTTATACCGTCATAAGCTTATCCTGGACTCATCCTTCACAATTCCATAAGCTATGTTGTCTCCCAAAGGTTTTTTTAGGTGAAAGGCTTCAGATGTAGAAAAGGTATGGTCAAGTGAGTGGGTACCTAACATCAAAGTCCCACATCATCTAATGGATAAAATAAATTAGGATTTCATATATAAAATGAAAGGACATCAACATAATCCTATCACGGAGCCGTGTGATGATGACATAGCGAACTATTCTTTCGCCTTTTACTAAAGAATACCGTGTCAGCGTTACAATTAGCGGCATACGCTAGTTTTTGGAAGAGTCCTCTATATTGAGGCTCTGCAATTTTAGTTCAATTTTCTCTAAAATTTTGATATTTCTGATTTGTTGTCACTTTAGAAGAAGTGAGAACACAAGATTGAGAACTTTTTAAAGATGGCCTTTGATAATATAACCAGTGAAGTTGATAACCAGTGATTCCCCTTAATATAACCAGTGAAGTTGATAACCAGTGATTGGATAAAACGTTTGAAATTTTCAGCAGTGGCTCAAAAAGTTAAATTGATCACCTTGTTGTTCAATAAAGAGTACAGTTTGTTTTTATCTTTCATTAGAATTTGGTAATATTGTTTATAATGCATGCATAATCTGCTGACAGCATCTGTGCAATAAGGTAAAGTGTCCCTGTCTTCGACAGGTTTCTTTTGTAAGCTATAGCCATGGTGGATTTTGATCAAGAAATTGTTTTGCTCAATACAACTCCACTTCTGTTGCAAAGTGAGTTCTTATTCATGTGCTATATAGGTGTGCTCCTCTTGTGTTGTGTGGTGAGTTCTTATTCATGTGCTATATATGCGTTGAAATTCAATTGTCGCTAGATTGGAATACTTTAGTTATTAATTTCAGATTTGCTCATTTGCTTTGGCTTTAGGTTTGAATTTGCAAATATGTTTTGCTTATCATTATGCTATGTATTTTGGTTGTAGACTTCAAGATATAAAAGGGTTCCCCATGATTAGCATTTGGATTTCTACTTATTCAGTTCCAACTGAGAAGAGTATCACTCTTCAGTTCAGTTAATTTTTCACTGTATGTTTGTATAGTTAATTGCTACCGATAATCAATGGCTAGACACTCTACTCTGTCTTTAGTTTGTTCTTGAATATTTTGTTACTCGTATATGAAAATTTCCGTTGGAAATGCATTGAGGGACAAAAGAAATCAAGTAGCTGGATGAGTTACCCTTGTCATTTTGTGGCTGGATTAGAGGAAAGTGAAACTCAAGAACTTTGGTACGTGTTTGATGACTGGGCAATTTTTCTATATTTTCAATTTGTTCTAACTATATCATAATCCACATTAAAAACTTTACTTAGAACAAAATGTAAGATTTGATCTCATTTAATTTCATAACAAGAGCATAGTTCACTTAAGAGATTTCACAACTGCAACTTAGTTGTAAATACTTTATCAATTTGGATCCTAATGGAGGTGGCAAATGTGAGTTGGTGTATGAACGGTTGATCCACTAAGTGAATATAGACTGTGTTCACACAATTCCAGCACTGGATGGTACTTTTATCCTTTTCTTCTTTAGAATGAATCAATACAATGTTATCTAATCCTTTTCTTCGTTAGAAGGAATCGGTACAATGTTATCTAAGTCCCACATCAAAATTGTTAGGGTGAATAGTACGGAACATAAGGTATAAAAGATAAGTGTATGACTTGTTGCAACATACTTACCTGGATGGGGTCAATGGATGATCATCAAGGTCCATGGCCTAGGCGAGTGACCTCCATTGCACTTAGGAGGGGTGCTAGCCTAAGGTCTACCCGAGTGGTGGAGCCTACATCATAATTTGTTGCTGTGGGGGCTTGGGTGCTAGCCTAAGGTCTACCCGAGTGGTGGAGCCTACATCATAATTTGTTGCTGTGGGGGCTTGCGTTCGCGCAGCCCCTCCTAATTAAGTATAGGTTTTCTTTTTGTTGCTGTGGGGGCTGCGCTCCTAATTAAGTATAGGTTTTCTTTTGGAGACTATGGCTCTTGTGCTCTTTGGTCAAGAAATAGATTACATGCAAATAGCCTCTATAAGTGCTCTGTGCTCTTTGGTCAAGAAATAGATTCCAGTGCTCTGTGCTCTTTGGTCAAGAAATAGATTCCATGGTCAAGAAATAGATTCCAGTGCTCTGTGCTCTTTGGTCAAGAATTAGATTCCATGCAAATTGCAATAGCCTCTGTAAGTGCTCTATCTATCTTCCTCTACAAGTGCTTTTTAGGTGATGAATGAATGGAAAATAGAACCAGCTGTAATTTTTATGCAATTTTTCAATGGTAATGATAGATAGAATCTTAACTCAATAAATCTTTATAGGTTTAGTAAAAGAAAAAGTTGAAAGTTTATATGCGCATTAATTGGATGAGGGTCACTCTCACTAGAATGCTTTTGTCTTAATAAATGGCCCAAAAAGCCCTTTCAGTTAATGCTTTGGTTTCTCAGTAAAATTGGTTCTGCTCTTTCAAAAAATGAAAGAACAAGCCCTTTCAGTTAATGCTTTGGTTTCACAGTAAAATTGGTTCTGCATTATGGAGCTTGGATCTCCTACATAAGCTTTGAAAAGGGAAAAGGACCTGAAAGCATAGACAACAATAATCTTTCATGTTCTCTTCGGGAAGCAAGGTAATTAATAAAATGCCTCTCCTTTCTTAGAAAATAACCTTTCTTTTTTTGGGTGCGTTAATGCAAGAACAAAAAGGTAAAAGGTTTGAAGTCTGTCAGACACCCGTGTGACCACCCCGGCAATAAGAACCAACCGAGAACAATTATCTACAGGCTGAGGATGATGCCCCCCATCACATGGAGGTCAATTCCGACGTTTAGTCAAGGACAGAGTATACACTCTGTTGAGCAGATCCTGTTTGAGTAAGGCCGTGCTTATATGTGCTTAACCGGAGTGGGAATAATAGAATGAGTTTTCTTGTAACTCTCAAGTTTGGATGGAATATATCAATTAAGCTCAATACAGCTCCTCTGTTTCCAGGTGAGTTATTATTCACTGTTGTTTCATGTGCTATATTTGCATTGAAATTCAATTGGTTAGTTATTAAAGGTCTGGTCAACAGAGTGGGTAACAGACCAAAATTCCACATCTTCTACTGTGCAAAAGAAACTAAATCACTCACATATAAAATGAAAGGACCTCTGCATGTTATAATCATGGAGCCGTGTGATGATGACATAGCGAACTATTCTTTCGCCTTTTACTAAAGAATACCGTGTCAGCGTCACAATAAGCGGCATAAGCAAGTTTTTGGAAGTGTCCTCTTAGTTGAGGGCTCTGCAACATTAGTTAAAGTTTATGTTTGAATTTTATTATTTGTTTGAATTTGATGCAAGTTTTTAGAAGTGTCCTCTTAGTTGAGGGCTCTGCAACATTAGTTCAAGTTTATGTTTGAATTTTATTATTTGTTTGAATTTGATGATTTGTCACTTGTAAACTAAACGTGAAACAATTTGCAAAGGAGATGAATAATGTTATCTAGCATACGAGGCTGACACATTCAACTCAAATTAGAGTGTATCTTGGAATTATCACATTCAGATGCTTTTTTACAGACTTTTACTACGGCTTGAGTTTTTGTGCAGCCCCTCCTAATTATGTTTCCAGCTTTTTTGAAAAATAAAAAACATATTAGAGTACACAAGTCTATGTGTTCATGTTACCATCTGTAGAGTCATGTCATTTTATATCCACTTCATGACTATGTTGAATTTTATATGCTCAAAATAATACTCTGTATCTCAAAATAATTTTATGTGCTCAAAATAATATCATGATGTTATGCACAGATCAATCCTTTTTTTTATTCTAAGGAATACAAGAAAAGATGGAGAAAAATCACTTTAATTGAGTAGAGAGAGTAATAATTAGTATAAATTTTTCATTGTATTTGATCTTGATGTATTACTATTGAATTGTATCTATCTATACAAATTGATAAGACAAAAATAATACCCAGCTGATCCATAAAATTTGGATGCTTTGGGGAGAAAATAAAAACCCAACCAACTATTGAGTGATGATGTTCAAAAGAGAAACTCTAACTTTAACCAAACGCCTAAACACACTCTCCAGACCATTTTCTATCATTTCAACTGCATTCTCCAAAGCCTCCAATCTTTCATGTGTTGCCTGCATCGTTGTAACATCAGAACCTTCTCTTAAAAGGGTTCTCAAAGATGCTTCTACCCTTTGCAATTCATTGAAATTCTCCAAACTCTCTTCACACGATACTTTTTATGTACCAACTTTGCCACATTCAACCATTTGGTTGCCTTTGACTTGGAAAGCCAGGAAAGACAATGGATTGAAAGAGAGACGTGTTTGTTACAATGACCTCTCTAAGAATTTTTATCACAACAACAAAGTCTTGATTTTGATTTAAAAGCAAGGAAGTTCCAAATTTACATTCCATATGTTTTAAAGATGAGATCATTTTTGTGACTTTCTTCTTCATCTTCTTAGTGAAGAATTTATATTCGGATACACTTTTTTCAATGCTTGAATCTCCCTTTCTCCTTCTTAGAGAAGAGTGGAGTGATTGAAATTTCTGACATGGTGTCTCTTGCGATGTCACAAATATCCAAAATTTTAATTGAACCATTCAACAATTCTGCCACGAATTTCTCACCTTGGTGATGAGAAATGACCTTTAGCGTTGATGTTATATTGAGATGATCTTCCAAAGAAATATACAAATCTTCAAGCATGGAAAGACCATTGCTAATTGAATCAGATGTAGATGTTGATGAGGCTTCCCATGTCTTGATTTTGTTGAGTTCTTGTTCTATTCTTGTAGAGCTTGAATGAGATTGAGAAGGAAAATTATTAGAGTGAACATGGTTCTTGCCATATTTCTCTTAAATCGGTTCTTATTTTCTTCAAAGATAATTGTGAAGCTCAATGTTTGTGTGAAGTTACCAAACCCTTAAGTCTCTCTTTATATAAGAGTTGTTCATGACATTAATTGATACTTATTAAGTTCATATAATAAAGAAACAAAATAGGTAGCACTTGTTAATCATGGTGTAGAGCATTTGGTGCATGCATGATTTCCCTTTGAATATGATAAGCTTTTGTCAAAACCCAACATTGTGAATTTGTTAATAGCAGACGCTAGTTTTTGACCTACTTTCCTTTAAAATTCGATCTATCGTACTTGTCTTATCTCTCGACGAACTTTTAATCACTTCTGACCAATATGAGCATTTTTACCGGTCCTAGTCGATTTTCAAAATTGACTGAGTGCTGTATCTTTTCAAGTTATCCATTTCACGTTAATCTTTTGTGTGCACTTGATTTTTAATCTTTAAAACTCTGTTGCCCGTTTCTGTTTATTTTTCCCGATTTTATTTCTATATTTTCATCAAAAACATCAGCATAATTAATGTGAATTTTTCATGATTTGCATTTCATTTTTTTAGCATATTTATTTAATAAATGGTGAATTTTCAAATTTCTTTTCATTTTAGCCCAATAAGAGTACGCCACGTGGCATCTTTTTATTTATTATTATTTTTGTTTTAACATTTTATTTTTAGATAATAATAATATAATATAATTATAATATTAATTAATTAATTAGAATAGAATTTAAATTAGATTTAATTTAGAATTTTAATTAGAATTAGAATATAGAATTAGTTTTTTAATAAAAACTTAATTAGAATTTTATTTAGAAAATAGAATTAGTTTTTTATTAATTAAAATTTTATCTAGAAAATAGAATTAATTAGATTAGAATGTGAATTAGAAATGTTAATTAGAAATAGAATTAGAATGTTAATTAATTAGAATATAATTTAAATTAGATTAGAGTTAGTTATAGAATTAGAAAATAAAAATGAATTAAAAAAAGAAGAAGAAGAAGAAGAGAATGACACGGTTGGGAAAATTGGGGATTAGGGTTGGCAAAATTGAGATAAATAAGGGATTAGTTACTGTTCACCATCCTCAACACATCAGAACCCTGGCCGTCCCAAAATCGGCAAACCTTAAAATCTATCATCCTTTTCTTTCCTCATCAAACCAGTCTGCCGCCACGACTTTTCCTTCCAACTTATCACCTTCTCCGTCACTTTCTTTTTCTTCCCACCTAAAAAACCTCATCTTCGAAAACCCATTACTCTTCTTCTCCTTCGAAACACCAACAAAACCTAGCCGCAACAACTACTCCCTACGACGCCGTTTCCGACGAAAAATAAATCTCTGAGGTTTACTGTTTGTTTTTCAGATTTGTTACGGTAACACTTCGAAATTAAACCTCTGAGGTTTACTGTTTGTTTTTCAGATTTGTGTTTCAGTATTAATTCCATTGTTGCTCTTGTAATATTACTTAAATTGACTATACTGTTTCAGTTTCGCAAAATTTAATTTCATATTTTGTTGACTGTGTTTTGTTATTTATCTTGTATGGATGTTCAAAAGAGTTATTGAGTACATATGTCATTACTTCACTGCTGATAAACATGACACAACATACATATTTGAACAATTTGTTTTGATGCAGAATTTTTGTTATTATTTGATGATATAATCTTGACACTGCCTCAATGCGTTTACGGTTAATGGTTGGCGTGATTTTTGAATGGTGTTAAGTTTTAATTTTGTCTTCATTTGAGAAAGATGAGCTGTGAAACGCAACTGTTTCGGTTTGAGGCTATATTGTTTTTTATTATAATTGGAATATATCTTGATAAATAACGAAAGGATACTGTCAGTTGCTTCTTCTTCAAATGCTAGTCTCATTATAGGATTCCAGTCTTCATGTGGTCAAAGTAACTTTGACCGGCTGGATGAATCACATTGGTTGGTAAGACATGCGAGTTCATATTGGCACTAAAACGCGTAATAAAGGCCATCACATCCGTGACTTACCCTTGGCCCCTTCCAGTGAGTACATTTTCTCTTCTTTTCGTGTATTTATTTGGCACGTTCGTTTTCATGTTATTCCATCCCCATTTGAACAAATGTATCCCCATCCCCAAAATGTAATAGCTTGATCACTTTTTCCTTAATTATGTTTTATGCGTCAAAACAATTTTCAAAATAAATTCTCGATTTAGTCAAGCCATTTTCTACCATTATAAGTCGAGTGCTTTCAAAGCATCGCCATTAACCTTTGATCACAATACACAACATTTAAAGCTTACTCCTGGGCTTCCTTACAGTGAGACTTATTTGATCAATTATTTTTAGTTGGTCATTTAGAAGACTAACCCACTTTGCTAGTATACACGATTAAAACTCAATTTAATTGCATGTTCATTTACTCTAAATTCAAACCTCGATTCACATCGAGTATTTTATCAAATCAAATTGATATACGTAATCATATTTAAATACTATTTTGATAAAGATGAAAAGGGAGTTGGAATCGAGCCTTTGATTTCACTTCTCAATTTTTTGGGCCCGAGAAGCCTTTCTTAAGTCCAAACAATGGTCTTCTCTAAAAGATGTATAATACGACAAACTCAAAATCTATTTTCTCGAACACGTAGATGAAAAAGAGAGAGAGTCAAACATTTGACCCACTCTCCCGATTGCTTGGGCCCGAGAAGCCTTTCTTAAGCTTCGAGTAATCGTCATCCGATTAATTTACTCTAATTATATCAAAGATTTTTTATAAGATGAAAAGGAGAGAGAGTCAAGCCTTTAACTCACTTTCCCGATTACTTGGGCCCAAGAAGCCTTTCGTAAGCTTCGAGTAATCATCATCTGATCCACGTATTCGAACCATATCCATTACTTCACTGTTAAGGATAAAAAAGAGAGATAGTCAAGCCTTTGACTCGCTTTCCCGATTACTTGGGCCCGAGGAGTAAGCTTCGAGTAATCGTCATCCGATTAACCTACTCGAACCATATCCATACCTTTTTGTTGCGGTGAGAATCAGATATCAAGCTATTGAATTAACTTGAATCTTTAATTCTTAAATTCACAACCGGACTTTAATTCTAAATTTTCATCAAAAACATCAGCATAATTAATGTGAATTTTTCATGATTTGCATTTCATTTTTTTAGCATATTTATTTAATAAATGGTGAATTTTCAAAATTTTTTTCATTTTACCCCAATAAGAATACGCCACGTGGCATCTTTTTATTTATTATTATTTTTGTTTTAACATTTTATTTTTAGATAATGATAATATAATATAATTTTAATATTAATTAATTAATTAATTAGAATACAATTTAAATTAGATTTAATTTAGAATTTAATCTAGAATTTTAATTAGAATTAGAATATAGAATTAATTTTTTAATAGAAACTTAATTAGAATTTTATTTAGAAAATAGAATTAGTTTTTTATTAATTAAAATTTTATCTATAAAATAGAATTAATTAGATTAAAATGTGAATTAGAAATGTTAATTAGAAATAGAATTAGAATGTTAATTAATTAGAATATAATTTAAATTAGATTAGAGCTAGTTATAGAATTAGAAAATAAAAATGAATTAAAAAAAAAGAAAAGAAGAAGAAGAGAATGACACGGTTGGGAAAATTGGGGATTAGGGTTGGCAAAATTGAGATAAATAAGGGGTTAGTTACTATTCACCATCCTCAACACATCAGAACCCTAGCCGTTCCAAAATCGGCAAACCTTAAAATCTATCATCCTTTTCTTTCCTCACCAAACCAGTTTGCCGCCACGACTTTTCCTTCCAACTTATCACCTTCTCCGTCACTTTCTTTTTCTTCCCACCTAAAAAACCCCATCTTCGAAAATCCATTACTCTTCTTCTCCTTCGAAACACCAACAAAACCTAGCCGGAACAACTACTCCCTACGACGCCGTTTCCGACGAAAAATAAATTTGAAACAACCAAACCCTCTTCTTCTACTGTGAGAACCAAAACCCTTCTTCCTACACAGACCCATTTTGCTCTTTCCACCAGAGTTAATCTAGTTGTCAAAACAAGCTAAAAACCAGTAGGAAAATCCATGTTTCTAATGGGTTATTTGAACCAAACGGTGGAAGGTTGGTGGAGCTTGTGGTGGAGGATGGGAAGAAGGATTTGAAAAGGGTGAGGCTTTATCGCTTCCAAGAGTGAAGCTTTCGAAGTTTGCTGTTGAAGGGGTACATATTTTGAGTAAAGGATGGGCCACGCCGTTGGATGGGTTCATGAGAGAAAGAGAGTTCCTCCAAATGCTTCATTTCAATTCACTTAGACTTGGTGATGGATCTGTGCGACAACAACTCAGCTTCAGCACTTTTTTCTTCCGCCATCGGCAACACCATAGCTTAACAAGGTTTCAGTTCATCCTTCAACTATCCTCATGACATTGTGGTCATGTTTTAAGACAACGACAAGCTCATGGAGACAAAGGTGAGTGCGAGGAGGTGTACGGTTTATGAATAGGGTAAATATTTGTTCGCAAACACGCCATTTATTTCAAGCTTTGACACAACAAATATCAGAAATATTGCATCTCTAGCTTAGTTGTGTTTTCTTCCTTTTCAATGTTGTGTTTGTTTCCTGCCCTGTTTTATGGTGTCCGTTTCTGTACATGTTAAGGGCTAAGTCTATTAAGAACAACATCGGTTCGTCGCGTGGGCTACAACAATTCAACTAGAGCTCTACAACATACTGATAAGGCCGATATGGTTTGATTTATGTCATTTATTCAAAGTTGCAAATTGGATCCGAGAGGCTTGGGGACAGTAACAACAAATCTGTTCCATTCATATATGCGACGATATTTTTTCAAACCACAACAAATTCAGTGAGTTCTCGATTCATTTTTCGACAAGGATTCAAACTTTACAACTGCAACAACAACTTGGTTTCTCTTCTTCACAACAACAACAACCACGACTGATATCGTGTCGAATTCTACTCAAAAAGGGTTCCGCTTTAAAAGTCTCAAAGTCATGATGATTATTCTGTTGTTAATTTCACGTGCAGGTTCTGAAGTAGATTCGAGAATTGAGTCGACTACGTCCGGGATTTGAAAGCAATCAGCATCGGGCAGCAAGATGCTCCCACCGAAACAACGATATCTCGATGGCACAACAATACCGCAGCCCCAACATTGTTATTTCCTGCAACAACAACAGCAACAAATTTCAGATCATCCAACAGATAATTCGCAAGCTCTTGCTGCCGCCGCTGCTTTTTGAGTTCAATTTGGATTGGTTGCGGAGAACATTCGCCAATGCGGTGTGAGGAACCAAAGTCGGTTTAAACTCCAATAAACGGCAACTTTGTCTCATCTCAAAAGATTTCTCTTTTTCTAACTTCGTAGCAGCGTTGATACTAGGCTCAGCTCAACACCAAACAGCGGTTTTGGTTACGGTAACACTTCGAAATTAAACCTCTGAAGTTTACTGTTTGTTTTTCAGATTTGTGTTTCAGAATTAATTCCATTGTTGCTCTTGTAATATTACTTAAATTGACTATACTGTTTCAGTTTCGCAAAATTTAATTTCATATTTTGTTGATTGTGTTTTGTTATTTATCTTGTATGGATGTTCAAAAGAGTTATTGAGTACACATGTCATTACTTCACTGCTGATAAACATGACACAACATACATATTTGAACGGTTTGTTTTGATGCAAAATTTTTGTTATTATTTAATGATATAATCTTGACACTGCCTCAATGCATTTACGGTGAATGGTTGGCGTAATTTTTGAATGGTGTTGGGTTTTAGTTTTCTCTTCATTTGAGAAAGATGAGCTGTGAAACGCAACCGTTTCGGTTTGAGGTTATATTATTTTTTATTATAATTGGAATATATGTTGATAAATAACGAAAGGACACTGTTAGTTGCTTCTTCTTCAAATGTTGGTCTCATTATAGGATCCCAGTCTTCATGTGGTCAAAGTAACTTTGACCGACTGGATGAATCACATTGGTTGGTAAAGTCAATTAGCTTTGTTGACCACCTGCAAAAATTCCTTTGTTCTATTTCGACTACTTGTGTATTAGTTACTCCTCCTTTCAGAGAGTCAAAGAAAATGTATATTCCATAATGGATTTTCTACAGGTTTATTCTGTTAATAGGCTTACGGTTGTTCCTTCACTAAAAAGGACAATTCTTCCAGCATTGCAAACTCATGCTGACAGTCGTATTGAAAGCTCACTGAAATTGGTAGTGCTAAGTGGCGAAACTTTTTCTCTTACCTTGTGGGAAACACTTTCAACTATATTACCAAAGATATCAATCTTGAACTTAGCAATAAAATCCTCTTCAAAAATCTTGTTGTTTCCATGCGTGTTCACGTCATGGGATAAGACATGCGAGTTCATATTGGCACTAAAACGCGTAATAAAGGCCATCACATCCGCGACTTACCCTTGGCCCCTTCTAGTGAGTACATTTTCTCTTCTTTTTGTGTATTTATTTGGCACATTCGTTTTCATGTTATTCCAGCCCCATTTGAAAAAATGTATCCCCATCCCCAAAATGTAATAATTTTATCACTTTTTCCTTAATTATGTTATATGCGTCAAAATAATTTTCAAAATAAATTCTCGATTTAGTCGAGCCATTTTCTACCCTGGTAAGTTGAGTGCTTTCAAAGCATCACCATCAATCTTTGATCATAATACACAACATTTCAAGCTTACTCATGGGCTTCCTTACAGTGATACCTATTTGATCAATTATTTCTAGTTGGTCATTCAGAAGACTAGCCCATTTTGCTAGTATACACGATTAAAATTCAATTTAATTGCATGTTCATTTACTCTAAATTCAAACCTCGATTCGCATCGAGTATTTTATGAAATCAAATTGATATACTTAATAATATTTAAACACTATTTTGATAAATATGAAAAGAGAGTTGGAATCGAGCCTTTGATTTCTCTTCTCGATTGTTTGGGCCCGAGAAGCCTTTCTTAAGTCCAAACAATTGTATTATCTAAAAGATGTATAATACGACAAACTCAAAATCTATTTTCTCGAACACGTAGATGAAAAAGAGAGAGGGTCAAGCCTTTGAGTAAGCCTTTCTTAAGCCTCGAGTAATCGTCATCCGATTAATTTATTCTAATTATATCAAAGATTTTTTATATGATGAAAAAGAGAGAGAGTCGAGCCTTTGACTCGCTTTCCCGATTACTTGGGCCCAAGAAGTCTTTCTTAAGCTTCGAGTAATCGTCATCCGATCCACTTACTCGAATCATATTCATTCCTTCACCGTTAAGGATGAAAAAAAGAGATAGTCAAGCCTATGACTCGCTTTCTCGATTACTCGGGCCCAAGGAGTAAGCTTCAAGTAATCGTCATCCGATTAACCTACTCGAACCATATCCATTCCTTTTCTGTTAAGGATGACAAAGAGAGAGAGCCAAGCCTTTGAATCGCTTTCGCGATTACTTAGGCCCGAGAAGCCTTTCTTAAGCTTCGATTAATCGTCATCCGATCCACTTACTCGAACCATATCCATTCCTTCACCGTTAAGGATGAAAAAGAGAAAGAGTCAAGCCTTTGACTCGCTTTCTCGATTACTTGGGTCCGAGGAGCCTTTCTTAAGCTTCGAGTAATCGTCATCCGATTAATCTACTCGAACCATATCCATTCCTTTTCCGTTAAGGATGAAAAAGAGAGAAAGTCAAGCCTTTAACTCGCTTTCCCGATTACTTGGGCCCGAGAAGCCTTTCTTAAGCTTCGATTAATCGTCATCCGATCCACTTACTCGAACCATATCCATTCCTTCACCGTTAAGGATGAAAAAGAGAGAGAGTCAAGCCTTTGACTCGCTTTCCCGATTACTTGGGCCTGAGGAGCCTTTCTTAAGCTTCGAGTAATCGTCATCCGATTAACTTACTCGAACCATATCCATTCCTTTTCCATTAAGGATGAGAGAGAGAGAGAGAGAGAGAGAGAGAGAGAGAGAGAGAGAGAGAGAGAGAGAGAGAGAGAGAGAGAGAGAAATTAAAGCCTTTGACTCGCTTTCCCGATTACTTGGGCCCGAGAAGACTTTCTTAAACTTCGAGTAATCATCATCTGATCCATCTACTCGAACCATATCCATTCCTTCACCGTTAAGGATGAAAGAAAGAGAGAGTCAATCCTTTGACTCGCTTTCCCAATTATTTGGGCCCGAGAAGCCTTTCTTAAGCTTCGAGTAATCGTCATCTGATCCACTTACTCGAATCATATCCATTCCTTCACCGTTAATGATGTCAATCCAAAAACATCATTACTCATCAATTAATTTGCCTCTACACTCATCATTGCAATGTTCTGCTTATTGCTTCTCAATTTCATCACATTTTAAACAATATATGGATCTCATCTTTCCAAAATTCACTCTTCAAACCATTTAGCTCCTCAACGATGGAATATGCCAGCCAATAAATACTTATGAACCAAAAACAACACCCTTTTTATATATATCAGAAACAAAGTGACTATTGAGGTTTTCTATACCAACACTCATAGGACATGTCAGTTATACACATCATTCCCATTTCATTATTATTATCATGTCATGTATAATAATGCACGATGTTTGGAACAAGTGTGACAAGCTTACAAAATTTTAAGGAAATTTGTTGCTACCACATGCTTACGTTGATTAAGAGAGAATGTGTTGCATTATTATTTTTGAATGAAGGGTAAATTTCTTGCTATTATATGTAGTTAGTGTCAAAAAAGACGAAGTTTATCATTCCATTGAAGAAGATTGATGGAGAATTTGAAGTATCCCCATTATTGAATGAAGATTATCAAAAATTTCATAGATTTTCCAATCTATCTTAACCATTCTCCTGAAGTCCACTTCCATTCCTTAAGAACATATTTATCCTCATGACACAGTAGAAACACATGTCTACTCCTTGTCGTTTTCATGTCCCAAACAATCCATACGCTTGCAAATTATAGCAACATAGCCTTATGCCTTCACAGAATTGAAGTAGGTTATTGATAATATCCTTCAATGTTGCCACAATTAAATATAATTAGCGGAACGATTGCAACATCTTTCACATAGTGCTCTTTTATTAATAGTATAGCAAATTGCATTGCATCATACATACAAGTCATTTGCTACTTGATACAACAATTCATTACAAGATATATTGTATTTTTTCCCATTGAAATACTTTTTGAACTACAAACAATTCCTTTTGTATATTATGTTGGTTTCGGATTTAAAAAAAAATTGAGTTTGGCACAAGGAAATTATAAGGACGCCTCCAGGATAAAACAGATTGTTCTTAAAACTTACGATTATCAGTTGCACACTGATAAATCGCTCTAGAAATACACCTTTTTAAAATAGCATCTGGCGCAAATAACCAGTCAAGAAAAGAAAAAAATTGTAAGATGAAGAGAATAAAGGGAGAGAAGAAGGAAATCAAAATTCGTGTGAATTTGTGAAATCCGATGTGCTTACTACTGAATTTCTACTCTGTGGGACTAAAATGAATCTTAATTTTCATTCCCTTCAATGTGGGACTAAAAATGAATCTTTTCAAATTCACTTCTATATTAGTTCTTACTTGTATTCATTTATTGCTCATTAATTGTCAACAAATGTTTCTAATTCCCACTCTAATCAATTAAAGTTCCAACATTCCCCCACTTGGATTTAAAAGAGATTTTTGAAGTACGTCAGACGTTTCTAAGATTGAGCATAAGCAAAGGTGTCTACGACTTGAACCTTAGCGTAGCGAGTAGGATTTTGATTCAACAAGAGTGACACCATTGTCTTGAACTCTATCTCGGACATCAGACCCGCACACAACCTTTCCGTAAGGTGTATTCTTGTAGCCCGTGCTTTAGTGGCCCTGCACGTGTATCCCGGTTTAGTGAATGCTCTAGGAATTCTGCCTCGAAATTCCATAGGAACCGACCTTAGTTACACAGTCACATAGGTGAATCTATCAAGAGTACTCCTGTAGCCTAGGTACTCTCTCATACAGAGTATAGATCTCATTAAGAGTTTTTATTATCTCATCCTCTCATTACTTTAGGATTCATGCTTTACTTGCATGATCATTTTCATATTGCTCAAAACTTGTTATTACCTGATCGGTGGATTTCAATTGTGTTTTCAAACGCTGTTTGTGGTTAATTTCGCAATGTTTTTATCTGTTTTTCGAAGCTTTAGTTGTTATTATCTGCATTACTCGTAGTTGTGTGTCTTCGAGTCTTATTTTTAAGTTTATATTACTTCTGCCGCTGGTGCGTTTAATTTGGTTTCTTTTAGTGTGTTTTTGGCAGGAATGGATAACACGACAATCGCACCGCATTCGGAGGCAAAGAAAAGTCGGAAAAGGGAAGTCAGAGCTACAACACGGGTACCCGTGTTGCACAACACGGCCCGTGTCATGGAGGACACGGTTGGCAGACACGGGTAGACCAAAGCAGAAGAAAAGAAGAATCAGACTTACAACACGGGTGCCCGTGTCACGCAACACGACCCGTGTTGCAGCCCTTGAAGATGAGACACGCCCTGAAGAAGTCAGCAGCCTGACACGGCCACCCGTGTTGCACAACACAGCCCGTGTCAGGGCCACTGAAAGTGAAATTTTTTTGTTTTCTGATTTTTGCTGTCAGACCTATTTCGAAGGGCATTTGAGACATTTCGCGATGTAATTTAAATTTAGATATAAGAGGCACATTTTAGAAAGTAGGGGACACTTTTGAACTGATATTAGGATTGACAACTGAGAGGAGAGTTCGGCTGGAAACAGATGATCGATCAAAAGCGGAAGCAATTGATGATCCAAGGATTCTAACTTGCATTGTAATGATCTTCTCCTTTTCATTTCTAATTGCTTTTATGTTTACCAAGAACATGAGCAGCTAAACCCCAAGTTGTTAGGGGTTGGTCCTAAGTGCGATGTAATGACTTTTGTTTAATGATTCTATGAGAACTATGTTATTACCTTTATATATTTTATTTTGCATTAATCTTAATCGTATTCATATTGGAAAGTAGAATTCGAATCGTGCTTAGGCTTTAGTCTGGAAAGTCAACCTAACACTTTTGCAAAATAGTATCACGGTCGATATTGCTTAGGAATGAGGATATCCCGTATCACGTATTTTATGGTCGGAACTATTGCTTGATGCTTTTCATGGACACTGAGGAATTAGTGTACAGGAAAATCATCAAAGGGTTTTCATTAAGGAATTAAGACAACTAAAATGGCCAACTGATAAATTAAGGTTAATAACTAGTATAGCAGAATAATCATACAGGGTCTTTACTCGCATCGTCTCCACTCCCCTAACATTGTTCTTAGATTGATTCATAAGTCCTTATTTACTTGCTACCAAACAAACCACTAGACCTTTTGTTCAATTGAATCCTAAAAATTCCGTTAATTACTACGCAGTCCTCGAGATCGATACTTGGGACTTTTTCCTTATTACTACAATTGGTAAAAATAGTACACTTGCTATTTTCCCGATCAAGTTTTTGGCGCCGTTACCGGGGACTTCCAGAATATAAGTTTAATTCTAATTCAATTGAAATTTTGTTGCTCTGCGACCAAAATTATATTTTCAATTTTTAATTTTAATTTTTATTATTTTTATTTTGTTACTACTAATCTGCGTCTAACACTTTCATGCGAGGAGATCCCTCAGCTAATTTTTTCTTTGGACGCAGAAATTGAAAGGACTCTACGCAAAAGACGTAGGCAAGCTAGACTATTAGCTTCAGAAGAGGAAAGAGTTTCTGTTCATTCAGATTCAGATTCAGAATCAGAAAGAGATACTGAAGCTATGGCGGATCTCCCACCAGCGGAGAGACTTTTGGGAGACTATGGAGGGGAAAATGCTCAACCAAACCGGATGACCATTGTGAATCAACCAGTGAATGTCGCAAAGTTCCAGTTGCATCCGAGCACAATCACTCACCTTGAGAGGAGACCTTTCACCGGAAAGGTTAGCGAAGACGCAAATAAGCATCTACAGAGATTTCTGACGATGAGCACTACTCTAAAGATTGAAGGACACACAGATGGAGCTAAAAGGTTAAGAATGTTCCCGTTCACTTTATCTGAAGAAACTGAAGAATGGTTTTACTCCTTACCAGTCGGAAGTATTACTACGTGGGAAGAAATGGAAAAAGCCTTTCTGAATGAGTATTTTCCTGCCTCTGTGTATATTCACAAACGATATGATATTATGAATTTTAAACAAAGGGAGGGAGAATCACTCGGGGACTCGTATAAAAGGTTCAAACGGTTATTGGTTGCATGTCCTACTCACAATCTAGATCAAACTGAACAGATGCAGATGTTTGTGAATGGTCTTAAGATGAAGACTAAGCAGCTAATCGATACAGCAGCCGGTGGTTCATCCAACTTTACAACAGCCACTGGAATCAGAAAAATTATTGAAGCGATCGCTGCAAATGAACATCTGAAATTATATGACCGGAGTGTGAGTAATCCGGAAGAAACAGTTGACTTGAAGTTGACCGCACAAGTTGTGAAAATGGAAGATCGAATCAAGGCTGAAGTGGAAAGAAGGCTTAAAGGGATGAAGGTGAGTACTGAAACTGTAGCTCAAGTTCAACCTGTCAAAGTTATTAGTTGTGAGATTTGTAATGGTCCCCATTATACTGTGCATTGTCTTGCGACTACTCAACAAGTTGAAGAGATAAAAGTTTTGAGGCAGAACAATCCGTATTCTCAGACCTATAATCCAGGATGGAAGAATCATCCTAATTTTTCATGGAAAGACAAAAACCAACCTCCATATCAACAACAACAACAACAGGCCCCTCAAAAAGCAGAATGGGAGTTAGCTATTGAAAGAATGGCAGCTCAAAGTATGCAATTCCAAGAAGAAACCCGAAACATTCAAAGGAACATCACAGCTTCCATCAAAAACCTTGAGTCGCATATGGGACAGATAGCCCAACACCTCTCAACACACGCTCAAGGAACCCTCTCGAGCGCGATAGTACCGAATCCGAAAAATCAAGAGAGTATTAATGTTGTCAAAACAAGAAACCAGAAAGTGATAGAAGAGGAGAAAACCAAGGGGGAAGAATGTAGGTGGAACTTGAGGTAAGAAAAAAAATAAAAGAACCAGAAGAAGTTGTACTAACTGAAAAGTCAACTGGAGAGAAAAAGAAAGAGGAGGTCAAACCGAAAATCAAATTACCATTCCCTCAAAGAGTTACAAAGAAGGATCAGAACGAGAAAGACTTCGGAAAGTTCAGTGCAATGTTCAACAAATTGGAAATCAATATGCCCTTCTTTGAAGCACTTGAGCAAATGCCTTTGTACAAGAAGTTCATGAAAAAGGTTATAGGTAAAAAAAGACCAATGGGTGAAGAATCGAAGACCACAACTGAGCAATGCAAGGAAATAGCACAAGAAAGGAAAATATCAATCAAGATGAAGGATCCTGGACCAGTTGTAATTCCATGTACTATAAAGGATCGAACTTTTATGAAAGTCCTGATCGATTCAGGTGCTAGTGTGAGTCTCATGCCATTATCAATTTTCAAAAAGCTGGATATTGGAAAAGTGAGCGATACGGGAACAAGCTTGAAATTTGCCGACCACACAACCAAGATGGCATATGGGCTAGCAGAGGATGTTCTAGTGACAATCAATAACTTCACTTACCCCGTTGATTTTCAAATCATGGATATACCCGAGGATGAAGAAACTTCGATCATACTTGGTCCGCCGTTCTTGCTTACTAGTCGGTGCAATATTGATGTGGAAAAAGGTACGCTCACTTTGAAATTTTTTGATGAGGAAATCACTTTAAAAACTCAAGAGGGTCGAAAGAAAGGTAAGGAGAAATATGTCAAACCTTCAGTTGGGAAGATTAACACAACTAAGAAGGGAGAACGATCAAAACCATTTCAAGTTGCTCTTATCTCTGAACCGGCACAATATTCTGTTGCGAAGAAGTCGAGCAATAGAGTTTGGAAGTTGAAGTACCCCCCATAATAATGGAGAGTCGATCGTCGAGCCATGCGACGTTAAACGAAGCGCTGCGTGGGAGGCAACCCACGGTTTTATGAATTGATGTTGTTTCTTTTGTTGTTATTGTTTTTGCAGGAATAAACGAGATTTTACAAGGGAAAACGTGGAAGCAGCGAAGAGGTACTGCATTACCTGTCGACCCCTCTGTGAGGATCTCTGTGAGTATACCTCTTCTTCTCTTGATTCTTGAACATTGAGACAATGTTTAGTTCAAGTTTGGGGGAGGTTTTACCGTTTTGAATTGTCTATTTAAACACCTTTTTATTTTTAAGTTCGGTAAAAATCACATCGAATTCGCCCATATGGAGATCATAAATTTTTTTCTTGTGATTAGTAGGTGTGTAAGGTAGTCAAGAAAGTATTTAGAGTTCAAGGAAAGTGGAGTTTGAATTAAGGAACTTGGGAAAGTTTGGAAATTGAGGTATGACTTGAACACCCTAGGTTCCCCAGAGTAAGGAAACGAGTCCAACGTGTAGATTTGTGCCATAGTACTTGGATTTGAAAAGTATACCCCGATTAGTTCATTGTGATAGTCCTGCATAATAAAAAAAAATTGTTTTGAGAATGATGTGTGGCAACAAAAAAAAGAGTTGAATAATGACGATAAAGACAACCTGTCCTTCTAAGTTGGGTAACCCTCACCCGGTTATTTAGCCTAACGGCGGTTGAATCTCTATAGTCGTCCCAAAGTGGACTAATAAACGCCTGTGAGCGAGAAAAAGAATAAAGGTGCCACAGGAAAAAATCTCGAGCAAATGTGTGCCTTAATCTGATTATCCGAATGAAAGAGGTAGAAAATCGAAGAAAAGACTTAAGCCCAAAGCATAGTTGGAGAGGTGGCCGAAAGGGAGATTTAGGTCCGTAAGTTTACTGCGGTATGTGTTTATGTAATGCCTTCGTTAACGGATGAGTACCGAAAGAGCTGATTTGAGCCGATCGGAACTAAGACTCACGTATGAGTATCGACACGCCTTACACCCTGAACCCTTCACTTCATGTGCTGTTTGACTTGAAAATTATTTATCCAAACTTTTTGCTTGAGGTCAAGCAATGGTTTAAGTTTGGGGGAGTTTGATCGGTGGTTTTTACACGTTATTTTACCGTTTATGTCAGTTAATCATTTGTTTTGTCTTGTCGCATTTTAGTTGTTTTTATTACATTTTACGCGTCGATTTGGTATTTTTATTGTTTCTAGGTTCATGTATACAATAAAGGAGAAACAGAGCAAAAACTGGGAAAAAATGGCAAGATTTCGAAAGAGTTTTGTTGTGAAATCTTTAGCAGTCTGCACGAAAATGATCATAACTGGAGTTCCGGGAATCCGTTTGAGGCGTTCTAAAAACCGCCGGAAAGCTAAGAGAGAGAGAGCTACGACTTTCGGGTTGGAGTCGAAGTCAGATTTGAAACAGGGGTGCAACACGGGTGCCCGTGTTGTGTGACACGGCCCGTGTTGCAGGATTTGCTCAGAAAAGGCGATTTTTGGAGAAAAAACTCTGGCACAACACGGGTGCCCGTGTTGTGTGACACGGCCCGTGTTGTGACACCTGGGACTTGCAAATTTCACGCGAAAAGTCTTCTAGGAAGCCAACACGGGCGCCCGTGTTGCCTGACACGGCCCGTGTTGCAGGAAGCGCTTTTTCCCTATTTTTCTTGTATTTTTTACTCTTGTGATCCCCGAGGGTATTGTGGGTATTTCTCTAGTGATTAGTTTGAATTGATACTATTTGATACATGTTTAGAGAAAGAATAAGGATTGAACTTTTGGAACGGAAAATAAATTGGACGAGAAAGATTGGAGCGATCAAGGATTTGGGAAACTGAAGGTCCTCATGAGCGGAAGCTATTGAAGATCAAGGCAACCAATTATCTTGTAATGTTTAGTCTTATTGTTGATTTTATCTTTATTATTATGAGTAGCTAAACACCCCAATGCTAGGGGGTGTCCCTGAATTGACTCTGTAATAACCTTGTTTCCTTTGAATAATGGATTTCACTACTTTCTAATCATCGTTGTTATTGTATAATTTTCTTATGGCTTTTCTTATTTGACAAATAAGGATTTGTTTTACGGTTAACCTTAGGTTTGGAAAAACGATCGTTAACGCGTTTATACGATAATACTATAGTAGATATTGCCTAGGAATGGGGATACCCTATAGTAACCGTAATGTTTTAGATAAAATATGTTGCTTGGGATTGTTCCTATACCGCCAAGGAATTGGGGCATAGGAAGAATACCAAAGGGTTTTCTACTAAGGAATTAGAGTCAACTAATCTTTAAAACCGGTAACGATTGAATTGAGCAGTGATTTCTGAAAAATAAGGATTAAGGTTATTACAAGGTTTTTTCATACACCATACTCTAGCATGCTTCTCATAACTGTCTAAACCTTTATTTTACTGCTTTTGCCTTTTGGCCTTTAAATTGTAAGAAACAAACCAAAACCCCTATGACTTTTTGTTCAATTGTATTATTTTAGAACTTGTGTTCATACATAGTCCGCGAGATCGATATTCGGGGAATTTCCCCTTATTACTACATCGATACAATTAGTACACTTGCTAATTTACCGGTCAAGTTTTTAGTTTGATCGGTGGTTTTTACACGTTATTTTACCGTTTATGTCAGTTAATCATTTGTTTTGTCTTGTCGCATTTTAGTTGTTTTTATTACATTTTACGCGTCGATTTGGTATTTTTACTGTTTCTAGGTTCAGGTATACAATAAAGGAGAAGCAGAGCAAAAACTGGGAAAAAATGGCAAGATTTCGAAAGAGTTTTGTTGTGAAATCTTTAGCAGTCTGCACGAAAATGATCATAACTGGAGTTCCGGAAATCCGTTTGAGGCGTTCTAAAAACCGCCGGAAAGCTAAGAGAGAGAGCTACGACTTTCGTGTTGGAGTCGAAGTCATATTCGAAACAGGGGTGCAACACGGGTGCCCGTGTTGTGTGACACGGCCCGTGTTGCAGGATTTGCTCAGAAAAGGCGATTTTTGGAGAAAAAACAGTGGCACAACACGGGTGCCCGTGTTGTGTGACACGGCCCGTGTTGTGACACCTGGGACTTGCAAATTTCACGCGAAAAATCTTCCAGGAAGCCAACACGGGCGCCCGTGTTGCAGGAAGCGCTTTTTTCCCTATTTTTCTTGTATTTTTTACTCTTGTGATCCCCGAGGGTATTGTGGGTATTTCTCTAGTGATTAGTTTGAATTGATACTATTTGATACATGTTTAGAGAAAGAATAAGGATTGAACTTTTGGAACAGAAAATAAATTGGAAGAGAAAGATTGGAGCGATCAAGGATTTGGGAAACTGAAGGTCCTCATGAGCGGAATCTATTGAAGATCAAGGCAACCAATTATCTTGTAATGTTTAGTCTTATTGTTGATTTTATCTTTATTATTATGAGTAGCTAAACCCCCCAATGCTAGGGGGTGTCCCTGAATTGACTCTGTAATAACCTTGTTTCCTTTGAATAATGGATTTCACTACTTTCTAATCATCGTTGTTATTGTATAATTTTCTTATGGCTTTTCTTATTTGACAAATAAGGATTTGTTTTACGGTTAACCTTAGGTTTGGAAAAACGATCGTTAACGCGTTTATACGATAATACTATAGTAGATATTGCCTAGGAATGGGGATACCCTATAGTAACCGTAATGTTTTAGATAAAATATGTTGTTTGGGATTGTTCCTATACTGCCAAGGAATTGGGGCATAGGAAGAATACCAAAGGGTTTTCTACTAAGGAATTAGAGTCAACTAATCTTTAAAACCGGTAACGATTGAATTGAGCAGTGATTTCTGAAAAATAATGATTAAGGTTATTACAAGGTTTTTCCATACACCATACTCTAGCATGCTTCTCATAACTGTCTAAACCTTTATTTTACTGCTTTTGCCTTTTGGCCTTTAAATTGTAAGAAACAAACCACAACCCCTATGACTTTTTGTTCAATTGTATTATTTTAGAACTTGTGTTCATACGTAGTCCGCGAGATCGATATTCGGGGAATTTCCCCTTATTACTACATCGGTACAATTAGTACACTTGCTAATTTACCGGTCAACTTTTTAGTTTGATCGGTGGTTTTTACACGTTATTTTACCGTTTATGTCAGTTAATCATTTGTTTTGTCTTGTCGCATTTTAGTTGTTTTTATTACATTTTACGCGTCGATTTGGTATTTTTACTGTTTCTAGGTTCATGTATACAACAAAGGAGAAGCAGAGCAAAAACTGGGAAAAAATGGCAAGATTTCGAAAGAGTTTTGTTGTGAAATCTTTAGCAGTCTGCACGAAAATGATCATAACTGGAGTTCCGAGAATCCGTTTGAGGCGTTCTAAAAACCGCCGGAAAGCTAAGAGAGAGAGAGCTACGACTTTCGGGTTGGAGTCGAAGTCAGATTTGAAACAGGGGTGCAACACGGGTGCCCGTGTTGTGTGACACGGCCCGTGTTGCAGGATTTGCTCAGAAAAGGCGATTTTTGGAGAAAAAACTCTGGCACAACACGGGTGCCTGTGTTGTGTGACACGACCCGTGTTGTGACACCTGGGACTTGCAAATTTCAGGCGAAAAATCTTCCAGGAAGCCAACACGGGCGCCCGTGTTGCAGGAAGCGCTTTTTTCCCTATTTTTCTTGTATTTTTGACTCTTGTGATCCCCGAGGGTATTGTGGGTATTTCTCTAGTGATTAGTTTGAATTGATACTATTTGATACATGTTTAGAGAAAGAATAAGGATTGAACTTTTGGAACGGAAAATAAATTGGACGAGAAAGATTGGAGCGATCAAGGATTTGGGAAACTGAAGGTCCTCATGAACGGAAGCTATTGAAGATCAAGGCAACCAATTATCTTGTAATGTTTAGTCTTATTGTTGATTTTATCTTTATTATTATGAGTAGCTAAACCCCCCAATGCTAGGGGGTGTCCCTGAATTGACTCTGTAATAACCTTGTTTCCTTTGAATAATGGATTTCACTACTTTCTAATCATCGTTGTTATTGTATAATTTTCTTATGGCTTTTCTTATTTGACAAATAAGGATTTGTTTTACGGTTAACCTTAGGTTTGGAAAAACGATCGTTAACGCGTTTATACGATAATACTATAGTAGATATTGCCTAGGAATGGGGATACCCTATAGTAACCGTAATGTTTTAGATAAAATATGTTGCTTGGGATTGTTCCAATACCGCCAAGGAATTGGGGCATAGGAAGAATACCAAAGGGTTTTCTACTAAGGAATTAGAGTCAACTAATCTTTAAAACCGGTAACGATTGAATTGAGCAGTGATTTCTGAAAAATAAGGATTAAGGTTATTACAAGGTTTTTTCATACACCATACTCTAGCATGCTTCTCATAACTGTCTAAACCTTTATTTTACTGCTTTTGCCTTTTGGCCTTTAAATTGTAAGAAACAAACCAAAACCCCTATGACTTTTTGTTCAATTGTATTATTTTAGAACTTGTGTTCATACATAGTCCGCGAGATCGATATTCGGGGAATTTCCCCTTATTACTACATCGATACAATTAGTACACTTGCTAATTTACCGGTCATGTTTTTAGTTTGATCGGTGGTTTTTACACATTATTTTACCGTTTATGTCAGTTAATCATTTGTTTTGTCTTGTCGCATTTTAGTTGTTTTTATTACATTTTACGCGTCGATTTGGTATTTTTACTGTTTCTAGGTTCAGGTATACAATAAAGGAGAAGCAGAGCAAAAACTGGGAAAAAATGGCAAGATTTCGAAAGAGTTTTGTTGTGAAATCTTTAGCAGTCTGCACGAAAATGATCATAACTGGAGTTCCGGAAATCCGTTTGAGGCGTTCTAAAAACCGCCGGAAAGCTAAGAGAGAGAGCTACGACTTTCGTGTTGGAGTCGAAGTCATATTCGAAACAGGGGTGCAACACGGGTGCCCGTGTTGTGTGACACGGCCCGTGTTGCAGGATTTGCTCAGAAAAGGCGATTTTTGGAGAAAAAACAGTGGCACAACACGGGTGCCCGTGTTGTGTGACACGGCCCGTGTTGTGACACCTGGGACTTGCAAATTTCACGCGAAAAATCTTCCAGGAAGCCAACACGGGCGCCCGTGTTGCAGGAAGCGCTTTTTTCCCTATTTTTCTTGTATTTTTTACTCTTGTGATCCCCGAGGGTATTGTGGGTATTTCTCTAGTGATTAGTTTGAATTGATACTATTTGATACATGTTTAGAGAAAGAATAAGGATTGAACTTTTGGAACGGAAAATAAATTGGAAGAGAAAGATTGGAGCGATCAAGGATTTGGGAAACTGAAGGTCCTCATGAGCGGAATCTATTGAAGATCAAGGCAACCAATTATCTTGTAATGTTTAGTCTTATTGTTGATTTTATCTTTATTATTATGAGTAGCTAAATCCCCCAATGCTAGGGGGTGTCCCTGAATTGACTCTGTAATAACCTTGTTTCCTTTGAATAATGGATTTCACTACTTTCTAATCATCGTTGTTATTGTATAATTTTCTTATGGCTTTTCTTATTTGACAAATAAGGATTTGTTTTACGGTTAACCTTAGGTTTTGAAAAACGATCGTTAACGCGTTTATACGATAATACTATAGTAGATATTGCCTAGGAATAGGGATACCCTATAGTAACCGTAATGTTTTAGATAAAATATGTTGTTTGGGATTGTTCCTATACTGCCAAGGAATTGGGGCATAGGAAGAATACCAAAGGGTTTTCTACTAAGGAATTAGAGTCAACTAATCTTTAAAACCGGTAACGATTGAATTGAGCAGTGATTTCTGAAAAATAATGATTAAGGTTATTACAAGGTTTTTCCATACACCATACTCTAGCATGCTTCTCATAACTGTCTAAACCTTTATTTTACTGCTTTTGCCTTTTGGCCTTTAAATTGTAAGAAACAAACCAAAACCCCTATGACTTTTTGTTCAATTGTATTATTTTAGAACTTGTGTTCATACGTAGTCCGCGAGATCGATATTCGGGGAATTTCCCCTTATTACTACATCGGTACAATTAGTACACTTGCTAATTTACCGGTCAACTTTTTAGTTTGATCGGTGGTTTTTACACGTTATTTTACCGTTTATGTCAGTTAATCATTTGTTTTGTCTTGTCGCATTTTAGTTGTTTTTATTACATTTTACGCGTCGATTTGGTATTTTTAATGTTTCTAGGTTCATGTATACAATAAAGGAGAAGCAGAGCAAAAACTGGGAAAAAATGGCAAGATTTCGAAAGAGTTTTGTTGTGAAATCTTTAGCAGTCTGCACGAAAATGATCATAACTGGAGTTCCGGGAATCCGTTTGAGGCGTTCTAAAAACCGCCGGAAAGCTAAGAGAGAGAGAGCTACGACTTTCAGGTTGGAGTCGAAGTCAGATTTGAAACAGGGGTGCAACACGGGTGCCCGTGTTGTGTGACACGGCCCGTGTTGCAGGATTTGCTCAAAAAAGGCGATTTTTGGAGAAAAAACTCTGGCACAACACGGGTGCCCGTGTTGTGTGACATGACCCGTGTTGTGACACCTGGGACTTCCAAATTTCACGCGAAAAATCTTCCAGGAAGCCAACACGGGCGCCCGTGTTGCAGGAAGCACTTTTTTCCCTATTTTTCTTGTATTTTTGACTCTTGTGATCCCCGAGGGTATTGTGGGTATTTCTCTAGTGATTAGTTTGAATTGATACTATTTGATACATGTTTAGAGAAAGAATAAGGATTGAACTTTTGGAACGGAAAATAAATTGGACGAGAAAGATTGGAGCGATCAAGGATTTGGGAAACTGAAGGTCCTCATGAGCGGAAGCTATTGAAGATCAAGGCAACCAATTATCTTGTAATGTTTAGTCTTATTGTTGATTTTATCTTTATTATTATGAGTAGCTAAACCCCCCAATGCTAGGGGGTGTCCCTGAATTGACTCTGTAATAACCTTGTTTCCTTTGAATAATGGATTTCACTACTTTCTAATCATCGTTGTTATTGTATAATTTTCTTATGGCTTTTCTTATTTGACAAATAAGGATTTGTTTTACGGTTAACCTTAGGTTTGGAAAAACGATCGTTAACGCGTTTATACGATAATACTATAGTAGATATTGCCTAGGAATGGGGATACCCTATAGTAACCGTAATGTTTTAGATAAAATATGTTGCTTGGGATTGTTCCTATACCGCCAAGGAATTGGGGCATAGGAAGAATACCTAAGGGTTTTCTACTAAGGAATTAGAGTCAACTAATCTTTAAAACCGGTAACGATTGAATTGAGCAGTGATTTCTGAAAAATAAGGATTAAGGTTATTACAAGGTTTTTTCATACACCATACTCTAGCATGCTTCTCATAACTGTCTAAACCTTTATTTTACTGCTTTTGCCTTTTGGCCTTTAAATTGTAAGAAACAAACCAAAACCCCTATGACTTTTTGTTCAATTGTATTATTTTAGAACTTGTGTTCATACGTAGTCCGCGAGATCGATATTCGGGGAATTTCCCCTTATTACTACATCGATACAATTAGTACACTTGCTAATTTACCGGTCAAGTTTTTAGTTTGATCGGTGGTTTTTACACGTTATTTTACCGTTTATGTCAGTTAATCATTTGTTTTGTCTTGTCGCATTTTAGTTGTTTTTATTACATTTTACGCGTCGATTTGGTATTTTTACTGTTTTTAGGTTCAGGTATACAATAAAGGAGAAGCAGAGCAAAAACTGGGAAAAAATGACAAGATTTCGAAAGAGTTTTGTTGTGAAATCTTTAGCAGTCTGCACGAAAATGATCATAACTGGAGTTCCGGGAATCCGTTTGAGGCGTTCTAAAAACCGCCGGAAAGCTAAGAGAGAGAGCTACGACTTTCGGGTTGGAGTCGAAGTCAGATTTGAAACAGGGGTGCAACACGGGTGCCCTTGTTGTGTGACACGGCCCGTGTTGCAGGATTTGCTCAGAAAAGGCTATTTTTGGAGAAAAAACTGTGGCACAACACGGGTGCCCGTGTTGTGTGACACGGCCCGTGTTGTGACACCTGGGACTTGCAAATTTCACGCGAAAAGTCTTCCAGGAAGCCAACACGGGCGCCCGTGTTGCCTGACACGGTTGCAGGAAGCGCTTTTTTCCCTATTTTTCTTGTATTTTTGACTCTTGTGATCCCCGAGGGTATTGTGGGTATTTCTCTAGTGATTAGTTTGAATTGATACTATTTGATACATGTTTAGAGAAAGAATAAGGATTGAACTTTTGGAACGGAAAATAAATTAGACGAGAAAGATTGGAGCGATCAAGGATTTGGGAAACTGAAGGTCCTCATGAGCGGAAGCTATTGAAGATCAAGGCAACCAATTATCTTGTAATGTTTAGTCTTATTGTTGATTTTATCTTTATTATTATGAGTAGCTAAACCCCCCAATGCTAGGGAGTGTCCCTGAATTGACTCTGTAATAACCTTGTTTCCTTTGAATAATGGATTTCACTACTTTCTAATCATCGTTGTTATTGTATAATTTTCTTATGTCTTTTCTTATTTGACAAATAAGGATTTGTTTTACGGTTAACCTTAGGTTTGGAAAAACGATCGTTAACGCGTTTATACGATAATACTATAGTAGATATTGCCTAGGAATGAGGATACCCTATAGTAACCGTAATATTTTAGATAAAATATGTTGCTTGGGATTGTTCTTATACCACCAAGGAATTGGGGCATAGGAAGAATACCAAAGGGTTTTCTACTAAGGAATTAGAGTCAACTAATCTTTAAAACCGGTAACGATTGAATTGAGCAGTGATTTCTAAAAAATAAGGATTAAGGTTATTACAAGGTTTTTTCATACACCATACTCTAGCATGCTTCTCATAACTGTCTAAACCTTTATTTTACTGCTTTTTCCTTTTGGCCTTTAAATTGTAAGAAATAAACCAAAACCCCTATGACTTTTTGTTCAATTGTATTATTTTAGAACTTGTGTTCATACGCAGTCCGCGAGATCGATATTTGGGGAATTTCCCCTTATTACTACATCGGTACAATTAGTACACTTGCTAATTTACCGGTCAAGTTTTTGGCGTCGTTGCCAGGGACTGCCAAATTAACATTGTTTTTAGAATCCAAAAGAAATTTTGTTGCTCTGCGACTAAAATTTTATTGTTTACTGCATAACTTTTATCCGCTTGTATTATCTAACGCTTGTCTAATTGTGTATGCGAGGTCAGGCCTCAGCTAAATATTCTTTTGATATAGAACCAGAACGAGCATTACACGAAAGACAGAGATTAGCTAAAGTTAAAAGACTGGAAGAAATAGAGGAAATTATATCTGTGCAGAGCGACTCCGAAGAGAGAGAGAGAGAGAGACAACACCTGAAACTGTTCAAATGGCTGGAAATCCACTCAGCCTGAAAGACTGCTAGGAGACTATGGAGGGGCCAATGCTCAACCAAACCGGATGACCATTGTGAATCAACCGGTGAATGTTGCGCATTTTTAGCTACACCCTTCCACCATCCGTCAGTTGGAGAGCAAGCCGTTCGCCGGAAGAATCAACGAAGATGCAAATAAACATCTTCAGAGATTCCTCACAACTACCACCTCGGTGAAAATAGAAGGACATTCCGAAGAGGCCAAGAGATTAGTTATGTTCCCGTTCTCACTCACTGATGATGCGGAAGAATGGTTTTACTCGCTTCCCGCTGGGAGTATCACAACATGGCAAGAGATGGAAACTGCGTTCCTGAATGAGTATTTCCCTGCCTCAGTGTTCATCCGAAAAAGATATGACATTGTCAACTTCAAGCAAAAAGAAGGAGAATCCTTAGGGGATGCATATAAGCGGTTTAAGAGGTGTCTTACAGCATGTCCTACTCATAACATGGACGCCACTGAGCAGATGCAAAACTTTGTGAATGGATTACGACTCAAAATGAAACAGCTCATAGATACTGTTGTCGGTGGCTCAACCAACTTCTCAATGACCACAGGTATCAGAAGGATCATAGAAGCAATCGCCGCTAACGAGCACCTTGAGTTGTATGATCGCACGGTTAACCAACCGGAAGGTAAGATTGATCTGAAGCTGGCAGACCAGGTTGTTAAAATGGAGGATCAGATCACCGCTGAGGTAGAGAGAAGGTTAAAGAAAATGAATGTTGAAACTCAGGTAGTGGCACAGGTTGAGCCAGTTCAAGCAGCACCTTGTGAAATATGCGGTGGACCATACTTTACAATGCATTGTGTAGCAACTCAAGAGCAAGTGGAACAGATTAATATGTTGAGGCAGAACAATCCTTACGCCAACACATATAATCCTGGTTGGAAAAATCACCCAAACTTTTCATGGAAAGATCAACAAGGAAATGTACAAAAACTTGTTCAAGGCCAACAACCGTATCAACCTCAGCCACAGCAGTACCAGCAGACACCGTACCAACCTCAATATCAACCACAAGCGCCTCGAAAAGCTGATTGGGAAGTGGCCATCGAGAAAATGGCCGCCCAAAGTTCTCAATTTCAAGAAGAGACAAGGAGTAACTTCAGGAATGCTGGAGCATCCATAAAGAATCTTGAAGTACAAATGAGTCAAATTGCCCAACAACTAGCAAGTTCACAAGCGCCGGGTACACTTCCAAGTGCCACAGTACCAAATCCGAAGGATCACCACCAAATTAAGGCGGTAGTAACAAGAAGTGGAAAAGCCAAGGAAGTAGGAGAAGAGGAAATAGAACTAAATGATCAGATGATTGAAGTGGAGCTGGAAATTAAAGAGAATGAAATAGTCGAGGAAGAAGTGGTGACACCGGTACCGGTAACTAAAGAAAAAGTGGTAGAACTGAAACCGGTGATCAAGCTGCCATACCCCTCAAGAAATAAAAAGAAAGGACAGCAAGAGAAGAATTTCGAGAAGTTCATGGAGCTGTTTAAAAAGTTGGAGCTAAACATTTCGTTGTTGGAGGCACTAGAACAAATGCCCACCTATGTAAAATTCATGAAGGACATCATTGCTAAGAAGCGGACTAGTGAGTCAGAACCTGTTATTCTAACGGAAACTTGTAGTGCTATTTTGCAGGGTCTGAAGATTCCGGTCAAGAAGAAAGACAGTGGAGTTGTTACTATCCCATGCACTATTGGCGATAGGTCATTCAACAGAGCTTTAATTGATTTGGGAGCAAGTATTAGCCTCATGCCCTTGTCCATCTACAAAAAGTTGGATATCGGTGCGGTTCAAGACACTCGGATGACCCTCCAGTTTGCTGATCATTCAGTTAAGCGGCCATATGGAGTGGTTCAAGATGTACTAGTTAAGGTAGATAAATTTGTGTTTCCGGTTGATTTTGTGATCCTAGAGATGCTGGAAGATGAAGAAATGTCGTTAATTTTGGGCCGACCATTCTTGGAAACCGGGAGAGTCATGATAGATATGGAAGGCGGCACCCTGACCTTGAAAGTATATGACGAGGAGTTAAAAATTGATGTTAGTAATACCATGAAGCATAAACAGGATCGTGGCACCAGTAGCAACATACAAGTGCTGTAACAAGTCGTAGAGAGCGAACATTTGGAGAGTGTGACCCAACTACCCCTGGAGAGAGTGCTAAGCATGTCAATCTTTAAGGAAGACAAAGAAGTAGATGAGAATGACAGAGAGGTAGTCGAAATGTTGGACACTCGACCATTCCAAAGGGGATCCCGACCACACCGATGGGAGGACTTACAGCAACCTATAGCGCTGAAGGGTAATGACGAAAAGCCTAAAGGTTCGGAATTGAAACAACTGTTGGAAAATCTCAAATATGTTTTTCTAGACACCGAGGAAAAGTGTCCCGCCATTATCAGCTCTAGTTTGAAAAGTGTCCAAGAGAAACAACTGATTGGGGTTCTTAGAAAATTTAAGAGTGCTATTGGTTGGAAAATCGAAGACTTAAAGGGTATAAGTCCTACAGTTTGCATGCACAAAATCCTTATGGAGAAGGACCATAAACCGGTTGTGCAGCCCCAGCAAAGACTGAACCCCGTTATGAAGGAAGTCGTAAGAAAGGAAGTGGTGAAATTATTGGATGCTGGACTTATCTACCCTATATCAGACAGTTCATGGGTGAGCCCTGTTCACGTGGTGCCCAAGAAAGGAGGTACAACTGTGGTGACTAATGACAAGAATGAGTTGATTCCTACACGTACAGTCATTGGTTGGAGGGTATGCATTGATTATAGGAGACTTAATTTAGCCACCAGAAAAGATCACTTTCCGTTGCCCTTTATTGATCAGATGTTAGAAAGATTGGCTGGTCACGATTACTATTGTTTTCTAGATGGATACTCCGCATACAACCAAATCGCGGTTGCGCCAGAGGATCAAGAGAAGACAGCTTTCACATGCCCGTACGGAGTTTTTGCTTATAGGAGGATGCCATTCGGGCTATGTAATGCCCCAACCACATTTCAAAGATGCATGACTTCTATTTTTGCGGATATGCTTGAGAAACATATGGAAGTCTTCATGGATGATTTTTCGGTTTTTGGGTCATCATTTGATAATTGTTTAACTAACCCGTCACTTGTTTTTCAGAGATGTCAGGAAAGTAACTTGATCCTAAATTGGGAAAAATGTCATTTCATGGTAAGAGAGGGCATTGTCCTTGGTCACAAAATCTCACACAAAGGGATCGAAGTTGATCAAGCAAAAGTGGAAGTAATATCCAAGTTACCACCACCCGTGAACGAGAAAGGTATCCGAAGCTTCTTGGGTCACGCAGGGTTCTACCGCAGGTTCATAAGAGACTTCTCCAAGATAGCTAAACCGTTGACGTCCTTGTTAGTCAAGGACACGGCGTTTGTGTTCAATAAGGAATGTGCTGACGCATTTGAGAACCTGAAAAATAAGTTAGTGTCAGCACCAATTGTGATAGCCCCAGACTGGTCGCTGCCGTTTGAGATCATGTGTGACGCCAGTGACATCGCAGTAGGGGTTGTATTGGGGCAGCGGAAAGAGAAGCTTTTGCATGTTATTTACTATGCGAGTCACGTTTTGAACCCGGCACAGATGAATTACGCAACTACCGAGAAGGAGTTGCTAGCGGTGGTGTATGCCTTTGACAAATTTAGGCAATATCTGTTGGGTTCTAAAGTGATTGTTTATACTGACCATGCTGCGTTAAAATATCTTTTTGCTAAACAGGAGTCAAAGCCCAGGCTGTTGAGATGGATCCTTCTTCTCCAAGAATTCGATGTGGAGATTCGGGATAAGAGAGGATGTGAAAATACTGTAGTTGATCACCTCTCGCGAATGTCACCGATTGAAGAAAACGAGGAAAAGCGCCCGATAAAGGATAAGTTTGCTGATGAACACATCCTAGTTATTCATGGTGTTCCTTGGTTTGCGGATTACGCCAACTATTTAGTCGGGGGTCTCATACCCGACGATTTTGATTCTAACAAACGGAAAAAGTTTGTTCATGACTGCAGATTCTACTTATGGGATGACCCGTTTCTTTACAAGAAAGGGGTGGATGGACTGATTAGACGATGCGTTCCGGAAAACGAGCAAAGGAAGGTGCTCGAAGCATGTCATAATTCAGATTATGGAGGGCATTTCAGTGGCGACCGCACCGCAGCAAAAGTCCTCCAATCGGGGTTGTATTGGCCGTCTTTGTTCAAGGATGCTCAGAACGTAGTTAAGGAATGCGACATATGTCAACGGACTGGAAATATCTCGAAAAGAAACCAGATGTCGCTGAATTCCATGTTAGAAGTAGAGTTGTTTGATGTTTGGGGGATTGATTTTATGAGACCATTCCCACCATCATTTGGAAAACACTATATACTGGTAGCAGTTGACTATGTTTTGAAATGGGTAGAAGTAGTGGCACTACCAACAAATGATGCTAAAGTAGTGGTCAGTGTCGCTTGCGCGAAAATAAGGTGCCGGCATGACAGGAGAGTCGCCACCTTTCTTTATTTATCCCTCAGAGCGGGAAAGGAAACGATCGGAAAAACCTGACGAAAAAGGGTAAGACAAGGTCATCGCAACCATTGTCTGGGTTCGGGAGTCGGTTACGCAAGGGGAAGGTATTAGCACCCCTCACGTCCGTCGTACTCGACGGGATCCACGCTTGGTGTTTATAAGGAAAAGGGTGTGTTTATCTATCTACCTATCAAGGCTGGCTGAAAAAGAAAAGAAAAATGACTCGGCAAAGCGTCGCACTTTATGCCTACGTATTCTCATCAGAGAATGAGAAATCAGAGTCAACGTAGTTCGGCCTACGAAGGATTGTGGGGAAAGGTAGCTCGCCAAGACTTCGCCATCTTGTGCCTACGTACTCTCAACAGGCATGAGAGATCAGAGCTCACGTAGTTCGGGAAACTACGGGTTATCTCCTGAAAGAAGTGTTTTTTATTGTATTTGCGATTTCAACCGCACTAGAGACTATGACCTGAGAGTGAATGCGTCGCATGTCACCCGAAGGGTACCATACTAAACATCCAATCTCAGATAGCTTAAGGCTCGTAACGTACGAAGGAAATCATTCATGATTACTGTATCTTAAACTGCTTTGAGATGAGAAGAGAACAGGCCCAACTAGGAGGGAGACTATCAAGTCCTACTGTTATCATGCCATGGATTCATCCTATGGTTGAGGTTTGAAACAGGGAACTCCTAGAAATTATCATGTATAGGTTTCAACCTAAAGTTCTATCATCACTTCCTTATCAAAGGAAGTGAGATTCCTAGGGGATCATGTGAATGATAAACAGAAACAGATAAAGCATCAGCTTAAACAGTAAACAGTAAACGACTGTAAAATGCATGCAATGCAAGTGAGGGAGGAAATGTGTGTGGGGCTTCAGCCTCCACAAGCTCGTCTCAACCTCAAGCCAGTCATGAAGTAACAGTAATCATACTGAAAAATACACCATGCTATCAAGCAATAAACAGTAAACTGCAATCATACAGATAAAAGAAATGAAATGCCATCAGGCAAACAAACCACCTGCTTAAGAAAGAAAGAATCTACATCTAATCTCTAGTCCTAACCCTAACAAAATCCTAATCAGAAGAAAGCAAAGCCCTAAAGCAAAGCCCTACACCAGAGAAATCAATCCCAATCTTCGAGCTTCAAAACAAGCCTACCAAAGAAAGGGAGCTAAGTAGGCAGGCTCATAGTGTCTTCCTCAGGAAAGCACTAGGAGGCTTGTACTCAGGAATCATATCTTATGTGGCTCAACCACTGTGATCAGTTTACATTCCTCCTCAGGAGAAACTAAACTCACATGAAGGCTCCAACATCACTGGATATTTGAGAAATCCTACCTGAACTAGTGGAACTAAGTGAATAGACCCATAGGACCTTCCTCAGGAAAGTACTAGGAGGCTTCCACTTAGGAATTGTATCCTATGTGGTTCAACAACTGTGATCAGTTTACATTCCTCCTCAGGAGAAATTAAACTCACAAGTTGGCTCCAACATCATTGGATACTTAAGAAATCCTAGATGAACTAATGGAACTAAGTGAATAGACCCATAGGACCTTCCTCAGGAAAGTACTAGGAGACTTCCACTTAGGAATTGTATCCCATGTGGCTCAACAACATGTGATCAGTTTACATTCCTCCTCAGGAGAAATTAAACTCACAAGTTGGCTCCAACATCATTGGATACTTAAGAAAGAGGTGAGAAGAAAGAATGAAAGTCATTCATAGTGCCTTCCTCAGGAAAGTACTATGAACTTCCTTCAAACTCCAGGATCTCAAACCTCACAGACAGGGAATAATCCAAGCTCTGGGTCTCTGAGTCTTGATCTACAATCTTCTCCTCCATCATGCTCTTCAGCAAGCTCCTCAAAACAAACTAAGCCTCACAACAAATTCCCCAAAATAAACCCCAGAGATGAACAGATAACCACAAAACAGTCAAAACCATCAGTCAACTTCAGAAAATACCTAAAAATACTAAAACAAGAGGGAAAATTCTATCAATTATTCACAAAGGTCTACAACATCTACCCCTAACATCCACATATGCCCATCCCCAAAAATCAAGACAAAACTCTCTAAAGAAAATGAATTACCTTACCTATGCATAACATAAACCCTAATTAGGATACCCTAATGCTAACCTAATTAATCTAATCAAGTTTTAATCTAAAAATCAAGAATTAAATCCTATGGGAAACTATGATTCAATATCTAATCACACCAAAAAGAATGAATTAAAAATCATAAGAGAAAGTCTTAAAAGAAATTCTACAAAATTGGATATCAAACTAAACCTATTTAAAAGCTATTTAAAAGAAAAGTATACTAAAAATATTAAAAGAAAATAAAATGAGAATTTTATTTATTTAATATTTTCTAGACATGATTATGAACATATGAAAAAAACAAGTATTAAAAAATATTCACTTTTCTATTTTCTATGAATTTTTTAAATGCAAGAATATAAATGGAATTAAAAAAAAATAAAAGAAATCAATTAAGGGGAGGGGGTGTGAAAAGCAGGGCGCCCTAGTTATTTCGCTTATGGGCCAAGCTCTGGGGGTGCAGATAGAAACTGGGTTAAGCCCAGGCGCGCTTCAGAAAAACAATGAAAAATTAAAAGAAAAATGATGAGCCAACGGTGCAAATAGCATCAAAATGTAGTTGAAAAACTGATTGGGCCGCTGGTGGGGGTGTAGGTATCAATGCTTAGCTGAGGCCCACGCGCTGGCTTTAATGAAACGATGCGTTTCATACGCATCAGACTCCCTCCATTTTCAACTTTGAATTAGGGCCGTTGGATGGGATGAAAGGGTCAAATGAAACAGAAAGATCCAACGGATATCCACTCATCTTCTACCTTGCATCTAGGGTTTGGTCTGAAACCAGAATGCATGCACCAACCTTCTTCACGCCCGTGCTCTCTCATCTCTCAATGAAAACAACAAATCCAAAGACCAAAGTTGCTCCTCTTCTCTCCAAGAATACGATGGTGTCGATAATTCTCACTAAAACCTCCTATATCCTCCAAACAGAATGCATGAAGGTTAGGGTTCCATCATTTTCTCTGTGATCAACTTGGTTAAAGCTCGAATCTGATGGTATGATCCTGTTCTTGGCCTTGCCCTAATCAATCTAAACTGTACCATATCCATTAATACCCTATATATAACCTGTTCTTGAAACTCAAAGAAGTGGCACCCTGCCATGAAACTCCCTGGATCCTCCTCTAATCCTCAGAACTTAAGCAGCTAACCTAGTAGGTTAATTCTACACATAGAAACTTGATTGAATGCGCATAAATAATGAGATATGGGAAGAATCACCAACCTGCCAAGTGATGATGGTGAGTGATTCTAGAGATGAATTCAGAGCTTGCAACCTTCCATGATTAATCTTTAATGGCAGATAAGAGTTCTGTTTGCACTATCTTGGATGATTGCAGCCTGTGGTGAGCAACTCGAGCCTTGCTTGACTTTGAAGAAAGCTTTGAACACCTCACTCTTTCTCTCCCTTTCTCCACTGAATTCTTCAACCTGGACCAACCCCTTACTCATCATGATTCACTTGTTATATAACAATCCATGGAATCAACTAGAAGCTTCTAGAATCCACTAGAAGGTGATGAAAATCTCATGACATGACATATTGGTTATCTCATATCTCATATGTTTAGCCTTGCAATTTTGTGCCAAAATCTCCCCTTGTGAGATATTGAGGTGGAGTGTACAAAAAATCAGCTCATGCTTGCCTTGTGTGAAGATTTCTCAAGTTGCCTTAAGATGCAAGTTACAATATTACAAAGCAACCTCCACTTTTGAGCTTCAAATCAAAATTCTGTTTAAACCAAAGTTTTTAGAATGTCATTTACATTCAAAATGGTATATTGGATGACCTATTTTGGACTCCTAAATCTCCCAAACCAAATTTCAACTTGACTTGAATTAACTTATAAGCCCTTTTTTAGTTCAAATTTACCAAACTTTATCATTTCATGCTATGAGCTTTTCCAACAATTCATGACCTCTTTTCTAGGCTTAAAATGCCATTTTGAACAACTTTCATGTTTTGAGTTTTTTCATTTGAGGCTTGGAAATAGGAGATATGGCCTTTGCTTAAAATGACCTATAACTGCCAAATGACCAAAATACCCCTGTCTTGTTCAAACCATAAGTTGAGTTCCACAAATCCTATCAAGGACTTCTAGTACTCTATAGAAATCTAAGAAGATTATCTTCAACATTCATGTTGACCAATAAATCATAGGAATCATCCTACTAGGGAAAAAGTTGTCTGCAAGTTGGGTGACTTTCAAGGACCCAGATTCACACACCTCAGCTGACCTGTAATTTGTCAAAACCATAACTTGAGCTCTGCAACTCCTATCAAGGACTTCCACCACTCAAATTAAAGCTAAGAACAAGCTCTACAACATTCATGTTATGGGGAAGATGAGATATCAATCACATCTTAAGCTAAAACTGCCTGGAAGATAGGGATCAAATTAGGGTTTTTCACTGACAATCCTTAGAAACCCTAACTCAAAACTTCTCAAACTCTTCAATCATGATAAGTTGGTCTAGGAATCATCTTTATAACATCTCTATGCATCATTACATGATCTCATGGCCCTTGGATTAGGTCTCAACCTTCTCCAAATTTTCAGTTATCCTAGGGTTGACCCAGTCAAACCCTAATTCTACCATTCATGGTTGAATCTTCTGAATTCTTGCACAATGACTTCTCTGGGCTTTATGATGGCTATCAAGACATCTCATAAACTTTCTCAAAGCTTCAAGTTCATCCTCAAGGTCTCAGAATCGTCTGAGGAGCACCCACTATTCTCAAGCTGGGAGACACACAACTCTGGTTTCAACCAATTTCTCTGAGGATCTCTTGAACTTTCTAATGAAGGTATCAACTTTCAAACACTTGATGGATAAATAAATGTTGGTCAAATTTTGGGGCGCAACAGTCAGGTTTCTGAAGGAGAACATATTTTCGCGGTTTGGAGTACCAAGGGCCCTTATAAGTGATGAAGGAACTCACTTCCTAAACCATCTCATGGAAAAGTTACTCCTTAAGTATAATGTGAAGCACAAAATATCTACTCCGTACCATCCTCAAACCAACGGGCAAGCCGAGGTGTCAAATCGACAACTCAAACAGATATTGGAGAAAACAGTGCGTGCATCCCGTAAGGACTGGGCAGTAAAGCTGGACGACGCTCTCTAGGCGTATCGCACTGCATACAAAACACCCATTGGTATGTCACCTTACCAACTGGTCTATGGTAAAGCTTGCCATCTGCCTCTAGAGTTAGAACACAAGGCATTATGGGCATCAAAAGTCCTTAACCTAGACCTCACTAGAGCAGGGGAGTCTAGAACCCTCCAACTCCATGAGCTAGAGGAATTCAGGAACCGGGCATATGAGAATGCAAAAATGTACAAAGATCAAGCACAGAAATGGCATAATCGACGTATTCAAAAGAAAGACTTTCGGGAAGGACAATTAGTACTGTTGTACAACTCCCGACTGAAACTCTTTCCGGGAAAGCTTAAATCAAAATGGTCGGGACCATTTGTAGTACATAAGACGTTTCCGCACGGAGCAGTCGAGCTGAAAAATCCAGCAAATGGAGACATTTTTAAAGTAAATGGTCAGCGTCTGAAACCTTACTACGAGGGACAGCAGAAAGATCGAAACGATGTCGTTCATCTCACATGATACGATGACGGACCGTCGAGCCAGGCGACGTAAAACGAAGCGCTTCGTGGGAGGCAACCCACGTATTTCACATTCACGCTTTCATTTTGTTTTTGTTTTAACAGGTTTTGATCAACTCGCAGTTCATCGGTGAAAGAAGAATGTCGGAGACCAGAGGAGAGGAAAAAGTTGAAAAACAGCACCCTGACACGGGTGGTCGTGTTACACAACACGGACCGTGTCAGGCCTAGCATGACAGAGATGAAAAATTTGGGGAAAATGTGGAGTCAGTGGAGCAACACGGGTGCCCGTGTTGTGCAACACGGCCCGTGTTGCAGGTGCGTGGCCTTGAAAAAAAATATATTACAGGAGGAGCAACACGGGTGCCCGTGTTGTACAACACTGCCCGTGTTGCAAGGCGCGCTCTGAATTTTAATTTTTTTACCCCGTGGGACCCACCATTTTAACCCCCACTTATCATTACCAACCACACATTTCATATCCTTTTTCATCTTCATCCTTCTTCTCCCTCACAAAACCCTTAACCTCCATAACCCTCTCTCCACAAAAGCTTCATTATCTACCACACCCACTCATCAGAAACACTTCCGTCCTCCACAAAAAACATTATACTCATCATTGTGCTTAATTCTACGGTTGCGTTTTTCACTAACAGTGATTTCGAAATTTTTCAAACCCTCTGTGTTGTTTGTGTTTTGCAGGTTAAGAATGCCTCCTCGTAGAGACACAGGAAAAGCAGTGGCGGAAACTTCGCGCCCCAGAAAGAGAGCACACCGGATGGCGAATCCTCACGGCATACTCTTTGAAGACCCGGATCATCAGAAGAAGTACTCTAACATCATCAAGCGTAAGCTCGCGCCCACAAGGTATATCTGTAACACTACGCTTGATAATCTAGGGCTGAGAGTAGAGGTCCATAGGATGTTTCACACTCTGGGTATGCTAGAATTTATACAATTGGAAGCGCCGACTTATGAGCGCATAACTGTTGAATTCTTGAGTACGTTAGAATTTCAGTTGAAGCACAGGTGGACAGGTGTGGAGGAGGAATATTATGGTACACTGAGGTTTAGGTTATTTGATACTGACCATAGCCGAATTGGGAGATATTCTGAAGTTCCCCAATTTTGGACCCGGAGCCCCTCCGGGAAATTTTAGTGCAGGGGACTTCTGGAAGGCTATTACAGGCAGAACTGATTATGTCGCGAAAGCGGCAAAAGCCTCGTGTATCCATAACCCTTGTTTCAGGTACGCTCAAAAGGGATTGACATATACACTATTCAGCAGGGGTGACAGCACAAGAGTGGTGACTCAGAGGGAGTTGTACTTCATGTACGGCATGTCAAATCAAGAACTCATTAATGTAGCGGCCTTTGCAGCTGATCACCTGAAGAGGGTTGCGAATGCACCTTCAGGCGAAATAAGTGTAGGCGGTATGATTACTCAAATCGCAAATCACTTTGGCCACGGTGCTCTCTTGAGAGAGGAACCCACTGTTGCAGGTAAGACAAAAATAGATCTTGCCACATTGACTGCCCAAGGTATGATTCGAGTCTTTGATAATTACTACTCCTTGGTAAGCCGAAACAGTCATCTCCTTGCTTTACCTGCCCCTGACTTTATTAGTATTCAAAATGTGAATAACTGGCTATATGAGAGCCCCATGCAGGATGAAGAAGACCAATTTTATGATGGTACAGGTGCAGAATTCTTTGAGGATGAAGGCGATCAGGTAGAAGAAGCGCCTATACCGCCTACTCGAGTCTCACCCCATCAGGAATCCGGCTCAGGCTCTTGGAGCTTATCTAAAAAAGAATGGGATTGGATGGAGAATGAGATGTGTCATCTCTGAAGTGAGCAGACGAGGCAAGGCGAGGAGCAGACAAGACAAGGGAACGAACAAATCCGACAAGGCAGGTTGATCGGTGAGATGCATGAATGGATGTGGCAGATGATGCTGCGCGACCAACCTCCGCAACCATGAACTCTGTGAGTCCTCTACTACTAGTGTTCCAACAGTGAGGACACTGTTGAATTCTAGTGTGGGGGTATTTTATTTGTGTTTTTATGTTATTTGTTTATGTTATTTGTGTGTTTTCAATTCTGTTTTAGTTATTTGTTTATTTAATTTCCAGTGTTAGTTTGAGAACATGATAGCGATCCACAGGAAGACCCCCCTGACATTGAGCTAATAAAATTAATAACATTGTTGGTTTGGGAACTGTTTAGTGAAGATGTTAAGTGAGGTGATGAGAAAGTATATAGAATACTCAGAAAAGAACCGTGAGGATGAAATCGGAATAATCTTGAGAGATAGGTAAAAGGCCAACACCCTGGGTTTCCCAAATAGGAACGAGTTCGACGTGTAGATTTGTACCATAGTGCTTTGATCTGAGAAGTACCCCTGAGTAGTTTATTTTGACAATCAGGTTTCGTCAAAAATAATCGTGTGTGCAAGGGTAATGAAAAATATTGAGCTAAGGCACAGGAAAAAAAACCAACAAAAAGGGGCAATTAGGCGACTAATCCTTCTAAGTTGGGTAACCCTCACCCGGTTATTCAGCCCAACGGCGGTCGAACCTGAAAGCCATTCAAAAAGAATAACAGTGCCAGAAAAAGAAAAATATCATTGATAAATCTTGTGCACACGAGGAAAATCATAAAAGCCGTATAGTGATTGTCCGAATGAAAGGGAGGAAAATCGAAAAAGAAGACTTAAGTACAAAGCATAGTCGGAGAGGTTACCCATAGGGAGACTGAGGTCTGTGGTTTACCGCAGTCTAGTGTTTGCATGTTACCTGTTTTGAGGGAAAAGCCGAGATTAATCCTAGGGGACTTGGAATGAGAAGTTCAAGTATGAGTATTATCACCGTAACTCACAATTCTATGGACGGTTCCGTTACGAAAAAAGATATTAAGTTCGGTTTGGTGAGCTTTTTGCTTGAGGACAAACAAAAGTTCAAGTTCGGGGGAGTTTGATCGGTGGATTTCAATTGTGTTTTCAAATGCTGTTTGTGGTTAATTTCGCAATGTTTTTATCTGTTTTTCGAAGCTTTAGTTGTTATTATCTGCATTACTCGTAGTTGTGTGTCTTCGAGTCTTATTTTTAAGTTTATATTACTTCTCCCGCTGGTGCGTTTGATTTGGTTTCTTTTAGTGTGTTTTTGGCAGGAATGGATAGCACGACAATCGCACCGCATTCGGAGGCAAAGAAAAGTCGGAAAAGGGAAGTCAGAGCTACAACACGGGTACCCGTGTTACACAACACGGCCCGTGTCATGGAGGACACGGTTGGCAGACACGGGTAGACCAAAGCAGAAGAAAAGAAGACTCAGACTTACAACACGGGTGCCCGTGTCATGCAACACGACCCGTGTTGCAGCCCTTGAAGATGAGACACGCCCTGAAGAAGTCAGCAGCCTGACACGGCCACCCGTGTTGCACAACACAGCCCGTGTCAGGGCCACTGAAAGTGAAATTTTTCTGTTTTCTGATTTTTGCTGTCAGACCTATTTCGAAGGGCATTTGAGACATTTCGCGATGTAATTTAAATTTAGATATAAGAGGCACATTTTAGAAAGTAGGGGACACTTTTGAACTGATATTAGGATTGACAACTGAGAGGAGAGTTCGGCTGGAAACAGAGGATCGATCAAAAGCGGAAGCAATTGATGATCCAAGGATTTCAACTTGCATTGTAATGATCTTCTCCTTTTCATTTCTAATTGCTTTTATGTTTACCAAGAACATGAGCAGCTAAACCCCAAGTTGTTAGGGGTTGGTCCTAAGTGCGATGTAATGACTTTTGTTTAATGATTCTATGAGAACTATGTTATTACCTTTATATATTTTATTTTGCATTAATCTTAATCGTATTCATATTGGAAAGTAGAATTCGAATCGTGCTTAGGCTTTAGTCTGGAAAGTCAACCTAACACTTTTGCAAAATAGTATCACGGTCGATATTGCTTAGGAATGAGGATATCCCGTATCACGTATTTTATGGTCGGAACTATTGCTTGATGCTTTTCATGGACACTGAGGAATTAGTGTACAGGAAAATCATCAAAGGGTTTTTATTAAGGAATTAAGACAACTAAAGTGGCCAACTAATAAATTAAGGTTAATAACTAGTATAGCAGAATAATCATACAGGGTCTTTACTCGCATTGTCTCCACTCCCCTAACACTGTTCTTAGATTGATTCATAAGTCCTTATTTACTTGCTACCAAACAAACCACTAGACCTTTTGTTCAATTGAATCCTAAAAATTCCGTTAATTACTACGCAGTCCTCGAGATCGATACTTGGGATTTTTCCCTTATTACTACAATTGGTAAAAATAGTACACTTGCTATTTTCCCGATCATTACCCATTGAACCTAAGTCTTGGGATCTCCAGTCATTTAGGTCGGGTTACCATCATGAGTAACAAATTGCTTTATAAGCATTAGTCCCATCTTTTTGGAAGTATTATGGACTTTCTCTCTAGCTAATCCTTTTGTCAAAGGATCTGTTAAGTTCTCATCAGTGCGTACATGATCCACTCTCACAGCTCCTTTAGAGATACAGTTTCTAACAGTGCTATGTTTTCTTCTAATTTGACGTCTTTTACCATTATAATAACGGTTCTCAACTTTTGCAATAGCCGCGGTACTATCGCAGTGGATCAACACAGCTTGTATAGGTTTTTCCCATACAGGAATCTCAGCTAGCAAGCATCTTAACCAACTTGCTTCTTCACTAGCTGTAGCTAATGCTATCATCTCAGACTCCATTGTGGACTGTGCCAGAATGGTCTGCTTCTTTGATTTCCAAGATACAGCTCCTCCGGCTATACTAAATATATAACCACTAGTAGCTTTGGAATCATCCGATAAGGTGTTCCAATCTGCATCACTATACCCTTCTAGTACAGCAGGAAATTTTTGATAGTGTAGGCCGAGGTCCATAATCCTTTTAAGGTACCTCATTACTCGCTCAATAGCTTGCCAATGTTCGTTACTCGGCCTACTTGTAAATCTGCACAACAATCCTACGACATATGCAATGTCGGGTCTAGTACAATCAGTGGCATACCTAAGACTGCCAATGATGCTCACATATTCTGCTTGTTTGACACTTTCTCCAGTGTTCTTAAACAGTTTCACACTTGGATCATACAGAGTGCATGCAGGTTTATAATCAAAGTATTTATATTTCTTTAAGATCTTCTCCATATAGTGAGATTGATCCAAAGAAATTCCTTGGTCGGATCTCGTGATCTTGATACCCAGGATCACGCTTGCTTCTTCGAGGTCTTTCATATCAAAGTTATTGCATAACAATGATTTCATATCATTAATGGCCTGAATGTTTGATCCAAATATAAGTAGATCGTCTACATATAGACATATGATAGTACAAATGCGATTCTCAGATTTGTAATAAACGCACTTGTCACTTTCATTCACTTTGTACCCATTAATTATCATTAAGTTATCAAACTTTTCATGCCATTGTTTAGGGGCTTGTTTTAGTCCATACAGAGACTTATCTAACTTACAGACATTGCTTTCTTGTCCTTGGATTACAAACTCTTCTGGTTGTTCCATATAGATTTCTTCTTCTAAGTCACCGTTTAAAAATGCTGTTTTAACATCCATTTGGTGTACTATTAAGTTATAAATGGCTGCTATCGAAATGAGTACCCTAATGGATGTAATTCTAGTGACCGGAGAAAAGGTGTCGAAGAAATCAATGTTTTCTCTTTGTCTAAAACCCTTGGCTACAAGGCGAGCCTTGTATTTCTCAATCGTTCCATCAGGTTTTAGTTTCTTTTTCAAAACCCATTTACAACCAATTGGTTTGCAACCCGGGGGTAAGTCTACTAAGTGCCAGGTCTTGTTAGATTCTAGAGAATCTATCTCATCATTAATGGCTTCTTGCCATAAGTCTGCATCCATAGATGACAGTGCTTCTTGATGATTTATTGGATCTTCTTCTACATTATATGCCACATAATCGGGCCCATAGTCTTTAGCAACTCTTGCTCTTTTACTTCTTCGAAGTTCTGTTTCTACATTGTCGCTGCTTTCAGTGCTTTTTATCACAGGAATGTGACTCGATTGTGTGCCCCCACTATTTCTCGATTTGAAAGGAAATTTGTCTTCAAAGAATTCAACATCGTTTGATTCTATAATTACTCTGGCATTTAGGTCACAAAACCTGTATGCCTTACTGTTTGCTGCATACCCAATGAATACGCATTCATAGGCTCTACTAGCGAGTTTAACTCGTTTCGGATCCGGAATTCTGACATAAGCCAGACAGCCCCAAGTTCTTAAGTAAGACAAATTTGGTTGTCTTTTCTTTAATATCTCATAAGGTGAGATCTTACTTTTTGACTTGGGAACTTTATTCAGGACATAGCAAACAGTCAATAAAATTTCCCCCCACCAGTGAGGTGCAGCACCAGAATTTAACATGATTGCAACTACAAGTTCAGTAAGAGTCCTATTCTTTCTTTCTGCTTTACCATTCATTTCAGGAGAGTATGGAGCAGTCGTTTCATGTATAATACCATGTTCAGCATAAAAATCATTAAACAAGCTAGAGTCATATTCGGTTCCCCTATCACTGCGAAGTCTCTTAATCTTCTTGTTAAATTGATTCTCAATTTCAGTTACATACACCTTAAACATGTCAAGCGCTTCACTTTTATTCTTCATTAGATATACATAAGTATAATCAGAGCAATCGTCAATAAAAGTGATAAAATAACGTTTATTATTTCTAGTTAAACTTCCATCTAATTCACATATATCAGAGTGTATAAGATCTAGGGGGTCAGATTCTTTTATAATTGATTTATGTGAAGTTTTTGTTATTTTAGCTTGACTGCAAAATTCACATTTATTGGAATCATTAACATTTAGTTTAGGGATTAAGCCTATGTGGCTTGCATTAGAAATGATTCGTTTATTAACGTGACAAAGTCTACCATGTCAAATATTAAAGTCACACAAAGAGTAAACAGAAGGAGAAATTTTATTCAAATCAACATTCAACTTAAACATGCCATCAGTGGCGTACCCTTTTCCAACAAAAATACCATTCTTAGTGATGGTGTACAGATCTGCCCCTAAAGTTTGATTAAACCCAGCCTTATTCAAAAAAAACCAGAAACAAGATTCTTCCTAATTTCAGGAACATGCATGACGTCCTTCAAGATCAAAGTCTTTCCTGAAGTGAACTTCAGCTCAACATCTCCAATTCCAGTAACATTAGTGGTGTGAGCATCTCCCAACAACACTTTCTTATTTTCAGCATTCATGTATGTCTTGAACATAGCACGATCATAGCAGACATGACGAGTGGCGCCAGTGTCTATCCACTAACCATCACTTCCACCAACCATGTTGATTTCAGTGATCATGGCAATGAGTTGCTCATCAGTCAGGTTGACCTGAGCATTTGAGCCAGCTGCAGGTTTAGGCCTGCTCCTACATTTCTTTGCCATATGGCCCGGTTTCCCATAGTTGTAGCAAGAAAAAACCGGAGCATCATTTCTTTGAGGTGGTGGTTGTTGCTTAGCAAATGGAGCCGATGGGGCCCTAGAGGGATTCCCATTCTTAGTTCGGTTCATAGCATTGCGGTTCTGATTCTTTAAAGGTTTGCCCGTAGGCTTCAGAACCGCACCGAATTTCTTTTTGTTGTTAGACACAACTAAGACTTCTTCTTTCTGATCTTGTTTCCGAGCCTCCTCTTTAATTCGGAGGCGAGTTATCAGACTCTCGATTGAAAATTCTTTTGTTTTGTGACGAAGCACATTTTTGAAATCTTTCCAACCAGGGGGCAGTTTGTCAATAATTACAGCAATTTGAAATTGTTTATTGAGGGGCATACCTTCTGTAATGATCTCATGAGCAATCTTCTGAATTTCGTGGCTTTGAGCTTCCACCGACTTCTCATCCACCATCTTGTAATTCAAGTAGCGGCTGACAGCAAATTTCTTCGCACCTGCTTCTTCAGTATCATATTTTCTTTGCAGAGCCTCCCATACCTGTTTAGCAGTCCTGTAGCTACTGTAGTAGTCGTACAGATCATCAGCAAGGTTGTTCAGAATGTGATTTTTGCACAGATAATCATTATCGTGCCATAAGGTGATTTCTTTTCGGAGCTGCAAATCATCTGCTGCAGCCTTAGCTTTTGCAGCATCTGAGTCATACATTTTGGAAGTCCCGTCTGAATCTGCAAGTGAGTTACCATTAGGTAGTTCAGATGATGCAGAAGGGACAACCGGGATATCCTCAGTCAGAACGTGGGCAACCTTTTTCAGAGTTAAGAAAAACTTCATCTTAGCTTGCCAACGTTTGAAATTGGAACCCTCAAACCTGAAAGGTTTGTCAGAGACCGAAGCGGTCGCAGTAGAACCGATAATTTCCTCAGTTGTCATGGCAGTTATTAAAACGTCTTAAAATTGTTGTTTTCGGATTTAAAAAAAATTGAGTTTGGCACAAGGAAATTATCGGGACAAGTCGCGTACTAGGTCGCTTTCTTTAAGACGTTTCGCCGTACTGCCAAATTATGCAAAGCAGTCGATTTACGACGACGCCTCCAGGATAAAACAGTCTGTTCTTAAAACTTACGATTATCAGTTGCATGCTGATAAATCGCTCTAGAAATACACATTTCTAAATTAGTATCTGGCGCAAATAACCAGTCAAGAAAAGAAAAAAATTGTAAGATGAAGAGAATAAAGGGAGAGAAGAAGGAAATCAAAATTCGTGTGAATTTGTGAAATCCGATGTGCTTACTACTGAATTTCTACCCTGTATTTATAGGCAGCTAGTAAGGCTTAATTTCCATTCCCTTCAATGTGAGACTAAATTGAATCTTAATTTTCATTCCCTTCAATGTGGGACTAAAATGAATCTTAATTTTCATTCCCTTCAATGTGGGACTAAAAATGAATCTTTTCAAATTCACTTCTATATTAGTTCTTACTTGTATTCATTTATTGCTCATTAATTGTCAACAAATGTTTCCAATTTCCACTCTAATCAATTAAAGTTCAAACATATTATGTCTTAGAGCTTGATCTCAACAAGTCCTTCGTAATTCACAGATGGAGTAGATCTGATGGTTAATTTCATCTTACTAGTTGCTCCAGCTTAGAATATAGTTGCAAACACATGGCGTTCAAGTTAATAAGAGCCGAATGTGTGAGACATTTTTGAGTTAGAAATTGTATACCTTTTACTGTTGGGGTTCTAGGGTGACTTAGAACGTCTTATTTTGGACCGTTGTTCAAAAAGAAATAAATGTCATAAGATTATATGCTACATGATCTGACATTTCTGCTTGTCTCCTCATTTTGCCTCTCTGAAAATATTGCCAACGGGTCATGCTCAACTATATTGAAATTTGTGGTGGTAAGATTAGCCAGTCATTTATATCAAATAACATTAGAGAATCACATTTATTCTAGAGTAATCAAATTAACGTCCTTCTTTTCATTATTTATTTATTTTTTGAATTATGTTTTAAATGAATATTCAAAAGAAGGAAAAGGTTAAGAGATGTGGGAAGTAGAATTTGAAGGACTAAGATTTACCATTCACAAATGTATTATTTTCAGTGAGTTCAAAAGTGGGAGGAAGAATAAAGACCTAGAGATGGAAATTTTATAAACTGTAGCGGGGAAAACTTAGTTTGAAGTGGAGGTTTCTGTTATGGATACTAGTAGTGAAGGAAAATTTACATAGGTCTCCGATTATCATTTGATTGTGATAAAAAAAGAAGGAGATTGTACCATCTCAAAGATACAATTATGTTGTCTTTGGTAAGTATTGAATGTTTTCATCCCTTGATCATGATTTTCCATGCCTTGTTTCTCAAGGATTTGAGAAAAGCCACCATTATCACCTTCAAATAATCATAATTTGTGCCATATAAACTGTCTTCATTTGAGCGAAATTTATTTATCCTGGAGCTCACCCAACAAGCTATGTTTCCTGCTCTGATACTAGTCAAAATTTTGTTCCTCAGGGGAAAGATGTTGAACTTGATTCTTCGACAAGATACACCAGAACCATTACAATAACAAGTACTAGATGAGGGAGCAGAAAAGCAATAAAGAACATAATCAATTATTTATCCAGTTTTGCGAAACTACGCATACTCTAAGGGACTGAGTCCACAACCCCAAGAAAAATCCTTTATTAGTAGTTTAGTATAATTAGTCTTATAAGCAACAATAAACCATGTGATGTTAAATACCTCTTCCTAATATTACCTGATGACTTTCTATTTATAGCCTCCCCCTAAATATGAGAACTTACTCACTTTCTTCTATGCCACAAAACTAGTGACAGGAGTAAACAACCACTAAATCCTAGTGACAAACTTTAATCTTAACAAGATGAAAGAATGTTGAATATTACAATTAAACTTGACAAACTTTTTATGTCAAGTTGGTGAAACATAGAGGTGTATATAACAATGTTGAATTTACAACTCAACTAGACAAATCTTTTATGCCAAGTTACTGAAACATATATAGAGGTGTACATAAAAATAACAAGGACTCTTGTAAACCCTAACACTCTAAGATCTTCAATGGGAATGCTTGCTTTCCAATGTAGGTTTGAGCTCCTTATATAGCAAAATAACTCTGAGTTTTTTCTTGTGAATCTGTAGTTAATTTCGTCTAGAATCTTTGCACAATTTGTTGGATATTAGATTTGTTATAAATTCAAATTTAATTCTCTTTTAAATCTGATTTGATCTTCACAATTGTCAAACAAAACATATAATCATATTGCTAAACAAATAACAATAAAACATAACTAAATCTTCAAAAAAGATTATGTTAAAATGCAGTAATTTGGTGCCTGTTGCACAAGATGTCGTACCAACATGTTGGAGCATCGTGTCTAGCATGTGCCCCTTTTTTCAGTTCCATACAACTTTAACAAGCTAAACTAATCTTGAACACTTAAATATTTCTCCAACTTGTTGTTTTGCTAGAATGCATCCACTCGAATAGGAACAACAAATTAATTCTTAAAATAGTATATCTAATTTTTCTTATCTTAATAAATTACTTTTACTAACAAAAAAGATGAGTTTATAAGTGCTTTGTAGGAAGATGGTGTAAATAGAACCAAGCAGTGTGCATCTGTTAGCTCGCCAATTCGACGACCCATGATTGAGGTTATTTTCAGCTTGTTAAAGGACCTATAGGTCTTCCAAAGACTTAAAAAATTAAAAGTCTTGAAACTAGACATTTCGACTTGAACAGCGAAATGGTATCTTCGACCGAGATTTAGAGGTGGGGATGAATTGAGTTTTGAAATTTGAATATTGGAGGGAGTAGTTATATTTTCTTATGACTAAGGAGGACAAGTGGCGCTCATCGGACCAAGGATCGCATGCGGTGTGACACTTGTCAGGAATAGGTGGCCTAAGGAGGTTATTAGCAGTTACTATTATTATTATAAATAGGAGTCTTAGACATAAACTTGAGGGTGTTGTAATTTAATGTTGTACAAGTCACTCTTAAAATTACTCCAAGTATCCGAGTGTAGAGAAAGAGAGTATTATAGAGAATGTACGTGATGTAAACGCACCATCCTTTATCTTTTCAATGAAGTTACTTTGTTTTCTTTACTTTTGTCAAGTACTTTTACTTATTTATTTCGTCTTTCCTTTTGTTCACCATTATTACTTCAACTAAGTCTTTCTCTCCCAAAAAACCTTTATCTCTTTTCCCTCTTGTATTTCTTCCTCTTTCCTTTTTTTAAACGTAGTGAATAGTCCTGCCCCTTTTAAATTATTTCTTCTTGGTATTGTCGAAACACATTTTTAGATAGGTGCAAATAGAAATTCCCTTTAGCACACATCATAGGATTTCATATGGTCAATCCTGCAAGTTAGTCAATTTGACACCAAATTGATAGACCAGAGGTTGTTTACCAAAAAACACGGTAAACAAAATGGCACACCTGGTGGGACAGTGCTAAACAGAGAAAGTTTTGAGATCATAAAACTCTAGAAATATAAGCCTTATCAACTTGTCTTCAAAATATATTGTATGTTACTAAGAAGTGGCAGAATAACCACTATAAACGAAGAAAGTTTAGTAAGACATAACACTAGGAATATGGCGACGGAACCCGTTCATCCAAATGGCCAACAAAATGGCTCTAGTGAAGAAACAAGAAACGACGGAGCGTCGTCTTCAATACCATCAACGGGAGAGCAAATAGGGCTCCCGGTAAGGCCTGTACTAACACCTTCGATACTAGGGGCTGGGTCGACTGTAATAAGACCCTATACTCAACCAGTATTGGAATATATCGGGCCCCAAGTGTCCAATCCTCAAACACCATCAGGAGGAAGCCCACTGCCTAGACAAAATCTTCTTCCTTGATTGGTACAGTTACCCAGGAATCCAACTTATGCAATGCCTACAACTGTGATGCAGGGGCTTCAAAATGCTCCCCTCATCTTTTCAGATAACCCTGTGACTTCTCCGCTGTAAGGATCAGGATCTGGTGTGAACATTGGTCGAAGTTTTCAGGGCCAGAGTCTGGGATATTCGACGCAAGGTCCCAACTTGACCAATACCTCAGTTGCATGCTTAAGGCAACAAATGGATGAGAGCAACATGCAAATGGTCCATACTTTATCCCAGACTATGGGCGAAATCTTCCAGCCATTAATCCATAACACAACCCAAACCAACCAACAATTGACGCGGCAGTTGACATGGTTGGCTGAGTTCATGGGAGTACCCCCTGTACCCAGAAATCAAAACCCAATAGCGAACGTCCCTCGACAAGACGTAAGAAACGCAAGGGAAATACACTTAGAAAACCAGGCTAGAGTCGAACCTCCTGTAGTTTAGCCAGTAAGAGAAAATTAAATGAACCAGGTCCATGTTCTAGATGAAGGAAACCAAGGAGTGGTCGTGATAAACCAAAACCAGGATGCAGATCACGTGGTCCAAGAAGTTCGACGCAATAATATAGCCATTGATAACAATCTAGCGGCCATGGTCGAAAGGATTATGGCTCGAAATGGAGTAAACACTGGTTTTACTCGACCAAACTTTACATCCCCGATAGTAGATTACATCCTTCAAACAGAGTTACCTCATAGGGCGAAAGTACCAAAGTTTACGAAATTCTCAAGGGATACGACGGAATCTACTGTCGAACATGTGGCTCGTTATGTGATAGAAGTCGGGGGAATAGCAAATGATGAGAGCCTTAGGATAAAATAATTTCCAAGTTCCCTCACAAAAAATGCTTTCACTTGGTTCACGACGCTACCACCTAACACCATATGTAGTTGGGCCCAACTTGAACGCTTGTTTCATGAGCAGTTTTACATGGGTCAGACCAAAATTAGTTTGAAAGAACTAGCCTGCGTAAAACGTAAGTCTTCGGAGCCAATCAAAGAGTACCTCAATAGGTTTCGATTACTCAAAGCCAGGTGTTTCACGCAAGTGCCGGAACACGAACTGGTCGAAATGGCCGCTGGAGGCCTTGATTATTCCATTCGAAAGAAGTTAGATACCCAATACTTAAGAGATATGGCTCAATTGGCCGACAAAGTTCGACAACTCGAACGTTTGAAAGACGAGAAAACTAGATTTAACAAGAGTAAGAAGGTGGCCTTTGTTGAAATTAATGACAATATTGAAAGGGCCTGCGAGGATTCTTTGAATCTCGACGAAAATGAAGTAGACCTCGCCGAACTTAAACAAGGCCCCCCTTATTCTTGTAAAGTATTAGCACCCCCACAGGGGAAGAGTTTCGTCGAATCAGAAAGGAATGATAGATTCCCAAGGAAAACATATACCTTCGATATCACCAAATGTGATGAAATTTTCGATTTGTTGGTAAAAGATGGGCAAATGATAGTGCCACCTGGCGCTAAACTGCCATCACTAGAGCAAAGAAAAAAGAGAGGTTTTTGTAAGTGCCATAACTTTCTGGGTCATAAAACATCTCAATGTTTTCTTTTCAGGGATCTTGTTCAGAACGCAATCCAGGAGGGACGACTGAAGTTTGGGGAGAAATCCACCAGCCAAATGAAGGTCGACACGGACCCCCTAAGAGTGACGGATGCTTACTACACAAAGCCTTTAGAAGCCAACATGATCGAGGTCACTGAAGGCCGCAACTTCTCAGAAAGCATGATAGAAGTTACTGATGACTTCGTCAAGAATGTTGTAATGACAAAGGTCATAATGGGCTTTGATCGAGGAAGTGAAGGGGAGATGGATACTACCAACATCGATGGGGTAGCAGACAATCCAAAATGGGAGATGGTGACCAAGGAGATGGCTGATAACTTCATCAAAATGGACCAGGCTACTGAAGGTTTGGGTCTAAGCTTAAAGGGTTTGAATTTGGTCGAGGAGGTTGAGATCAACATGATGGAAGTCACCCAACAAGAAGGTGAGGGGGACAGTGAGTCGAACAACCAAGAAGAAATCACTAAGGAGGCATACCTGAAGCAAGAGGAAACAATTGTGGATTTTCTTCACAAATGCCAGGGAAAGGGTTCTAGCGTGATGTTATGCCCACGATGCAGCGCAATCTTCGACAAAAAGGCTGCTTAGAGACTTGAGGGAACACGAAGGCTCAAGCAAAATGGGAAAATGCCTGAATTCGATAAACGAAGCAGTTTGCTGAAAAGGTTTAAACCCCACATCAGAGGCCCCAAAACAAGGCCTGTTAGTTTCAAACCCGCTGTTGGAAACACCGATGGTAGGTGGACGAAACCCAACGAAGATAGGCGACAAGGCCAACAAAAATGGAAGAATTTCGAAGTGAATAGGGGTTCCTCAGTTACCTATCGAAAAGAATGCCAGTCTTCAAAGATGGCCCATGTATCCGAGAATTATAAAGGGAAAAACCCCATGTCTCGGCCGCAGTGGAGGCGGGAACAACGGAAAAGAAAAGCTCTTAGAGAATCGGCGTCGAAGGTCAAGGCCGAATCTAGTACTAATCTCCCAACAAAAAATCATAGAGAGTCGTCGAAGATGATCAGCAAAACCACACAACCGCCGGTGGGAAGGAAGTTGTTCTCTGATCGGGTGAGAAGTCAGAGGGAGAGCATTGGGGTAGATGACGAGATGACGGACAACTTCGACTCAGATTCTGATGATTCGCTAAATTTGTTGGTGAACGTAGTGTCAGTGATGCCAAAAGAATATGACAGATTATCTGTGGTCAAAAACTGCGACACTGACGCAGACTGTGAAATGGCAGCACACAAACTCGTTTGCTATTATGTGATGAACAACGACTGTGTCAAAGAGCAGAATGCTTTCTTCGAACGACCCACTGAGGAGATGAGGAACCATTTGAAGCCGCTCTATATTACGGCTAAAGTAGAAATTACCCCAGTTAACAAAATTCTGGTGGACTGTGGCGCAACGGTGAATTTGATGCCACATCTTCTATTAAACAAAATCGGGAAATGTGATGCCGACACCAAGCCTCACAACATGGTCATGTCCAACTATGAAGGTAAGGTAGGCTTGACCATGGGATTAATCCAGGTAGATGTCACCGTTGGAACAGTAATGCGACCAACGGTATTCATGGTTGTAGAAACTACAGCCAATTACAATTTGTTACTTGGACGCGAATGGATTCATGACGTGGGGGCAGTGCCATCCTCGATGTATCAAAGGATTGCAATTTGGAGACCAGACAACATCGTATAGAATATTGAAGCTGATCAAGGGTACTTTAGGGCGCCCATCAACTATGTCGATCAGAGGCACTTCGACAAACACTTGGCTGGTATAGGTCCTTGTGGACCAGCGAACTTCGATTTCAAGCCAGACGACGAAGTATTTGGTTCGTTATACTTACATCCTGTAGACGGTTTCCGTTGGGACAGAGAGGTTCCAGGAGAAAGGCTCTCATACCTTAGAACCTTGCCAGTGGACCCCACGAGATGGGGAAGTGATTTCAGTAATAATTACTGAAGCCAATGTGCTTCGAAGGATTTCAGCTTATATGGCCGAAACTAGACTACAAACGGCTTTGGAGGCTGTCAAAAGCGAAATGGCCACAGAGGCCAATAAAGAAGTTCTTCAGAGAAGCTACAAGGGAGGCTTCGACATGGAACTATCCGATGAAACCCATCAAGAAAACAAAAGGCTTGACGCTATCTATGACGACGAGCCTTTGGGTTTCGAGAAAGATCCCTTGGCAGAGGATGCCAAGATGCTTGAGCAGGAACCTCTAGAGGAAGTGGACTTAGGAGATGACATTATCAAAAGGCCTATTTATATTAGTGCCAACCTCGACACTCGATTCAAAGGTGAGGTCATCCTGCTGTTACGAGAATATAGAGACTGTTTTGCCTGGGATTATGATGAAATGCCAGGATTAAAAAGAGAATTGGTGGAACATAGACTGTCAATCAAGCCTGGCAAGAAACCAGTCAAACAGAGCCCAAGGCATTTTGCTCCAGAGGTTCTATAAAAAATAAAAGCGGAAATCGAAAGACTTATGCGGTGCAAATTCATCCGCACAACCAGGTATGTCGAATGGCTTGCTAATGTTGTGCCAGTTATTAAGAAAAATGGTTCCTTGAGAGTCTGCATAGACTTTAGGGACTTAAACTCAGCAACTCCTAAGGATGAATATTCGATGCCGGTGGCAGAAATGCTAGTCGATTCAGCCGCCGGCCACGAATATCTTAGTATGTTAGATGGTTATTTTGGTTATAACCAAATCTTCATTGCCGAGGATGATGTTCCCAAAACAGCGTTTCGTTGTCCAGGGGCCATAGGCACCTACGAATGGGTAGTGATGCCTTTTGGCCTAAAAAACGCCGGGGCAACATACAAACGAGCAATGAATTCAATCTTCCATGACTATATATAATCTTTTATGCAGATATATATTGATGACATTGTGGTTAAATCTGTATCAGGCAAAGATCATATAGATCATCTTCGACAATCCTTCTTAAGGATGAGGAAGTTTGGCCTCAAAACGAACCCTCTAAAGTGTGTGTTCTTTGTGCATGCGGGCGACTTCTTGGGTTTCGTAGTCCACAAAAAGGGCATCAAAATAAACCAAAACAAGACGAAAGCCATTATGGAGACCAAGGCGCCGTCAAATAAAAAGGAATTACAATCCCTGTTGGGCAAGATTAATTTCTTAAGAAGGTTCATATCGAACCTAAGCGGCAAAACCCAAGTTTTCTCGTCGTTGCTTCGAGTCACCAAATAAGGGTATGAATGGAGGAAGGAACAACAAGAAGCTTTCGACAAAATCAAAAGTTATTTGACCAATCCTCCAATTCTCTCTCCACCTTGTCGACACAAGAGCATGAGGTTGTACATAGTTGCGTCACACAAAACTCTGGGAAGCATGTTAGCTCAAGAGGACGAAGATGGCACAGAAAGAGCCATTTACTACCTTAGTAGAGTCCTAAATGATGCAGAGACCAGATATAGCGAAGTAGAAAAGCTATGTCTATGTTTATATTTCTCATGTACAAAGTTAAAACAATATATAAAGCCTGTCGATGTTTGTGTCTCTTTTCATTTTGATGTTATAAAGCATATGTTGTCTAAACCTATTTTGCATAGTCGAATAGGTAAATGGGCATTAGAGTTAACGGAATTTTCCTTAACATATAAACCATTGAAAGCAATTAAAGGGCAAATAGTGGTAGACTTTATCGTCGACCACTCCGTAGATACGAACGCTTTAAATATGGTCGAACTAGAACCTTGGAAGTTGTACTTCGATGGTTCCAGCCATAAGAAGGGAACTGGCATATGCATGCTGATTATTTCTCCTGACAAAATTCCAACACAATTCAAGTATAGAATAAGTGAGCCATGCTCCAACAATGAGGCGGAATACGAGGCTTTGATAGTTGGACTTGAAATTTTGTTGGAATTGGGGGCAACTAGAGTAGAAATAATGGGAGACTCAGAGTTAGTCATAAAACAATTGACAAAAGAATACAAATGCGTCAAAGAAAGCCTCGTCGTGTACTTTGTAATAGCAAATAGGCTATTAAAGAAATTCGAAGAGACTAGTATTCGACATATACCATGAATATGAAATCAGGTGGCCAACGATTTGGACCAAATAGCATCAGGATACAAGGTGTCCTGCGAAGACCTGCGAGAAGTAATCCAAGTCAGAAGCAAGGTAGCAATTGTGGCACTACAGCCATCAGATTTGAGGGCTGCAAAGTTCGGATTCGCCGACGAAGAAACCTTCGAGATCTTTACAATTGAATCGATGTCGGATGGGGACTGGAGAAAACCGTTGGTCGAATACCTCCAAAATCCTTCAAGCACCACAGAGCGAAAGATAAAATACCAAGCACTAAGCTACGTCCTCCTAGGAAACGAATTATTCAAAAGAACTCCGGAGGGAGTTTTGCTTAAGTGTCTAAGTGAATCTGAGGCGTATCTAGCATTATCATCAGTTCATAGTGGAGCATGCGGGGCACACCAGGTAGGCCAGAAGATGAAATGGCTACTATTTCGCCAAAGTCTATATTGGCCTACAATGCTGAAAGATTGTATCAAATTTGCCAAAGGCTGCTAGGAGTGCCAAATACACGTTGGTATACAACATGTTCTAGCAAGCGAGTTGCACTCTATAATTAAGCCATGGCCATTTAGAGGATGGACTTTGGACCTAATAGGAGAAATTCGACCCGCGTCCTCGAAAAACCAGAAATTCATCTTGGTGGGGATAGACTACTTCACCAAATGGGTCGAGGCGGTACCCCTGCCAAAAGTAGACCAAGACGATGTGACTGAATTTATTCAAAAATACATTATCTTTAGATTTGGTCTGCCATAAACGATAACAACAGATCAAGGATCAGTCTTCACCGGTCGGAAAATGCAAGAGTTTGCCAGAGAAATGGGATTCAAACTCCTTACTTTGACCCCTTACTACGCACAGGCCAATGACCAGGTCGAGGCAGCGAATAAGGTAGTAATTGGAACGATAAAAAAGCAAGTAGGGGATAAGCCAAAAAACTGGCATAAAACCCTAGACCAGGTCCTATGGGCATGTCGAACATCCCCCAAAGAAGCTACCAACACCACACCTTATCGACTGACCTTTGGCCATGATGAAGTATTACCAGTCGAAATTCTTGTGCAGTCGGCCAGGATTCAGAAGCATCATGAAATTCCCCGTGAAATCTATTGGGACATGATGCTCGACGAGTTAGTGGATTTAGACGAGGAAAGGTTAAGAGCGTTGGAACTCTTGAGAAGGCAAAAGAAAAGAGTGGAGAAATCCTATAACAAGAGAGTCAAAGCAAAGACCTTTTTGATTGGAGATTTAGTTTGGAGGGTAATTCTGCCAATAGATTGAAAGGTCAGGACACTAGGCAAATGGTCCCCGAAGTGGGAAGGACTGTTTCAAATCTCAAAAGTCTTCTTGAATGGGGCATACGAAGTTGAGGAGCTTAGCAATGATAAACGAATCTTGAAAGTAAACGGTAAGTATTTGAAAAAATACAAACCAGCGCTTCGAGAGGTAAACATTTCAACAGAGTAATATAAAGCTAATAAGCAGGGCCATAAATGGCATCGATAAAATGTGCCAAAATGGCTTAGTCTTTACGAATACAGCAATAGAAACATGGCTTACAAAGGCCAGAAAATAAACATTAAACATTTCAGAAATCTAAAAAGGAAGGTTGGCCTTCATCTTGAGGTAGCTTGCCTTATGGGCATCGAGACGACTTTGGCAAGAGGCTCTGTCGATTTTCATTTGCGCAATATCGGCTTCAAGTTGTCGAGCCTCCTCGGCAAAAAGAACGGCATGATCAAGCTCTGTCGACAAGGAAGAATCATCGAAGGAAGACAGTTCAACATTTCTCTTCTGAGCTTTGGCTATCTTGTTGCGAAGGTTTCTGATCTTACGCTCCCAACAAGCGATGCTCGTTTTGTTCTCAGTAATATCTTGTCGATTCTTGGCCTTTTGCTCCTCCAGCGCTGCAATTTTGTCTTCACAATCCGCAACGGCAGACCAAGCAGCAACCTCAGTACCTGACTTTTCAGATATATCCTTGTCGAACTGAGGCAAGAGCCCAAAGTCAGTATGAACCTGGTCGATCAATGTCCCAACTTCTAGGATTATAGCCGCAGCCTCAGCGGAGATCGACTGAAGGTCCACTTGCTGTAGGAGAATTTTCAAAGAAAGCTAATGGACTGGACCCATTTGCAAAAGAGAAAAGAGGTCCCCTTTGAAAATCTTGTTCTTTACTTTCTTAAGAGCACTATTGATAGGAGTTGAAGTCGGACCTTCAGAGGTTGAAGTGCTTTGGGATCTGCCTGAGGAACTATTTCGCCTACAGAGGAGGAGTTGGATGTACTATTGACGGTCGGATGCTTTTAGAGCCTCAAGTTCTGCCGCAGTAAGATATGTCGCACTCTTGGCAGGTATTAATTCCGTTTTTGCGGGGATATTGGCAGGAGTAACTGGAGTTGTTTCAACAGGCTTGGCTTGTTGGATAGGAGGACTCTCAACAACAGTTTCTTTAATTGGGACAGCATCGGCAGTATCCTCCTCCCCATTTTCTTCGACGTCCTCCTTACTAGAGTCTTCCAACTCAGATTGATGCATGGCTCCATCTGTCGTACCCTTTTCCTCCACGGGTTTGTCATCAACCTCCATTGTAGTACCCTGGGGTGAACCATCAGCAGGATCTACGCCCTCATCCAAAAAGTTCTCTTCTTCACCTGCTTCGATGGGATTCTGGGAATTGTTCCCTTCGTCATGATCGGACCCATCGGTTTGTGATTGTTGGGTGACAGTTTTTAAAGGAGAAGGCAGGGGAACCTCAGGTTTATTGATTTCCCCAAGAGAACTCACACCAGAACCTAAGTCCGAAGAAGGACGATAGGTGGGCTCACCTCGACTGTTCAAAGGATAGGCCTCAAGAAGAGATGTAGTTGGGATGCTTTCTGTCATCACAACGTCAGACTGAAAAGAAAGAATCTAAACATGAGAAAAAGAATCCAAAAGCAGTTTAAAATTCAGACAGAAAGCAGTCGAAGATAAGAGTTGGACCTTAGGGCCTTCATCAGCCGGACTAGAGTTGTCGCTTTCAACAGCAGCAGTTTGGGGAATTGGGGTACCTCCGACATAAGCCTTACCAAGGTCTGCACAATGAGCTTGTGATTCCTGGATTTGAGTCGCTGGAGGATCTGAGTCAGTGGCGTCGAGACCGCGGACAACCTTTCGCCGCCTTTTCATTGGAACTTCCTCTTGAGGAGAACCATCTTCGTCTTCTGAGTCGACGATGACTAGGTTGGCGCCCCTCTTTAATTTTTTCTGAGGGGTAGGGGGTTTCCGGCTTACCTAAAAAAGCATTGGGAAAGTGTTAGGTTTTTTAACCTAGAATGTTGAAAGGATTAAGATGGTGCATTAATATTACCTTCTGACCCTCGACGAAACTTTCAGTCTTCACCGAAATGACAATCTTTTTGAGAGCAGCTGCAAAAGACAAATGACAGTGCCATCCGTTAGTAATGATAAAGCGTTGTTTAAAAGGTCTAAAACAAAGAAGAGTCGACCTTCGAGAATCTCAGATTCGATGCGAACATCTTCGATATTAATATGAAGGTGCCCTTTGAAAGTATCGACGATATGTTTAGTCGGAACCACCCGCTGTGCCTTAGGCTTCGACTGCTGTCTGAGGATTTTTATAGGATCCTCACAGATGAACCAATCTGGAAATGGAGGGGCAAGGGCCACTCTAAAATCAGCAGATGGCAATCGAGGGATCTTAGGGGGAAATAATTTGAAAGCCATCTCATACAGTTTTCTCACGAGGGATGGATGAAGGAATTTTTAAATTCTCCATCTTTTTTAGAAAATTTCCCCTCAAAGTGACAGCAGCCTCGCGGACGGTTCGACTAATATCACCCGGTCGATAAGCAGTTTCAAAATATTTTTGGAAGGCTTGTATCTCCTTTATGTGAGTGGACCTACCTTTCTTGGTTTTTTCCTGCACATCAACGAAAGCGTGATCAATCATTCGAGTAAGACTGGCAGCATCAAGAAATTCAGAAGAATAATGTCTGGACCACCAGTTGTAAAATTCTGGGGAACAGAAATAAGAGGGTTCAAAGTAGAGTGGGGTAAGTAAGGATTTATGGGCATGGCGCGCCAATTGGGTCGAACATTCGATGGGGTTAACGATGTGGTGTGGAAACAGAATGTGAGACTTTTTCTCGTATAAACACCTAAGCAGGGTTTGGATAAGTCCAAACTGTCTCGACACAAGATTTGATTGATAAGCTATCAAGGAAGCTTGCCCTTTTGTCAGATTGAGCTTGTGGACAAGTAGTCGAGGCGTAAGAAATCGCTCTTAAATCAGCTTCGATTCTTCTTCCTGCCCTTTGAGCAAAGCTGGGAAAGGCCTAGTAAACCATTCAGGGCCGCGTTTCTATTATGCGAAGGGAGCCATCCCAGATGTGAAGACATAGTGCTTTGCGAACATCTGGACGAAGTCTGAAAGGTTGGCTCGAAGTGTCTGCCCCTCTTCGCTGGGAGTAAGCTGAACTAAGCGAGGCCATTCGACTTGCCTTCCAGAGATCGAAGGAGAACCTTCATCAACTTCACCCTTATTTGGTAGGCTGCCTTCAAAAGTGGCGTTTAATCACAATTGAAGTAACCAAAACGACTCCGACATTACCAAGTTACCATTACTCTCAGGGTCCTTCAGTTTGTCGGCACTTTCGCTTAAAGCTTCGTATAGACTTGCAAGGATCATTTCGCTCAAACATATTTCCCTCTTTTTATGCAGCTGGTTTGCCAATGTTAAGTATTTTCGTGCCACCTGCAAGGATTTAGTACAGAAAATACAACGAGACAGCCACATGGCCAAAAAGGCTATATGTTCCTCGTCTCTAACAACAACATTACTCTTGTCATGATAATGGTTGATGAAATAGTTGTAAGTGTGTTTGATGGTTTAGAAACCAATGGTGTCTTGGCTATCAAACCCAAGGTCGTAAACCAGCCCATGAGGTTTCAGCCCTACAATAGCAGCCACGTCGAACAAAGTAGGCGTCATCATCCCACATTGAAGATGAAAAGTGTAATGTGTGATGTCCCAAAAGAACAAAGACGCAGCCAACATCAGGGGGCAGTAGTTGGGACCTACTTTCGACATCATAATATGATCGTAGATGCCCATGTCTTTCCAGTCTTGAGCTTTTGCCTTTTCTACCTTCTTCAACCAGTTGAGGTAGAGATCAGAATCCTTGAAATATGGCGTAGCCCTAAATAATCTTGCGCCATTGTGGAGGTACTTGAGATCCACATTATAAACATCCAAGCTATCTGGATTATCCAAGGGAGCCTTTTGGGGGTCTTTTTGCCCTAAGGGTTTGGTTTTTCGGTAAGAAGGAAAAGACTCATTCAAAGTGGAATAGTTTAAACCTAAGAAGGATAGTGGCCCTGACATGGCCAATGGTTTATTCCCGACAGTAACGGGTATGATTACCTGGGATTCATAAATATGGCGTTTCTCTTCCAGTAAAGGCTCACGCACGAGTTGCTGATTTTTCGCCACCTTCGGGCCACTCAGAGCAGCAAAAGGAGGAAGAATGGAAGAAGAGGTTTGCTTGTGAGACTGGGTTTTTTTTTCCTGGGACCTTAGTTCAGCCATGATAAAAGTTGCAGAAGTGTTCTTGGAAAAGAGATTGTGGGAAGAAAATGCGAAGTAATGTTGTAAAAAGATTGAGGAAGTGAAAGTGAAAAAAGACGTTTTGAAAATTATTTATAAGTGAAAAGAGGAAATTCAAGAGTTTTTTCTCATAAGTGGCTGGGGTTAGTGGGCCGCGTGTGTACTCAGGATGAGTTGGTAGAGGTGGCAGTTGTAACTTATGCTCCGTAAGAGTGATGATGGCTCACAATTTTGGTGATTCCCGAGAATTTTGCTATGATGTTCATAACGTCAGAGATCGTGCATCAAGGTGGCGTAACAGTTCCTTTTTGCGTGAGATTATGGATATGTCCTCTCCCATCACCTTTCAGTTTCCTAAGCTCGAGGCAGTTGAAAGTGGGTCAACGATCAGGATATAGTCGAAGGTAAACGGCGTCGAATTTGGATGTTGTCAAAAAATATACTTTTGGTAGTGTCGAAAACTACATTTTTGAGGGGCAATTTGTTAGCTCGCCAATTCGACGACCCATGATTGAGGTTATTTTCAGCTTGTTAAAGGACCTATAGGTCTTCCAAAGACTTAGAAAATTAAAAGTCTTGAAACTAGACACTTCGACTTGAACAGCGAAATGGTATCTTCGACCGAGATTTAGAGGTGGGGATGAATTGAGTTTTGAAATTTGAATATTGGAGGGAGTAGTTATATTTTCTTATGACTAAGGAGGACAAGTGGCGCTCATCGGACCAAGGATCGCATGCCGTGTGACACTTGTCAGGAATAGGTGGCCTAAGGAGGTTATTAGCAGTTACTATTATTATTATTATAAATAGGAGTCTTAGACATAAACTTAAGGGTGTTGTAATTTACTGTTGTACAAGTCACTCTTAAAATTACTCCAAGTATCCGAGTGTAGAGAAAGAGAGTATTATAGAGAATGTACGTGATGTAAACACACCATCCTTTATCTTTTCAATGAAGTTAGTTTGTTTTCTTTACTTTTGTCAAGTACTTTTACTTATTTATTTCGTCTTTCCTTTTGTTCACCATTATTACTTCGACTAAGTCTTTCTCTCCCAAAAAACCTTTATCTCTTTTCCCTCTTGTATTTCTTCCTCTTTCCTTTTTTTAAACGTAGTGGATAGTCCTGCCCCTTTTAAATTATTTCTTCTTGGTATTGTCGAAACACATTTTTAGATAGGTGCAAATAGAAATTCCCTTTAGCACACATCCTAGGATTTCGTATGGTCAATCCTGCAAGTTAGTCAATTTGACACCAATTGATAGACCAGAGGTTGTTTACCAAAAAACACGGTAAACAGCATCACAATAGCCCAAAGTAAATCATGCTAAAAATGGGAAAACCAATTTATTGACACTATGATCTAATTGATTGGATCATCTAAAAAAATCAGAATTTTGAACGTCGGAGCACACCATAACGACTAGTTGGATGAGCATTTAATGCAACAACTAACTTGCAAAAGTTGAAGCTACATATTAATTGACACCCTCATCCAATCGATTGGACATAAGCTATATATAGAGGTGATTTTCTCATTCTCTTCATCTCATTATACATTTTCTTGTGCATTGCATTATAATCATTTTAGGTCTTTCAATCACTCATCATCACCTCCAATAACATCAAAAAGAACTCGTTCATCCCAATCATTACCTTCTTACTTCTCTAAAGATTTCTCCACTCAAGCTCAGGAGAATAATTTAAATCGACACTATGCAAATAGATAATTGCATTTATCTCACTACATGGATTTAGAACTCTTCAAAGATTGTGCTTTCACGGAAGCCTTCAACTTTATGGGGCCAAGAAACATCGTTTTTTAGAAACCTCAAGAGAGATGCCTCAAATTAGTAAGAATGTTTTATGCAAATCTCACTTACAAAGATGGAATCATTGAGTCCAAAGTCAAGAAGCGCCCTATCACCCTATCTCTTGAAGATTTTGCACAAGTTTGTAACCTATCATTCATTGAGGTAAGATTATGATCAACCGAATCTTGAAGGCAATGAATTTAATTTTCGATGTTTATGGTCACACTTTCCGAATTGATCCTTCTTCCAGAATCCCATATCCATTCAATGTCAGCCTTATATGCCCAAACATTAGATTGATTCATTATACAATGAATCATGTGCTTTTTCCAAAGAAAAGTAAGTTTAGCATCATCCAAAAATCAGACGTCCTACAATTGATTTTTGGAAAACCAAGTTGAAAAAAATTGGATTGATGTCATACTTCATCACATGCTAGATAGAAAAAAGAAAAACCCCACTCTATTATATACTGAGTTAATCACAATTTTTTTTTATCTACATCAACAATGATTTCGGAGAAGAAGAATCGAAATTTATGCATATAAAAACAAGAAAGGAGATTATAAGCAAAATGGAATACACCATATAAGTAATGATGCATTATACGAGTCTTTGAGTTATCCTCAGCATGAACCTCAAACACCCGCCACACACTCTTTAAGTTGAAGTTGTGGATCAAATGATTCATCTCTATTCGTTTAGATCTTACGTTGACACATATGTCTAGTAGAGACATTGAATGAATCTATGTTATTTGTAATACGTTTTAAATATATTATTCCTATCCATTATTACAAATTGACAAATACGATAACAAGAAATCACCATACAAATTAATCTTTAAATAGAAAAACAACATTAAGCAATTAAAATTTAAAAATCCAAACCTCCAACATAAATAGAAAATATAAGTGCACCCATATAAATAGAAAATATAAGTGCACCCATAAATAAAAGTTAATAGATCGCACGAAATGTTCAAATTTTAAAATTCAAACATTGTTTAACATAAAAAAAATTTGAACATTTAAAACACAAGTTTCAAATTTTATAATTAAAAAAAAAAACATGTTTAAAATTTCAAGGAATTTCTTAGAAAGATGAGAGTTGAATTTTATTTACCTTATCTACACACAATTATGGACAAAAGCGTGTCACAATAATGTCCATTATTACCATTATGTGGCAACTCCACCATAAATCGCCCTTTTTTCTTGGAACAAGAATAAAAGCACTTTACCAAACCCAAAAATGAAAGAAATAGTAGAAGAAAAGAAATAAAGCAAAAACACCAAAACGTTTCGGTTTTCCACCGTAAATTTGTCGTGCATTATGACTATATATGGTGCACTAGTCTCTAGGTTATCTTTGAGAGAGGGAAGAACCCTAACTCCCTACTTTACTGTTTCCATTTCCACTTGCAAAGCTCTGTGGACTTCATCAACAACACCATAAGGAAAATTCAACCAGAAGCTTCCATGGTGTTCTCTCTGTGGACCAAGCAAGGTAAAAACAATATCATTCCTTTCTCAAAAAATCAACTTTTTTCCACTAATATTTGCAAATGATGTTTTGGGTATGATGCAAAATCATGATTAAAAAAATAGTCGAGTCTGTCAGAACATCGTCTGATCACACGGTCGTGATTCATCCACCCCACCAGACTTATGTTCTGGTCTCCTTAGAAGAGTCCTCTATATTGAGGGGTCTGCACTTTTAGTTCAAGTTTCTCTCTATATTTTTTTATATTTATGCCTATATTGAGTGTTATCTATTTTTGTTTGTATGATTAATTGCTACCGATAATCAATGACCAGGAACTCTATCTTTAGTTTGGTCTTGAATATTTTGATAATCAATGACTTGGAACTGTCTTTAGTTTGGTCTTGAATATTTTGTTACTTGTATATGAGAAATTACCGTTGGAAATGCATTGAGGGACAAAAGAAATCATGTAGCTGGATATGTTACCATTGTCATTTTGTGGCTGGGTTAGAAGTAAGTAAACTTCAGGAACTTTGGTACTTGTTTGATGATTTTGCTATTTTTCTACTACTGCTTGTCTTAACTTTGGACTTGTTTGATGACTTTGCTATTTTTCTACTATTGCATGTCTTAGTTGTTGCTAAAACTTCCTAGTCCCACATTGCTAATGAGAGGAATTAGATACGTTTGAAGTTATATAAAAAGGAAGCTTTTCAATGTTACAATCTATCTTTGCGCTTGGGGCAATGACGCAGCTAGTGAGGTTCTAACCGAGGCGCGTCTATTGCTGGTTGAAAACTATTTCCAAACCCCCTCTTAGGCTTGGGTTCAACTCAAGCCTATGAGAATTTCTGGAAGGACTCCCTTCTGGGTAAAGTCCTACAATTTAGTTCAATATTTGTTGATTCTTCAATATTTACAGTTAGTTCAAACTTTGTATTTTGTTAAAGCTATATAATAACTGAACATCATAATAGTCGTTTGCCTAGTCATAAAATGACAATCTTCAACTCCCTCATTTAATTTTATAACAAAATCATAGTTAGTTATACATATTAATAACTGTAGTAAAAAACATATAGAGAAAATTAGTAGATCATGGAACAAAGATTTCCCATGTTCACTTAAGAGATTTGACAACTGCAACACGGTTGTAAACACTTTATCAATTTTGATGCTAATCGAAGTGGCAAATGTGAGCTGGTGTATAAACTGTTGATCCACTAAATGAATATAGGCTGTGTTCACTCAATTCCAGCACTATGTGAGCTGGTGTATAAACTGTTGAACCACTAAATGAATATAGGCTGTGTTCACTCAATTCCAGCACTATGTGAGCTGGTGTATAAACTGTCATCCCACTAAATGAATATAGGCTGTGTTCACTCAATTCCAGCACTGAGATGTGGTAGTTTCACCTTTTCTTCCTTAGAATGAATCGATACAATGTTTTCTATATCCCACATCGGAATTATTAGAGTGAATTGTACGGAACATGAGGTATAAAATATAAGTGTGTGATACATAGCAACATACTTACCTGAATGGGGTCAATGGATGATCATCAAGGTCCATGGCCTAGGCAAGTGATCAATGGATGATCATCAAGGTCCATGGCCTAGGCAAGTGACCTCCATTGCACCTTGGAGGGGTCCTAATTTGTTGCTGTGGGCTTGCGTTCGCGCAGCCCATCCAAATTAAGAATAAGTTTTCTCTTTAGAGACTACAGAAAATAGAACCAGCTGAACTAAGAATAAGTTTTCTCTTTAGAGACTACAGAAAATAGAACCAGCTGAACTAAGAATAAGTTTTCTCTTTAGAGACTACAGAAAATAGAACCAGCTGCAGAAGTTCGCTGCAAGATGAAACCCTTCAAAGAGAAGAAAAAGCTCTTTCAGTTAATGCTTTGGTTTCTCACTAAGATCTCCTTGTTAAGCTTTGAAGAGGGGAAAGGGACCCGAAAGCATAAACAACAATAATCTTTCATGTTCTCTTCGGGAAGGTAAATAATAAAATGCCACTCCTTTCTTAGAAAATCAACTTTCCTTTTCTGGGTGTGTTGTCATTAAAATTTGTACTTGATGATGTTTTGGATTTATTGCAATGCAAAAACAAAAAGGTAAAAGGTTTGAGTCTGTCTGACACCCCGGCTATAAGAACCAACCGAGAACAATTATCTACAGGCTGAGGATGATGCCCATCACATGGAGGTCAATTCCGACGTTTAGTCAAGGAGGCTGAGTATACGAGCCTATAGAGCAGATCCTGTTTGAGTAAAGCCGTGCTTATATGTGCTTAACCGGAGTGGGAATAATATAATTAGTTTTCTTGTAACTCTCAAGTTTGGATGGAATATATCAATTAGCTCAATACAGCTCCTCTGTTGCTAGGTGAGTTATTATTCATTGTTGTTTCATGTGCTATATTTGCGTTGATATTCAATTGGTTAGTTATTAAAGGTCTGATCAACAGAGTGGGTAACAGACCAAAATCCCACATCTTCTACTGTGCAAACGAAACTAAATTACTCACATATAAAATGAAAGGACCTCTGTTAGTTATAATCTTGGAGCCGTGTGATGATGACATAGCGAACTATTCTTTCGCCTTTTACTAAAGAATACCGTGTCAATGTTACAATAAGCGGCATACACAAGTTTTTGGAAGAGTCCTCTTATTTGAGGGCTCTGCAAGGTTAGTTCAAGTTTAGGTTTGAATTTTATGATTTGTGACACATTCAACTCAAATTAGAGTGTATCTTGGAATTATCACATTCAGATGCGTTTTTACAGACTTTTTGCACAGTCCTCCTAATTATGTTAATGTTATTTGAAGTATGCAGGTCTTGACCAGTGGAGTAATGTCATTTTATATCCATTTCATTACTATGTTGAATTTTGTATCCATTTCATTACTATGTTGAATTTTATATCCACTCCCAACAAACTAATGAGTGATGATGTTCAAAAGAGAAACTCTAGCTTTAACCAAACGCCTAAACACACACTCCAGACCATTTTCTATCGTTTCAACTGCATTCTCCAAAGCCTCCAATCTTTCATGTGTAGCCTGCATCTTGGCAACATCAGAACCTTCTCTTAAAAGGGTTCTCAAAGATGCTTCTACACTTTTGAAATTCATTGAAATTCTCCAATTTCTCTTCGCATGATACTTCCTTTTTATGCATCAACTTTGCCACTTTCAACCATTTGGCTGCCTTTGACTTGGAAGCCAAGAAAGACAATGGATTGAAAGAGAGACATGTTTATCACAACAACAACGTCTTGATTTTGATTTAAAAGCGAGGAAGCTCCAAATTTACATTCCATATGTTTTAAAACGAGATCATTTTTGTGACTTTCGTATTCATCTTTTTTGTGAAGAATTTATATTTGGATATACTTTTTTCAATGCTTGAATCTCCCTTTCTCATTCTTAGAGTAGAGTGAAGTGATTGAACATTTTCTTTAATTTCTGACAGTGTCTCTTGCGATGCCACAAATATCCAAAATTTTAATTGAACCATCCAACAATTCTTCTACGAATTTCTCATCTTGGTGATGAGAAATGACCTTTTTCGTTGATGTCATATTGAGATGATCTTCCAAAGAAATATACAAATCTTCAAGCTTGGAAAGACCATTGCTAATTGAATCAGATGTAGTTGTTGATGAGGCTTCCCATGTCTTGATTTTGTTGAGTTCTTGTTTTATTCTTGTAGAGCTTGGATGAGATTGAGATGGAAAACTATTAGAGCGAACATGGTTCTTTGTTGCCATATTGCTCTTGAATTTGATCATATTTTCTTCAAAGATAATTGTAAAGCTCAATGTTTGTGTGATGTTACCAAACCCTTGAATCTCCTTTTATATAAGAGCTATTCATGATATTAGTTGATATTTATTAAGTTCATATAATAAAGAAATAAAATAGGTAGCACTTGTTAATCATGGTGTAGAGCATGTGGTGCATGCATGATTTTCCTTTGAATTTGATTAGCTTTTGTGACATGTCAACCCAACATTGTGAATTTGTTAATAGTATTGCATGTGATATTCTGCAAAGATGCTATGATATTGAAATGAGTTTGAGTTTGAGATGCATGATGAGTATAACTTGCATGTCCTTCTAGTGTTGGCAATCCAAAAACATCATTACTCATCAATTTATTTGCCTCCTCTACCGACACATAACTTCATCATTGCAATTCTAAAAATTGGTGATGCTTATTGCTTCTCAGTTTTATCATGTTTCAAACAAGATCTGGATCTCATCTTTCCAAAATTCATTCTGTAAACCATTTAGCTCCTTCAACAATGGAACATGCCAGCCAATAAATACTTATGAACCAAAAATAACACCCTCCTTTATATATATATTGAGATTTTCTATACCAACACTCGGAGGACATGTCAGTTCTTCACATCATTCCCATTTCACTATTATTATCATCTCATGTTTAATAAAGCATAATGTTTGGAACAAGTGTGTCAAGTTTACAAAACATATCTAACTTCCAATAATTCCCTTATATCCGTCTTTGCAAAATGATGTATAAGAGAGTAATATCATTTGATCTCTGGTTTAAGAACCGCATGGTTTGTTTTATCTAAGATTGCCTTTAGGATGATGGTAGAGTGATAGTACCGATTAAACCTTTAAATTCATGTTTCTTGTCTCTGATATGAATTGGTCAATTGATATTTAAGTGTAGCTTTATTCATATTTGAGCAAGAAAGAATTCATGGTCAGATACAAGCATAAGATATGCTCCAAACAGGCTGAAAATACAAACATTACAACAGTTCATTCATATAAGACAACTCGCTTGGTGGGCTGCCTGCTACTTTCAGTTGTACTTTTTTCAAATTTTCACACATTAATTCATTCATATATGAGATCCTAAATATACCAAATGCTGTTGGGAATTCAGACATGTTCATGTATTTAGTACAAAATAACCAACGTGTTCAAGGATCCTTTTAATGTAATTAAAACATTTGTATCAACAATACACTTTTTTTATATTTATAAAAATATTTATATCAATAGTAAATTTTTTCGTTTATAAAAATATTTGTATTATCAATGTATATATATTTTTTGGTTTAAAAATATATTTGTATCAACAATGATTAATAAGTTTTTATTTTTTAATTTTTTTAATCAATAATTTCAATTTTTTCTCAATTTTAAAAAAAAATCTATTTAAACCACCCATTTCATGTTACTTAAATCTACCAAAAATAATTGTTTCATATTTTTTATATAAAAATTAATATTTGTAGCATTTTAATTATTGTTTGTTAATGAGAAACATTTGTCTTGTGACTTATTTATTTCTATATTTGTCAAAAATATACCATTTGCCTCAAATTTTTATATGCATCAATTGTAAATATTTGTTTTAATTTTTAATTTATATTAATAACACATTACTCCCTAAAAATCATTTTTAACCCGTAAAGTTAGTTACACACTTTAATTAAAAATATTTGCGTTAATTTAATAGAGAACGACTTCTCTATCCACCATAAAGATTTGGGTAGTGTACCTTGAATTAATTAACTAATGTTATATTATTTTATTATTTATTTAATAGTTTAAATTTTATATATTTTTAATTTACTCTATAAATAATTCTATCCAATTTTTTGAGGTGAGTAGATAAAAATTAACCAATTTCATAAATCAGAAATTATATGTTATCATTAGTGACACACTGTACTCTCGTAAAAATAATTCTTAACCCATAAAATTATTTTAAACCAATAACATTTTTTAATTGTATTCGAGTCAATGTCGTGCTTTTTTTGTGTGTATGGTTGATTATTTCAGTTTATAAATTATATATTTTTAATTTTTATAAAATTAATTTTTTTTATGAGTAATGCTAACTTATATTCTAAGGGTAATGTTAACTTGTGCTCTTGGGACACATGTTAAGAACTAAATTAAGAAATATCATCTTGGAAATTGTGTACAAATTTAAATTAAAGTATAAAATTAATTTTTAAATTGTTTTTTCCTATACAAATTTACTAAAAGTGATTTCCTTAACATGTGCCTCAAGGGCCCAAGTTAACATTACCCATATTCTAAATGCGCAAATTAAGAACTCAATAAAAAACATTGTTTTAAAAGTTATGCATTAATTTTAAAAAAAAATGTATAATTAATTTTTTTTATTGTTGTTTTCAATACAAATTTTTTATAATTATGTTTCTTAACTCATGTTCAGTTCTAGAGGTATAAGTTAACATTACTTTTTTCATTTTCAAATTATAAAACTAATTAAAAGTTATTTTTTTATTTTAGTATTTTTATGATTTGAGAAAAATTCTTTAAACTTTAAATACCCATTAACTATTCGTTTAATGGCAGAATAAGTATTTAAAATATTAATTTTATTCATAACTTTTAAGTTCAAATATTATGTATTGTTGATATGAATTTTTGCGGTTGACTTTTTTTATCTTATTTATTATAAAATAGTTTTTTTATTTTTAAATTATAAAGTTAATTTAATAATATTTTTTTATTTAGTATTTATATGACTTGAGAAAACGTATTTAAATTTTAATTATCCAATGACTATTTATTAAATGGGAGAATAATTATTTAAAATATTTACTTTATTCATAACTTTTAAGTTCAAATATTAAAAATTGTTTATATGAATGTTTTTGGTTAACTTTTAATCTAATAAAATAAAATGTATATATTTCAACTAAAATATAGATAATAATAAAATAAATAAAACTATATATCATATAATAAATTACTATAAGTAATATATATCCAAACAATAATAGTGGTAAGAGAAATTCTGATAAAATTTATGATGGGTAGATAAATTTAGACCCAAAACATTAATTAAAAAAAAAAATTATCTTATATCCTTACATTTATCTCCATACTCTTACAATTCTGCAAATATTCTAATTTTATTTTTTTACATTTTTAGCATACAATTAAATGACTCAAAAACAACGGTTTGAAAATACACGACGAGAACCAGATAACTACAAGTAAAGAAATCTAGTTTCTATCATTATCAAACTGAAAATTTTGATGTTCGTACATTCGGAGTGTAATTTTACTAAACCGGATAACTTGTATGCTAGTTATCCGGTTTGTTTTTGAATCACATAAAATTTCTTGATAACATTGCTACAAGTGGTCTGGTTTGTATTTTTTATACTTCCGGAAAATTTGTGTTGAAGTGTTCTGGTTGAGTTATTTTAAGAACCGGATAACATACCCATAAGAGTTTCGGAACATGTTTTTGTATTTTTTTAATTAATTTTTTGTACTTATGTTAGGAGACATGAACATTCCTTTGATGATATGCGACAAAAAACAGACATCTGTAGATACGACGAAGGTATTCTCGACTACAGGAAAATTTGCTACACGAGAAGAGGCGACTAGGTGGATTAGGGAGGTTGGAATAAAAAATGGAGTCACTGTTGTTATAACTCATTCAGACATCAAAACTGGCAAGAGAGGAAGAAGTGACAAAGTTATATTTGGTTATGATAGAGGTGGAAAATTCAAAGAAGGAGACAGTGAAACACAAAGTGCTACCTAGAAATGTTGTTCTCCATTCAAAGTTAGGCCAACACCTTCTAAAGATGGTTCTGTTTGGAAGATTGACGAAAAATGTGGACTTCACAACCATCGTTTACCTGATAGATTTGAAGGTTATGCGTTTGTAAGTCGACTTAATGCTGATGACCAACAACATATTGCTGATTTGTCAAAACGCCATGTTCCACCAAGACACATATTGTTGTCATTGCAAGAACGAGATTCAGAGAATGTGACTCGAATAACTCAAACTAAATATCAGGGGACCTAGAACGGAAATGAAATAGTTGTTTAAGTTAATAGAGGATTCTGATTATGTTTATTTGAGTAGGAAAAAAGATGAGTATGAAGTTGTGAGAGATATCTTCTGGGGGCATCCAAAATCAGTGAAGTTGTTGAATATGTTTCCTATTGTGTTTATTATAGACATTACTTACAAAATAAATAAGTACAGACAACCTTTATTGAAGTAGTTGGTATGACATCAACTGATAGTGCAGAACCGTTACCTTAGGGCGAAGACCACGTTCTGGTCTTCATGACGCCACGTCAGCCCTAACAGTTACTAACATTGGGCCTGACAGCCCAACCCAGTGCTAGGTAACCGTTGGCCCTACACTGGGGGCTCACTATAAATACCATCTTCACTAGAGGGTCAGGTAATTTAACTTTCTTACTCTCTCTCTGCACTTGCTTCCACCCTACTCGTCACTTACTTTGGCATCGGAGTGTGTTTCAAGTACACCCCCTTCTCTTCCATACTTTTGGCAGACAACTAGCAGATCAACGACGCGTGGTAGGTCACTAATTCCCTTCTGGTCAGATACGATCAGTGGCGCCGTCTGTGGGAAACTAAGCTTCCCTGTTCCTCCAAGCAGAGAACAAAAACTTAATCTTTTCAAACTCCAATATCATGACTAGCCCACGTCACAATGACACTGTCCACACTTTTGCCTTCACCCCGGTCACCAACGGAGATAACCCGTCGGGGACATCTTAACCCCGAGAGATCGACGGCAGGGACGGCCAAACTGCCTCCCCTTCACCCGAGGACGCCGCACATCAAGTCATTCCTCGAGCGAGGAGCCCGATGGTATCTCAGCTCATTCCTACACCGGCTGGAATGGACCCGACGATGGTTGCCCTCTTCGCAACTATCAACCAGACAAACCAGATGTTGTTCCAACAGAATGAGCGCATCGTCACGCTGGAACACGACACCTCATCCCGCTCCCCTCCGCGGGGAAATCAGCGCGGGAACTCTAGGAGCCCCTCTCCCCAACCACAGAGGCGCCGACCACAGCTGGAGAGGCCTCAACCCGTGGCCTCCATAAAACAAGCAAGGTCACCACCCCAGAAGGAGAGACACTCCCCAGAACCAAGGTCCCAGCCAGAAGACCAAGGAGGCGTAACCCCCTCCTCGACACGAACCGTCGCATCCGCAATCCCCGGTTCGCATCACGAGTACGACTATAGAACCCATTTATCCCAGGGAATCATGGTGACCCCCATCCCCTACGGGATGGAGAAACCACCCGCGCTCTCGACGTACGATGGCACCTCGGATCCAGACGATCACCTGGAAGATATCGAGGCGATGCTCGACTACAGAAACATCTGGGGAGCCATCAAGTGCAGGCTCTTCCCGACGACGATGAGGAAAGGCGCCATGGTATGGTACAAGAGTCTGGAATCTGAGTCCGTCACGTCGTGGAGGGTGCTGAAGGATCTGTTTTCATGGCATTTCACGGTGTCAAGGCGACATTCAACGACGGAGGCCGCGTTGGGCGTGATCCTCCAGGCCCTAGATGAGCCTATCAAAAAATACATCGAGAGATTCACAAGGGAGGCGGTTCAGGTAACGACTTCAGACGATATGAAGTGCTACCTAATGGAATAAGGTCTACGCCGAGGCTCCAAGTTCTACGAGGTTGTGGCCATCCACCGGCTAGACACCCTCTAAGACTTCCTCGAGAAAGTCCGCCACTACATCCGGTTCGAGGAGACGGAGGCCGTCAACACTGCCCGTGAAACCCGCAACTGAGAAACCCCATGCGGGTCCCGAGATGAAAGAGCATCAGCCCCACGGCGTGGGGGAGACCGACGACAAGAGGATCGTCTTGGGAGCAGAGGGGCTCAGTTGGTCGTTTCACTGAATACACGGCCCTGGTCGCTTCCCGCGAGCACATACTGATCGAGTGCGCCAACTCAGAGTTTGTCCGAGGAGGTGTCCGTTTTCCAAAACCGGCACCCACCAAAGCCATCGTGGACAAATCTAAATACGGGCGCTTCCACCAAAGCCATGGGCACGTGACAAATGATTGTATCCACCTGAAGGATGCAATTGAAATTCTAATCAAGGACGGGCACCTGAAGAGGTACACCAGGGGAGGAGACACCCCACGATAGGAAGCTCCCGAGCCCAAAAGAGTCGAGGACCTGCCCCTTCCCGACAACAACTGTGGCCTATAGGTGGCCCTCAGCGTTAGTCTTCCTGAGGATTGGTTCGCACTAAGAGGATTCGGTCTCCCCTCCGAGCTTCAGTTGCCCGAGGAGCCACTGCCCCCCGTTACCCGGTGGGAATACTTCCCCATGGTAATGGTTATTTCGGGCGGGACCCCGAGCAAGCTCTCGGTCGGATCGGTTAAAAGGAAGTTCGACGAGCTAATGAACAACAACTTCAGCAAGATGAGCACGCTCGACAAGTTCCGCGGTCGATCCAACCCGATCACCTTCTATCTCGAGGAGTTCCCTGGGGGATCCCCCAACTCGGCCATCCTTCTGCTGATACGAGCACAAATGGCCAACTTCAACGTCCGACACATCCTGGTCGACGGAGGGAGTTCACTGGATATCATGTATACCCTTCAGCTCGACAAGTCCAACCTGGCCTCTACCTGGGCTCCGACCTCCAGGGCTTCAACGAGACGACGACAAGACCATGGGGATACGTGGAGCTCAAGGTCACCTTCGGGGAAAAAGAAACAGCCAGAGAAATCAACGTCTGTTTCCTGGTCATCGAATGCACGTCTCTGTACAACTGCATCCTAGGCAGGACGACGCTGGCCGAACTTACCGCAGTGCCATCGACCGTCCACCTGAAGATGAAGTACTACACCAGGCTGGGAGTCGTCGTCACCCTCAACGGGGACATAGAAGCTGCTTGACGGTGCTTTGAAGCAACGATGAAGGGCCTTAGTACAATCGGTCCCGCAACCAAAGCAACTAAGCCCTCCACCGTCTAGGAGAACAAACCGAAGGATGGCGTTGATGTCGTGGACCTCGATTGCCGTTTCGCCGAAGAGCTAGACCACGAGGACAAAGCCAGCGACACTCCTCCGACCACCAACGGGCAGCCTATCCATCCAACGCGCCCCATCCCAGATGGGGACTTCGAGATCGTAACCCTCGGAGCAGACGCGACAAGGACTGTAAAGATTGGGGCGGGGCTGCCCGACCTAGCGAGGAAGCAACTGAAGACCTACCTCCGTAAGAATGCTGACCTCTTTGCCTGGAGCGCCGCAGAGATGCTCGAACTTGACCCTGAGGTCGCCTGCCACAAGCTCTCCATCAGCCCAACCGCTAGGGCCGTAGTACAACGTAGACGTAGGCAGTCCCCCGAAAAGTTGGCGGCAACTAAAAAACCTGTAAAAGACATCCTAGAGGAAAATTTTATTTCGGAAGCCCGATATTTAACCTGGATGTTCAACGTTGTATTAGTCAAGAAATCTAATGGAAAATGGAGGATGTGCATTGACTACACAGATCTCAATCGGGCATGTCCTAAGGACGCCTATCCCCTCCCCATCATTGACAAGCTCGTCGATAACTCGATGGGCTTCAAACTACTGTCCTTCATGGACGCTTACTCGGGGTACGACCAGATCCCCAGAGCTGAGGTCGATAAGCAGAGCACATCGTTTATGACCGAGTCGGGCAACTATTACTACAACGTAATGCCCTTCGGCGTAATGAACGTTGGCGCCACCTACCAACAGATGATGAACAAAGTCTTTCGGGGAGAGATCGACGACATGCTCGAGGTATACATGGATGACATGATCGCCAAGTCCTGCACGGAAGTCGACCACACAGCGCACCTCAAGAAAGTCTTCGAGACAACACGAAGGTGCAGGATGCAGTTCAATCCGGAGAAGTGCACCTTCGGGGTACGCGCAGGGAAGTTCCTCGAATTCTACCTAACCGAACAGAGGATCAAGGCGAACCCCAACAAGTGCAGGGCCTTCTCCGAGATCGCAATGCCGAGCACGAAGAAATCAATACAGTCCCTCAATGGGATGCTCGCGTCGCTATCCCATGTTGTCGCTAAGTCCGCTCAGCACACCCTCTCATTCTTCAAACTATTAAGAAAGGAAGCCGCGTTCGAATGGACGGAGGAATGTGAGCAAACCCTCCTCCACCTCAAGCATGTCCTATCAGAACCGCCCATCCTGAAGAGGCCCGATGTCGGGGAAGTCCTCTACTTGTACTTGGCCGTGTCGAACGAGGTTGTAAGCGTCGTGCTGATCTGGGAAACCCCCGACGAGCAGAAAATGATCTACTTCACGAGCAAGGCCCTCCAAAGCCCAGAAGTAAGATATTAGCAGATCGAGAAAGTCGCCATAGTCCTAATCAATGTGGCCAGGAGGCTCCGACACTATTTCCTGGCCCACACCATCGTAGTCAGAACTGAACAGTCTATCAAGCAATTGCTCGGCCGACCCGACATGGCGGGGCGCATGCTGAAGTGGTCGATGGAACTCTTCGAGTTCGACATCGTCTACGAAGGAAGAAAAGCCCTCATGGCCCAAGTCTTGGCCGACTTTGTTGCCGAGATAACCCTCACAACATAGTCAACCCCGGGAACTCACAAGTGGACCATCTTTGTCGATGGCGCTTCTAGCCCATCGGGAAGCGGTGCGGGCATCATCCTCGAAAACGAGGAGGGTGCTGTCGTGGATGTCTCCCTAACACTGGCCTTTCCAACGACGAACAACCAGGCTGAATATGAAGTATTCCTGGCCGGACTCCGCCTGGTAGAGGATCTCGGAGCCAAGGAAATAAAGATCTTCACGGATTCCCAGTTGGTAGCCTCCCAAGCCCGAGGCGAATACCAGGCGAAGAACCACAACCTAGCCGAGTACTTGGCCCTCATAAGGGAACGGGTGAAGAGTTTCGAATCCGCAGAAGTATAACACGTGTCTCACGAGCAGAACACCCGGGCAGACATCCTCTCAAAGTTGGCGAGCACCAAAAAGAAAGGCGGACACAAATCCATCACCCAGAAGATCCTCGCCCAACCAAGCACGAAGATGGCGAAAACACTGCTCGACGTCAACGCCATCGGGGATACCGATTGTTGGACGACCCCAATACACGCCTACCTCAGCATGGGGCGCCTCCCCGACGATGCTAAGGAGGCCAGTGCAGTCAAACGGCGATCCTGCTCGTATGTTCTGCTTAAGAACAAACTATACCGAAGGGGTTTCTCGGTTCCTCTCCTCAAATGCGTCGACATAACCCAAGTCTCGACCATCCTGCAAGAGTTCCACGAAGGCATCAACATGCAACACCTCGGTGGATGATCATTGGCGAGGAAAGCCTTACGGGATGGATACTACTAGCCGACGATGCAAGAAGATGCAAAGGAACATCTCAAGAAGTGGAACAGGTGCCAGCGCCACGGGGACATGCACCTCGCCCCTCCGAGCGAGCTCAAGTCCCTTTCCTCCCCTTAGCCGTTCTCCTAGTGGGGGATGGATATTCTTGGCCCGTTCACCTTAGGCTCCTATCAGAACAAGTACCTGATATTGGGCATCGACTACTTCACCAAATGGATCGAGGTCGAAGCCCTCGCCAAGATCACGACGCACAACATACTCTGTTTCTACAAGAGGAACATCCTCGCCAGGTTCGGCGTCCCGCTCGCCATAGTCACCGACAACGGGACATAGTTCACTGACAAATTTTTTTGAATCTTCGTCACCAAACTCGGGACCAAACACCATTTCACTTCGGTCAAGCATCCACAAACGAACGACCAAGTCGAGACCGTGAACAAAGTGATTCTCTGAGGACTAAAACGAAGACTCGGCGACGCTAAGAAAGGATAAGTCGAGGAGTTTCACAACGTGCTCCGGGCCTACCGAACAACGCCTCATTCGACCACCGGGGAAACCCCATTTTGACTCACGTACAGAACTGAGGTTGTGATCCCGATGGAAATAAGGGAGTCGTCCAGAAGGACCGAATCTCCCCTCGGGGATGAATCCAACGACGAGGCTCTCCGGAAGGAGGTCGACCCGGTCGAAGAGATCATATCGGGAGCAGCTCTCCGCGAGGCCACGCTGAAACAAAAAGTCGCCCTCCGCTACGACAACAAAGTCCTGAAGCGCGAATTCCAGGTCGGCGACCTGGTCTTGTGAAGAAACCAAAAGGACCCACACGAGGGCAAACTCGCCGCGAATTGGGAAGTCCCCTATCGTGTCCGGGACAAAATGGAGCATAGGTCCTACTACTTGGAAAATCTACATGAAGACTAGATAGCTCGACCATGGAACGCTGAGAAGCTAGAAAAATATTATAGTTAAACACTGTCCGCGACGACATCCCTCGCGACCACAGGAGAGCGACGTGGTACGACCGCGTCTCCTCGGAATTAACGAGATAACAAGCATTTGCCCTTTGTGTGTGCGGGCAGAATGCGCTGCTTGACGGCAACCCCTCGACCGAGATTCACCGCTGCAGTACCCAGACCGACAGAACACCCAGCTCGCAATGGAACATTCACGTTGCAGGAACGAGTCCACGATCGTGGTCCATCCCCATATTGACCAGGTAACCACCCTGGTCAACCGACCAGTTCCCTACACTACCGGGTACAACGGACGTCGAGCTACCACTCCCACCTTAGCAAACATACAAAACAAGCATAACAAACGTGCGAGCAAACATACAAAACAAACAAAAATATAAATCATGCATACATGAATGGCCGAGCACACACACAAACTCAGAAGGAAAAGCAAAAATCCCATAAAACGGGCACAAGCCCAGCAGTCAAAACGTTACAATAAAAAGCCTTCAACTCGAGAAAAAGTCAAGGCTTATTCTAACATGGCACGTAGGACGAAAATTACTTGGCACGCAGGCCAAATGAAAAATAAGGGGCACGCAGGCCGACATCCATACTCTAAGTGATCCTCCTCCTCATGGGCAGCATGATATTCGTCATCGCCATCCGAGCCACCGGGCGCAACGATCCGACCTTCCTGGATTTGATGGAAGGGACCAACCCCGTCGGTCACCAGATCAGAGTTGACAAGCCTGAGTTGGTCGACAGCATGCTTGAAGCCTACCTCGACGGCTCCCAGGCAGTCTTCCTCTAGCTGACGAACCCTGCCCACAAGATCCCGCCGAGACACCAATAAACGCTCCTCTTCAGATTCCTCCTCGGTCGGGGCGACCATATCCTCGAGCTCAGTAACACGACCTCTGACCCCCTTCAGCTCATCATCTCTTTCCTTCAGGGCTTTCTCCAACTCCTCAATACGCTCCTGGTGGAGCTTATCATGCTTCTGGTATTCCTTCTGGTCGTCCTCCAGCTTGGACCGGATCTCCTCAGACGCCGCGAGGTTGCTTTTGACAACAGCCAAATCCTCCGAAGAGCAACCCTCCTCATTCAGCACGAGGGTCATCTCAAAGACCCTCACCATCGCGGACAGGTCCGCGAACAACATCTTCCTCCGGGTCTCCTTGCCTGTGGCCAGTATGCTTTTAGCCTCCTCTGAGGCCACCCCGGAATCGTTCCTCCGCGAAAAGAAATTCGGCCGAAGGCAGCAGGGCGGCAGAACAAACCCACGCTCCGGGGACCCGTCTGTGAGATCGATCGAAGGCACCTCAATCTCATGTCGTCTCTTTGGAGCCAGGGGCTGCGTCGAGGAGCCAGTTCCATGGGGGGAAGATGTCATCCCTGAAGAAGTAACGACCAGCTCCCTCCGAGCAGCGGACGCCTGACCTTGAGCACGACGGCTACCCCTGTTCACCAGCTTCGTCACTCTTTCCTCCACGGAGCCCATTGTGCCTGCAAGAAAACACAAGAAAATTAGTTAGAAAAAAGAATCAAAAACAAGTTACAAGATCAGCCCGGATGCACCCAAACTACCTAGAAGCCAATGAGTCTCAGCCTCCGTCCTACATTCAAGCAGTGCCTTTATGTTAATACACCAGGCCTCCGTCCGTATCTTCCCTCATGCATCGCGGATATACTCCCCATCGGGGGACACGCACTTCCGAGGAGGAAGACGACCGACGAAGTCCACCAGCTTTCGGAAGGCCAAGCTGTCCTCCTCGCCTATTTCAGATAACATTGCCACAAGTGGTCCGGTTTGTATCTTTTAAGAACCGGATGACATACCCATAAGAGTTTCAGAACATGATTTTTGTATTTTTTTAATTAATTTTTGTTACTTATGTTAGGAGACATGGGCATTTCTTTGATGATATGCGACAAAAACCAAACATTTGTAAATAGGACGGAGATATTCTCGACTACAGAAAAATTTGCTACACGAGAAGAGGCGACTAGGTGAATTAGGGAGGTTGGAATCAGAAGTAGAGTCACTGTTATAATAACTCGTTCGGACATCAAAACTGGTAAGAGAGGAAGAAGTGACGAAGTTATATTTGGTTGTGATAGAGGTGGAAAATTCAAAGAAGGAGACAGTGAAACACAAAGTGCTATCAAGAAATGTTATTATCCACTCAAAGTTAGGTTAACACCTTCTAAAGATGATTCTGGTTGGAATATTGACGAAAAATGTGGACTTCACAGTCATGGTTTACCTGATAGATTTGAAGGTCATGCGTTTGTAAGTCGACTTAATGCTGATGACCAACAACATATTGTTGATTTGTCAAAACGTCATGTTCTACCATGACACATATTATTGTCATTGCAAGAACGAGATCCGAAGAATGTGACTCGAATAACTCAAATATATAAAAACATAAGAGTAAGATTTAGAAAAACATAAGGGGACCTAGAACGGAAATGCAATAGTTGTTTAAGTTGATAAAGGATTCTGATTATGTTTATTGGAGTAGGAAAAAATGAGTCTGAAGTTGTGAGAGATATCTTCTGGGCGCATCCAAAATCAGTGAAGTTGTTGAACATATTTCCTATTGTGTTTATTATAGATAATGCTTACAAAATAAATAAGTACAGACAACCTTTGTTTGAAGTAGTTGGTATGAAATCAACTGAGTTAACATTTGTTGTTGCATTTGCCTTTATGGAATCTGAACAAATAGAGACTTTATGTTGGGTATTAGATAAGTTGAAACAATTATTCACTAGGCAAGGGTTATGGCCACAGGTGATTTTAACGAATAGAGATCTTACTTTGATGAAAGCAATTGAAAAAGTGTTTCCAACGACAATTAATATACTTTGTCAATTTCACATCAACAAGAATGTGAAAGCAAAGTGCAAGGAGTTTGTTGTGAATGATATGAGAGAGTCGATAGAGAAGATATGACATGAATTTGTAAGGGCTAATGTTGAGGTGAAGTAACATCAAAAGTTGCAACAACTTTAAGATGCTTGCGTGGATTTTAGACCATTTTTTGATTATGTGATAGACACATGGTTGACGCCTCACAAACATAGATTTTTTGAAGCTTGGATCAATAAATTGTTGCATTTGGGTAACATCACAGTTAACAGATAAAGTGTTTGATTTTAGCCATAGTTTATTTATCTTAATATTAATGATACTGAACCTTATTTTTTTAGGGTTGAGTCTGCGCATTAGAAACTGAAGCAGGTGTTGGAGAATAATTTAGGTGATATGTGTAAATGTTAGAAGGATGTGAATGGGAAAATCAAAGTGCAATTGAGCAATATTAGAGCTTCATTTCAGAAGATTTTTGATGAAGTTGAGCGTGTACACACTAGTCCATTTTATGTGAATTTGTGTGGATCATTATCTAGAGCATCTTTGAGACACATTGATGAAGAGTGGCACATAGTTGACATGGTTGGTACAAACACCCAAATGTGTGGGTGTAGTCATAGAAAGTTATACGAGTTACCTCGTGCTTGTGAGTTAGGGAGATACACATTGAGTGGTGAATCAATACCAATTGATGTTATTTATATACATTAGAGAAAGCTCAAAATGAAAGGTGAACAAGAGGTAGATACAGAGGATGGAGAAGAGGTGGACATGACTAATGCAATTGATGCATTGTGCAAAAGGCTCAGGTCATTAGATGTGGTAGGAAAGAGAGAACTAAAAGGTAGGGCGTGTGAAATTGCTTGCCCCACTACAATAAAGATGGTACCGCCGCTTGAAAAAATAAAGACTAAAGGAAAAATAAAAGGGAAGAAACCTGTGGGATATGTTGACCAAGCATACAATAGTTCTCAAAAATCTTCAAAGAGGCCGTGTTTGTAGTCATCCCAAACGTCAAAGAAAAAACCATCTAATAGGTAACATATCAAACCATTTATTGATGACATTGTTGATGTTAAAGATGATGAAAATTGTGGGTTTAGATTCATTGCATCATTGCATGAATACGGTGAGGATGGTTGGTCAATGGTTCATTGTGATTTGAATAATGAAACCAGAGGTTCCATAAATAGTCTATATGAGTAGTTATTTGAAAGTCGCTTAACAAAAGTGAGAGAATCCTTGTTGATATTATCTTTAGGTTCCCAGCCAGTAGATAAATGGATGACACTACCAAAAATAAGTTATGTGATAGCAAATTGGTATAATGTCATTCTTGTCTCATTAAGTGCTCTTAGTTTAAGTTACTTCCTATGACGACTTCACATAATCCTAATGTGTCCTTTTACTACATTGGTTTTGTAAACTCAAATCATTGGGTTCAAGTAAACTTTTTAGTCTTTTTATGTTAAATACTTATCTATGATTTATGTCTTATTAATTTTCTTAACAGGTAAACATGAATGAATGATTTCCCTTGCCACCGGTCATAGTAGATTGGAAGAAGCATCACACAAAAAATGCAACATCTTGGATAACAGGATTTACTGAACGGTTACAACATTGACAACAACTTACACATGTGGTCCCAAAATATGTTATGTTATGATTGTAATTTGATTTTTTATATTTTGGATTGACGATTGACTTCATGTTATTTTTTGGTTTGTGTTAACGATTGACTTCATGTTATATTTTGGTTTGTGTTGACTATGTTTCGTACGCAATATCAATCATAATATAAGTCTGAATAATACTACATAAATACAAATCATAATAGAGCAATACATAATTATGACGAATACTATATAAGTCTGAATAATACTACATAAGTGTGAATATAAAATAATACATCAAGCATCATCGCCTTTGCTAACATAAGTTACTGGTCCGCCCTGAGGTATCGGTCCACCCTCAGCTATACGTAGTGCTCGAAAGACCTCAGCAAAATCATCTTCATCTTCTTCTGCCTCGTGACGATACAGATAACAACGAAGCTCATGTGAAATATGTAACAACCTCATATCTGATGGTCCAGTATCAAACACAGGAACAAGGACCTTTATAACCTATCTGACCTCCCCCCGAGGTGGTGGTACCAGACGAGGATGTGACACTCTATAGTACAAATCAAGTAATTGGCCACCGCATCATATGAAGTATCAACAAACTCGGCCGAACGAATCACATCCATGACGCTTGCTTGGTATGTAATCCACTCAAATATCCACATCAAGTGTATCAACATCAGGAGGCAGATATGGTATGTACTGCATGTATCCAAACTAACGCAAACATCTGTCAGGTAAATAAAGAACAATTGTACCATACCATTTCAGGTCACCACAATACAAGCAAATATCATCAAATGGTCGGTGTTGTCAGTGATCCTGAAAAGGGCGCCAAATGACATCAGCAAGTGCCAATCCATCCAACACAACCCCCACCTCATCAACCTTCTGCGTGTCTTACTTGTACATCCACTTCATCGCCCTAGGAAGTGGACTACCAATACCAGCAATCTTGGAAAATCCTTTATTGCCAACAGTTGGAAAATACTCATGAATCCAACACTGTTACACAAAATGAATATTATCAATTAAAGGTATTATAAATAAGCTAATACACGTCTAAATGAAAGACATATCCCCCAAGCTACTTGCATCTATAAAAGGAAGCATCTCTGAGATATCTGTAAAGTGTGACTAGTGCATTTCCCCCCCAACAGTATCTACCACATCTAGAGAAGTCCTCAAATAGTGGTAAACACTTTGCCTCTACAAGAGTAAAGGTCTTATCAGTAAGAATGTTGTAGCCTAGTAACAATAACATATATACTCTAGCTACACAATCAAATAAACTCTCAACTCGCTGACGGACAGATATCTTCTTCACCCGCTCTAACATATAATAGGGACCACTGTAAGCACAAATCTGTTCAGTTTCCTTGTCCAACAGAACACCCATCAGACAAATAGCCTAAGTAATAACATCATAGTCAGTGAACCCTTCTGCAGAGTTACAGAACTCCCCCTGCATGGTATATGAAGTAGGCAAGATAAATCGTCCAGCGTAATAGTCATCTCACCAAACAACATATAGAAGGATGATGTTTTGAAGTGCCACCTCTCAACAAATGCAGATACCAAGTTCTAATCTATCCTCGATAAACCAGTTCTCTGCAGAAAGGATAGACCAGAAGCAGATACCCCTGACTCAATCACTGGTAAGAGACTATGCAGAACCCATACAATCAATTTGCTACCATGTACAACAACCTTCATCTCTTTCTTCGAAACTCTCTCCTAAAAATAATTCATAATATATGTCATCATACATAAATAATTAAAATTAAATTTTATTCAACGTTGAAAGGTCATAAATTGACTTAAGCGACGTGGTTTTGATATTCAATAAGATAAAAATATTTAATACCACGTCATTTTTTAATATTATTTTATTTTTAAAATTTTATACATATCAATTAATACTAATGATACCAATATTCACCTAAAATTAAATGGTAATAGTACAAAAAATTTGACTTTTTCTTTAACTTATCTAAACACAATTATGGACAAAAAGGTGTTACAATGTTAATGTTCATCTGCTCTGGACGAAAAAAATAAGTGTGGATTGAGTCTGGAACAACATGTGACCACCCTACCATCCAAAAGTCTTACGTTCCTGTCTCCTTAGAAATCAAGGACGCAGTAGTACGATCCTATAGAACAGATCCTGTTCAAGTAAGGTCGTGTTGTATAGTGCTTATACTGAGGTATATAAATGTTTAAGGTTTTCTGGGCTTCAGCGATATGGGATAACATAATAGTTTTTGATGTAACTCTAGTTTTATTTATGTTAAAAATGCTTGATAAATAACACTTTTTACATCACAAGAGTGGTGCATAATGATGATTTGATTTTTATTGTATATTTTTTATGTTTGTGTAATTATATTGGTGTCTTGGAAATACTAGATGCAATTTTGGAATTTCAATTTTAGTCATTTGGGGTTTTATATCATTTATGAGCAACATTATTACTTTATGTATGCTCATTCTTGGAAGAAAAAGTATTTGACAAGTGCAACAACATGAATCAGTGGTAGTTAGTAATAGCTATTACACTTCTTTAACCGAATTTATGTTATCACATGGAGATTTTCATTATAAGTTGCATGCTTTTTAAACAACACTTTTTCACCTCAGAACTCAGTTAAACAATGATGATTTGTTTACAAGTAGTTTGATGCATTGATATCTGCATTTTTTATTCCAATAAACGAGTACCAAATTATCTTTATGCGTTCACTTTCAATTGAGCTGTGAATAGCTGATTACTGAGCTAGTGGTCAACTACTGTTTATACCATGCTTCATTTTTTAGGTACAGAAGCGATGGCAGAATTTGGAGTTCAAAGACATCAATGGGAGTCTTATGTACACACAAACAAGAGTTTGGTTAATGCGCCAGATTCTCGCTTAAGGAAAAAACCAGGTTGCTGTCAAAGATAAAAGGGTAATTACCATTTCCTATTCCTAGCGAGAATTGATTACTTTATATTTTATATGTATATCTGTATGTTTGTGCAAATGTGTTAGTCTTGAGATGATTGCATAACTTTATAGACCATTGTTGGTTTAATTTATAGATGATAATGATTTCTTATCTGATTGCTATTTGCTCTATTCATTTGGCATGCTAACAACTTCCAGGACAGAAGCGTGGGAGATATAATTCTGCATGCTGCTGAAATTTGTGGCTTCTAGCTTGATATTTTATCCTTTTAACTTTTTTCTGTTTCCTTGTCATTTTAGAAATGAGACAATAAGAGTGAAAGTTTGTTGGGCTTTGAAAATACTAATCAAATCACTAAGCAGACGTGGCTTTACACTAATAGAATAATCACAAGCTCTTGACTCTCATTAGCACACTAAGGTTAAGTCTCTTTGTCTTCAACATGATTCTTTTGTATGATATAAGCCATGGTAGACTTTGATCAGGAAATACTTAAATAAAAGATGGAATAGATTGTTTAGCTCACTACAGCTTCTCTGTTGCAAGGTGAGTTCTTTTTCACGTGCTATATTTGTGTTGAAATTCAATTATCGCTAGATTGGGATACTTTAGTTATTAAAATTTGTGAAGCCATTGTCTTTGTGCTGATTGTTGTCATAAGAACAAAATATCTTTTCAAGGCAATGTTTGAACGAATGTTGTAGGATACTATATCGTAAAGCTTTGGGTTAGGACTTATACAGTCATATGCTTTTCCTGGATTCGTCCTTCACAATTCCATACGCTATGTTGTCTCCCAAAGATTTGTCCAGTGAAAGGCTTCAGATGTGGAAAAGGTATGCTCAAGTGAGTGGGTATCTAACATTAAAGTCCCAAATCATCTAATGGATAAAAGAAATTAGGATTTCATATATAAAATGAAAGAACATCTACTTATTGTAATAACAGAGCTGTGTGATGATGACATAGCGAACTATTCTTTCGCCTTTTACTAAAGAATACTGTGTCAGCATCACAATTAGCGGCATACGCTAGTTTTTGGAAGAGTCCTCTATATTGAGGCTCTGCAATTTTAGTTCAATTTTTTCTTTGTATTTTACGATATTTGTTACCTGTAAGTGAATTGCACCAGAAAATTGATCGCTTTATTCATAGGTTCCAATGCCTTTTTATAAGGAATACATAAAAACTGTAAATAACTGCAAATCCTAAAATAAAGGACATGACTCAACTAGCTCCACTAACTCCACTAATAGCAAAAAAATAGCAAAACAGAAATTGACCTGCTCTATCCTAAATAATAGGTATTTATTGGAAAAACTAAAAACTTACACAACAATCCCTCCCTTGAACTGAACTCGATCAAGAGTTTCAGTTCATAACTCTCATCCCAAAAGCTTCTCTGATTCTTTGAAATGATGCCATCTTCAAAGGCTTTGTCATTATGTCAGCCAGCTGCTCCTCGGTGCTGCAATAGACCAATTTAACGACACCTTCCTTTGTCAAATCTCTGAGAAAATGGTATCGGACTCTTATGTGTTTTGACTTCCCATGCATGACTGCATTATTTGACAACTTGATAGTGGACGTGTTATCGCAGAACAGAACCATCTCTTCATCTTGTTCATGCCCGATTTCTTTCAATATCCTCCTCATCCAAATGGCTTGACAAGCACATGTAGCTGCTGCTACATACTCTGCTTCAGTAGTTGACAGAGTTACGATTGGTTGCTTCCTTGAGGACCATGCCACAGCTCCTCCACTCATCAAGAAAACATAGCCTGAAGTGCTCTTACTGTCATCCACATCTCCCGCATAGTTACTGTCGGTGTAGCCTAAGAGTTCACTCTTCCCTTCGCGTTGATACCATATCCCAAATTCTAGAGTTCCCTTCAAGTACCTCATGATTCTTTTTGCAGTAGCAAAGTGCAACTCAGTGGGATTTGCCATAAAACGACTAATAAGACTTACCACAAACATCAGGTCAGGTCGGGTGGCTGTGAGATACATTAGACTGCCCACCATTTGCTTATATAGCGTTGAGTCGACCTTCACACCAGCTTCATCTCGGCCAACCTTCTGTCCAGGAACTATCGGATTACAAACGGAGTTGTAATTTTGCATCCCAAACCTCTCGATCAACTCAGCAGCATATTTTCTTTGACATATAAAGATGCCATCAGCCTTCTGCATCATTTCAATACCAAGAAAATATCTCATCTTCCCCAAATCAGTCATGTCGAATTCATCCTTCATGGAGTGTTTGAACTCATTCAGCAACTCCTCATCATTACTAGTGAACAGTAGATCATCAACATAAATGCTCACAATTAAGATTTTACCTCCCTTTTGTTTGATGAATAATGTTTGTTCACTAGAGCTGCTTACAAACCCTTCCCTGATGAAATAAGCCTCAATGCGACTGAACCAAGCTCTAGGTGCTTGTTTTAGTCCATAGAGAGCCTTATGTAGCTTATAAACCATGTCCTTCTTCCCTGCTACTTCATAGCCTTGTGGTTGCTCTACAAATACATCTTCCTTTAACTCACCATGCAGAAAAGCAGATTTGACATCGAGCTGATAGATTCCCCATCCTCTTTGTGCTGCAACAGCAACGATCATCCTTATTGTGTCCATTCGAGCCACCGGTGCGAATACCTCTGTGTAATCTACCCCGTACTCTTGAGCATACCCTTTTACAACCAGCCTAGCTTTGAACTTATCTACCTCTCCCAGTTCATTTAATTTGGTCTTGTAAATCCACTTAATCCCAATAGCCTTGGCTCCAATGGGAAGTGCAGTCAGCGACCACGTGTGGTTCCGTTCGATGGATTGTATCTCAGCATCCATCGCTTGTTTCCATTTTTGATGTCCTGATGCTTCTTGAAAACTGGTCGGATCTGATATAACCATGAAAGCTAGGTTTTCAATCTCGACTCTAGCCATGTTTGCTTCTTCCTCTGTATCTGATAGCCCTTCTCCAGTGACATAATCTGCAGACCAGATTGGTGGTTTTCTCACCCTGCCCGTCGTTGCTATCGTTTCTAGAGTTGGCGAATCATTTGGTGAAGGAACGGCATCAATGTCTTCTTCCGCTTCTTCCGCCTCCTCTGCATTCTCAACATCTTCATAATCATTCTCCCACTCAAGTTCAATACTTTCTTCACTAGAATAACCAACATCTTCCCAATTCCACTTTTTATCTTCCTCAAATATCACATCTCGGCTGATGTGAACCTTTTTCTCCACTGGATCAAACATCTTAAAGGCCTTGGATTTGCTGCTGAAACCTAATAGGACACACTTTACGCTTTTGTCATCGAGCTTGCTTCTTTTAACATCAGGGATATGAACATATCCGATACATCCAAAGACCCTAAAGTGTTCGACTGATGGCTTTCTTCCACTCCACGCCTCTTCCGGAGTCATATCTTTTACAATGAGTGTAGGAGATCTGTTAAGAACGTGATTCACCCATTGTACAGCATCTGGCCAGAAAGATTTTGGTACCTCTTTCTCTAATAACGTTGCTCTTACCATGTTCATGATTGTGCGGTTTTTGCGTTCAGCAACGCCATTTTGTTGCGGCGTGAAGGCGGTGGTCAGCTGTCTTTTGATTCCATGCTCTCTACAGAATTCCTTGAACTCATTTGAGTTATATTCTCCTCCTCTATCCGTTCTTAGACATTTGATGAACAATCCAGTTTGCTTCTCCACAAACGCTTTGAATGTCTTGAACTGATGAAATGCTTCTGATTTTTCTAGCACAAAATATATCCATGTCTTTCTCGAGAAATCGTCAATAAAGCTTATCAAGTACCTTATTTGACTGTTTGATGGTGGATTGATCGGGCCACAGAGATCAGAGTGGATAAGCTGCAATCTTTCAGTGGCTCTCCACTTGCTCTGTTTTGGAAATGGAACATGGTGGTGTTTCCCTTTGACACACGTCTCACAGGTGGTTTTCATATCTCCAATTTTAGGTAAACCCACAACCATCTCTTTACTGCATAATGTGTGAAGTCCCTTGTAGCTGAGATGCCCATATCGATGATGCCACAACTCTGTCTTGTCTGAGATATCAACCTGCAGGCATCTCTCCTCCTCTGTTTTATCATTTGATTCACCCAGTAGGATAAACATCCTATTAGCACTCATAACAGATTCTGCAATTTTTCCTCTCGAGGGATGAAAGATGCTGCATGTTTTTCGATCTCCTCCTTTGAATAGCACGTCTAAACCCCTTTCTTGAAGTTGCCCAACACTCAGCAGGTTGTTCTTCAATTCCGGAATATAATACACATCGTTGACCACATAACTTATTCCCTTAAGCATTATCTTCACCACTCCTTTCCCACCAACCATCAGTTTGTGATTGTTCCCAAGCTTGACATTATGTGTGAAGCTAGTGTCCAAGCTTGAGAACATGTCTCTTTCTCCACACATATGGTTTGAACATCCAGAGTCCACGAACCACACATCTCCTTTTCTAGTACCTTGAAGTTCCACATATGCCATAAGAAGAACTTCATCCTTTTCTTCGATCGCTGCAAAATGTGCTCCATTGTTCCCATTTGGACATTTATATTGGAAATGTCCAAGTTTGTGGCAGTTGTAACACTCGATTGTTGCTTTGTTGAATGAGCGTCCTCTGCCCCTGCCTCGACCTCTGTATGATCCTCTGCCTCTGCCTCTGACATTGAGAGCTTGATCATCTTCTTCATGACTGATCTTCTTAAATTTCTTTTCATGTACGGACAGAGAGCTCTGAAGTTCGTCAATCGTCATCTTTTCTATGTCTTTTGACTCCTCAATGGACACCACCACATATGTGAACTTGTTAGTCAAAGTCCGAAGTATTTTCTCAACAATCTTCGAATCTGACATGTCTTCTCCGTTGCTTCTCATCTTGTTGGAGACAGACATTACTCTTCCAAAGTAATCATCAATGCTTTCTTCATTCTTCATTGCAAGAAGCTCAAAATCTCTTCTCAGGGTTTGAAGAAGGGACCGCTTCACCCTTTCGTTGCCTCCAAACTTTCTCTTCATCGAATCCCAAATGATCTTGGATGTTCTGCGATCCAAGATCTGTTCAAACACAACCCGGTCAATTGCCTGGAACAGGTAGTGCTTCACTTGACAGTCCTTCATCTTGAGATCCTCCAGAGTCTTCTTTTGCTCTGTAGTCGATTCGGTTCCCTCCGCCGGTTCGGTGTAACCCTCTTGCACTAGACTCCACACACCCTTGGCACGCAAGAGGTTTTCCATCAGTTCACTCCAATGATCATAGTGACCATCAAACTGTGGAATCTTGGTGACTGTTTTGTCGTCGCTCATCTTCTCTCTCTTGGATCACTTTGCTTTGCTTTATCTCTGATGCCAATTGTTAACTGTAAGTGAATTGCACCAGAAAATTGATCGCTTTATTCATAGGTTCCAATGCCTTTTTATAAGGAATACATAAAAACTGTAAATAACTGCAAATCCTAAAATAAAGGACATGACTCAACTAGCTCCACTAACTCCACTAATAGCAAAAAAATAGCAAAACAGAAATTGACCTGCTCTAGCCTAAATAATAGGTATTTATTGGAAAAACTAAAAACGTACACAACAATATTTGTGACTATTCTGAAATGTTTCTGTTTCCTTGTCACTATAGAAGAAGTTTGAAGAACTATTTTATGATTGCCTTTTAAAATCATTTAGCAGATGCTGCAACTTTAGACAAAAAATGGAATAATAGAAGAGGCACCTTTGATATTTTCCCCTTAATATAACCAGTGAAGTTAATTTTTTTTATACCACAGGTGAAATCCAGTGATTGGATAAATGTTCAGCAGTGGCTCAGTATGTATACTCCTCTATGCTTAACTATTCTGATGGGGTGTATGTATTTAGAATTCTACTTATTGTAGTTCCAACAGAGAAGGATTATCACTCTTCAGTTCAATTAATTTTTCACTGTATGTTTGTGTCATTAATTGTTACCGATAATCAATGGCTAGACACTTTATTCTGTCTTTAGTTTGGTCTTGAATATTTTGTACTCGTATATGAAAAATTACCATTGGAAATGCATTGAGGGACAAAAGAAATTAAGTCTAGCTGGATAAGTTACCGTTGTCATTTTGTGGCTGGATTAGAAGAAGAAAGTGAAATTCAAGAATTTTAGTACATGTTTGATGTATGGGATATTTTTCTACAGTTGCTTGTCTTAGTTGTTGCTAAAACTTCCTAGTTCCACAATGCTAATGAGAAGAATTAGATACGTTTGGAGTTATATAAAAACGAAGCTTATTCTTTGTTAAATCTATCTTTGCGCTTGGAGCAATGACGCAGCTAGTGAGGTACTAACTGAGGCGCGTCTATTGCTGGTTGAAAACTATTTCCAAACCCCCTCTTAGGCTTGGGTTCAACTCAAGCCTTTGAGAATTTCTGGAAGGCTCTCTTTTGGGTAAAGTCCTACAAATTTAGTTCAAAGTTAATATTTATTTAAGAAAAATTCTCTTTAGCCTTAAGTCTTGTATTATTGATTCTTCCAAATCTATAATTTTGTTCATACTATATCATAACTTTTAACATCATACTATATCATAACTTTTAACATTGTATCAATTCATACTATATCATAACTTTTAACATCATAATAGCCCAGCCATAAAATGACAATCTTCAACTATCATAAACCTCTTGGTTTTCTCCTCTAATACTTTTTCCAGATTAAAAACTTTATTTGGATCAAATTTAAAATTGATGTGAATGGTAAGATTTAATCTCATTTAATTTCATAACAACATATTAATAACTGTACTAAAAAACATAGAGGGAAAATGAGGAGATCATGTAACAAAGATTTCATATGTTCACTTAAGAGATTTCAGAACTGCAACATGCTTGTAAACACTTTATCAATTTTGATCCTAACGGAGGTGGCAAATGTGAGTTGGTGTATAAACTGTTGATCCACTAAGTGAATATAGGCTGTGTTCACACAATTCCAGCACTGAGATGGTATTTTTTTTCCTTTTCTTCTTTAGAATGAATTGATACAATGTTATCTAAATCCCACATCGGAATTGTTAGGGTGAATAGTACGGAACATGAGATATAAAATAAAAGCGTGTGATTCATTTTAACATACTTACCTGGGGTCAATAGATAATCATTAAGGTCTATGGCCTAGGCAAGTGACCTTCATTGCATTTAGGAGGGGTGCTAGCCTAAGGTCTACCCAAGTGGTGGAGCCTACATCATAATTTGTTGCTGTGGGGGTTTGACCTATATCATAATTTGTTGCTGTGGGGGTTTGTGTTTGCGCAGCTCCTTCTACTTAAGAATACAATTTTTATTTAGAGATTATGGCTTATACTCTTTTTTCAAGAAATAGATTTCATGCAAATTGAAATAACCTCTTTCATGCAAATTGTAATAACCTCTGTAAGTGCCCTCTCTCTATCTTTCTCTACAAGTGATTTTTAGGTGATGATGAATGAATGGAAAATGGAACCAGTGGTAGCTGGACTGGAGCCTTTGACTGCATTGACTGCAGGATCATTGACCTTTTTGTCTACTGCAGAATTTTGCAGTCTAGAGTTTAGGTAAGATAATTCTTATGCAATTTTTCAATTGTAATCTATCATTGATAGAAACTTAACCAGATGAAGTTCAATAATCTTTAGAGGTTTAGTTAAAGAAAAAGTTGAGAGTGTATATGCCCATTAATTGGAAGAGAGCCACTCACTAGAATGCTTTTGTCTTGGTAAATGGCCCAAAAAGCCCTTCAAAGAGATGAAAGAAAAAAAGCCCTTTCGGTTAATGTTTATTTCCCAGTAAAATTGGTTCTGCATTATGCAGTTTGGATCTCCTTGTTAAGCTCTGAAGAGGGAAAGGGTCCCGAAAGCATAAACAACAATAAGCTTTCATGTTCTCTTTGGAAAGCAAGGTAGTTAATAGAATGCCACTCGTTAGAAAATCAACTTTCACCTTCCTGGATGTGTTGTCATAAAAATTTGTATTATGATGTTATGGATTTGTTGCAATGCAAAAACAAAAAGATTAAAGGTTTGAGTCTGTCACACAACCATGTGACCACCCCCGTTCAGATAAACCAACAGAGAACAAATTTATCTACAGCTGAGGATGATGCCCATCACATGTAGGTCAACTCCGAGGTTAGTCAAGGACAGAGTATACAAGCCTATAGAGCAGATCCTGCTTGAGTAAGGCCGTGCTTATATGTACTTAACCAGAGTTAGTTATTAAAGGTCTGGTCAAGAGAGTGGGTAACAGATCAAATCCCACATATTCTACTGTGCAAAAGAAACTAAATTACTCACATATAAAATGAAAGGACCTCTGTTATCTATAATCATGGAGCTGTGTGGTTATGATATAGCGAACTATTATGCCTTTTACTAAAGAATACCATGGCTGTCACATAAGTGTGGCATACACAAGTTTTTGGGAGAGTCCTCCTAGTTGAGGGCTTTGCAAATTTAGTTCAGGTTTATGTTTGAATTTTAGTATTTGTCACTAATTGTTTATGTTAGTTATTCTCTGTTTTATTGTAGGTACTATTTGAAGATTGGAATGAAACCAATAGTTCTGTAAAGTGAACATGAAACCATTTCTAAAGGAGATGAATAATGATATACTAGTTTTTATATCAGTTTCTTGCCACTGAGCTATCTAACATATGAGGCTGACACATTCAACTCAAATTAGATGGTGTATCTTAGAACTATCACATTAAGACGCGTTTTTAAAGACTTTTACTCCGGCTTGCGTTTGCGTAGCCCCTCCTAATTATGTTTCCAGCTTTTTTGAAAAATCAAAAACATGGTTGGCTAGTATTAGAGTCTGAATCTTAATCTGTTTAGAGTACATAAGTAATATTTGGCACTAATAGCAGTTATCTATGTGTTCATGTAATTTGGAGTATGCTGGTTTGCTCTTTGTCATCTGCAGAGTCATGTCATTTTATATCCATTTCATTACTATGTTGAATTTTATATGCTCAATTATTACTCTGTATCTTATATTCCATTTCAATAGTTTGTTGAATTTTATATGCTCAAAATAATATCATGATCTTAGGCACATATCAATCCTTTTTTTATTGTAAAAAATACAAGAAAAGATGGAGAAAAAATAACATGAAATGAGTAGAGGGTAATAATTCGTATAAACTTTTCATTGTAATTGATCTTGATGTGTTACTATTGAATTGTATGTATCTGTACAAATTGATTAGACAAAAATAATACTCAGCTGATCCATAAAATTTGGATGCTTTGAAAAGAAAATAAAGACCCAACAAACTATTGAGTCATGATGTTCAAAAAACACACTCTGGTTTTAACCAAACGCCTAAACACGCTCTCCAAACCATTTTCTATCCTTTCAACTGCATTCTCCAAAGCCTCCAAACTTTCATGTGCTGCCCTCATCTCGGCAGCATCAGAACCTTCTCTTAAAAGGGTTCTCAAAGATGCTTCTGCACACTGCAATTCGTTGAAATTCTCTTCACACGTCACTTCCTTTCTATGCACCAATTTTGCCAGTTTCAACCATTTGGTTGCCTTTGACTTGGAAGCTAAGAAAGACAAAATGGATTGAAAGAGTGACATGTTTATTACAATGACACCTCTAAGAGCTTTTATCACGGCAACAACTTCTTGATCTTGATTTAAAAGCGAGGAAGCTCCAAATTTACATTCCATGCGTTTTAAAGATGAAATAAGTTTTGTGACATTCTTCTTCATCTTCTTTGTGAAGAATTTATATTCGAATATACTTTTTTCAATGCTTGAATCTCCTTTTCTCCTTCTAAGAGAAGATTGAAGTGATTTAACATTTTCTTTAATTTCTGACATGGTGTCTCTTGCGATGCCACAAATATCCAAAATTTTAATTGAACCATCCAACAACTCTTCCACGGATTTCTCACATTGATGATGAGAAATGACCTTTTGTGTTGATGTCATATTGAGAAGATCTTCCAAAGAAATATACAAATCTTCAAGCATGGAAAGACCATTGCTAATTGAATCAGATGTAGATGTGGCTTCCCATGTCTTGATTTTGTTGAGTTCTTGTTCAATTCTTGTAGAGCTTGGATGAGATTGAGAAGGAAAACTATTTGAACGAACATGGTACTTGCTTGCCATATTGTTCTTTAATTTGTTGTTTCTTCTTTTTGGTTCCTAAGATAATTGTTTATCTCAATGGTTGTGTGATGTTACCAAGTGATCAAAACTCTCTTTATATAAGAGCTACTCATGAACCATGATATTGGTTTATAATTATTAACTTCATATGATAGAGAAATAAAATAGGTAGCACTTGTTAATCATGTTGTAGAGCATGTGGTGCATGCATGGATTTCCCTTTGAATATGGTAAGCTTGTCACATGTCAACCCAACATTGTGAATTTGTTAATGATATTGCATGTGATATTCTGCAAAGATGCTATGATATTGAAATGAATTTGAGGTGCATGATGAATATAGCTGACATGTCTTCCGAGTGTTGGTTATCAGAAAACATCATTACTCATCAATTAATTTGCCTCCTCTGCTGACACATAACACTCATCATTGCAAATATAAAAATTGGCGCTGCTGCTTCTCATGTTTTATTGCATTTCAAACAAGATCTGGATCTCATCTTTGTATAATCCATTCTTTAAACTATTTAGCTCCCCAACAATGGAACATGCCAGCCAATAGATACATATGAACCAAAAAGTTAAAAACAGCACCCTTTTTTTTAATATATATTATAAACAAAGTGAGTACTGAGGTTTTCTATTTACCAACACTCGGAGGACATGTCAATCATAAACCTCATTCCCATTTCATTAATATCACCATGTATAATAATGCAGAGTGTTTGGAACAAGTATGACAAGTTCACAAAATTTTAAGGAAAATTCATGTTGCTACCGCATGCTCACATTGATTAAGAGAGCTTCGCTGCATGTGCTGCATTATTATTATTTTTACTAAAGCATGAATTGCTTGCTATTATATATAGTTAGTGTAAAAGAAAACAAAGTTGATCATACCATTGAAGAAGATGGATGGAGAATTTGAAGTACCCCCATTATTGAATGAAGATTATAAAAAATTACACCCCCTGCCGTTTTCATGTCCATAAGTTTGTAAATTATAGTAACATTGCCATATGCCTTCATAGAATTGAATTAGGTTATTGATAATATCCTTCAATGTTGCAACATAGCCATATGCATTCATAGAAATGAAGTAGCTTATTGATAATTAAATATAACTAACAATTCCCTGGACACCATAGTGGCTTCAACCATAGAATCCCAAATGTCACCGGCCACCAAGCACAGATAAGGAGCAACAGAATTAAAAATCAGATTGTTCCTTGCCTTCCAAACCCTCCACAAGCCAATAACCACTGTTTGGGCGAGAGTCACTTTGCAAGACAGAACATCTGATAGCGAGTCAATAACGTCCCCTTCCGTAAGGATACACACACCCAGTGGGGATGCAAAGATTACTCGCAGTCACAACGAAGAAAGAGATGAAGGGATGTTTCATAATGACCATGACAAAAAGGACAAGTGTCATCAAGGGATATACTTTTTTGCGCAAATTACTCTTGGTTGGAGAATATCCTTATCCAACTCCACGCGAAGTTCTTGACCCTCGGATTCACAACAACCTTCCAAAGATTTCCCCTAACTTTGTGCCTATCCCCCATCGAGGGGCTTGGATTACCAGCTCTTCTTTTCACCCCAGCAAGTGGTAGGCCGATTTAACAGAATAATCACCATTTTTCTCCAAGTGCCAAATTAGCTTATCATCCGGAAAACTGTTGGAAAGAGGAATGCTGCAAATATGAGATATATCCAGAGCATCGAAATTGGCCCTTAAAACTTGTAAATCTCAGCTACCCAACTCGCGATCAATAAGATGACAAACCTTTCTACTAGGATCCAGAACACAAGTCTGGACACGCGTTTTAAAGCCCGGAGAAGTAGGAATCGAGTTATCTTTGCCTATGCGCACCTTTTCACCATTTCCAATTCTCCACCTAGAACCTCCAACCACCTCTTTAGCACTTCAAATACTATGCCGACCATAAGCTTCCAAAATTCTCAAATAACGACCCATCAGCTTGCAAAAGTCTCCAAAATTGTTTCCCCAGCAGGCTTGAATTGAAGTCCTGAATGCCCCTGAACCCTAAGCCACCTTCACATTTCCTTTGGGACAAACGATCCCAACTCATCCAATGAATTTTCTGTTCACCCTCCTTAGAGCCCCACAAAAACTTGGCAAGCATGGCTTCAATTTCCTTGCAACACTGATCAGGGATTCTGTAGCAACTCATTATATATGTGGGAATTGATTGCGCTAGCGCCTTAATTAGGACCTCTTTACCAGCTCTGGATAAAAAACCTTATGTCCAACCCTTGACTTTCTTCCAGACGAGCTCAATAACCAGCTTATAGACCTCTTTATTCGACTTACCAAAAACAACTGGGAGAGCAAGGTAGCGAGAATGGCTAATGACTCCCCTGAATCCAAGTCTTGACCAAATTCTCTCTTGCATCCCTTCTTCATTGTTCCAACTAAATGAAACTTCAGACTTTTCAATGTTGACTAACTTCCCAGAGGCTTTTTGGTATTTGTCAAGAATTAACTTTATATGTTCCGCCTCCTCTTCATTCGCCATGGAAAACATCAAACTATCATCCGCGAAAAACAAATGAAAAATGATTTGCGCCTTCCTAGCAACTTGCACACCGTGAATATTCTTTGAGAGAGCCTCACTCTTGATCATTCCAAAAGGACATCTGCAAAGATAACTAACAAATAGGGTGAGAGGGGTCTCCTCAACAGAGACCCCTAGAAGGGATGATACGTCTCGGCTGACCATTGATCAGGAGTTGGTAAGAGACCGTAGAAATGCACAAGGAGATTAGCTTAATCATAAAGGGTGGGAGCTCCACGAACCTAAGGGCTTCAATGACAAAACTACATTCCATCCTATCATAGGCATTCGACATGTCCAACTTACGAGCCATTTTGTCTTTTTTTTCTTCTTCTTGTTTTTCATTCAATGAAAATACTCCCTCGCATAAACGGATTCTGCATACTAGCCAAACAAAGCACAAAGAATTACATAGGTAAGAATTTACCATACAAATATCTTAAAATCAGTAAACTATTTTAATGCTTGCAGCACAAAGAATTACAGAGGTAAGAATTTATCATACAAATATCTTAAAATCAGTAAACTATTTTAATGCTTGCAATATCAATATCAACAATCCTCGACAACGACGTCATTTTGTTGAAAAGTATTTTAGGTGGGTTGTTTTATCGTATCCGCAGGGATTGTTAAGATATCTAGATGATTGTCATTCAACAGTTTAGAGTTCTAAGAAAAAAAGGTTTTCACACAGTTCTTGTTTTGTAACATAAGTTTGGTAGCAAAGAAAAACATGTTAAGATTAGAGTTCGTTAACTCTTTTCATACATATTCGATTAATCAAGCATGTGAACGTAGTTTCAATCAATACAATAACATATTCGATTAATCAAGCATGTGAACGTAGTTTCAATCAATACAATAACGTATACTAACTTCTAAATTTATGCCTGATTTTGAATGATATATATACAATCAGGACTATTGAATGATATATATACAATCAGGACTATTTAATGATAATATCAACAATGATATCCTAATAATAACAATGATATTCTAATATATCAACAATGATATCCTAATAATAATAATAATGATATTCTAATATACCCCCGTAGTCGAAACGGGAGGCTGACGAATGTTGAGACTATCACGAAAATCATCAAAGAGTTGCAACGGAAGTCCTTTAGTGAAGATGTCAGCGATTTGGTAACGTGAAGGGACGTGTAAGACCCGTACTTGGCCGCGGGCGACTTTTTCACGCACAAAATGTATATCTATCTCGATTTGTTTGGTACGCTGATGTTGGACTGGGTTGCCAGATAGATAGACAACACTCACATTGTCACAATAGATTATAGTGACTGTTGTGACTGGGCAATGTAGTTCCAACAGTAAGTTTATAATCCAACAAGATTCAAATACTACATTGGCGACTCCGCGGTACTCGGCTTCGGCACTGGACCGAGAGAGGGTGTGCTGGCGTTTGGCAGACCATGAGATTAAATTGTCACCAAGATAGACACAGTAACCGGAGGTGGATCGCCTGGTGTCTGGGCAGCCAGCCCAATCTGCATCAGTGTAAGAAACCAATTTGCTGACAAAGGAGAGATGCAAGTGAAGGCCGAAATCAATAGTGTCGTGAATATACCGAATTATACGCTTCAGTGCTGACATATGTTGTGTTTTTGGGTCATGCATGAATAAGCATACCTGTTGTACTGCATAAGAGATATCGGGTCTTGTGAAGGTTAAATACTGCAATGCTCCTGCAAGACTCCGATATTCAGTTGGGTCATGATATGGATTCCCGGAAGAGCCACTGAGTTTTGCCTTGGTGTCGACTGGAGTGGGTGATGGTTTGCAAGAGGACATGCCTGCTCGTTCTATAATTTCCTCTGCATATTTTCTTTGAGACAAGAAAAGACCACCTGTATGATTGGTGACAGATATTCCCAGAAAATAACTTAGAGGACCCAAATCCTTCATGGCAAATTCAGAACTAAGTTTAGACATAATAGAGTCACGAAGAGCAACAGACGAAGTAGTGAGAATTATGTCATCCACATATAGAAGGATATAAGCAATATCAATACCGCGATGAAAAACGAATAAGGAATGATCAGAGATGCTGTGAGAGAAACCCAATGTGGCAACATAATTAGTGAATCTTTGGTACCAGGCACGAGGTGCTTGTTTTAGACCATAGAGAGACTTTTTGAGTAGACAAACATGTTCAGGATATTGTGGATCGCGGAATCCAGGAGGTTGGTGCATATACACTGTTTCATCCAGATTTCCATGCAAAAAGGCATTTTTGACATCTAGTTGGTGGAGACACCATGATTTGGATATTGCAATGCTAAGTACCATGCGAATAGTGGCCGGTTTGACGACAGGGCTGAAGGTTTCACCACAATCGACACCTGATTGTTGATTAGCACCATTACCTACAAGACGAGCTTTGTATCGCTCAAAAGACCCATCAGATTTCTTCTTGTGCCTGAAAATCCACAAACTTCGAATAACATTAGCATTAGAGGGACGAGGAACTAATTCCCACGTCTTATTTTCAATAAGAGCATAATATTCGTCTTTTATGGTCATTTTCCAATTAGGATCTCTTAATGCATCAATTGGATTTGTAGGCAAAGGAGAGATTGATTGGTGGGTTGATGTGTGTAGGTTGAAAAGCTTACGGGGTTTTACAATTCCGTGTTGTGACCGGGTTGTCATTTGAGGTGAATGAGGTGCAGGAGGGGAAATGGGTGTCAGAATAGGTGCGAAGGAGGTGGTAGGTGTTATTTTTGTAGATGAAGTTGTGGTTTGGGAGGGAGAATGTGTTTGAGCCGTGGATGTAGTTTGTTGGGCCGAGGGGGTTGTTGAGAGGGGAGAGGTTGTTTGATGCGTGGTTGGAGGGGGGGGGGGAGTTTGTTGTGCTGCTGGTGATGGTGGTTGGGTGACAGTTATGTTGGGAGAGGGGGCTGCTGGAGATGTGGTGTACAAGTGTGAGGGAAGAAGGGTGATTATGCCGTCATCTAAGAAGTTATAGTTATTCGTTGTAGGAGCATTCATGGTGGAAAAGGGAAATATATTTTCCTCAAAAATGACATGCCGAGAAATAATGATTTTATGACTTGACAATTCGTAACATTTATAACCTCTGTGATTAGACGGATATCCTAGAAAGACACATGATGTAGACCGAGGTTGGAGTTTATTCCTAGTGGTGGACGGAATTAAGGGATAACAAAGACATCCAAATACTCGGAGGTGTGAATAGGACAGATCTTTTTGGTAGAGAATTTTGGTGGGTGATTGGAGAGTGAGTTTCTTATTTGGAAGTATGTTGTGTAGGTAAGTGGCCATTTGGAGAGCATGGTGCCAGAAAACCGGTGGAATAGAAGCATGAGCAAGGAGGGTTCGGATTATATTATTGATTGTACGAATTTTTCTTTCGGCTTTTCCATTTTGTGGGGAGGTATGAGGACAAGAGAATCGAAAAGACATTCCATTTTGTTCACAAAACTTATGAAAGGGAGCATTATCGTATTCCTTTCCATTGTCACATTGAAAACATTTTATTTCACGTTCAAATTGTGTTTTAACGTGAGCACGGAATTGTAAGAAAATGGAATGTACTTGTGATTTGTTTGACACTGGAAAAGTCCACAAAAAATTAGTAAAATCATCAAGAAATAAAACATAGTAACGATGCCCTCCGGAGCTTAATACCGGAGACGTCCAAAGATCGCTATGAACAATGTCAAAAGGCATACAAGTAAAAGATAAGGAATTATAAAAGGGCAGTTTTATTTGTTTCCCAAGGGGACAAGAGTGACAAAAGAAATCATTTTGAAACTTGTTACATAGCAAAAGTTTGTTTCGATGAAGAGAATTTAAGATAGGAGCTCCTGGATGTCCTAAACGACTATGCCATAACTCGTTAGATGAAGCAGCAAAGGCGGATGGTGGTAGTGCTGTTGTGTTTGGTCTTGTGGGAATAGGGTAGAGGTCGCCAGAACTATTACATCTCATTAAAAGTGTTCCTGGTCTGAACTCTTCAAAATCCAAAAGCTCTGATACCATATTGGAATGATAGGCCTTGCCTTTCTATTGATTTTGAATGATATATATACAACCAAGACTATTTAATGATAATAATAACAATGATATTCTAATATTAATAGATGAAGAACTTAGGTCAAGCTATCTCTGGAATGATTCAAATTATAAATACAACATTAAAAGCAAAGATCTTCATCATATATAGATCATCAACTTGTTCACATACAAAAGATAAAAAAAATACATAATAGTAAGGTTAATTATCTCTAATCTTGACATAAGAGTGTTTAGCTACCCATCACTATAGTAGGTTGATCAACAAGTAAAAAAGAAAGCTTCGCTAGCATCAAAGTCGAGGAATCGAAGATTGATGCTCCAAAGATTTGATTTTCACTTCTTCTTGAGTTTCTAAGCTTTTGTGGCCAAAAAACACTTTCTAATCTCCAAATGAAAAGTGTAAACGTTCTCCAAAATATCTTCTAAGGTAGCTATTTATACAAAGTGAAAAAAGTAGCAGTAAGTGGTACCACATTAAGTGACATCAGGAGCGCGCCAAGCGCCATCAGGAGCGCGCTAAGCGCCATCAGTAAAACAGTGGCAAAATCCCAGAAAGCGCGCTAAGCGCGGTTGAAGGCCTTAGCTACTGCCTCGAAAATACTCTTTTGGGCCTTCTTTCCTTCACCATAGGTTCCTATCATCATATTTCAGCAAGAACACCTATCAAAAAGCATCAAAATGATCATAATACATAATATTTACAATAAAATCATAAATTTGCATATTTACATTAAAACTTATAAGTCTAATATTGAAATACCAAGGAAACCATTAGAAAGGGTAACAAAATACTATCAATTCTATGCACAATTTGGCCCTTAACAACTCTCACCAACTTATCATTTTGTTTATCCTCAAACAAAAGTTTGCCAAACAAAAACGAATCCGAAACACAAACAAGAAATCAGAATCAACATGATAGAACAACGACACTTTCATGGTTCAAAAAGTCGAAGTGCACACAAGATAGTCTTACCATCTTCAAGACGAAAAATGGAGATAAAACTAGTTTTAAGTGCAAAACAGAAATCAAAACTTCTAAAGCAATACACATTCAACATGAATCACACCTAAGCACACATTCATCAATTGATGAAAACATTATAAGGTTTTATCACTCACGAACAACCGTACAGACATCCGGAACGAATTATGCATTCAACTCACAACACGCATTAACGAGTGTAAAGGAAAGAATCACAAGGACTACAAATGTTGTAACTAGGCTTGGGCTACAAAGAAGGGTCATTTATCAAAGTAATTGAAACAAAAATGCTTATTCCTATGAGAGCATTCAATTCTCACAATCATACACACTTCAAGACCTTAACCCTTTTGTTTTTATTCTTTGAGACATCATCACAACATTGATCTTATTTATTGGCAATTCATGCCCAATTCTCTTTCTTTTAAAAAAAATCAAGTTCTTTTCTTAATGCAACCACTTTTTTTTTTCTCGATGCCTCAATCTACCTTTTTCTCCCCAACTTTGAACACAACCAAAATATGATATTAAGAATGCTCCCACACATCTAAGGTAAGGAACAATAAAAGCAACCATACTTAAGGTTGAGGTTCAAAAGTTTCACAATAAAAATTCAAGATCCATTTTAAAATTCACTTATTTTTCATGTACAAAATTTACACGATTCAATTATTCACACGGATCTTGATACAAATGCCCAACGAGGCTAGAAATTAATGTCCTTGTTTAGTAAAGTAGAAATTAATGTCTCAACATTTCTTGATACATATATTATATGTATACCAGAATTTCAGCTTTAATTTGACTATTAGAAAAATTAGGTTAGTTAACGGTTAGGGAATTTGTTAGTAAGAGTTTGACCTGTTAGTTAATTGAATCAGTTAAGAAAAATTAGTTAATAGTTGATCTGACCTGATCAGAAGGGGATCACGGGCTGGCCACACGCTGTTGGACTGCTATCTGTTCACCGACGGTGAGGAGAAAAAAGGGGGGTGTACCTGACCCTCTGGTGGAAGAGGGTATTTATAGAGAGACCCCAGCGCTGGGCCAACAGTCATTTGGGATGGGCTGGATGACCAGGCCCAACCCTAATGACTGCTAGGGCTTACGTGGCGTAGTGAAGACCAGAACGTGGTCGTCGCCCTAGTCCAACCGCCCCGAGATCTCCGGAAAGTGGGTTTGACCTGTTCTTTCGGAGGTGGGCAGTTGGGGATGACGTGTCCCCACGGAGGGGAGCACGTGGAGAACGTGTGAAAGACACATAGTCCTGCCCGACAGGGGAGCGAGTTCTGCCCGCGGAGGGGAGCACGCGAGGGCGTTGAAGAACCAAGGGTTCTTGCCCGATGGCACGGGGAGTGTCGTCCGAGGAGGGTCCTCCGTTCGGCCAACAGGGGGCGCCGAGGACGCTTCGAGACGCACCGCTCCGCTTGGCGGAGAGCGTGTCCCGCTCGTCTTGATGGGGAGTGTGCCCGGTCAGGCTATTACCCTCTTTCGACCTTGTGCGTTATTGGGCTGGATCGCGAGGCTGGGCCCAGACCAGAACAGGAGCCCCCAAGTCGAAGCTCTGTGGCGGAAGTTTTTATGAAGTTTTAATGCACAATCAAAATGAAATGGAATATGTGTTACTAAATCAAGCACTAGCTTCAACATAATAGGCAAAAACGTGTCACAACTCACATTGTCAAAGTGCACTGTTGGCTTGAACATAGTTAGTTACGTGGCAACAAAGTCCCGGAACTAAAGTAAAACACCTTTCTTTTACCAAACCAACAATTAGAGGAAAAAATGGATAAACTTTTTGTGTTCCTACTGCTGGAAATTTACAGTGCATGATGATTTTGATAAATGGAGCATGAATCTCAATGTTACTCTTATGCTTTGAAGAAGATAACCGAGCAAGTTGTCTTTTAGAAAGGGAAACGATCCTATCCATTTGCGAAGCTCTGTAGACCGCAACAACACCAAACGAGAAGCTTCCATGCACGATCTCTCTTTGAAGCAAGCAAGGTAAACAATATCATTCATTCCTTTCTCAAAAAATCAACTTTTTTTCATAAATATAATTTGCAAATGATGTTTCGGTTCTGTTGCAAAAATGGGTTTCCAAGTCTGTACGAATTTGCCATGTAAAATTGCTTCTCATCATCATTATCTCATTCTTTTACTATAATTTTAAAAACTTCGGCATCATTGTCATTTTTTTAGTATGTATCCAAGAGCAAAACACTTGATTATACCCAATTAGTTGATAAAAAAATTACAATCTTGTGTATCAAATGCCTTTTTAATGTTACTACACTTTAGGGATATAGGCTTGTAGTTTTCAATGATATATGCTCCGGTTAAATCTAGAGATAAGCACCACCAGGCTAGAATTCAGGTTTGGAAAGATCCTTTAGTTTTCCAAAGAGAAGCTGTTGCTTTTTTTATAGTCTAAGAGAAATGTGTTGTTTGGCATTAGATCAGATTGTATATACTATAGGCTCTAGCCATAGCAGATTTTGATCATGAAAATGGTGAGGTTTTTAAAGATGGAACAGATAAATTAGCTTAATTCAACTCCTCTGTTGCAAGGTGAGTTTTTATTCATGTGCATTGAATTTCAATTGTTGCTAGATTGGGAGGGGTCAAGTGAGTGGGTATCAGATTTGAAGTCCCACATTATCTACTTCGTAAAATAAACTATGCTGCTTACGAATAAAACAAAAGGACCTCTAATATCTAACAATTATGGAGCTGTGTGATGATGACATAGCGAACTATTTTTTTGCCTTTTACTAAAGAATACCGTGTCAGCGTCACAATTAGCAGCATTCGCTTGTTTTTGAAAGAATTTTCATTATAGAAGGCTCGGCAACTTAGTTCAATTTAGTCTCTGCGGTTACTTTAAGATTATTATTTTTTTCTACCATCAAGGATGCATCAAAATCAATTTAGAGTTTTACTGTGAAGGATTCATTCTATCACAAGAGATAACCTATATTTTCATATTCCTTGAAGTTCTTTACATTTATTAACTAGACAAGAAAAGGGACCATAATGCACTAAACATAACACACAATTTTTTTAAAAATAGATAATAACTGAAATATTTTTTTGTTGTAGCTAATCTTTCTACTATTTTGCAATGTGAACCCAGTCTCCTTGCAAGAATTGCGTCTTGCGATCCTTGCAATCTGCTGCAGCAACATCCATATAGATTACACGCTTCATGACTGAATTTTCGATCCTGGTAAGCAAAAGATTGTTGCATATTTGCCAAGCCTCATAACTAGGATCGAAACAATTTGGTAACGGCGCAAGTTTGTCCAAAAACCTAATTTTATTCATCATGATAATCGGACACTTCATGGAACGAGACTAGGAATGGTATGGTATTTCTTACCATCCAAAGGAGAAGTGACAAGAGGGGCCGAAGTACTTTTAGCAAGATGCTCGTAGTATGTAGCTTAGGGTGGCATGGTGAAGAAGGGGTAGCTTAGTGCTCTTCTGAGCTATTATATCATATTTGAACCAGAGAGAGGATCAAATCGTAAGGGGTTTGAGAGAGAAGTTTTTCTTCACTTGCGTATTTTCTTGTCATTTTGAAAAACATTTGAGATTATTAATTCTTAATAATTTACAAATAAAATCATTCGTCATACTAATCGGATACATTATATGTAGTATCCATGCATGAAAAATGATGAGCATTAGCTAGAAAGGATGACATATGATCCTTCTACAATGTCTTTATCGGTTGATTCTTACATGACATCCAGGGGTTTGCATATTCTCATTTTCAGCCCCCTCTGGGTTAGCTACTAACTCCTCACTCAACATGTCAAGTGTCTTATCTCTATTAATCAAATTATGATCCAAAAGTCGGTAACTGATACAATTTTCAGGATTATGTATTCAACTTTTCAGGATGCATATTACAACTGAGGAAAGTGTTTGTATACAAGCTTGTTCTCACAAATGTTAGGTTAACTCCGGTCAGGATTTGTATGGTCATCAGCTTATCTTGGACTTGTCATTCATGAGTCCATCAACACCATCTTTGTCTCCTAAATATTTTTCCACGTCCGAAAGGATTCAGATGTAGAAAACGCAGGGGTCAAGCTGTGGATTAGAAGTAAGTAAAATTCAAGAACTTTGGTAGTTGTTTGATGACTGAGCTATTTTTCTACTATTTGCTTGTCTTAGTTGTTGCCAAACCTCCTAGTCCCAAACTGCTAATGATAGGAATTAGATAAGTTTGAAGTTATATAAAATTGAAGCTTATACAATGAGCAAATTTATCTTTGCGCTTGGGGCAATGACGCAGCTAGTGAGGTTCTAACCGAGGCGCGTCTATTGCTTGTTGAAAACTATTTCCAAACCCCCTCTTAGGCTTGGGTTCAACTCAAGCCTTTGAGAATTTCTGGAAGGACTCCCTTTTGGGTAAAGTCCTACAATATTAGATCAATATCTTTTTTTATGTGTTAACTAGTCTTGTAGTATTCATTTTTCAAACTGTTTTTTCTTATTGCATAAGATAATAACATGAAACAGGTATTGTAGTGATAAAATAACCCTTCCACAAAATGACAAACTACAACTCCCACAAACCTATTGGTTTTCTCCTCCACTGCTTTTTCCATACTAAAAACTTTAACTTGAAACAATAAAAACTCATATGAATGCTAAGATTAGATCTCAGTTAATTTCGTAACGAGAGCAGAGTTATACAAACGTTCACTTATGAGATTTCAGACCAGCAATATGGTTTATCCATACTTATCTATTTGGATCCTAATGGAGGTGGCAAATGTGTGTTGGTGTATAAATTGTTGATCCACCAAGTTAATATAGACTGTATACATACAACTCGAACACTAAATCTTAGTAACAAATATGTCCTGGTTTAGATTTAAATGATCATTTTCTTTCACAAAAAATGCCGAGAGTTATACTTAATGGTATTTTTCCTTTTCTTCTACGGGATGAATCAATCTCATGTTATCTGAGTCCCACACCGGAATTGTTAGAATGAATAGCACGGAAAATGAAAAATAAATAACAAGTGTGTGACACATTAAAACATACTTACCTGGATGGGGTCAATGGGTGATCAAGAAGGCCCATGGCCTAGACAAGTGACCTCCATTGCACTTAGGAGGGGTGCTAGTCTAAGGTCTACCCAAGTGGTAGAGTCTACATCAAAATTTGTTGCTGTGGGGACCTGCGTTCGCGCAGTCCCTTTCAAGTTTAGTTTGAAAGTATCTTTTTCGGCCGTTTGAAAATATGTATGAAAATATGTAAAAAATTTTAAAGTCGGAGAGTTACTCTCATTGTCCATATAATAATAATTTGAAGAGCCGTTCTTATAATAATTTGAAGAGCCATTCTCATTTTTTGCTTAACAGGCGTTGAAGTAATATAATGTGGTTTTTGTTGTAAGTTTGGGTATTATAATAGAAAATGCTTCTAACAAGTCCCTTAATCTTTCTAGAAATTGTTGGTGATATTACCATTTCAGCAAGCCGGGGCCAGCTTATTCTGGAACACTTGTGGATGAGAAGATTTTAAGGGAAGATGTGGAGTGTTCTTCTTCCCATGTGTAATATGTGCTTGCACATTTTGGTGTGGGTGTTGTATATCTTCTTTCATTGGTGAGGTTTTTAAAAGATGGAACAGATCAATTAGCTCAATAGTGATACAGCTCCTCTGTTGCATACATGTATTGTGATACATCACCCGGATATCTTTCTGTAACAGTATCTTGGAATTATTAAAATCACATTCCTTTTTGGAGACTTTCATTCTATAGTTAATACTTTAGAATTTACTCTGAATGTTGGGTAGGATTTACTTGCCACAACTTAATTGATATACCCTCATAATTATGTTTCAAGATTTTATGAAAAATCAAAAGACTGTGTCTATTGTATTTGATTGTAATGTATGACTATTGTATTGTATGTATCTACAAACAAAATATTTCAATCCTCAGCAGATCCTTAAAATTTGGATGCTTGCTTTGGGGAGAAAATAAAGATCCAACAGACTATTGTGTCATGTTCAAAAGACAGACTCTAGTTTTAACCAAACTCCTAAATACACTTTCCAAACCTTTCTCTATCCCTTCAATTGTGCTCTCCAAAGCCTCAAAACTTTCACGTGCAGCTTGCATTTTGGCAACATCAGAACCTTCGCGTAAAAGGGTTCTTAAGGATGCATCCACGTGCTGCAATTCATTTAAATTCTCCTCCTCACACGATATTGTCCTTTTATGCATCAATTTTGCCATTTTCAACCATTTGGTTGCCTTTGACTTGGAAGCCAAGAAAGACAAAATGGATTGAAAGATAGACATGTTCATTACTATAACCTCTCTAACAACTTTTATCACAGAAACAACTTCTTGATCTTGGTTCAAAAGTGTGGAAGCTCCAAATTTACTTTCCATCTGTTTTAGAGATGTGATCAACTTTGTCACATTCTTCTTCATCCTCTTTGTGAAAAAGTTATATTCGGCTACACTTGTTTCAAAGCTTGAATCTCCCTTTCTTCTTCTAAGTGAAGAGTGAAGTGCTTCAACATTTTCTTTAATGTCTAACATTGTGTCTCTTGTGATACCACAAATATCCAAAATTTTCACCGAACCATCCAACAGGTCTTCCACAAAATTCTCACCTTGATGCCGAGAAATGACTTTTTGTGTTGATGTCATATTAAGAAAATCTTCCAATGAAGTGTACAAATCTTCCAGCAAAGAAAGACCAATGGTAATTGAATCAGATGTGGATGTTGAAGTGGTTTCCCATGTCTTGATTTTGCTCAGCTCTTGTTCTATTCTAGTGGAGTTAGGATGAGATTGAGAAGGAAAACTATTGGAGCGAGCATGGTTCTTTGATGCCATTTTGCTCTTGAATTTTTATTTTCTTCAAAGATAATTGTAAAGCTCAATGTTTGTGTGATGTTACCAAGCCTTTGAGCCTCTCTCTATATAAGAGCTACTCATGAATCATGATATTGGTTGATAATTATTAATATCATATAATAAAGACATAAAATAGGTAGCACTTGTTAATAATGGTGTAGAGCATGTGGTGCTTGCATGAGTTTTCCTTTGAATATGGTAAGCTTGTCACATGTCAACCCAACATTGTGAATTTGTTAATGGTATTGCATGTCATATTTTGCAAGATGCTTATATCATTGAAATGTGTTTTAGGTGCATGATGAATATAACTGGCTGTCTTTCAAGTGTTGGTAATCAGAAAACATCATTAGTATTCAATTAGTTTGCCATCTCTGCTGACACATAACACTCATAATTGCAATTATAAAATTTGCTTCTTACATGTCATTCATGCACACACAACCGATTAATAGAATAAAAATTGAATATAATTTAGTTTGGTGTCCATATTTTGATCATATCCAACAAGATCTGGATCTCATCTTTCTATAATTCATTCTTTAAACTATTTAGCTCATCAACAATGGAACATGACAGGCAATGGATACCTCTGAAGCAAAACAACACATTCTATTTTATATTAGAAACAAAGTGACTAACGAAGTTTTATATTTAGCAACACTCGGGACATATCAATTATACATCTGAAAATCCATTTCTTTATTATGATTAGATGTTTAATAATGCGCAGTGTTTGGCACAAGTGTGACAAGTTTACTAATTTAAAAGGAAAACTCATGTTTGTACCACATGCATGCTCACACATTGATTAAGAGAGGTTAACTGCATGTGCTGCATTATTTTTTTGAATGAAGCATGAATTGCTTCCTACTCTCTCTCTCTCTCTCTCTCTCTCTCTCTCTCTCTCTCTCTCTCTCTCTCTCTGTATATATATATATATATATATATATATATATATATATATATATATATATATATATATATATATATATATATATATATATATATATATATATATATATATATATATATATATATATATATATATATATATATATATATATATATATATATATATATATATATATATATATATATATATATATAGTGAGTAAGTCAAAGAATATGAAGAAGAATGTTAGGAAGTTGATGATTGAATGAAGGCTATGAACTCAGTGCTTAAAGAAGTTACTGGGACAAACATTCGTTTCTTGTGAAGAGAAGTTGGAGAATTTGAATGAGTTGCAGTGTGTGAAAGCATTATCATTCTTTAAGCAGACTTTGAATGATGGTACTAATGTTGTGAAGATTAAAAGGCTGGAGGATGGAAGGAAGAGTGTATTTAGCCACTTGGTTAAAACCAGTGGCCAGCCTGTTGACAGGGGCGGCAAGAGAAGACATTATAGGCTTAAGCAACCATCTTGAAGTTGGTTCCAACATTTTTATTGTACAATTCAAAAACGGTTTCCAACAATCAAAGTATTTACACAGGTTCGTGGGAATCCAATTATTATGGTGCGACTTTATGTTCTTGACATGGTCGCGGTCCATGGCAGAAATAACACTATATCAAAGAAAATATACTTCAGGACATACTAGAAGAATTAGTAAACAGTTAGGGTAGGTTAGTTCAACTGGTAAGTTTACTATGATTAGAAAAAACAGTTAGGAAAATGTTAATAAAATGGGAGTTAGTTATTGATTTTGAAGTTAGTGAGTGTTCAATTTGTTAGCTCGGAATTGATGTTAGGAATTAGTGAAATGGTCAAAACAGTTTGAATTAGCTTATTTGCATTTGAATTGTCATTGTTGATCTCTTGAAATGTGAGTATATTACTTGGATGAGTGAATCTCTTATTGTGCCATGATTGAACCGTTAGAAGAAATGTTATTAGCTAATGATGACTTATTTTGATGTGAGGCTTGTTAGAAAAATTTACTTAATTAGCTTATGTCTGCAAGGAATGCTAATGTGTTAGTGAAATTGGAAAAGTAATGGACTGTTATATAGCATGTTTGAAGGATATGGAATGTCAAATTAGTAAACTTGGAAATGCAATAGCATTGAATGTTGCCATGTATGAACTAGCTCTGTTATTGGTGATTGAGTCATATGGTAAGTTGATTGGCTTGTTTCGTGGTTTTTATATGGTTTGTGTTATGACTTTGAATGGTGACAATATGCATGGCATGACTTATTGAATTGTTGCATCATGAGTTTATTTTGTTTGCTACAGGTAGCTAGGGTGGTTTGGCATGGTGTGTTAGCAAGGCTTGATCATGGCATGAAGATTGACACAAATGGTCACGAAGGTAGCTAGGGTGGCTTGGCATGGTGTGTTAGTAAGGTTTGATCATGGCATAAGGATTGATACAAATGGTCACGAAGAATATTGAAATTAATGGAGGCTTGGATAATCACAAAGATGAAATGTCTTGTAAATGAAGAAAATGTTGAATAGGGTTTAGGTTGGTCAACTGTTTGACCAAAAAGTCAACAATTGACAAAAGGTAAATTGTCAATTTTGTGTAATTTGTTTTTGATTCCTTTTGTAATGTAATTGGATGTTTTTGGTAATGAAAAGGCCTTTTGAATTGAATTGTGTAACTATGTTTTAAGAAAGTGTGGCTTCCTCTCAAAATTGCATTTGAACATTTGAATTAAATTTGAACTCTAGGATGAATCTTAAATTTGAATGCGATGTATCACTTGAATGAAGTACCATGTCATGAATCAAAGTCCAAGATAAACATTAAATAACCTAAAAATCCAATGCTATGGTGCAGTCCATAATGATCCCAAAAAAGTCATAGACTCATATTAGGATCTAAGAGCAAGATCAACCATTAGTTGTAATGCCAAGCTAGTCAAGACATAGCATAGAGAGATCCGTAAGTTTAAACCATATTCTTGTGTCATAATTAGAAAAATTCTTGAATCGATGATGCTTATTTAAAAATGCAATTGTAAATGAATGCTATAAAGGATTATGAAGATGAAGTAGGGATCATGAGCCATATAAAAAATGAAGTAATTATCAGTTCATCTACAACAGACAGCTAATCTGGGACAATTTACTTGAAGAATCTCCAAGCATACTTTCTTCCTTCCCAAAGGATCATCAACTTGATATAGTTTACCAGTTTGGTAGAGATGTGCTCAGCAGTAGCATCTTTAGTCCTCAAGTAGAATGACATCGATATCTGTGTTGAGGAATCAATCTTCCAATCTTGTCTTCCCCTCGAAAGAGTCGAGCCATGTCGTCGACGTCTACATTTGCATTTGATCATATAACATCTGCATAATTGATATACATATGCATAACAAGAGTGTTCAATCCTCATTTTCATTTCTCCATAGGTCGTGTTGTTATCCATATCTCACCTTGTGGTTAAAGCCAACTTACTTGGCATCTACCAAACATATATTGTTGTGTCTATCTGACTTTCTTCCAGATATGACCTTTCTGGTCCGTTTTTTTCTTCCGAATATGTCTGTTCATCTTTTACATCTGATGTCATTCTTAGATTTTGCTTACCTTTCATTCAAAGTCAATATTAGATGTCTGGTGCCTTTTCATCCAATGTCATTCTTGGGTGTCACATATGTTTATCTCTCTGGTCTTTTACCAGATTGAGTCCTTTGTTCTGATGTTTTTCCAGAACCTATCTGATTTTTTTCCAGATATTTTTGTTGAGGTTCTGACGCTTTTCTAGAATCTATCTGAGGTTTTACCTAATGTGTTTGCCCTCTGATGTTTTTTCAGATGTGTCTGTAATTCTGATATTTTTTTAGAATTTTATTTCTTTTGTCGTCTGGTGTTTTTCCAGATGTGTATAATTCTGATGCTTTTTCAGAATTTCATTTCTTTTGCCATCTGATATTTTTCTAGATGTGTTTATAATTCTGATGTTTTTCCAAAATTTATTTCTTTTGTCGTCTGATGTTTTTCTAGATACATCTGTAATTCTGATGCTTTTTTAGAATTTCATTTCTTTTGTAAATGAATGCTAGAGAGATCCGTAAGTTTGAACCATATTCTTGTGTCATAATTAGCAAAATTCTTGAATCGATGATGCTTATTTAAAAATGCAATTGTAAATGAATGCTATAAATGATTATGAATATGAAGATGAAGTAGGGATCATGAGCCATATAAAAAATGAAGTAATTATCAGTTCATCTACAACAGACAGCTAATCTGGGACAATTTACTTGAAGAATTCCCAAGCATACTTTCTTCCTTCCCAAAGGATCATCAACTTGATATAGTTTACCAATTTGGTAGAGATGTGCTCAGCAGTAACATCTTTAGTCCTCAAGCAGAATGACATCGATATCTGTGTTGAGAAATCAATCTTCCAATCTTGTCTTCCCCCCGAAAGAGTCGAGCCATGTCGTCGAAGTCTACATTTGCATTTGATCATATATCATCTGCATAATTGATATACATATGCCTAACAAGAGTGTTTAATCCTCATTTTCATTTCTCCATAGATCGTGTTGTTATCCATGTCTCACCTTGTGGTTAAAGTCCAACTTACTTGGCATCTACCAAACATATATTGTTGTGTCTATCCGACTTTCTTCCAAATATGACCTTTCTGATCCGTTTGTTTTTCCGAATATGTATGCTTATCTTTTACATCTGATGTCATTCTTAGATTTTGCTTACCTTTCATTCAAAGTCAATATTAGATGTCTGGTGCCTTTTCATCCAATGTCATTCTTGGGTGTCACATATGTTTATCTCTCTCTGATCTTTTACCAGATTGAGTCATTTGTTCTGATGTCTTTCCAGAACCTATCTGATATTTTTCCAGATATTTCTGTTGAGGTTCTGATGCTTTTCTAGAATCTATCTGAGGTTTTACCTAAAGTGTTTGCCCTCTGATGTTTTTTCAGATGTGTCTGTAATTCTGATACTTTTCCAGAATTTTATTTCTTTTGTCATCTGGTATTTTTCTAGATGTGTATAATTCTGATACTTTTCCAGAATTTCATTTCTTTTGTCATCTGATATTTTTCCAAATGTGTTTGTAATTCTGATGTTTTTCCAAAATTTATTTCTTTTGCCGTCTGATGTTTTTCCAAAATTTATTTCTTTTGTCGTCTGATGTTTTTCCAGATGTGTCTGTAATTCTGATACTTTTCAGAATTTCATTTCTTTTGTCGTCTGATGTTTTTCCAGATGTGTTTGTAATTTTGATGCTTTTTTAGAATTTCATTTCTTTTGTTGTTTGCTATTTTTCCAAATGTGTCTGTAATTCTGATACTTTTCCAGAATTTCATTTCTTTTGTCGTCTGATATTTTTCCAGATGTGTCTGTAATTTTGATGCTTTTCCAAATTTTCCTTTGTTTTGTCGTTTGATGTTTTTTCAGATGTGTCTGTAATTCTGATACTTTTTCAGAATTTCATTTCTTTTGCCATCTGATATTTTTCTAGATGTGTCTGTAATTCTTATGCTTTTCCAGAATTTCATTTCTTTTACCGTCTGATGTTTTTCCTGATGTGTCTTTAATTCTGATGCTTTTGCAGAATTTAATTTCTTTTGCCGTTTGATGTTTTTCAAGATGTGTCTTTAATTCTGATGTTTTTCCAGAATTTCATTTCTTTTTCCGTCTGATGTTTTTTCAGACGTGTCTTTAATTCTGACGTTTTTCAGACGTGTCTTTAATTCTGACGTTTTTTCAGATGTGTCTTTAATTCTGATGTTTTTCCAGAATTTCATTTCTTTTGTCGTCTGATGTTTTTCCAGATATGTCTTTAATTCTGACGCTTTTTGAGAATTTCATTTCTTTTACCATCTGATGTTTTTTCATATGCGTCCTTAATTATGATGCTTTTCCAGAATTTCATTTCTTTTACCGTCTGATGTTTTTCCAGGTGTGTCTTTACTTTTAATGAATTTCCATAATTTCATCTCTTTTGCCGTCTTATATTTTCTAGATGTGTCTGTTGTTCTGACGTTTTTCCAAAACTCCTCTGTGTTCGTCTGACATTCTTCCAGATACGACCTTGCTTCTGATGTTTTTCCAAAACTCTTTGTGTTTATCTGACGTTCTTCCAGATACAACCTTATTTATCTGATGTTCTTCCAGATATGTTTTCAATTTTTTTCCGTATATTTAATGCTTTTCCAATGTCTTGGATATATTTTCAGTATCTTTGTATTCATCTAATGCTCTTCTAGATATTTTTAATTTATTTCTTATTTTTGGTTAACGGCTGGTAAATAGTTTCAAGTCTGTTTTCATTCTCCATCCAATGCTTTATTGGATGTGTTCCAAAGTTTATTCGATGTTTTTTCGAGTATCTTTGATGTGTTTCGAAGCTTATTCAATGTTCTTCTGAATATCTTTAATGTTTTCTAGAGCTCATTTGACGCTCTTCTGAGTGTCTCTGATGTCTGTTATTTTCGAGAGTTCATTCAATGCTTTTCTAAATGCCTTTGATGTTTGCTAGAATGTCTCTCATGTATTTTCCAATTTTCTCCCCACCTCATTCAATGATCTTCTGAATGTTGTGACTCTTTTCTATCCAGTTTTGTTCATGGATGATGACTGTTGATTCCCTAGTGGAGCTTATTCAACGATATTTTGAATATCTCTGTCGATTGCCTGAATATCTCTGGATCAAAGAAACTTAAATAGAGACATCTATCATACCCTAATTTTTTACTCTAAAATCCCACATCTTTTTGCATCATCTGCATAATTTATCATAAATTTCATTTTGCATAATACTCAATTTATCAGTTGAAATGAACTTGTTGAATTTACAGTCGAATCAGTTATATTAAAAGTCAACTGTGTGTAAAATTAGTGGAGGAAAGTTTTAAAATCGAGTCTGCAAACGTCAGTGACATTAATCTACGTTTCGCGTAGTTTAACCTGACGTGCTCATTTTAATTTTTCGACCACTTTTCGGTCGCATTTCTGGATAGTTTAAGCCATTTAACCGGATAAAATTTATTTCAAAATTTGACCAAACGCTGTATTTTTTCGAATCATATATTTTTTGCTGATCATTTTGGTGTATTCATTTTATTTTTCTGAGCACTTTAATATCAGATCAATTATTCACTTTTTACCACTTTTATTTTAATTTTTAATTAATAACTATTTCAAATAATTAATTTTTTAATTTTAGTTTATTGATTTTATTATAATTTAATTTATTCTAACTTTATTTTACTATTTTTTTTATTTTAATATTAATCTTTGTTTATCTTATTTTTAGCAAGTATATTAAGTTTATAATAGATTTTTGTCTTACTACATTTTAGTTAAACATTTGTAGCATGGATGCTACCACCCACTTTTCAGCGCATAGCAATAAATATCTTGTCTTCAAAACCACACTTTTCCATAATTATTTTTATGTAAACCACACACCTCATATACCATATATTACTCCCTCTCTCATGAAACAAAAACAAAAACTAGTACAAAAAAAAGGGTCACTTCTTCCTCTTCGTAGATATTCATGCGGTCTCCACTTTTCATCTCCATCATAACATTTTTTTAAGAAAAAGGAGAATAGCATAGAGAAGATCAACTTTTTCCTCTTAATTCTCCTATACATACATGCTCATGCGAGAACTCCCACCGTTTTCTTCCTCCTCAACCACACGTACCAAACCTTGCTGAACTCACTAAAAAACTTTCTGCTATTTCATATCATTCCATACTTTCTGCTATTTCATATCATTCCATATTCCACCTTCCATGACCCTATCACGTTGAAACTCAAATTGTAAAAAAGGTCTACATGCTGCAACACATAATTCCCACTTAAGGCATGGTACTTCTTGGCTAGTTTCTTCACCAACTGCTTCTTCTTGTTGAGCTTCTTTAAAGCTTCAACATCTACCAAGTCCATAACATATTTTATTCATCACCATCACATAAAAACCGATCCACACACATAAGCTTTTCTTCCACGAAACCGCACCGCAAGCTCCATCGACAACGACATCTCCGACAACTTGGCTCCACCACGTCACTCTCACATATGCCATCGCAGATCCGTTGCCTTTGTCGATCATTTTGCACTATAATTATCACTCTTTACATTTGTATTTAGACATGTGTGTTGTTATTATAATGTTTATATGCTTGCTGATTTGTAATTATTTGTCTGAAAGATTTTTTTTTGATTCATTATCATTGGCTGTTGTTGTTATTTCATGAGAAATAAAATATGTTTTGCTCATTCACTGTTCACATGATTTGATTTTTACGTTGCATGAAATATAAGATACATTTGTTTTTGGGTTCATAAAGAAGTATTGATACATTTGTTTTTGGGTTCATAAAGAAGTATTTGATTTATGATGTTGATTTCATGAGTTTTGATGAATTTATGATGACGTGATTATTATGATGACTTTGATGAATGATGATGCACCTAATGAGATTATTATGAGTATGATATTGACGTGTGCATCATGCATTCATATGCATCAGGACTTTGGTTCAGGACCTTGATTTTTGTGGCTTCAGTCCCATTGTGCAGATGTGAGGTATTTTGTTGTGCTCCGGTTCTCGAGTAGAATCTGTTGTGGATCTATGGAGGGTTGATAACCCAGTGTCCACCGAATTTTATTGATTGGTACCATATGTATGAGTCTTGTCGCATTTGCATTTATGTGACATTTTGATGTAATTTATAATGTTGTGGCCTTGATGTTCCTTGATGATTTTGATGATGTTGAATATTAAAATGACGTCATTTTATATATTGATTCCTATATTGAGTATTATGAATCGTTTTACTCAACCTACATGTTTAAATGTTGCCTCCTCATAGGTAACGTGCAGATGACCAAGTCTAGCTGAGGATGCTGTCGAGGATTTTTTGAAGTTTTGGGTCGTTTGCCATTGTGGTTGACTTAGAGGATCTTGCTCTAATAGTGTAACACCGGGTTGGAGTCTTTGAATCAAATCTTATATTATTGATGTTTTTTTATGTTTATTGCCTTACCATGTGTTGCACCCTAATTTTTGACCTCAAGAGTCCACCTCCTCGTGCATTTCCTTACGTTTTATTTTTCTGCTCATATATACGTATTTATCAGGACTAACAAATGCGTGCAGGATTATTTTGGTTTTTAGACGTCTCTGACAGGTTTTACGTAGCCTTCCAGTGCAGGATGATGCGGATTCAAGGTTCAGGTTCATTCGTATGCACTTGCAATTTAATCAAGTGGTATTATTTGGTTTATGATGGAAAAGTTCGACTCATATTTATTTTGAATTCATTTGGTGCATCTCACGTGGATTAAATTGGTTCATTCTTTGTGAAATATCGAAATTCAAACCAAGACTAAAGAATTCAAGATTCTAAGATTGACCAATCTCCAAAAGCCATTAAAGGAGTTTCAATAAGATTAAATTATGATGGAGGTCGACAATGGATATGTGAGAATATTTTGTTTGATATTACACTCCTATGTTCAAGATTGGTTCTTATAATAAAATCATGATCATTTAAAACTTCAAGAATGGAAAACCGGTTTGCGAGCAATATGTTATCAGTGTTGAAATCAAGGTTTGCACTTATGGTTTACTCAGAATACCGGACGCAAGCATTTGGAATAAAGATTACATTAAAGCATATTATTCAAAATGTTCCAAGATTGAAGCTTGTCAGTTTCTTTTCCAAAGCAAGTTTCTCAAGAGGGTCTACGATTAAGAGATTTCAACGTATATTTATTCTATAAATCTTACAACAACACAATGGATCCAACGTGACTTTTCAAAAATCCATTACTTTACAAAGTACACTTTCAAAACTTCAAATCAAGAGGTGAAATTGATTTACATTCAATTTCGACATGTTCCAAGTATAATTAAAGGATTAGAGATGCATTTGGTCCAAAGTTCAAGTTAATACATTATTGGCAAGCCAAGTTAGAGTTCAAGACCAAATTTTATATTATATTGAATCACGAGAAGACCTCTTCTCTTCAAAAGAAGAACAAGATGTTCGAATTTGACGTTGTGTCACTATGAGTAATTTATCGTTTCATCTCCGTAACTTAATTCATACAATACAAGACAAAATCAAGGACTTGGGTATTCAAATTCTCACAAGTTAAGGTGAAATTGAAATCAAAATTAAAACTCAAGAAAAGCCGTGCTCCAACAACATTTAATAACATCTATAAATGATTCTTCGACTATTACATTGCCTTAAGCACTCGGTTGGCAATGACAAATGCCCCACAACATTCTAGGAAGCACTAAGATTAAACTTGGAAGACATTACAATCCCCTTGACTATTTCGGCCCGCTGTCGTTCATTCAAGGGTAGTAAGTCCGTGATGGTTGTAACTGAGGTGCTGTAAGAAAAGTCTCCCACTTTTGCCAATCTTTCAAATCAGAAGTTGACCCATTGAGTCCCAAGAGCTTTGAATACGCTTCATGAAGACTCCAAGTGCATCAATTACTGAAAATAATAACTTGTACGTCACCTACGGGATAATAAGAAGGGGGTCAGGTTCAATGAATTTTATTGAACAGATCAAACAACACATTTTGAAAAGGAAATATCATGAACACGTCCAAGCAAAACCAGACAGAGTATCGAACTCCTTCAAGAGACATAAAAGCATTAATTCGGACATTTCAAGATCATTTAATTTCGTTGTGAATAACTTAGAACCGTTCAGAGCAGATCCGGATCAAAATGGAAAAGTTCATTTACAATAATCCAAATATTCATGATTTTTCCAAAACAATATTCACACATGTTCATTACAAATTTGGAAATCATTTATGAGGAATTATTGAGAAGAGGACGATGTGAACTATAAAGGAGGACATGATTCGCAAACGAAAGGGGGGGATTTTTTGGCAACAACCCACAGAAAATCATAATTTCAAATCAAACCTAAAAATTGTAAAATAAAACTTATCTTCTTAGCTCCGCCACCTTCATCGCCGGAAAAACCTCCACCGTCGAAACCCATTCACATCTTCACCTTCAAAATGCCGCTCGCCTTTGAAAACGGTCCAAATACCCCTCAAACCGTCGTCGAAAAACAACCGTCCACAGCCAGAACCTTCGTCGTTGCCATCACCCTCAAATCGCGCACGTCGCCGGGAGACGCCGCCAGAACCCTCGTATTTCCTTCTTTGTCCATCGCCGTTCAAAACCCGCGAAACACCACCTTCACGAGCCGCCTTCGAAACCTGTGAAAAACATGCAACAGTGAGATTTATTTTCTTTAGCACTTTACCTTTTGTTGTTGTTTGATTTGTGTAGGAATGAAGAAGATGAAAAGGCAAGAAAAACGGAATGGAGGAAACGATGGAAGAGTAGGGGAGGAAGGAAATGAAAGTGAAGTAAAGAACTGGGAGAGAGAAATGAGAGACAGACTGCGCAGCAATTGGGGGAGGGGGTTAATTTTTTTATTTTATTTTTGTTTTATGCTTGTAATCGTGTATGTATGTCCCCACTGTAACTACTATACGTCACACACATGCAACCCTGGGATCCCCAACGGATCCGCATCCCACGTCCTGCAGCATACGTCTACCGTAGGCCTTCCTGCCTCTCATACACACAATAATCCGACCCTCTCCTTTAATCTCAACCATTAACCTCTAATTAATCCCTCCTTAACCCTTAATCTGCCATTAACCCATTTAAAACTCTTAACCTTCCCCTAATTTAACCTAGTAATTAACATTTAATTAAATTAATATACTTAACCATATTATGCCTTTAGTTTTAATTCATTTAATTAAACAATCTAATTAATGTGTTTCTTAATTGTTTTTTAATTAATTCGATCAACCAATAACCTTTTAAATTAGTTAAACTATTTCCTAATTTAATTAATTAGTCATTAATTTTTTCAAATCAGCTTTTTTTTAAATAACAAATAACTCTTTTCTAATCTCTTTAATTTATAATTTTTTTTAATTAACTAACATACTTTTCACTTATTAATTTAATTTAATTTCAGTTTATTCCTTTCACCGCGTATTTAATAATTTTCAATTTCATCAACCTTTTTTTTAAAAATAAAATATAATTGTCTTTGTTCTTAAGTAGAAGGATAAAACCCCTTTTATAATTTGAAATAATTTATATTTACTTTTAAAAAAAAAAACTATTTTATAAATTCTTGTTCTAAATAACTTGTATTCTATTAATGACCAGACAATTTTAATTAACCCCAGTGGTCTATCCACTAACCTCTTCATTATCTCCCACCTATGCCATAAATCTACCCAACTAATATCATCATTACCTATTTCATTAACTAACTCTAACCACCCTTTAATCTAGTCATTAACCACCCACTAACTTTTGATCGGTCATTTAAGTAAATCTAATCATTTTTTTTACTTAACTCTAAATCAATTAATTAACTCTTTTTTCAAAAACCAGATTTCTTGTTTAAAACAAACTAACCTTTATAATAACTTTTTTCTAGTCTATTACCTAGTTAATCAACCTAATCAATACTTTTTTTTATTAATTAACCAATATTTAAACCATTTATTAATCAGCCCTTTTATTCAATTAAAATAACTAATAATCTATTTGTTTAATTAATTTTTTTCCTAATTAACTCTTATTTAATTTATCAATCCTTTATTAAATAATTCATTTTTATTTTATTCACCCTTATCAAATAATATAAATGCTCACAAAAATCTCTTTTTCTAAATAACCTGAATTTTAATAATAACCCTTTTTTTATATAGTATAATTTATCCTTTTAAAACTATTTCATTCAATTTAATAATAAAACAACCTTTTATATAATTAATTAGCTTTTATCTTTATAATAATAACTAAGTGTATTTCATTTAATAATAAAAAGACTTATTTCATGACTAAAAGATAACTTTCAAAATAAATAATAGTAAACACCCTTTTTATTCAAATTAGCTTATATCTTTTTATTAAACTTTTTCTCAAAATTTATAGTAATTAAAATCTTTTTTCTATTCAAAAATCTAATTATTATGTTAAATCTAAAATAAAGACTTTCACTAAAACCGATTCACCCTCTAGTTTAATTTGTCTAAAATCAATCTCTCGTTTAAAAGCAATCCGTTTAAAAGCAATCAACATCGTAACGTAATTTAATCGTGCACACCCACATCCACAACACATTCACTCTCACACACTTCAACATTTTCATGCGTATGTGTATGATTTACTTATTTGCCCTTTTTATTTCCGCAATTTATCTTACAGTAATTTACAATATCGCATTCATATTTTCGCATCGCATTCCGTCCAAAGGAAAAACCTACACATGATTCAACAATCGTGTATAGTGCACATCATTTGCATCATACTCCCTTCGATCCTTGATCCCATTCAAGTTGATCGCTTAAGATAGATCCTACCCCATATGAAGGACCTTTATCTTTACAACTTAGACAAACAAACAATCAACACAAACAACAAATATTCAAACACATTAGAGAAAGATGCTAAATCATCTTAAGCGAGATAGAATCTCCACCCCACAACAATACAACCAAGCCGTAGGGACTTTGCCTTAAGAGAAATAAAGGCATAACTCGTCAAACAATCCGAGTACTTAAGCCCTCTTCTTAAGACGATGCAAAGACTATTTTCCTACAATTTGTGGCGGTTACATCTCCCTCAAAATGATAACGCATCTTGTCTCCTAAAATCAATCAAACAACTACCCTAAACCCGTAGGAACTTTGACCACAGTCAAAGAACTCCTCAAACCCTTTAGGGAAACTACAAATACTCTGATTCCACTCCCGTAAGGATATGTAGGAATAAGACGCGATATCTTATCGAGTATACTTAGAAATAAACCACTAGGGTCTTTCAACCATTAGGCAGATAAAATACTTAGCAATAAACAAATATAAAACAAGAGGTTCCTGTAGAGTACTACAGAAACTTAGGATGCTAGTACCTTCCCTAAGTTTAACCAACCCCCGAACCTAAAACAATCTAGCTTGCATTTGCATTGCATAGTGGGAATTTCGATCTTTATCCCTTCCTTTGGACAAATCAAAGTTCGGTTGCAATTGAATTAAAGATTCAAACTAATTAATAGTTTGGTATCCAAATTTCACCGCGACACCATGCAAGGAAAACTTTGGATTATTACCTTTTTGAGTTTCGGTGCCTTTTGAGTAAAGTTTGGGAAAAACCCGTTGTTTACGGAGTATTGACTATATTTGAATTATTGAGAAATGTGCGCCCTTTTGAGATGAATTATTATGTTCAATATCTTACTCTGAAAAATATGATTGATTTGCCATTATATTTGTGGGGTAGAAAAGGGTGTTACAGGCATCAGTGTTTTGCGAGCCAAGCTGATCCGATAGCTTTGGTATTCGATTCTCACTGTGACTTTATGCTTTAAGAAAGTGTGGCTTCCCTCCAAAATTGCATTTGAACATTTGAATTAAATTTTAGTTATAGGATAATCTTGAATTTGAATGCTCTTGATCACTTGAATGAAGTACCATGTCATGAATCAAAGCCCACAATAATCACTAAATAACCTCAAAATTCAATGCTACGGAGCAGTCCATAATCATCCAAAAAAAGTCACAGTCCCATATTAGGATCTAAGAGCAAGATCAACCATTAGTTGTAGTGGCAACCTAGTCATGACATAGCATAGAGAGATCTTCAGGCTTGAACCACATCCTTGTTTCATAATTAGCAAAATCCTTGAATCAATGATGTTTATTTAAAAATGCAGTTGTCAATGAGTGCTCTAAATGATTATGAATATGCAGATGAAGTGAGGATCATGGGCCAGATAAAAAATGGAAAAAAAGTTGGGTAAATTTTGGGGTATGACAGTTGTTTCTTTTTAATCGTCTTAAACCTGAATGTATAAATAGCAACAACTATGAAGCATTCGAAGTAGAAGAGGATTAAATACAAAAAAAGACAGAAAAATATGCATTCCGAAGAGAAAAGATAGATAGAAGTGTTTATAACTTCTTTGTTTTGCCTCTACTAATGAGCTTTGGCAAGTATTGGTAGTTAAGATATTTCTGCAGAGTTCCACAAAGGTAAAAGGATTGATTGTGTACTTGAAAAAGGTCATTAATAAATGGCATATGGATAATTGGTAAAGGCATACATTTTCTCGTGCAAAAGGCATGTTAGACTTTGTTGGGGAATAAAGTTTCTCTCGCAAAAGGCAGAGAGAAGACACTGTGGAGATTAAAAGAAAGACTAATCATCAGCACTGTGGTGGGGAGAGTAAATTGAATGACGTTGGTATGGTGACTGGGAACAACAATGATCTACATCAATACGATGACTGAGATGACAATTGATAAACTCGGCGTTTGGAAACAAAATATGATCAACATCAATATTGAAACTAGGATAACAATTGATCATCATAAACTCTACTGTTGGAGACAAAATATGATCAATATTAGTACTGCGACTGGAGTAATAACTAATCATCATGAACTCTACAGTTAGAGACAAAACAAAGATGACATCACCCAGGGACTCGAAAGTAAATTGGTCAAACATTAGCACAACGACTGGGAAGCAAATGAATATCATCAGCACGACGGGTGCAAGGATAAAGCAAATAAAAATTAGCACATTGGCTGGAAAGCAAAAACATCAATACAGATGAGTATTGGAGGATATGGGAGATAAATCCAACACAGATGAAAGTTAAAAATCAATACATATGAGTATTGAAAGATGAGATTTACACAGGCAATTGTTGGGGATCAAAATTAGTCAAAATAGACAAGTGTCGGGGAAACTAAGTTGACACGAACGAGTGTTCAAAACTAATTAGCACGGATGAGTGTCAGAATTCAATATGGGCGAGTATTGAAAATTTAAGATCAACATGGACGAGTGTTGGGAATCAATATGAACGAGTACTGAAAAAGTAATATCAACACGGACGAGTGTTGGAAATCAATATAGACGAGTATTAAAAAAGTAATATTAGCATGAACAAGTGTTAAAAATCAATACGAACGAGCATTGAAAAGGTAATATAAGCACATACGAGTCTTAGAAATTAATACAGGCGGGTACTAAAAAGGTAAGATCAACATGACTGAGTGTTGGAAATCAAAGATTAACACAGACGAGTGTTGGAAATTAATACGGACGAGTATTAGAAAGGTAATATTAACATAGGCGAGTATTTTAAACCAATGCGAATGAGCATTGAAAAGGTAATACCAACATGGAAGAGTGTTTGAAATATAAGATCAACATGGACGAGTGTTGGAAATCAAAGATCAACACGGACGAGTGTTGGAAATCAATATAGACGAGTATTAGAAAGGTAATGTCAACATGCACGGGTGATGGAAATCAAAGATCAATACATGTTGCACCCCAAATTTTGACCCCTTAGATCCTCATCATCATTTTAGGATCATATTCATTTGATTATCTAACCTTAACCTGTTTCAAGTTTGTCTTTGTTAAGATACAGGAATCAGGGTTCCGTACAGCCGAGAGTCGAGGTTTCGATGGTTAATCAGTCAACGTATTGGATTGATTCTCCATGAAATAAGTCTCCACATAATCAAACATATTCCATTGGATCAAGTGTGAATCCAATTTGAGGTTGTCACCCAAGGATCAAGAACAGTGCAGTTTAGGATACCCGATTAGCGTTTTCGATCAGGAAAAGTTAACTGTAGTTTGACTTTTGTTTTAAATATTGTTCCAATGGTGGGATCATGGTCAATGAAGTTCATATGGCTTAGTGAAGTCTATTCAAGAAGTTTCAAGGCCTCAAAAGACCCGAAACATCAACAGTCGACTCTTCAATCCTTCGGTTGTCATCGATCGTTCATATGGTAGTCATCGATCGATCGTTCGGTTGACCGAAAAGTCAACTCTTCAATCATAAGGAATTTGACTTTAAAGTATGAAGAAAAAATGTTCCTAGTAACATATTACACCTGTCCATGAAGTTTCATGGCCATTGAATCAAGGATTGAGGAGTAATCGAAAAATCGGGAAATTAGGATTTTGAAAGGGGCCAGACCATAACTCGCTAACCACACATCCAATTGAGTTGGTTCAAAGCTCATTGGAAAGCTCTTGACAAGTCCTACAGAAGTCCCAAAGTGGTCCATGAGCAGAAAATACATATATTTGGAGTTATGACCAAGATCATTACAAGAGGGAAAAATAACTTAGAAAAATTCTAAGTTATTGGCCTTTTTAGGCATGTTTTTTAGCAGCTTTGAGTGGATTTTTGACCTAGTTCCATTTGGAATCTAAAGATCATGAAAACATGAAAGTTGTAGAGCTACATGAAGGATTTCCAAAATGTACTAGAACTCCTCTATAGCCCTTATGAGTTGAGAGTTATGGATCCAACAAGATGATGTTTAAACACTTGAGTCCAACATTTTCACTTTTTCACAAACTCACCTTTTGGTCACTTGAGCTATTCTCAGCCCTTGGATCATGTTTCTATCTGATATTTAGAGAATATGAGGAGAAGAAATGCATAAAATTAGGAGGTTTGATGAGTCTTGCAAGTTGGAGGCAAGTTGTATTATTTTAATCAAAGAAAAGGAAGAAAGAGAAACTTTATGGAAATCTTGCAGCAAATATCCCTCCTACTATCTAGCCACACTTAAATCACTGTTATGTCTTTCATGCCACTTGAGTAATGCATCATCTTAAGCCAAAGACTTGAACTTGCAGCTGCAATAAATCTCAAGCAAGATTTCATTTTTAAAACTCCCCCCAAAAGTGCCAAAGTACCAATCTTCCCCAAGCCTTGCCTTGCCTATAAATAGAGGTTTCCTCTATGTTAAGAGGCACACTAGAGCACTCTAAAACCCAAGATAAACCCATTGCTCTCATACTATCTTGCATTTTCTTACAAGTGAAGAAAACCATCCCAAAATACCTCAAAAATCTGCCTTTAGCAAAACAGCTTCCAAATCCATTTTCACCCACCTAAAATCACCACACACCATCCACACAACCCACAAATAATGTGTGGGAGGTGTTCAAGCCTTTAAACTAGAAAAAAACTTCATTTCCTCAAAAGTCAACTTTCAACCAATGAAAGTTTGACCTCACACACAAAATCTGCCAAATCACATACCAGGTCTGTTTTGATCTTTGTGAACCTCCAAATACCTTAGGTTTATGATATACCAGCTGTTCATAACCTAAAATACCATCATCATCACTTATTTCAAGCTCTGGTCCAAGATCCACTTGTTTACTTCAAGTGCAAGAAAAGTTGTCATCTTCATCAAAGCAACGGATTGAATCTCATTTGGGAGCTCCAAGGTTTTCCTTTTATATTTGCTTGCTTGGAAATCTACAAGAGGTTGGTAGTTACTATCCCTTTTACAACTGTCATGAACATGTTTAAAATGCATTAGTTGTTGCAATGCATGTGTTTTCAATATAAGTGCAGTCCATGTTGAATCTGCCAAGATTATTGGTTTTGCTCATCAATGTGTGTATTTGTTCTTATGATTATCATACAATATGTTATGTGGTGTTGTTGTGGTTTGAACTTCGAAACTCTCTCAAATGGTATTATATGTCATGTGTGAATATGTGAGGGAATGTTGGCAACTGTTATGAAGGTGGGGTATTTGTTTTGATTCTGTTCAGTTTGTGAAAGTTGATGATTTACTTCTGTTGCAACAACCTTTTTTGGATCTTGATCTATTTGTTGGCATGTTGGTTAGAAAACCTCATATATATGTTTATGTGATGTTTGTATCATTTGAAACTGGTTTGGTCGTGGTTCTGCACATTTCTGTTCTTGCATTTTTCAAAACCATGTGCATTTTCAACTCATAGGTCATTTTTAGTTCTAGCATCTTTTGGGATTATTTGTGTGCCTGAGCTTGGTCTTTAACATATTTTGAACATGCTTGTAAGTTTGTTCTGCCTCATTGGACTTGTCAAAGGTCATTGGAATGACTCATGTGAATGTTGAGGACCAATACCTATTTTTGCTATCTTGATGTTTGTAACTGTCATGATATGTGTCTTAAACTTGATCATTACCATTGTAATGTTAAGTGTGCCTTCATGATACTTTAAACTTTTGCTTTGTGTTTGACTTGTGTTTGTTAACATGAGAGTCTTGTACCTTGGAATCATGTGTTATGGATGTTTGGCACTGTTATTATGGCATCAATTGGTGTTTTCTTTAGGTCTATATGGTATGACTGTTTTCAAGCTTGATGTGTTCATATCTTATTAAAGTTGTTTCCTACCATTGTCCATTATTGTATATGTTTGTTAACATGAAAACCTGATACTCCTTGAATCATGTTTGCTAGATAGTTGGCATTGTTCATACTTGCATCATGCTACTGTCATCCTTAGGCATCATAATAGGGCTGTAGTTGTAACCATGATTTGTCCATATATTGTTTACTTTGCCAACTGTGATAAGCCTGTATGTCTTGTTTTGATACATTGCAAGCCTTTGGTGTGAATCTGTTTTGAATTGCTGTTCAGCCTCATTGATAAATTTTATGAGTACTTGCATCCTTGTGTCATGTGTTTTCTGTTGAGAACCAAACTGTCATGATGCCTTTGTTAAGCTTTCAACTATCATATGCATTAGGGGTTTTAGGGCTAATTGATGATTGTGCTAGCCTTGCCATTTTGTAAAATCCATACCTGCTGCCACAACTGCCTAGGTTCATGAACTGCCATAACACTATTTTGTTGTAGGCTAACATTTGACATGTGCTTGCAAGATGATGTGTGCATATAGAATTAGGGCTAAACTATTGATCATTGGTATTGTCATATGTTGCTGTCATAACTGCTTAAATTCATGAATATTACCATGCTGCTATGTTTTTTTCAAAACTTTGTCAAGTGATGCTGCTATGTTTTTTTTCAAAACTTTGTCAAGTGATACTGCTATGTTTTTTTTTCAAACTTTGTCAAGTGATGCTGCTATGTTTTTTTTCAAAACTTTGTCAAGTGATGCTGCTATGTTTTTTTCAAAACTTTGTCAAGTGATGCTACTATGTTTTTTTTCAAACTTTGTCAAGTGATGCTGCTATGTTTTTTTTCAAACTTTGTCAAGTGATGCTGCTATGTTTTTTTTCAACTTTGTCAAGTGGTGTTGCTATGAATACTTCTAACCTTTGTTAAGTTTTCTATTGTGATTTTGTTTGTAAACCAAGAGCATGCCTTGTTTGGTGCTAATTGCCATCTTGTACTACTTGCTGCTAGTATGATTTTCTTGTTAGAAATCTGTCTAGGTCCATTATCCTATGGTTGTAACCTTCACTTTTTAAGGCTTGATTTGAATTGATATGTTTGGCATGATTTTTTGACTGAGGACCAATTGATGCTGTTGTGCATATGAGTTTTCTACAGGTTGGATCCATAATATGTTTAATTGCTAGTCCATGAGCACAAGATTGCTAACTGTCCAGACAGACCAGTTTATTTGAACTGATGCAAATTTCTTAAGGTGTTGTGCTTTAGTAAAGGCATTGTAGAATTCATAGTGTGTGGCTAGTTGAAATTTTGATTTTGTTTGTCACATAATTTGCTGTCAACTTCTGTTTTCTGTTCCAACTCATGTGCCATCAATTTGTGTTAAATTCTTGCAAACTGTTGTGAATCCATGTTTTGACATATGAGGATCATTTGATAAGTGTTGTTTGATTTGAGTATGTGTGTTGCCTCATGATTTGATTTTATCTGCCAAAACATCATTTCAAACATTGTTGTTCCATTCTTGCCATTTGCATGCCAAATTTTGTTTGAAGGTGTTTTTGATCAGTCCTTGCATCTAGAATCCTTGGTTTGCATGTTTGAAACTTGTGCATACCATTACCTAGCCTAAATCTTTGTTGTCATGAGCTGTAGATACCATTTTGCATTGCATAAGCTTCACATTGCATTTGTATTCGAATTTTAATTTTGATGCATTATCTTGAAAAACTGAGATTGTCATTGTATTCCTTGGGAAATTTCACATGAGTTAGACTAAAATTTTGCTAAATTTGGTTGAGTTTTGAGTGATTTATGGTGTTACCGTTTTCATGCTATGGCTTGCCTTCCTTGCTCATTTTGCCTTGGCCCAGATTTATTCACTTTGTTAAGTACATAAATTATTTGGGGTGGCATAATACTTGGATGTATCGCCACCCCAGTGGTTAAGCCTTCACTCTTATAATGCATTGCATTTTCATGACCTGGGTTCGATCCGTGTGGAGCTCAACCCTTTTTATTTACATTTTCTTTGTTTTCACATTTTTAGTATCTTCTTCCCTCAAATAACACGTGCGCGCCTTGGCTCGCTTTGGTAAGATTTTGAGTTGGCAATCATAAGGGGGTGGGTTCAACACCCACCAAGCGCCTCCCTTTTTTTTAATTACTAAATCCTTTGTTGTTTTATTTAATAATCATTAAATTTCCAAAAATCATAACTTCATCAATTTTTGTTATTTTTTATTGGTTCTTTTTGTAGATATCTCATATTTGTGCATATTTTCCTGTGGTATATGAATATTATAAGAATTTTCATTTGTGAAAACACTTTGCATTGAAAAATGGTCATGCTTCTTTTTAGGGTTTTTACCCTCCTAACCTTTAAAAACTTTTGATTCATTTTTCTTAAGTTTGTTGTTGCGCTTGATGTGAGCTTTTGTCAAACCCTTTGTGCATGTAATTGTAATTACTTTTGCTGGTGAGCATCATGTTTGATTCATTTGATTTCCATCCCCATGAAGTCATAACTTATTTACATTGGTTGTTACCTTCATCTCTGTCAAGATATGCTTTGGTCTTTATCTTTCATTAGTCTTGTAAGAACTCATCTTTGCTTGCCTATTATAATACGCTTGCATGCCTTGGTTGTGACCACCTATCTTGTTAGAAATCGTTGATATTGTGATATCCTCATACCATGCTTTGGTTGTAACCATTCATCCTATTTGAAGTACTTGCTTATTGTAATATGCTTGTTTATTCTTGGTTGTAACCATGTCTCTTGTATTCATCATGTTTGAATGATTGTTGTTTTGTTAAGTTTATTTTCCCCAAGTGATGGAACTCATTAGTTCTCATCCAAGTTGCCTCCCCTTCTATCCTTCCAAAGGAAAGTCTCTTTATCAACCTTTGGGTCATAGATAGCTCATCACCCTCCCTTGACTTTGTTAAGTCATCCATACACTTAGTTAAGTTAGAACCCATCCATTAGACTTTGCTTAAGTCTAAAAAGCCTACCCCTTGTTAGGAGTGCTCTTTCAATTAGAACTTAGGATAGAGTTTGTTAACTCTATGTAAGAATCATGGAGATGATTACTTACTTCCCTTTCATAAGTGTTCAACTTAGATCTAGAGAGTTTTCTTAAACTCTACACAAGCATTGTAATGTTTGTTCCCCTTTGAACCTTGATCTTAATCAAGTGTTCTTTAACCCTAGTGAGGTGAACTACGATTGCTCTGATTCTATCCTAGTTAGGATACGTAGGTAGAGGACGCGATGTCTTTGCGAGCAAACTTAGAAACTATCTTTAGGTCTTAACCTACACCTTTTACCCAATCCCAACCCTTAGAAAATTTAGCATACAAACAAACAAAAGGTTCCTATAGAGTACTACAGATGTTTAGGATGTGAAATACCTACCCTAGGCATAACCAACCCCCGATCCCCGAATCTCTTAGCGTTGTTGTAACATTGCCAAAAAAGTTCTTTCTTTCTTTAGACCTTTCCTTTGGATAAATTAAAGTCCGACTGTGAATTTTAAGAATTAAAGATTCAAGTTAATCAATAGCTTGATATCCGATTCTCACCGCAACAATACATATGAGTGTTGGAAATCAATACCGACGAGTATTGGTTAGGTAAGATCAATATGGAGGAGTGATGAAAGTCAATACAGACAAGCATTAAACCGCTAAGATGAACAAGAACGAGTGTTGTAAATTAAAGATCAACACAGACAAGTGTTGGAAATCAATACATACGAGTATTAAAAAAGTAATATCAGCACAGACGAGTCTTGAAAGTCAATATGGATAAGCATTTGAAAAGTGATGTCAACATGAACAAGTGTTGAAAGTCAATACGAACTAGTATTGAAACAGTAAGATCAACATGGACGAGTGTTGAAAATGAAAGATCAATATAGATGAGTGTTGGAAATCAATACAGACGAGTATTAAAAAGATAATATCAACACGGTCGAGTGATGGAAATCAAAGATCAACATGGATGAGTGTTGGAAATCAATACAAACAAGTATTAGAAAGGTAATATCAACACAAACAAGTTTTGGAAAGTGATTAACACAGACGAGTGTTAGAAATTAATATGGAGGAGTATTGAATATGTAAGATAAAGATAAATGAGTGTTGAGAAACAATATAGTAAACACTGACGAGTGTTAGAAAAAGATGGTGAACACGGATAAGTGTTGGAAAAACCAATCAACACAGACGAATGTTGGAAAAGATATATATGTAAGATAACTTGAAAAGAAGCAATTAGTGTAACTGATGGACAATGAAATGAAGTGTTTCAAAGGACATTGACTGGGAATATCAACTGAGAATTTGTGGAGATAATATTTTCTTCAGAGGTATATCATCATTCTAACCGGTGATTGATTTGGATCTTTTGTACAAGGTACCAAGTCTGGCTTATGCTTCACATACATGTTTGAAATTGTTTGGCGTAATGCTCCATCTCCAGGTATATGATACGCCTTGAGGATGCAATGCTATGTAATAATGATTAATATATGCAAAATACCAACATAGTTGGACTTTGTGGTATGTATAGGTTATACAAAGCTGGATGCTTTTTGTCAAAAGGGATGAAAGTTAGGAATTTAAAGTACTAATGGCCATTGAGGATTATCAATCGAAATCAGGGTTTTAAGTTACCGACAAAACGGGTTTTTAAGTATGACAATGATGATTGGACTTTACAGGGTATCAACTGAGGTTGGACTTTGATTGGATAAGAGAACTTGGTGTTGAGCAACATGGATTTCGATTGCATTGTGATAGTCATCGTGCCATTTATTTGGCAAACAGTCAGGTGTATCATGCTAGGACCAAACATATTGATGTGAGGTTTCTTAAGATCATATAGTTACTTGCATTTAGACACATATTACTTGAAACTATTCATACTTTAGAGAATACAACTTATATGTTGATCAAGCCAGCCATGACTTGCAAATACAAGCCTTGCTTGAACTTGTTACATGATTCTTAGTGTTAAGTAGGATATGTACATCCTCAATTGACAGGATGTAATTGTCATACAAAAATCTTCATAGAGGTTTGATATTCGCCAAGATGAAGAATGTACTGTATTAAAACAAAGAGAAACACAATATGAAGAAATTCCAAATGAGTTTTAAACCCGATTTTTTGTTGTGGGTAAGTGACTAGGGATGCGGGAGTTGTAGCCCAAGTGATACAGTTTAGGGGTGTTATTCTAAACTGAGTCCTAGTGTTATATATATTGCATGTAAGACTGTAACCTTAATTATTAGACAAAAGTTAAAGGAACTATAGTTGCTATATAGTCACAAAGTTAAACATCATTGACCAAAATACATTGACAAAGTTCGTACATATTCATTGTCTTTTAATTTTGTTTTTCATTAATCTACACTGATTACTATTCTAAAATATTTATTCGTAATAAAAGGCTTAATGTATCTTTTGGTCTCTTAATTTAATTTAAGATTTCAGTTTAGCCCCTTATCTAATAAACGTTACGTATTGCCCCCTTTACAACAATTATGTTAGCCAACTTGATCCTTTATGTTAAATATTGGGGGAAAACATTAACTTTGGCATATGTGTTAGTCTAGGTGGTATGGTGTTATCTGGCCTGGATTTTTTGAATATTTTAAATTTAGTTGTTTCTAAGTTAAATTTTTTTTTGGCTATATTGAACTTCAAACCTCAAAGCCAAGTCTCAATCCTCTCCTTTTTCTTTTCCTTACGCCTCCGCCGCCATCGCTGCATAATAAGAACAATGGAAGGTGAGGAACTCTAAACTTTCACTTCCCCTTTATCGTTTATATTTCTTAACAAATAACAAATACATTATGAAGTTTTTATGCACAATCAAAATGAAATGGAATATGTGTTACTAAATCAAGCACTAGCTTCAACATAATAGGCAAAAACGTGTCACAACTCACATTGTCAAAGTGCACTGTTGGCTTGAACATAGTTACGTGGTAACAAAGTCCCGGAACTAAAGTAAAACACCTTTCTTTTACCAAACCAACAATTAGAGGGAAAAATGGATAAACGTTTTGTGTTCCTACTGCTGGAAATTTACAGTGCATGATGATTTTGATAAATGGAGCATGAATCTCAATGTTACTCTTATGCTTTGAAGAAGATAACCGAGCAAGTTGTCTTTTAGAAAGGGAAACGATCCTATCCATTTGCGAAGCTCTGTAGACCGCAACAACACCAAACGAGAAGCTTCCATGCATGATCTCTCTTTGAAGCAAGCAAGGTAAACAATATCATTCATTCCTTTCTCAAAAAATCAACTTTTTTTCATAAATATAATTTGCAAATGATGTTTCGGTTCTGTTGCAAAAATGGGTTTCCAAGTCTGTACGAACTTGCCATGTAAAATTGCTTCTCATCATCATTATCTCATTCTTTTACTATAATTTTAAAAAACTTCGGCATCATTGTCATTTTTTTAGTATGTATCCAAGAGCAAAACACTTGATTATACCCAATTAGTTGATAAAAAAAATTACAATCTTGTGTATCAAATGCCTTTTTAATGTTACTACACTTTAGGGATATAGGCTTGTAGTTTTCAATGATATATGCTCCGGTTAAATCTAGAGATAAGCACCACCAGGCTAGAATTCAGGTTTGGAAAGATCCTTTAGTTTTCCAAAGAGAAGCTGTTGCTTTTTTTATAGTCTAAGAGAAATGTGTTGTTTGGCATTAGATCAGATTGTATATACTATAGGCTCTAGCCATAGCAGATTTTGATCATGAAAATGGTGAGGTTTTTAAAGATGGAACAGATAAATTAGCTTAATTCAACTCCTCTGTTGCAAGGTGAGTTTTTATTCATGTGCATTGAATTTCAATTGTTGCTAGATTGGAAGGGGTCAAGTGAGTGGGTATCAGATTTGAAGTCCCACATTATCTACTTCGTAAAATAAACTATGCTGCTTACGAATAAAACAAAAGGACCTCTAATATCTAACAATTACGGAGCTGTGTGATGATGACATAGCGAACTATTCTTTCGCCTTTTACTAAAGAATACCGTGTCAGCGTCACAATTAGCAGCATGCGCTAGTTTTTGAAAGAGTCTTCATTGTAGAAGGCTCTGCAACTTAGTTCAATTTAGTCTCTGCTGTTACTTTAAGATTATTATTTTTTTCTACCATCAAGGATGCATCAAAATCAATTTAGAGTATTACTGTGAAGGATTCATTCTATCACAAGAGATAACCTATATTTTCATATTCCTTGAAGTTCTTTACATTTATTAACTAGACAAGAAAAGGGACCATAATGCACTAAACATAACACAATTTTTTTTAAAATAGATAATAACTGAAATATTTTTTTGTTGTAGCTAATCTTTCTACTATTCTGCAATGTGAACCCAGTCTCCTTGCAAGAATTGTGTCTTGCGATCCTTGCAAGCTGCTGCAGCAACATCCATATAGATTACACGCTTCATGACTGAATTTTCGATCCTGGTAAGCAAAAGATTGTTGCATATTTGCCAAGCCTCATAACTAGGATCGAAACAATTTGGTAACGGCGCAAGTTTGTCCAAAAACCTAATTTTATTCATCATGATAATCGGACACTTCATGGAACGAGACTAGGAATGGTATTTCTTACCATCCAAAGGAGAAGTGACAAGAGGGGCCGAAGTACTTTTAGCAAGATGCTCATAGTATGCAGCTTGGGGTGGCATGGTGAAGAAGGGGTAGCTTAGTGCTCTTCTGAGCTATTATACCATATTTGAACCAGAGAGAGGATCAAATCGTAAGGAGTTTGAGAGAGAAGTTTTTCTTCACTTGCGTATAATCTTGTCATTTTGAAAAACATTTGAGATTATTAATTCTTAATAATTTACAAATAAAATCATTCGTCATACTAATCGGATACATTATATGTAGTATCCATGCATGAAAAATGATGAGCATTAGCTAGAAAGGATGATATATGATCCTTCTACAATGTCTTTATCGGTTGATTCTTACATGACATCCAGGGGTTTGCATATTCTCATTTTCAGCCCCCTCTGGGTTAACTCCTCACTCAACATGTCAAGTGTCTTATCTCTATTAATCAAATTATGATCCAAAAGTCGGTCACTGATACAATTTTCAGGATTATGTATTCAACTTTTCAGGATGCATATTACAACTGAGGAAAGTGTTTGTATACAAGCTTGTTCTCACAAATGTTAGGTTAGCTCCGGTCAGGATTTGTATGGTCATCAACTTATCTTGGACTTGTCATTCATGATTCCATCAACACCATCTTTGTCACCTAAATATTTTTCCACCGAAAGGATTCAGATGTAGAAAACGCAGGGGTCAAGCTGTGGATTAGAAGTAAGTAAAATTCAAGAACTTTGGTAGTTGTTTGATGACTGAGCTATTTTTGTACTATTTGCTTGTCTTAGTTGTTGCCAAACCTCCTAGTCCCAAACTGCTAATGATAGGAATTAGATAAGTTTGAAGTTATATAAAATAGAAGCTTATACAATGAGAAAATTTATCTTTGCGCTTGGGGCAATGACGCAGCTAGTGAGGTTCTAACCGAGGCGCGTCTATTGCTGGTTGAAAACTATTTCCAAACCCCCTCTTAGGCTTGGGTTCAACTCAAGCCTTTGAGAATTTCTGGAAGGACTCCCTTTTGGGTAAAGTCCTACAATATTAGATCAATATTTTTTTTTATGTGTTAACTAGTCTTGTAGTATTGATTTTTCAAACTGTTTTTTCTTATTGCATAAGATAATAACATGAAACAGGTATTGTAGTGATAAAATAACCCTTCCACAAAATGACAAACTACAACTCCCACAAACCTATTGGTTTTCTCCTCCACTGCTTTTTCCATACTAAAAACTTTAACTTGAAACAATAAAAACTCATATGAATGCTAAGATTAGATCTCAGTTAATTTCGAGAGCAGAGTTATACAAACTTCCACTTATGAGATTCCAGACCAGCAATATGGTTTATCCATACTTATCTATTTGGATCCTAATGGAGGTGGCAAATGTGTGTTGGTGTATAAATTGTTGATCCACCAAGTTAATATAGACTGTATACATACAACTCGAACACTAAATCTTAGTAACAAATATGTCCTGGTTTAGATTTAAATGATCATTATCTTTCACAAAAAATGCCGAGAGTTATACTTAATGGTATTTTTCCTTTTCTTCTACGGGATGAATCAATCTCATGTTATCTGAGTCCCACACCGGAATTGTTAGAATGAATAGCACGGAAAATGAGAAATAAATAACAAGTGTGTGACACATTAAAACATACTTACCTGGATGGGGTCAATGGGTGATCAAGAAGGCCCATGGCCTAGACAAGTGACCTCCATTGCACTTAGGAGGGGTGCTAGTCTAAGGTCTACCCAAGTGGTAGGGTCTACATCAAAATTTGTTGCTGTGGGGGCCTGCGTTCGCGCAGCCCCTTTCAAATTTAGTTTTCAAATTTAGTTTGCAAGTATCTTACTCTCATATTGTCCATATAATAATAATTTATTTCTCATTAGCGCAGCCCCTTTCAAATTTAGTTTGAAAGTATCTTACTCTCATATTGTCCATATAATAATAATTTATTTCTCATTTTTTGCTTAACAGGCGTTGAAGTAATATAATGTGGTTTTTGTTGAAAGTTTGGGTATTATAATAGAAAATGCTTCTAACAAGTCCCTTAATCTTTCTAGAAATTGTTGGTGATATTACCATTTCAGCAAGCCGGGGCCAGCTTATTCTGGAACACTTGTGGATGAGAAGATTTTAAGGGAAGATGTGGAGTGTTCTTCTTCCCATGTGTAATATGTGCTTGCACATTTTGGTGTGGGTGTTGTATATCTTCTTTCATTGGTGAGGTTTTTAAAAGATGGAACAGATCAATTAGCTCAATAGTGATACAGCTCCTCTCCTCTGTTGCATACATGTATTGTGATACATTACCCGGATATCTTTCTGTAACAGTATCTTGCTACCAAGCGATATCTAAATTCAAGTTTCTCTGGTGTATCTTGGAATTATTAAAATCACATTCCTTTTTGGAGACTTTCATTCTATAGTTAATATTTTAGAATTTACTCTGAATGTTGGGTAGGATTTACTTGCCACAACTTAATTGATATACCCTCATAATTATGTATCAAGATTTTATGAAAAATCAAAAGACTGTGTCTATTGTATTTGATTGTAATGTATGACTATTGTATTGTATGTATCTACAAACAAAATATTTCAATCCTCAGCAGATCCTTAAAATTTGGATGCTTGCTTTGGGGAGAAAATAAAGATCCAACAGACTATTGTGTCATGTTCAAAAGACAGACTCTAGTTTTAACCAAACTCCTAAATACACTTTCCAAACCTTTCTCTATCCCTTCAATTGTGCTCTCCAAAGCCTCAAAACTTTCACGTGCAGCTTGCATTTTGGCAACATCAGAACCTTCGCGTAAAAGGGTTCTTAAGGATGCATCCACGTGCTGCAATTCATTTAAATTCTCCTCCTCACACGATATTGTCCTCTTATGCATCAATTTTGCCATTTTCAACCATTTGGTTGCCTTTGACTTGGAAGCCAAGAAAGACAAAATGGATTGAAAGATAGACATGTTCATTACTATAACCTCTCTAACAACTTTTATCACAGAAACAACTTCTTGATCTTGGTTCAAAAGTGTGGAAGCTCCAAATTTACTTTCCATTTGTTTTAGAGATGTGATCAACTTTGTCACATTCTTCTTCATCCTCTTTGTGAAAAAGTTATATTCGGCCACACTTGTTTCAAAGCTTGAATCTCCCTTTCTTCTTCTAAGTGAAGAGTGAAGTGCTTCAACATTTTCTTTAATGTCTAACATTGTGTCTCTTGTGATACCACAAATATCCAAAATTTTCACCGAACCATCCAACAGGTCTTCCACAAAATTCTCACCTTGATGCCGAGAAATGACTTTTTGTGTTGATGTCATATTGAGAAAATCTTCCAATGAAGTGTACAAATCTTCCAGCAAAGAAAGACCAATGGTAATTGAATCAGATGTGGATGTTGAAGTGGTTTCCCATGTCTTGATTTTGCTCAGCTCTTGTTCTATTCTAGTGGAGTTAGGATGAGATTGAGAAGGAAAACTATTGGAGCGAGCATGGTTCTTTGTTGCCATTTTGCTCTTGAATTTTTATTTTCTTCAGAGTTAATTGTAAAGCTCAATGTTTGTGTAATGTTACCAAGCCTTTGAACCTCTGTCTATATAAGAGCTACTCATGAATCATGATATTGGTTGATAATTATTAATATCATATAATAAAGACATAAAATAGGTAGCACTTGTTAATAATGGTGTAGAGCATGTGGTGCTTGCATGAGTTTTCCTTTGAATATGGTAAGCTTGTCACATGTCAACCCAACATTGTGAATTTGTTAATGGTATTGCATGTCATATTTTGCAAGATGCTTATATCATTGAAATGTGTTTTAGGTGCATGATGAATATAACTGGCTGTCTTTCAAGTGTTGGTAATCAGAAAACATCATTAGTATTCAATTAGTTTGCCATCTCTGCTGACACATAACACTCATAATTGCAATTATAAAATTTGCTTCTTACATGTCATTCATGCACACACAACCGATTAATAGAATAATAATTGAATATAATTTAGTTTGGTGTCCATATTTTGATCATATCCAACAAGATCTGGATCTCATCTTTCTATAATTCATTCTTTAAACTATTTAGCTCATCAACAATGGAACATGACAGGCAATGGATACCTCTGAACCAAAACAACACATTCTATTTTATATTAGAAACAAAGTGACTAACGAAGTTTTATATTTAGCAACACTCGGGACATATCAATTATACATCTGAAAATCCATTTCTTTATTATGATTAGATGTTTAATAATGCGCAGTGTTTGGCACAAGTGTGACAAGTTTACTAATTTAAAAGGAAAAATCATGTTTGTACCACATGCATGCTCACACATTGATTAAGAGAGGTTAACTGCATGTTGCATTATTTTTTTGAATGAAGCATGAATTGCTTCCTACTATATATATATATAGTGAGTAAGTCAAAGAATATGAAGAAGAATGTTAGGAAGTTGATGATATAATGGATGGAGATTTTGGAGTATTCCCATGATTGAACGAAGGCTATGAACTCAGTGCTTAAAGAAGTTACTGGGACAAACATTCGTTTCTTGTGAAGAGAAGTTGGAGAATTTGAATGAGTTGCAGTGTGTGAAAGCATTATCATTCTTTAAGCAGATTTTGAATGATGGTACTAATGTTGTGAAGATTAAAATGCTGGAGGATGGAAGGAAGAGTGTATTTAGCCACTTGGTTAAAACCAGTGGCCAGCCTGTTGACAGGGGCGGCAAGAGAAGACATTATAGGCTTAAGCAACCATCTTGAAGTTGGTTCCAACATTTTTATTGTACAATTCAAAAACGGTTTCCAACAACCAAAGAAAATATACTTCAGGACATACTAGAAGAATTAGTAAACAGTTAGGGTAGGTTAGTTCAACTGGTAAGTTTACTATGATTAGAAAAAATAGTTAGGAAAATGTTAATAAAATGGGAGTTAGTTATTGATTTTGAAGTTAGTGTGTGTTCAATTTGTTAGCTCGGAATTGATGTTAGGAATTAGTGAAATGGTCAAAACAGTTTGAATTAGCTTATTTGCATTTGAATTGTCATTGTTGATCTCTTGAAATGTGAGTATATTACTTGGATGAGTGAATCTCTTATTGTGCCATGATTGAACCGTTAGAAGAAATGTTATTAGCTAATGATGACTTATTTTGATGTGAGGCTTGTTAGAAAAACTTACTTAATTAGCTTAATTGAACTTGTTATGGGATTGTCTGCTAGGAATGCTAATGTGTTAGTGAAATTGGAAAAGTAATGGACTGTTATATAGCATGTTTGAAGGATATGGAATGTCAAATTAGTAAACTTGAAAATGCAATAGCATTGAATGTTGCCATGTATGAATTAGTTCTGTTATTGGTGATGGAGTCATATGGTAAGTGGATTGGCTTGTTTCGTGGTTTTTATATGGTTTGTGTTATGACTTTGAATGGTGACAATATGCATGGCATGACTTATTGAATTGTGGCATCGTGAGTTGGTTTTGTTTGCTACAGGTAGCTAGGGTGGTTTGGCATGGTGTGTTAGCAAGGCTTGATCATGGCATGAAGATTGACACAAATGGTCAGGAAGGTAGCTAGGGTGGCTTGGCATGGTGTGTTAGTAAGGTTTGATCATGGCATAAAGATTGATACAAATGGTCACGAAGAATATTGAAATTAATGGAGGCTTGGATAATCACAAAGAGGAAATGTCTGGCTTGGATAATCACAAAGAGGAAATGTCTTGTAAATGAAGAAAATGTTGAATAGGGTTTAGGTTGGTCAACTGTTTGACCAAAAAGTCAACAATTGACAAAAGGTCAACTGTCTGTTAATATGATGTAATTTTGTGTAATTTGTTTTTGATTCCTTTTGTAATGTAATTGGATGTTTTTGGTAATGAAAAAGCCTTTTGAATTGAATTGTGTAACTTATGTTTTAAGAAAGTGTGGCTTCCTCTCAAAATTGCATTTGAACATTTGAATTAAATTTGAACTCTAGGATGAATCTTGAATTTGAATGCTCTGTATCACTTGAATGAAGTACCATGTCATGAATCAAAGTCCAAGATAACCATTAAATAAACTCAAAATCCAATGCTATGGTGCAGTCCATAATGATCCCAAAAAAGTCATAGACTCATATGAGGATCTAAGAGCAAGATCAACCATTAGTTATAATGCCAACCTAGTCAAGACATAGCATAGAGAGATCCGTAAGTTTAAACCATATTCTTGTGTCATAATTAGCAAAATTCTTGAATCGATGATGCTTATTTAAAAATGCAATTGTAAATGAATACTATAAATGATTATGAAGATGAAGTAGGGATCATGAGCCATATAAAAAATGAAGTAATTATCATTTCATCTACAACAAACAGCTAATCTGGGACAATTTACTTGAAGAATCTCCAAGCATACTTTCTTCCTTCCCAAAGGATCATCAACTTGATATAGTTTACCAGTTTGGTAGAGATGTGCTCAGCAGTAGCATCTTTAGTTCTCAAGTAGAATGACATCGATATCTGTGTTGAGGAATCAATCTTCCAATCTTGCCTTCCCCTCGAAAGAGTCGAGCCATGTCGTCAACGTCTACATTTGCATTTGATCATATAACATCTGCATAATTGATATACATATGCATAACAAGAGTGTTCAATCCTCATTTTCATTTCTCCATAGGTCGTGTTGTTATCCATATCTCACCTTGTGGTTAAAGTCCAACTTACTTGGCATCTACCAAACATATATTGTTGTGTCTATCTGACTTTCTTCCAGATATGACCTTTCTGGTCCGTTTTTTTCTTCCGAATATGTCTGTTCATCTTTTACATCTGATGTCATTCTTAGATTTTGTTTACCTTTCATTCAAAGTCAATATTAGATGTCTGGTGCCTTTTCATCCAATGTCATTCTTGGGTGTCACATATGTTTATCTCTCTGGTCTTTTACCAGATTGAGTCCTTTGTTCTGATGTCTTTCTAGAACCTATCTGATTTTTTTCAAGATATTTCTGTTGAGGTTCTGACGCTTTTCTAGAATCTATCTGAGGTTTTACCTAATGTGTTTGCCCTCTGATGTTTTTTCAGATGTGTCTGTAATTCTGATATTTTTTTTAGAATTTTATTTCTTTTGTCATCTGGTATTTTTCCAGATGTGTATAATTCTGATGCTTTTTCAGAATTTCATTTCTTTTGCCATCTGATATTTTTCTAGATGTGTTTATAATTATGATGTTTTTCCAAAATTTATTTCTTTTGTCGTCTGATGTTTTTCCAGATGCATCTGTAATTCTGATGCTTTTTTAGAATTTCATTTCTTTTGTAAATGAATGCTAGAGAGATCCGTAAGTTTGAACCATATTCTTGTGTCATAATTAGCAAAATTCTTGAATCGATGATGCTTATTTAAAAATGCAATTGTAAATGAATGCTATAAATGATTATGAATATGAAGATGAAGTAGGGATCATGAGCCATATAAAAAATGAAGTAATTATCAGTTCATCTACAACAGACAGCTAATCTGGGACAATTTACTTGAAGAATTTCCAAGCATACTTTCTTCCTTCCCAAAGGATCATCAACTTGATATAGTTTACCAGTTTGGTAGAGATGTGCTCAGCAGTAACATCTTTAGTCCTCAAGCAGAATGACATCGATATCTGTGTTGAGGAATCAATCTTCCAATCTTGTCTTCCCCTCGAAAGAGTCAAGCCATGTCGTCGAAGTCTACATTTGCATTTGATCATATATCATCTGCATAATTGATATACATATGCATAGAAAGAGTGTTTAATCCTCATTTTCATTTCCATCGATATCTGTGTTGAGGAATCAATCTTCCAATCTTGTCTTCCCCTCGAAAGAGTCGAGCCATGTCGTCGAAGTCTACATTTGCATTTGATCATATATCATCTGCATAATTGATATACATATGCATAGCAAGAGTGTTTAATCCTCATTTTCATTTCTCCATAGGTCGTGTTGTTATCCATGTCTCACCTTGTGGTTAAAGTCCAACTTACTTGGCATCTACCAAACATATATTGTTGTGTCTATCCGACTTTCTTCCAAATATGACCTTTGTGATCCGTTTGTTTTTCCGAATATGTCTGTTTATCTTTTACATCTGATGTCATTCTTAGATTTTGCTTACCTTTCATTCAAAGTCAATATTAGATGTCTGGTACCTTTTCATCCAATGTCATTCTTGGGTGTCACATATGTTTATCTCTCTCTGATATTTTATCAGATTGAGTCATTTGTTCTGATGTCTTTCCAGAACCTATCTGATATTTTTCCAGATATTTCTGTTGAGGTTCTGACGCTTTTCTAGAATCTATCTGAGGTTTTACCTAATGTGTTTGCCCTCTGATGTTTTTTCAGATGTGTATGTAATTCTAATACTTTTTCAAAATTTTATTTCTTTTGTCATCTGGTATTTTTCCAGATGTGTATAATTCTGATACTTTTCCAGAATTTCATTTCTTTTGTCATCTGATATTTTTCCAAATGTGTTAGTAATTCTGATGTTTTTCCAAAATTTATTTCTTTTGTCGTCTGATGTTTTTCCAAAATTTATTTCTTTTGTCGTCTGATGTTTTTCCAGATGCGTCTGTAATTCTAATACTTTTTCAGAATTTCATTTCTTTTGTCGTCTGATGTTTTTCCAGATGTGTCTGTAATTCTGATGCTTTTTTAGAATTTTATTTCTTTTGTTGTCTGCTATTTTTCCAAATGTGTCTGTAATTCTGATACTTTTCCAGAATTTCATTTCTTTTGTCGTCTGATATTTTTCCAGATGTGTCTGTAATTTTGATGCTTTTCCAAATTTTCCTTTCTTTTGTCGTTTGATGTTTTTCCAGATGTGCCTGTAATTCTGATACTTTTTCAGAATTTCATTTCTTTTGCCATCTGATGTTTTTCTAGATGTGTCTGTAATTCTTATGCTTTTCCAGAATTTCATTTCTTTTACCGTCTGATGCTTTTCCAGAATTTAATTTCTTTTGTTGTTTGATATTTTTCAAGATGTGTCTTTAATTCTGATGTTTTTCCAGAATTTCATTTCTTTTTCCGTCTGATGTTTTTTCAGACGTGTCTTTAATTCTGACGTTTTTTCAGATGTGTCTTTAATTCTGATGTTTTTCCAGAATTTCATTTCTTTTGTCGTCTGATGTTTTTCCAGATATGTCTTTAATTCTGACGCTTTTCGAGAATTTCATTTCTTTTACCATCTGATGTTTTTTCATATGCGTCCTTAATTATGATGCTTTTCCAGAATTTCATTTCTTTTACCGTCTGATGTTTTTCCAGGTGTGTCTTTACTTTTAATGAATTTCCACAATTTCATCTCTTTTGCCGTCTTATATTTTCTAGATGTGTCTGTTGTTCTGACATTTTTCCAGAACTCCTCTGTGTTCGTCTGACATTCTTCCAGATACGACCTTGCTTCTGATGTTTTTCCAAAACTCTTTGTGTTTATCTGACGTTCTTCCAGATACAACCTTATTTATCTGATGTTCTTCCAGATATGATGTTGCTTATCAAATGTTCTTTCAGATATGTTTTCAATTTTTTTCCGTATATTTAATGCTTTTCCAAACGTCTTGGATATATTTTCAGTATCTTTGTATTCATCTAATGTTCTTCTAGATATTTTTAATTTATTTCTGATTTTTGGTTAACGACTGGTAAATAGTTTCAAGTTTGTTTTCATTCTCCACCCAATGCTTTATTGGATGTGTTCCAAAGTTTATTCGATGTTTTTTCGAATATCTTTGATGTGTTTCAAAACTTATTCAATGTTCTTCTGAATATCTTTAATGTTTTCCAGAGCTTATTTGACGCTCTTCTGAATGTCTCTGATGTCTGTTATTTTTGAGAGTTCATTCAATGCTTTTCTAAATGCCTTTGATGTTTGCTAGAATGTCTCTCATGTATTTCCCAATTTTCTCCCCACCTCATTCAATGATCTTCTGAATGTTGTGACTCTTTTCTATCCAGTTTTGTTCATGGATGATGACTGTTGATTCCCTAGTGGAGCTTATTCAACGATATTCTGAATATCTCTGTCGATTGCCTGTATATCTCTGTTGTCTTTTTATGTTCCGAAGTTTCATCCAGTGTTCTTCTGAATGTCTTTGATGGTTGTTACTATTCTTTTCCAGAGTTTTGTTCAAAATAATTCTGACAAAATTTCTAATGACTGCTACCTTTCCCTAGTAAAGTTGCTTTTGCTTTCTGAATGTTCCTGTTATTCCACAGTAAAGCTAATTGCTTTCTTGAAAGCCTCTATTATATTCTCAAATTTTTGGTCTCATTCCACATCTAATATTTTTCTAGATGTTCCTGATTTATTTTCCAGTTTGTATTGCTTTCAGCATCTGATGTTTTTTCGAATGTCCGCATCTCTGTTTAGGGTTTGTCCCTCTCTTTTCAAGTATTATTGGATACTCTTTGCCCTCTTGACGAATATCCATAATATTTTGTTTCCCCTCAGCCACGTTTTTCTGTTATTTATTTCCCTGTGGTTATTCTTTGTGTTCTCTTCTTGCAGTAGTTTGTCTTTTGTGGTTTGATTCCCCGCAGAACGTCGAGTCTTTCATTCATACCATATCATAAGTATTTTTATGGTATTTTAGGGCCAAAAATTGCCCTCTGATGTTTTTTCAGATGTGTCTGTAATTCTGATACTTTTCCAGAATTTTATTTCTTTTGTCATCTGGTATTTTTCTAGATGTGTATAATTCTGATACTTTTCCAGAATTTCATTTCTTTTGTCATCTGATATTTTTCCAAATGTGTTTGTAATTCTGATGTTTTTCCAAAATTTATTTCTTTTGCCGTCTGATGTTTTTCCAAAATTTATTTCTTTTGTCGTCTGATGTTTTTCCAGATGCGTCTGTAATTCTGATACTTTTCAGAATTTCATTTCTTTTGTCGTCTGATGTTTTTCCAGATGTGTTTGTAATTTTGATGCTTTTTTAGAATTTCATTTCTTTTGTTGTTTGCTATTTTTCCAAATGTGTCTGTAATTCTGATACTTTTCCAGAATTTCATTTCTTTTGTCGTCTGATATTTTTCCAGATGTGTCTGTAATTTTGATGCTTTTCCAAATTTTCCTTTGTTTTGTCGTTTGATGTTTTTTCAGATGTGTCTGTAATTCTGATACTTTTTCAGAATTTCATTTCTTTTGCCATAAGATATTTTTCTAGATGTGTCTGTAATTCTTATGCTTTTCCAGAATTTCATTTCTTTTACCGTCTGATGTTTTTCCTGATGTGTCTTTAATTCTGATGCTTTTGCAGAATTTAATTTCTTTTGCCGTTTGATGTTTTTCAAGATGTGTCTTTAATTCTGATGTTTTTCCAGAATTTCATTTCTTTTTCCGTCTGATGTTTTTTCAGACGTGTCTTTAATTCTGACGTTTTTCAGACGTGTCTTTAATTCTGACGTTTTTTCAGATGTGTCTTTAATTCTGATGTTTTTCCAGAATTTCATTTCTTTTGTCGTCTGATGTTTTTCCAGATATGTCTTTAATTCTGACGCTTTTTGAGAATTTCATTTCTTTTACCATCTGATGTTTTTTCATATGCGTCCTTAATTATGATGCTTTTCCAGAATTTCATTTCTTTTACCGTCTGATGTTTTTCCAGGTGTGTCTTTACTTTTAATGAATTTCCATAATTTCATCTCTTTTGCCGTCTTATATTTTCTAGATGTGTCTGTTGTTCTGACGTTTTTCCAAAACTCCTCTGTGTTCGTCTGACATTCTTCCAGATACGACCTTGCTTCTGATGTTTTTCCAAAACTCTTTGTGTTTATCTGACGTTCTTCCAGATACAACCTTATTTATCTGATGTTCTTCCAGATATGTTTTCAATTTTTTTCCGTATATTTAATGCTTTTCCAATGTCTTGGATATATTTTCAGTATCTTTGTATTCATCTAATGCTCTTCTAGATATTTTTAATTTATTTCTTATTTTTGGTTAACGGCTGGTAAATAGTTTCAAGTCTGTTTTCATTCTCCATCCAATGCTTTATTGGATGTGTTCCAAAGTTTATTCGATGTTTTTTCGAGTATCTTTGATGTGTTTCGAAGCTTATTCAATGTTCTTCTGAATATCTTTAATGTTTTCTAGAGCTCATTTGACGCTCTTCTGAGTGTCTCTGATGTCTGTTATTTTCGAGAGTTCATTCAATGCTTTTCTAAATGCCTTTGATGTTTGCTAGAATGTCTCTCATGTATTTTCCAATTTTCTCCCCACCTCATTCAATGATCTTCTGAATGTTGTGACTCTTTTCTATCCAGTTTTGTTCATGGATGATGACTGTTGATTCCCTAGTGGAGCTTATTCAACGATATTTTGAATATCTCTGTCGATTGCCTGAATATCTCTGGATCAAAGAAACTTAAATAGAGACATCTATCATACCCTAATTTTTTACTCTAAAATCCCACATCTTTTTGCATCATCTGCATAATTTATCATAAATTTCATTTTGCATAATACTCAATTTATCAGTTGAAATGAACTTGTTGAATTTACAGTCGAATCAGTTATATTAAAAGTCAACTGTGTGTAAAATTAGTGGAGGAAAGTTTTAAAATCGAGTCTGCAAACGTCAGTGACATTAATCTACGTTTCGCGTAGTTTAACCTGACGTGCTCATTTTAATTTTTCGACCACTTTTCGGTCGCATTTCTGGATAGTTTAAGCCATTTAACCGGATAAAATTTATTTCAAAATTTGACCAAACGCTGTATTTTTTCGAATCATATATTTTTTGCTGATCATTTTGGTGTATTCATTTTATTTTTCTGAGCACTTTAATATCAGATCAATTATTCACTTTTTACCACTTTTATTTTAATTTTTAATTAATAACTATTTCAAATAATTAATTTTTTAATTTTAGTTTATTGATTTTATTATAATTTAATTTATTCTAACTTTATTTTACTATTTTTTTTATTTTAATATTAATCTTTGTTTATCTTATTTTTAGCAAGTATATTAAGTTTATAATAGATTTTTGTCTTACTACATTTTAGTTAAACATTTGTAGCATGGATGCTACCACCCACTTTTCAGCGCATAGCAATAAATATCTTGTCTTCAAAACCACACTTTTCCATAATTATTTTTATGTAAACCACACACCTCATATACCATATATTACTCCCTCTCTCATGAAACAAAAACAAAAACTAGTACAAAAAAAAGGGTCACTTCTTCCTCTTCGTAGATATTCATGCGGTCTCCACTTTTCATCTCCATCATAACATTTTTTTAAGAAAAAGGAGAATAGCATAGAGAAGATCAACTTTTTCCTCTTAATTCTCCTATACATACATGCTCATGCGAGAACTCCCACCGTTTTCTTCCTCCTCAACCACACGTACCAAACCTTGCTGAACTCACTAAAAAACTTTCTGCTATTTCATATCATTCCATACTTTCTGCTATTTCATATCATTCCATATTCCACCTTCCATGACCCTATCACGTTGAAACTCAAATTGTAAAAAAGGTCTACATGCTGCAACACATAATTCCCACTTAAGGCATGGTACTTCTTGGCTAGTTTCTTCACCAACTGCTTCTTCTTGTTGAGCTTCTTTAAAGCTTCAACATCTACCAAGTCCATAACATATTTTATTCATCACCATCACATAAAAACCGATCCACACACATAAGCTTTTCTTCCACGAAACCGCACCGCAAGTTCCATCGACAACGACATCTCCGAGCATCTCCGACAACTTGACTCCACCACGTCACTCCTACATACGCCATCGCGGATCCGTTGCCTTTGTCGACCTTTTTACACTATAATTATCACTCTTTACATTTGTATTTAGACACGTGTGTTGTTATTATAATGTTTATATGCTTGCTGATTTGTAATTATTTGTCTGAAAGATTTTTTTTGATTCATTATCATTGGCTATTGTTGTTATTTCACGAGAAATAAAATATATTTTGCTCATTCACTGTTCACATGATTTGATTTTTACGTTGCATGAAATATAAGATACATTTGTTTTTGGGTTCATAAAGAAGTACCCAATAGTTTTTTCATTTGTTTTAATGTGTTTGTTCCACTTTTTAAAATAAAATAAAAATGAAAACAATGCCTTGTGGTGTTAACTTTCTAGAATGTATGCATGTTGTTCTTTCAATTTATCATATATATATATATATATATATATATATATATATATATATATATATATATATATATATATATATATATATATATATATATATATATATATATATATATATATATATATATATATATATATATATATATATATATATATATATATATATATATATATATATATATATATATATATATATATATATATATATATATATATATATATATATATATATATATATATATATATATATATATATATATATATATATATATATATATATATATATATATATATATATATATATATATATATATATATATATATTTGTTTTTAAGAGAATCATGTGTATATTTAGTTTATAATATTTAGAAAATTCAGTTTTTGATTTAAAGTTTATTATATAAATGCATTATTTATTTGTCTTTTTTTTTAAAATACATTAAGTATTATTTTTATCATAAGAACAAAGACAATTTTATGTTTTTAGAAAAATAACAAAAAACAACTTTTTTATTTTTTAAATCATGTCACTTTATTTAATTTATTAGTGATATTATAAAATACAAAAAAAAAATTATTTATTTTTAGTATTTCATTTTAATTTTTATGAGTCATTTGTCAAATATTTGAAAAATGTAAAAAAGTACATGTTACAATTATTAAGTATTTTAAATATTTTTATTTAATTTTATTAATTAAATTATTAATTAATTTTATTAAATATTTATATTTAAATTAATTAATAATTCTTGTTACCCGATTTTATTTGTGACTTGCTTGCTTCCGTGTCTTGAGCTTATTTCACGTGTATTTTTTTTTTCTATTTTACCACGATGTTCTACTGTGACTGTCTGTTAATTTCATGTGTGTTTGTTCTCACGATGTTATTCCGTGATTGCTTATGGATATTATTCGCGATGTTTTGCCGCATATTTTTGTCTGTTGATTACATGATGTTTTTCCGTTTATTTCTATTGACTTTTTCATTGTCTGATTACCATGATATTTTTCCATGCGTATTTTGTATTATTTTGTCTATCTGACCATGCATGTTATTTTTCCGTGTATTGTGTCTGTGTATTTTTGCTTGTCATTTACATGATAATTTTCCGTGTATTTGTTGCTCTTCTTTTGTTCCTTGTTGACCTAATCCAAGGGAAGGGATTGCATGTTGACTTATCATCATTGTGCATGTCACTTGCTTGTCTCTTTACTTGTCTTTCTTGTTCTTGGTTCTTAGAATCTCGCAACTAGTAGTTCCACAAACTACAAACGCTCTGATTTCTCAAAGTTTCTTTTGAGAATACGTAGGCACAAGACCCCGATCCTTACCGAGCACACTTTTCTTTTTTTACCCATTTCCTTCTTTTTACACGTAGTTTCTAAACTACGATTGCTCTTACTTCCTATTAAGGATACGTAGGCATAGGACTGCGAGATCCAAGCGAGCTACCTTTTTCTTTTTCCACCTTTTCCTTTTACTCAGCTCATTTTTATCCTTAGCAAACAATTTTAGCAAAAACACAAATACTTCAAGAGGTTTCTGTAGAGTACTACATATGTTTAGGGTGCTAGTACATTCCCTTAGTATAACCAACCCCCGTACGTTTAATCTCTCTTTTGCTTAACTTTACGCCTTGCTTTTTGCTTTTCATTTTTACTTAGGATTTTTGTTTGATCTTTTCTCCCTTCCCTCAGAAAAATAAAAGTTCGTGGTGACATTGTAACTGTAACGCCCCGATTCTGAATTCCCATTAATTGTTGGGTCTTTTAATTTATTTAATTGATGTTTGTTTTAAATTGAGAAATTATATATTGCTATGTGGTGTTTGCTTATTTTATCTATTTTTACCGATTCGGAGAGTTTTCGGGGAATTAGAGTAAAAAGGGCATTTTAGACATTTAGCACTTTAGTGTGAGAATTGATTGGTAAGTGTTGGAAAGAATTTGAGAGGAAAGAAATAGAGATAGAAATAGAAGAAGAGAGGAAAAGAAAGAAAGATAGTAACATAAGAAGAAAAAGAAGAGAAAGAAAAGAGGAGAAGAGAAATAGAAGAGAAAGTGGAGAGGAAAACCTAGAATCATCAAGGGATCATCACCAAAGCTTGCAATCGATCGGTAAGGGTGTGAAACTCCATCATCTCTTTAATGTACATGATTGTATGTGTATGGGTTTGGATTTTGTAGAGTTTCTACTCTTTTTTCCACTTAGGTTAGAAGTTGGTTTTGTGAGTAGAATGAGGTTTTAATCGGTTAGAACTCGGATTAGACGATGTAGTTTAGTCGGGTGATGGTTGGGTTGTGCTACTGTGACTGGTTTGGATTTAATCGGTTGGTTGTGTGGAGTTTGGGCTTTGAGACAGCCATGGAAGTTCTGTCTTCGCAGGCTCGCCAGGCGAATGGCAGCGAAGCTTCGCCAGGCGAAGCCCAGCGAGCTGTAGCGAAGCAAGTCAGAAAGCTAATACCCTGTATTCGCTGGCAAGTTCGCCAGGCGAAGTGAGTTGGCGAAGGTTCGCCAGGCGAGTGGGTAGCGAGCCTCAGCGAGTAATTCCAGAATTACTCCCAGTGGACTTCGCTGGGAAGTTCGCCAGGCGAAGGCCAGCGAGCATTCGTTGCGTGGCTTCGCCAGGCGAAGGTTGGCGAACATGACAGTGTTATTTGTTTTTGCTGTTTGTTCATGGCATGATGTTTGGTTGATTCAAGTATGATTAATGCCTATATGAATGATCGGTGTGTGAACTATTTTGACATGTCGTGCTGTGGGTGGCCGAAAGGCGTGAATCCTAGATTGTAGAGTAAATGGTAAATCTTGAATATTTGATAATCTTGTGTGTTTGCTCGAATTGAATAGAAACGCATTGATTGGCTGATATGCGTGTAAACCATGTGTGGAATGGTGTATAATGTGAATGCATGATAGATATATGTTATGTATGTGATAAATGCAATGAGTATGTTTGTGAGCATAGTATGCATTTTGTGTCGATTGATCCCTCGGAGGATTTGCAGAACCTCGTATGATACGATGGTTATATTTGATTCCTTGGAGAATCGGTTGCATTGTGTGATTCCTCGGAGAATCGGTCATAACATGTAATCCCGTGGAGGATTGGCTAGAGTATTTGATTCTGTGGAGAATCTGCTGAGTACTTGATCCCGTGGAGGATCTGCTGAATATTCGATTCCGTGGAGAATCTGATGAATATTTGATTCCGTGGAGAATCTGCTGAGTACTTGATCCCGTGGAGGGTCTGCTGAATACTCGATTCCTTAGAGAATCTGTTAAATGAGTCGGTACCGCATTTGCATCTACATAGAGTCGTGTGTCGGTCTCTATGAGTTGCATGAGTCATCTGTGTATGATGCATTGGTTGAATGAATATAACTGTGTATGTTATATATGATTGTTTGGAAGAACATATTGTGAATGTTCATAAGCATGTGTAGAGGCATGATTACTTGTATATGCTTAATGTGGTGAGAACATAATTTGAGTATAACTTGTACAAATGTGAGTATATGTATATATACAATTTTATGCATTAACTGTTATGATGTTGTTTCTCACCCTTCTGCTGTTTTATAATGCTCTATGAGGCATTGCAGAGTAGGAAGCTGGAGGTTCTTTTTGTGAAGCGATGTCTTCATTCTTTTTGGTCAATGGCTCTGATATGTAACATCTGGGTAGTTAGGAAGCCTTTGACTCTTTTGGAGTTACATTTGTTTTGATTCTTTTGTGATACATATGTGTATGTATCTGCTGTGGATATGTTGTAAAGTATGAATTAACTGATGGTTGTATATACTTTTATGAATGAGATCGATTCAATATTTGGATGTTTCCGCTTTATTCTAAATATTGAGATGTGGGTTACCCATTGTTGCATATCTATTTGGAGCAGGTATCGTATGTGTTTAATTTCATGATAATGTGATGCGCCTCTTTTATACCATGTTTTAATTAAACTCTGATGAAATAAATTTTCTAAGTGCCTAATTGATTAATTTGATTAATTTGGGGGTATAGAAAGGGGGTGTTACATTAAGTGGTATCAGAACCAGTGTTGAGTCAGTCGTGTCTGTCTGGTTGTTGTGTTGGTTGAACGGTTGTTTAACCTTGTTGTTATTTTTGGGAATCCTCAGAATATGGCAGGTCGTAATGACAATGCTATGGCAGCGGCGTTAGAGGCTATGGCCAGAGCTGTGCAGGGTGCACCTAACGTGAATGCGAATAATGAGTTCAGAAAGAACCAACCACCGGTGTTCAAAGGGAGATTTGATCCGGATGGTGCTCAGATATGGTTAAAGGAAATTGAGAGGATCTTTAGGGTGATGGATTGTGCTGAAGGGATCAAGGTGAGACTAGGGACTCACATGCTGAGGGAAGAGGCTGATGACTGGTGGGCCAGCATGAGACAAGTTCTTGAGGTCGACGATGAGGAGATTACGTGGGATTTATTTCGTACCGAGTTTCTAAGGAAGTATTATCCCGAAAGTGTTAAAGGGAAGAGAGAAATGGAATTTCTGGAGTTGAAACAAGGTAATATGTCGGTGGTGGACTACACCGCTAAGTTTACTGAGTTAGTGAAGTTTCACCCTCACTATGATGCGGTTACGGCGAAATTTTCCAAATGTATCAAGTATGAGAATGGCTTGCGTCCTGAGATAAAGCAAGCGGTGGGTTATCAAAGGATACGAAGATTTTCGGATTTGATCGAGTGTTGCAGAATTTATGAAGAAGACAGTAGAGCTCGTTCTACTCATTATAAGGGTTTGAGCGAGAGGAGAGGGAAGCAGCAAGTACGAAGCGGACCTTATGTGACGCCTGCTGATAAGGGCAAACATAGGGGAAACTTTGATAGGAGACCCGGAGGAGGTTCCGGTGCGATCAAATGTTTTAAGTGTGGCGTGATGGGCCACAAGTCTTATGATTGTGGAAAGTTCAAGGCGAAGTGTTCCAACTGTGGGCTCCTTGGACATGATGCAACAGAGTGTAGAAAGAATGTTGTGAAGTGTTTTAATTGTGGCGAGGTGGGTCACATTAGCTCGAATTGTACCAAACCGAAGCAAGCTCAGGCGGGCGGAAAAGTTTTCGCATTAGCAGGTTCAGACGCTACTAATGCGGCGGATCGTTTGATTAAAGGTACATGCTTTATTAATGATATGCCTTTAGTTGCTATTATTGATACTGGAGCGACTCACTCGTTTATTTCTCTTGCGTGTGCTAAGCGGTTGGATTTGTGTATGGTTTCTTTGAGTAGTGGTATGGTTATTGGGACTCCCGCTTCGGGGTCGGTAACTACTTCTTTGGTGTGTGCAAGTTGTCCTTTGACCATGTATGGTAAGGACTTCGTTATGGATTTAGTGTGTTTACCGTTGGAAGGTTTGGACGTAATCTTGGGTATGAACTGGTTGCGATTTAATAGAGTTCATCTGGATTGCTATCACAAGTTAGTAAGGTTTCCTTCTTTGGAAGATGGTGAAAACGAGAGTTTTCTTTCCACTAAAGAGTTGAAGAAACTTTTAGCGGACGAAGCTCAGTTGTTTGGTTTGTTTGCATCGTTGTCGGTGGAGAGCAAAGTTGAACTCGACGTGTTTCCTGTGGTTTGTGAATTTCCTGAAGTGTTTCCGGAAGATGTTGCGGATGTGCCGCCAAAGAGAGAGGTTGAATTTTCTATTGATCTAGTTCCGGGTACTAGACCGATTTCGATGGCCCCGTATCGGATGTAGGCATCGGAGTTGGTGGAATTGAAGAAGCAGTTGAATGATTTGTTGGATAAGAGATTTGTAAGACCAAGTGTTTCTCCTTGGGGTGCGCCGGTATTGTTGGTAAAGAAGAAGGATGGTAGTATGCGATTGTGTATTGATTATCAGCAGTTGAATAAGGTGACAATTAAGAACAAGTATCCGCTTCCAAGAATCGATGATTTGATGGATCAATTAGTTGGAGCCCGTGTTTTTAGTAAGATTGATTTGAGATCCGGTTATCACCAGATTCGGGTTAAGGAAGAAGATATTTCGAAGACGGCTTTTAGAACACGATATGGTCACTATGAGTATACGGTGATGCCATTCGGAGTTTCTAATGCGTCGGGTGTTTTCATGGAATATATGAACCGTATCTTCCACGAGCAGTTGGATCGTTTTGTAGTAGTGTTTATCGATGACATTTTGATTTATTCTAAGTCTCGAGAGGAGCACGAAGAACATTTAAGGATTGTGTTGCGGATTTTGAAAGAGAAGAAGTTGTACGCAAAGTTGTCTAAGTGTGAGTTTTGGTTGTCGGAGGTGAGTTTTCTTGGACATATTATTTCCGGCAATGGTATTAGTGTGGATCCATCCAAGATCGATGCGGTAATGCAATGGGAGACTCCAAGATCGGTTACGGAAATTCGAAGCTTTTTGGGCTTGGCCGGTTACTACCGGAGGTTTATCGAAGGATTTTCAAAGTTAGCACTTCCGTTAACGCAGTTGACTTGTAAAGGAAAGACTTTTATTTGGGATGTTCATTGTGAAGAGAGTTTCATGGAATTAAAGAGAAGGTTAACGACAACGCCAGTTTTGATTTTGCCGAATCCTACGGAACCTTTTGTGGTTTACTGCGATGCTTCTTTGTCAGGATTGGGTGGTGTATTGATGCAGGATGGGAAGGTCGTGGCGTATGCTTCTAGGCAATTGAGAGTGCATGAAAAGAATTATCCTACTCATGATTTGGAGTTAGCGGCCGTAGTGTTCGTTTTGAAAATTTGGAGGCACTATCTTTATGGTGCAAGATTTGAGGTTTTTAGCGATCACAAGAGTTTGAAGTATCTGTTTGATCAAAAGGAATTGAATATGAGGCAAAGGAGATGGCTAGAACTTTTGAAGGACTATGATTTTGGTTTAAATTATCATCCGGGTAAGGCGAATGTGGTAGCCGATGCCTTAAGTCGGAAGTCGTTGCACGTGTCTACCTTGATGGTTAGAGAGTGATAACTTTTGGAGAACTTTAGAGATTTGAGTTTGGTTTGTGAGTTATCACCGGGTAGTGTGACGCTAGGTATGTTGCATGTCACAAATGATTTCCTTGCTACGGTGTGTGAAAAGCAAAAGTTGGATTTGAAATTTGTGGATTTGATGACGAATGGAAATGAAGATTTCAAAGTTGATGAATTAGGAGTTTTGAGGTTTCGAGGTCGTATTTGTGTTCCCGATGATGCGGATTTGAAAAAGATGATATTGGAAGAGGGACATCGGAGTAACTTGAGTATTCATCCGGGAGCGAATAAGATGTATCAGGATTTGAAGAAGATCTTTTGGTGGTCTGGATTGAAAAGCGATGTTGCCCGTTTTGTGTACTCGTGTTTGACTTGTCAGAAGTCTAAGGTGGAGCATCAGAAGCCTAGTGGATTGATGCAACCGTTGGATATTCCGGAATGGAAATGGGATAGTATATCGATGGATTTTGTTACGGGATTGTCGAATACGCAAAGAGGACATAATGCTATTTGGGTGATTGTTGATAGGCTTACTAAATCGGCTCACTTTATTCCGATTGATATTACTTATTCTTTGGAAAGGTTGGCCGAGATTTATGTTGGCACTATTGTGAAGCTTCATGGAGTTCCTAAGAGTATTGTGTCGGATAGAGATCCTAGATTTACTTCAAGATTTTGGGAAAGTTTGCAAGGTGCCTTGGGTTCTAAGTTGAGATTGAGTTCGGCATATCATCCGCAAACAGATGGTCAAACCGAGAGGACGATTCAATCGTTAGAAGATTTGTTGCGTGCTTGTGTGCTTGAACAAAGTGGTGTGTGGGACGGTTATTTAGCGTTGATTGAGTTCACCTATAATAACAGTTTCCATTCGAGTATTGGTATGGCGCCATTTGAGGCTTTATATGGTCGGAGATGTCGAACACCTCTGTGTTGGCATGAGACAGGTGAAAAGTCCGTAGTTGGTCCTGAAATGGTACAACAAACGACGGAAAAGGTGAAATTTATTCGGGGAAAGATGAGAGCTTCTCAGAGTAGACAGAAAAGTTATCATGATAAAAGGAGAAAGGATCTCGAGTTTCAAGAGGGCGACCATGTGTTCTTGAGAGTTACACCGGTTACGGGTGTGGGTCGTGCTTTGAAGTCGAGAAAGTTGACTTCTCGTTTTATTGGTCCGTATCAGATTGTCGCACGAGTTGGTGTTGTGGCTTATCGTGTGGCGTTGCCTCCGAATCTTTCGAATTTGCATGATGTATTCCATGTCTCGCAACTTCGGAAGTATGTTCCGGATCCATCACATGTTATTCCAATGGATGAAGTGGAAGTAAGAGATAACCTTACAGTTGAAGTTTTACCAGTTAGTATTTTGGACCGTGAAGTTAAGAAACTAAGAGGCAAGGATATTGCGCTTGTGAAAGTGTCTTGGGGAGGTGCCGCGGAAGGCAACATGACTTGGGAATTGGAGAGCAAGATGCGAGAATCGCATCCTGAGTTGTTTGAATCAGGTGATATTTTCGAGGACGAAAATTTCTAAAGTGGGGGAGAGTTGTAACGCACCGATTCTGAATTCCCATTAATTGTTGGGTCTTTTAATTTATTTAATTGATGTTTGTTTTAAATTGAGAAATTATATATTGCTATGTGGTGTTTGCTTATTTTATCTATTTTTACCGATTCGGAGAGTTTTCGGGGAATTAGAGTAAAAATGGCATTTTAGACATTTAGCACTTTAGTGTGAGAATTGATTGGTAAGTGTTGGAAAGAATTTGAGAGGAAAGAAATAGAGATAGAAATAGAAGAAGAGAGGAAAAGAAAGAAAGATAGTAACATAAGAAGAAAAAGAAGAGAAAGAAAAGAGGAGAAGAGAAATAGAAGAGAAAGTGGAGAGGAAAACCTAGAATCATCAAGGGATCATCACCAAAGCTTGCAATCGATCGGTAAGGGTGTGAAACTCCATCATCTCTTTAATGTACATGATTGTATGTGTATGGGTTTGGATTTTGTAGAGTTTCTACTCTTTTTTCCACTTAGGTTAGAAGTTGGTTTTGTGAGTAGAATGAGGTTTTAATCGGTTAGAACTCGGATTAGACGATGTAGTTTAGTCGGGTGATGGTTGGGTTGTGCTACTGTGACTGGTTTGGATTTAATCGGTTGGTTGTGTGGAGTTTGGGCTTTGAGACAACCATGGAAGTTCTGTCTTCGCAGGCTCGCCAGGCGAATGGCAGCGAAGCTTCGCCAGGCGAAGCCCAGCGAGCTGTAGCGAAGCAAGTCAGAAAGCTAATACCCTGTATTCGCTGGCAAGTTCGCCAGGCGAAGTGAGTTGGCGAAGGTTCGCCAGGCGAGTGGGTAGCGAGCCTCAGCGAGTAATTCCAGAATTACTCCCAGTGGACTTCGCTGGGAAGTTCGCCAGGCGAAGGCCAGCGAGCATTCGCTGCGTGGCTTCGCCAGGCGAAGGTTGGCGAACATGACAGTGTTATTTGTTTTTGCTGTTTGTTCATGGCATGATGTTTGGTTGATTCAAGTATGATTAATGCCTATATGAATGATCGGTGTGTGAACTATTTTGACATGTCGTGCTGTGGGTGGCCGAAAGGTGTGAATCCTAGATTGTAGAGTAAATGGTAAATCTTGAATATTTGATAATCTTGTGTGTTTGCTCGAATTGAATAGAAACGCATTGATAGGCTGATATGTGTGTAAACCATGTGTGGAATGGTGTATAATGTGAATGCATGATAGATATATGCTATGTATGTGATAAATGCAATGAGTATGTATGTGAGCATAGTATGCATTTTGTGTCGATTGATCCCTCGGAGGATTTGCAGAACCTCGTATGATACGATGGTTATATTTGATTCCTTGGAGAATCGGTTGCATTGTGTGATTCCTCGGAGAATCGGTCATAACATGTAATCCCGTGGAGGATTGGCTAGAGTATTTGATTCCGTGGAGAATCTGCTGAGTACTTGATCCCGTGGAGGATCTGCTGAATATTCGATTCCATGGAGAATCTGATGAATATTTGATTCCGTGGAGAATCTGCTGAGTACTTGATCCCGTGGAGGGTCTGCTGAATACTCGATTCCTTAGAGAATCTGTTAAATGAGTCGGTACCGCATTTGCATCTGCATAGAGTCGTGTGTCGGTCTCTATGAGTTGCATGAGTCATCTGTGTATGATGCATTGATTGAATGAATATAACTGTGTGTGTTATATATGATTGTTTGAAAGAACATATTGTGAATGTTCATAAGCATGTGTAGAGGCATGATTACTTGTATATGCTTAATGTGGTGAGAACATAATTTGAGTATAACTTGTACAAATGTGAGTATATGTATATATACAATTTTATGCATTAACTGTTATGATGTTGTTTCTCACCCTTCTGCTGTTTTATAATGCTCTATGAGGCATTGCAGAGTAGGAAGCTGGAGGTTCTTTTTGTGAAGCGATGTCTTCATTCTTTTTGGTCAATGGCTCTGATATGTAACATCTGGATAGTTAGGAAGCCTTTGACTCTTTTGGAGTTACATTTGTTTTGATTCTTTTGTGATACATATGTGTATGTATCTGTTGTGGATATGTTGTAAAACATGAATTAACTGATGGTTGTATATACTTTTATGAATGAGATCGATTCAATATTTGGATGTTTCCGCTTTATTCTAAATATTGAGATGTGGGTTACCCATTGTTGCATATCTATTTGGAGCAGGTATCATATGTGTTTAATTTCATGATAATGTGATGCGCCTCTTTTATACCATGTTTTAATTAAACTCTGATGAAATAAATTTTCTAAGTGCCTAATTGATTTATTTGATTAATTTGGGGGTATAGAAAGGGGGTGTTACATTAAGTGGTATCAGAACCAGTGTTGAGTCAGTCGTGTCTGTCTGGTTGTTGTGTTGGTTGAACGGTTGTTTAACCTTGTTGTTATTTTTGGGAATCCTCAGAATATGGCAGGTCGTAATGACAATGCTATGGCAGCGGCGTTAGAGGCTATGGCCAGAGCTGTGCAGGGTGCACCTAACGTGAATGCGAATGATGAGTTCAGAAAGAACCAACCACCGGTGTTCAAAGGGAGATTTGATCCGGATGGTGCTCAGATATGGTTAAAGGAAATTGAGAGGATCTTTAGGGTGATGGATTGTGCTGAAGGGATCAAGGTGAGACTAGGGACTCACATGCTGAGGGAAGAGGCTGATGACTGGTGGGTCAGCATGAGACAAGTTCTTGAGGTCGACGATGAGGAGATTACGTGGGATTTATTTTGTATCGAGTTTCTAAGGAAGTATTATCCCGAAAGTGTTAAAGGGAAGAGAGAAATGGAATTTCTGGAGTTGAAACAAGGTAATATGTCGGTGGTGGACTACACCGCTAAGTTTACTGAGTTAGTGAAGTTTCACCCTCACTATGATGCGGTTACGGCGGAATTTTCCAAATGTATCAAGTATGAGAATGGCTTGCGTCCTGAGATAAAGCAAGCGGTGGGTTATCAAAGGATACGAAGATTTTCGGATTTGATCGAGTGTTGCAGAATTTATGAAGAAGACAGTAGAGCTCGTTCTACTCATTATAAGGGTTTGAGCGAGAGGAGAGGGAAGCAGCAAGTACGAAGCGGACCTTATGTGACGCCTGCTGATAAGGGCAAACATAGGGGAAACTTTAATAGGAGACCCGGAGGAGGTTCCGGTGCGATCAAATGTTTTAAGTGTGGCGTGATGGGCCACAAGTCTTATGATTGTGGAAAGTTCAAGGCGAAGTGTTCCAACTGTGGGCTCCTTGGACATGATGCAACAGAGTGTAGAAAGAATGCTGTGAAGTGTTTTAATTGTGGCGAGGTGGGTCACATTAGCTCGAATTGTACCAAACCGAAGCAAGCTCAGGCGGGCGGAAAAGTTTTCGCATTAGCAGGTTCAGACGCTACTAATGCGGCGGATCGTTTGATTAAAGGTACATGCTTTATTAATGATATGCCTTTAGTTGCTATTATTGATACTGGAGCGACTCACTCGTTCATTTCTCTTGCGTGTGCTAAGCGGTTGGATTTGTGTATGGTTTCTTTGAGTAGTGGTATGGTTATTGGGACTCCCGCTTCGGGGTCGGTAACTACTTCTTTGGTGTGTGCAAGTTGTCCTTTGACCATGTATGGTAAGGACTTCGTTATGGATTTAGTGTGTTTACCGTTGGAAGGTTTGGACGTAATTTTGGGTATGAACTGGTTGCGATTTAATAGAGTTCATCTGGATTGCTATCACAAGTTAGTAAGGTTTCCTTCTTTGGAAGATGGTGAAAACGAGAGTTTTCTTTCCACTAAAGAGTTGAAGAAACTTTTAGCGGACGAAGCTCAGTTGTTTGGTTTGTTTGCATCGTTGTCGGTGGAGAGCAAAGTTGAACTCGACGTGTTTCCTGTGGTTTGTGAATTTCCTGAAGTGTTTCCGGAAGATGTTGCGGATGTGCCGCCAAAGAGAGAGGTTGAATTTTCTATTGATCTAGTTCCGGGTACTAGATCGATTTCGATGGCCCCGTATCGGATGTCGGCATCGGAGTTGGTGGAATTGAAGAAGCAGTTGAATGATTTGTTGGATAAGAGATTTGTAAGACCAAGTGTTTCTCCTTGGGGTGCGCCGGTATTGTTGGTAAAGAAGAAGGATGGTAGTATGCGATTGTGTATTGATTATCGGCAGTTGAATAAGGTGACAATTAAGAACAAGTATCCGCTTCCAAGAATCGATGATTTGATGGATCAATTAGTTGGAGCCCGTGTTTTTAGTAAGATTGATTTGAGATCCGGTTATCACCAGATTCGGGTTAAGGAAGAAGATATTTCGAAGACGGCTTTTAGAACACGATATGGTCACTATGAGTATACGGTGATGCCATTCGGAGTTTCTAATGCGCCGGGTGTTTTCATGGAATATATGAACCGTATCTTCCACGAGCAGTTGGATCGTTTTGTAGTAGTGTTTATCGATGACATTTTGATTTATTCTAAGTCTCGAGAGGAGCACGAAGAACATTTAAGGATTGTGTTGCGGATTTTGAAAGAGAAGAAGTTGTACGCAAAGTTGTCTAAGTGTGAGTTTTGGTTGTCGGAGGTGAGTTTTCTTGGACATATTATTTCCGGAAATGGTATTAGTGTGGATCCATCCAAGATCGATGCGGTAATGCAATGGGAGACTCCAAGATCGGTTACGGAAATTCGAAGCTTTTTGGGCTTGGCCGGTTACTACCGGAGGTTTATCGAAGGATTTTCAAAGTTAGCACTTCCGTTAACGCAGTTGACTTGTAAAGGAAAGACTTTTATTTGGGATGTTCATTGTGAAGAGAGTTTCATGGAATTAAAGAGAAGGTTAACGACAACGCCAGTTTTGATTTTGCCGAATCCTACGGAACCTTTTGTGGTTTACTGCGATGCTTCTTTGTCAGGATTGGGTGGTGTATTGATGCAGGATGGGAAGGTCGTGGCGTATGCTTCTAGGCAATTGAGAGTGCATGAAAAGAATTATCCTACTCATGATTTGGAGTTAGCGGCCGTAGTGTTCGTTTTGAAAATTTGGAGGCACTATCTTTATGGTGCAAGATTTGAGGTTTTTAGCGATCACAAGAGTTTGAAGTATCTGTTTGATCAAAAGGAATTGAATATGAGGCAAAGGAGATGGCTAGAACTTTTGAAGGACTATGATTTTGGTTTAAATTATCATCCGGGTAAGGCGAATGTGGTAGCCGATGTCTTAAGTCGGAAGTCGTTGCACGTGTCTACCTTGATGGTTAGAGAGTGGGAACTTTTGGAGAACTTTAGAGATTTGAGTTTGGTTTGTGAGTTATCACCGGGTAGTGTGACGCTAGGTATGTTGCATGTCACGAATGATTTCCTTGCTACGGTGTGTGAAAAGCAAAAGTTGGATTTGAAATTTGTGGATTTGATGACGAATGGAAATGAAGATTTCAAAGTTGATGAATTAGGAGTTTTGAGGTTTCGAGGTCGTATTTGTGTTCCCGATGATGCGGATTTGAAAAAGATGATATTGGAAGAGGGACATCGGAGTAACTTGAGTATTCATCCGGGAGCGAATAGAATCGATTATACTGTTGTAGATCTATGGAGGGTTGATAACCCAGTATCCACCGAATTGTATTGATTGGTACCATATGTATGAGTCTTGTCGCATTTGCATTTATGTGACATTTTGATGTAATTTATAATGTTGTGGCCTTGATGTTCCTTGATGATTTTGATGATGTTGAATATTAAAATGACACCATTTTATATATTGATTCCTATATTGAGTATTATGAATCGTTTTACTCACCCTACCTGTTTAAATGTTGCCTCCTCATGGGTAACGTGCAGATGACCAAGTCTAGCCGAGGATGCTGTCAAGGATTTTTTGAAGTTTTGGGTCGTTTGCCATTGTGGTTGACTTAGAGGATCTTGCTCTAATAGTGTAACACCGGGTTGGAGTCTTTGAATCAAATCTTATATTATTGATGTTTTTTTATGTTTATTGCCTTACCATGCAAGGAAAACTTTGGATTATTACCTTTTTGAGTTTCGGTGCCTTTTGAGTAAAGTTTGGGAAAAACCCGTTGTTTACGGAGCATTGACTATATTTGAATTATTGAGAAATGTGCGCCCTTTTGAGATGAATTATTATGTTCAATATCTTACTCTGAAAAATATGATTGATTTGCCATTATATTTGTGGGGTAGAAAAGGGTGTTACAGGCATCAGTGTTTTGCGAGCCAAGCTGATCCGATAGCTTTGGTATTCGATTCTCACTGCGACATTATGCTTTAAGAAAGCATGGATTCCCTCCAAAATTGCATTTGAACATTTGAATTAAATTTTAATTCTAGTATAATCTTGAATTTGAATTCTCTTGATCACTTGAATGAAGTACCATGTCATGAATCAAAGCCCACGATAATCACTAAATAACCTCAAAATTCAATGCTACGGAGCAGTCCATAATCATCCAGAAAAAGTCACAGTCCCATATTAGGATCTAAGAGCAAGATCAACCATTAGTTGTAGTGGCAACCTAGTCATGACATAGCATAGAGAGATCTGCAGGCTTGAACCACAACCTTGTTTCATAATTAGCAAAATCCTTGAATCAATGATGTTTATTTAAAAATGCAGTTGTAAATGAGTGCTCTAAATGATTATGAATATGCAAATGAAGTGAGGATCATGGGCCAGATAAAAAATAGAAAAAAAGTTGGGTAAATTTTGGGGTATGACAGTTGTTTCTTTTTAATCGTCTTAAACCTGAATGTATAAATAGCAACGACTATGAAGCATTCGAAGTAGAAGAGGATTAAATACAAAAAAAGACAGAAAAATATGCACTCCGAAGAGAAAAGATAGATAAAAGTGTTTATAACTTCTTTGTTTTGCCTCTACTAATGAGCTTTGGCAAGTATTGGTAGTTAAGATATTTTTGCAGAGTTCCACAAAGGTAAAAGGATTGATTGTGTACTTGAAAAAGGTCATTAATAAATGGCATATGGATAATTGGTAAAGGCATACATTTTATCGTGCAAAAGGCATGTTAGACTTTGTTGGGGAATAAAGTTTCTCTCGCAAAAGGCAGAGAGAAGACACTGTGGAGATTAAAAGAAAGACTAATCATCAGCACTGTGGTGGGGAGAGTAAATTGAATGACGTTGGTATGGTGACTGGGAACAACAATGATCTACATCAATACGGTGACTGAGATGACAATTGATAAACTCGGCGTTTGGAAACAAAATATGACCAACATCAATATTGCGACTAGGATAACAATTGATCATCATAAACTCTACTGTTGGAGACAAAATATGATCAATATTAGTACTACGACTGGAGTAATAACTGATCATCATGAACTCTACAGTTAGAGACAAAACAAAGATGACATCACCCAGGGACTCGAAAGTAAATTGGTCAAACATTAGCATAACGACTGGGAAGCAAATGAATATCATCAGCACGACGGGTGCAAGGATAAAGCAAATAAACATCAGCACATTGGCTGGAAAGCAAAAACATCAATACAGATGAGTATTGGAGGATATGGGAGATAAATCCAACACAGATGAAAGTTAAAAATCAATACATATGAGTATTGAAAGATGAGATTTACACAGGCGATTGTTGGGGATCAAAATTAGTCAAAATAGACAAGTGTCGGGGAAACTAAGTTGACACGAACGAGTGTTCAAAACTAATTAGCACGGATGAGTGTAAGAATTCAATATGGGCGAGTATTGAAAATTTAAGATCAACATGGACGAGTGTTGGGAATCAATATGAACGAGTACTAAAAAAGTAATATCAACACGGACGAGTGTTGGAAATCAATATAGACGAGTATTAAAAAAGTAATATTAGCATGAACAAGTGTTAAAAATCAATACGAACGAGCATTGAAAAGGTAATATAAGCACATACGAGTCTCAGAAATTAATATAGGCGGGTACTAAAAAGGTAATACCAACATGACTGAGTGTTGGAAATCAAAGATTAACACAGACGAGTGTTGGAAATTAATACAGACGAGTATTAGAAAGGTAATATTAACATAGGAGAGTATTTTAAACCAATGCGAATGAGAATTAAAAAGGTAATACCAACATGGAAGAGTGTTTGAAATATAAGATCAACATGGACGAGTGTTGGAAATCAAAGATCAACACGGACAAGTGTTGGAAATCAATATAGACGAGTATTAGAAAGGTAATGTCAACATGCACGGGTGATGGAAATCAAAGATCAATACATGTTGCACCCCAAATTTTGACCCCTTAGATCCTCATCATCATTTTAGGATCATATTCATTTGATTATCTAACCTTAACCTGTTTCAAGTTTGTCTTTGTTAAGATACAGGAATCAGGGTTCCGTACAGCCGAGAGTCGAGGTTTCGACGGTTAATCAGTCAACGTATTGGATTGATTCTCCATGAAATAAGTCTCCACATAATCAAACATATTCCATTAGATCAAGTATGAATCCAATTTGAGGTTGTCACCCAAGGATCAAGAACAGTGCAGTTTAGGATACCCGATTAGCGTTTTCGATCAGGAAAAGTTAACTGTAGTTTGACTTTTGTTTTAAATATTGTTCCAATGGTGGGATCATGGTCAATGAAGTTCATATGGCTTATTGAAGTCTATTCAAGAAGTTTCAAGGTCTCAAAAGACCCGAAACATCAACAGTCGACTCTTCAATCCTTCGGTAGTCATCGATCGTTCATATGGTAGTCATCGATCGATCGTTCGGTTGACCGAAAAGTCAACTCTTCAATCATAAGGAATTTGACTTTAAAGTATGAAGCAAAAATGTTCCTAGTAACATATTACACCTGTCCATGAAGTTTCATGGCCATTGAATCAAGGATTGAGGAGTAATCGAAAAATCGGGAAATTAGGGTTTTGAAAGGAGCCAGACCATAACTCGCTAACCACACATCCAATTGAGTTGGTTCAAAGCTCATTGGAAAGCTCTTGACAAGTCCTACAGAAGTCCCAAAGTGGTCCATGAGCAGAAAATACATATATTTGGAGTTATGACCAAGATCATTACAAGAGGGAAAAATAACTTAGAAAAATTCTAAGTTATTGGCCCTTTTAGGCATGTTTTTTAGCTGCTTTGAGTGGATTTTTGACCTAGTTCCATTTGGAATTTGAAGATCATGAAAACATGAAAGTTGTAGAGCTACATGAGGGATTTCCAAAATGTACTAGAACTCCTCCATAGCCCTTATGAGTTGAGAGTTATGGATCCAACAAGATGATGTTTAAACACTTGAGTCCAACATTTTCACTTTTTCACAAACTCACCTTTTGGTCACTTGAGCTATTCTCAGCCCTTGGGTCATGTTTCTATTTGATATTTAGAGAATATAAGGAGAAGAAATGCATAAAATTAGGAGGTTTGATGAGTCTTTCAAGTTGGAGGCAAGTTGTATTATTCTAATCAAAGAAAAGGAAGAAAGAGAAACTTTATGGAAATCTTGCAGCAAACATCCCTCCTACTATCTAGCCACACTTCAATCACTATTATGTCTTTCATGCCACTTGAGTAATGCATCATCTTAAGCCAAAGACTTGAACTTGCAGCTGCAATAAATCTCAAGCAAGATTTCATTTTTAAAACTCCCCCCAAAAGTGCCAAAGTACCAATCTTCCCCAAGCCTTGCCTTGCCTATAAATAGAGGTTTCCTCTATGTTAAGAGGCACACTAGAGCACTCTAAAACCTAAGATAAACCCATTGCTCTCATACTATCTTACATTTTCTTACAAGTGAAGAAAGCCATTCCAAAATACCTCAAAAATCTGCCTTGAGCAAAACAGCTTCCAAATCCATTTTCACCCACTCAAAATCACCACAAACCATCCACACAACCCACAAATGATGTGTGGGAGGTGTTAAAGCCTTTAAACCAGAAAAAAACTTCATTTCCTCAAAAGTCAACTTTCAACCAATGAAAGTTTGACCTCACACACAAAATCTGCCAAATCACATACCAGGCCTGTTTTGATCTTTGTGAACCTCCAAACACCTTAGGTTTATGATATACCAGCTGTTCATAACCTAAAATACCATCATCATCACTTATTTCAAGCTCTGGTCCAAGATCCACTTGTTTACTTCAAGTGCAAGAAAAGTTGTCATCTTCATCAAAGCATTGGATTGAATCTCATTTGGGAGCTCAAAGGTTTTCCTTTTATATTTGCTTGCTTGGAAATCTACAAGAGGTTGGTAGTTACTATCCCTTTTACAATTGTCATGAACATGTTTAAAATGCATTAGTTGTTGCAATGCATGTGTTTTCAATATAAGTGCAGTCCATGTTGAATCTGCCAAGATTGTTGGTTTTACTCATCAATGTATGTATTTGTTCTTATGATCATCATACAATATGTTATGTGGTGTTATTATGGTTTGAACTTTGAAACTCTCTCAAATGGTATTATATGTCATGTGTGAATATGTGAGGGAATGTTGGCAACTGTTATGAAGGTGGGGTATTTGTTTTGATTCTGTTCAGTTTGTGAAAGTTGATGATTTACTTCTATTGCAGCAACCTTTTTTGGATCTTGATCTATTTGTTGGCATGTTGGTTAGAAACCCTCATATATGTGTTTATGTGATGTTTGTATCATTTGAAACTGGTTTGGTTGTGGTTCTGCACATTTCTGTTCTTGCATTTTTCAAAACCATGTGCATTTTCAACTCATAGGTCATTTTTAGTTCTAGCATCTTTTGGGATTATTTGTGTGCTTGAGATTGGTCTTTAACATATTTTGAACATGCTTGTAAGTTTGTTCTGCCTCATTGGACTTGTCAAAGGTCATTGGAATGACTCATGTGAATGTTGAGGACCAATACCTATTTTTGCTATCTTGATGTTTGTAACTGTCATGATATGTGTCTTAAACTTGATCATTACCATTGTAATATTAAGTGTGCCTTCATGATACTTTAAACTTTTGCTTTGTGTTTGACTTGTGTTTGTTAACATGAGAGTCTTGTACCTTGGAATCATGTGTTATGGATGTTTGGCACTATTATTATGGCATCAGTTGGTGTTTTCTTTAGGTCTATATGGTATGACTGTTTTCAAGCTTGATGTGTTCATATCTTATTAAAGTTGTTGCCTACCATTGTCCATTATTGTATATGTTTGTTAACATGAAAACCTGATACTCCTTGAATCATGTTTGCTAGATAGTTGGCATTGTTCATACTTGCATCATGCTACTGTCATCCTTAGGCATCATAATAGGGTTGTGGTTGTAACCATGATTTGTCCATATATTGTTTACTCTGCCAACTGTGATAAGCCTGTATGTCTTGTTTTGATACATTGCAAGCCTTTGGTGTGAATCTGTTTTGAATTGCTGTTCAGCCTCATTGATAAATTTTATGAGTACTTGCATCCTTGTGTCATGTGTTTTCTGTTGAGAACCAAGCTGTCATGATGCCTTTGTTAAGCTTGCAACTATCATATGCATTAGGAGTTTTAGGGCTAATTGATGATTGTGCTAGCCTTGCCATTTTGTAAAATCCATACCTGCTGCCACAACTGCCTAGGTTCATGAACTGCCATAACACTATTTTGTTGTAGGCTAACATTTGACATGTGTTTGCAAGATGATGTGTGCATATAGAATTAGGGCTAAACTATTGATCATTGGTATTGTCATATGTTGCTGTCATAACTGCTTAAATTCATGAATATTACCATGCTGCTATGTTTTTTTCGAAACTTTGTCAAGTGATGCTGCTATGTTTTTTTCAAAACTTTGTCAAGTGATGCTGCTATGTTTTTTTTTCAAACATTGTCAAGTGATGCTGCTATGTTTTTTTTTCAAACTTTGTCAAGTGATGTTGCTATGTTTTTTTTCAACTTTGTCAAGTGGTGTTGCTATGAATACTTCTAACCTTTGTTAAGTTTGCTATTGTGATTTTGTTTGTAAACCAAGAGCATGCCTTGTTTGGTGCTAATTGCCATCTTGTACTACTTGCTGCTAGTATGATTTTCTTGTTAGAAATCTGTCTAGGTCCATTATCCTATGGTTGTAACCTTCACTTTTTAAGGCTTGATTTGAATTGATATGTTTGGCATGATTTTTTGACTGAGGACCAATTGCTGCTGTTATGCATATGAGTTTTCTACAGGTTGGATCCATAATATGTTTAATTGCTAGTCCATGAGCACAAGATTGCTAACTGTCCAGACAGACCAGTTTATTTGAACTGATGCAAATTTCTTAAGGTGTTGTGCTTTAGTAAAGGCATTGTAGAATTCATAGTGTGTGGCTAGTTGAAATTTTGATTTTGTTTGTCACATAATTTGCTGTCAACTTCTATTTTCTGTTCCAACTCATGTGCCATCAATTTGTGTTAAATTCTTGCAAACTGTTGTGAATCCATGTTTTGACATATGAGGATCATTTGATAAGTGTTGTTTGATTTGAGTATGTGTGCTGCCTCATGATTTGATTTTATCTGCCAAAACATCATTTCAAACATTGTTGTTCCATTCTTGCCATTTGCATGCCAGATTTTGTTTGAAGGTGTTTTTGATCAGTCCTTGCATCTAGAATCCTTGGTTTGCATGTTTGAAACTTGTGCATACCATTACCTAGCCTAAATCTTTGTTGTCATGAGCTGTAGATACCATTTTGCATTGCATAAGCTTCACATTGCATTTGTATTCGAATTTTAATTTTGATGCATTATCTTGAAAAACTGAGATTGTCATTGTATTCCTTGAGAAATTTCACATGAGTTAGACTAAAATTTTGCTAAATTTGGTTGAGTTTTGAGTGATTTATGGTGTTACCGTTTTCATGTTATGGCTTGCCTTCCTTGCTCATTTTGCCTTGGCCCAGATTTATTCACTTTGTTAAGTACATAAATTATTTGGGGTGGCATAATACTTGGATGTATCGCCACCCCAGTGGTTAAGCCTTCACTCTCATAATGCATTGCATTGCCATGACCTGTGTGAAGATCAACCCTTTTTATTTACATTTTCTTTGTTTTCACATTTTTAGTATCTTCTTCCCTCAAATAACACGTGCGCGCCTTGGCTCGCTTTGGTAAGATTTTGAGTTGGCAATCATAAGGGGGTGGGTTCAACACCCACCAAGCGCCTCCCTTTTTTTTAATTACTAAATCCTTTGTTGTTTTATTTAATAATCATTAAATTTCCAAAAATCATAACTTCATCAATTTTTGTTATTTTTTATTGGTTCTTTTTGTAGATATCTCATATTTGTGCATATTTTCCCGTGGTATATGAATATTATAAGAATTTTCATTTGTGAAAACACTTTGCATTGAAAAATGGTTATGCTTCTTTTTAGGGTTTTTACCCTCCTAACCTTTAAAAACTTTTGATTCATTTTTCTTAAGTTTGTTGTTACGCTTGATGTGAGCTTTTGTCAAACCCTTTGTGCATGTAATTGTAATTACTTTTGCTGGTGAGCATCATGTTTGATTCATTTGATTTCCATCCCCATGAAGTCATAACTTATTTACATTGGTTGTTACCTTCATATCTGTCAAGATATGCTTTGGTCTTTATCTTTCATTAGTCTTGTAAGAACTCATCTTTGCTTGCCTATTATAATACGCTTGCATGCCTTGGTTGTGACCACCTATCTTGTTAGAAATCGTTGATATTGTGATATCCTCATACCATGATTTGGTTGTAACCATTCATCCTATTTGAAGTACTTGCTTATTGTAATATGCTTGTTTATTCTTGGTTGTAACCATGTCTCTTGTATTCATTATGTTTGAATGATTGTTGTTTTGTTAAGTTTATTTTCCCCAAGTGATGGAACTCATTAGTTCTCATCCAAGTTGCCTCCCCTTCTATCCTTCCAAAGGAAAGCCTCTCTATCAACCTTTGGGTCATAGATAGCTCATCACCCTCCCTTGACTTTGTTAAGTCATCCATACACTTAGTTAAGTTAGAACCCATCCATTAGACTTTGCTTAAGTCTAAAAAGCCTACCCCTTGTTAGGAGTGCTCTTTCAATTAGAACTTAGGATAGAGTTTGTTAACTCTATGTAAGAATCATGGAGATGATTACTTACTTCCCTTTCATAAGTGTTCAACTTAGATCTAGAGAGTTTTCTTAAACTCTACACCAGCATTGTAATGTTTGTTCCCCTTTGAACCTTGATCATAATCAAGTGTTCTTTAACCCTAGTGAGGTGAACTACGATTGCTCTGATTCTATCCTAGTTAGGATACGTAGGTAGAGGACGCGATGTCTTTGAGAGCAAACTTAGAAACTATCTTTAGGTCTTAACCTACACCTTTTACCCAATCCCAACCCTTAGAAAATTTAGCATACAAACAAACAAAAGGTTCCTATAGAGTACTACAGATGTTTAGGATGTGAAATACCTACCCTAGGCATAACCAACCCCGATCCCCGAATCTCTTAGCGTTGTTGTAACATCGCGAAAAAAAGTTCTTTCTTTCTTTAGACCTTTCCTTTGGATAAATTAAAGTCCGGTTGTGAATTTTAAGAATTAAAGATTCAAGTTAATCAATAGCTTGATATCCGATTCTCATCGCAACAATACATATGAGTGTTGGAAATCAATACCGACAAGTATTGGTTAGGTAAGATCAATATGGAGGAGTGATGAAAGTCAATACAGACAAGCATTAAACCGCTAAGATGAACAAGAACGAGTGTTGTAAATTAAAGATCAACACAGACAAGTGTTGGAAATCAATACATACGAGTATTAAAAAAGTAATATCAGCACGGACGAGTCTTGGAAGTCAATATGGATAAGCATTTGAAAAGTGATGTCAACATGAACAAGTGTTGAAAGTCAATACGAACTAGTATTGAAACAGTAAGATCAACATGGACGAGTGTTGGAAATGAAAGATCAATATAGATGAGTGTTGGAAATCAATACAGACGAGTATTAAAAAGATAATATCAATACGGTCGAGTGATGGAAATCAAAGATCAACATGGATGAGTGTTGGAAATCAATACAAACAAGTATTAGAAAGGTAATATCAACACAAACAAGTTTTGGAAAGTGATTAACACAGACGAGTGTTAGAAATTAATATGGAGGAGTATTGAATAGGTAAGATAAAGATAAATGAGTGTTGAGAAACAATATAGTAAACACTGACGAGTGTTAGAAAAAGATGGTGAACACGGATAAGTGTTGGAAAAACCAATCAACACAGACGAATGTTGGAAAAGATATATATGTAAGATAACTTGAAAAGAAGCAATTAGTGTAACTGATGGACAATGAAGTGAAGTGTTTCAAAGGACATTGACTGGGAATATCAACTGAGAATTTGTGGAGATAATATTTTCTTCAGAGGTATATCATCATTCTAACCGGTGATTGATTTGGATCTTTTGTACAAGGTACCAAGTCTGGCTTATGCTTCACATACATGTTTGAAATTGTTTGGCGTAATGCTCCATCTCCAGGGATATGATACGCCTTGAGGATGCAATGCTATGTAATAATGATTAATATATGCAAAATACCAACATAGTTGGACTTTGTGGTATGTATAGGTTATACAAAGCTGGATACTTTTTGTCAAAAGGGATGAAGGTTAGGAATTTAAAGTACTAATGGCCATTGAGGATTATCAATCGAAATCAGGGTTTTAAGTTACCGACAAAACAGGTTTTTAAGTATGACAATGATGATTGGACTTTACAGGGTATCAACTGAGGTTGGACTTTGATTGGATAGGAGAACTTGGTGTTGAGCAACATGGATTTCGATTGCATTGTGATAGTCATCGTGCCATTTATTTGGCAAACATTCAGGTGTATCATGCTAGGACCAAACATATTGATGTGAGGTTTCTTAAGATCATATAATTAATTGCATTTAGACACATATTACTTGAAACTATTCATACTTTAGAGAATACAACTTATATGTTGATCAAGCCAGCCATGACTTACAAATACAAGCCTTGCTTGAACTTGTTACATGATTCTTAGTGTTAAGTAGGATATGTACATCCTCAATTGACAGGATGTAATTGTCATACAAAAATCTTCATAGGGGTTTGATATTCGCCAAGATGAAGAATGTACTGTATTAAAACAAAGAGAAACACAATATGAAGAAATTCCAAATGAGTTTTAAACCCGATTTTTGGTTGCGGGTAAGTGACTAGGGATGCGGGAGCTGTAGCCCAAGTGATACAGTTTAGGGGTGTTATTCTAAACTGAGTCCTAGTGTTATATATATTGCATGTAAGACTGTAACCTTAATTATTAGACAAAAGTTAAAGGAACTATAGTTGCTATATAGCCACAAAGTTAAACATCATTGACCAAAATACATTGACAAAGTTCGTACGTATTCATTGTCTTTTAATTTTGTTTTTAATTAATCTACACTGGTTACTATTCTAAAATATTTATTCGTAATAAAAGGCTTAATGTATCTTTTGGTCTCTTAATTTAATTTAAGGTTTCAGTTTAGCCCTTTATCTAATAAACGTTACGTATTGCCCCCTTTACAACAATTATGTTAGCCAACTTGATCCTTTATGTTAAATATTGGGGGAAAACGTTAACTTTGGCATATGTGTTAGTCTAGGTGGTATGGTGTTATCTGGCCTGGATTTTTTGAATATTTTAAATTTAGTTGTTTCTAAGTTAAATTTTTTGTGGCTATATTGAACTTCAAACCTCAAAGCCAAGTCTCAATCCTCTCCTTTTTCTTTTCCTTACGCCTCCGCCGCCATCGCTGCATAATAAGAACAATGGAAGGTGAGGAACTCTAAACTTTCACTTCCCCTTTATCGTTTATATTCCTTTTTTTCTATTTTCAATTCATTTCTACAACCAATTAGGGTTCTACAATTCATCTCAGATCTCACACTCCACAACCATGCAAATGGAAAACACTGTGATAATCAACCTCGAAAACACTCCTCCACAACCACCATTTTAAGATCTGACAACCAATTATTTCAAAAGTAACTCTCAGAAGCAAAAAAAGGAAAGAGGCAAATTCAAAGTTACATAACCGACAAAGGCCCAAAGAGAAACTAGCTCAAATCGAAACCTTAGAAAAAGAGCTTGAAGGTTTGTTTGGGTACATTCTAATTCCTCTACATGTTGTTCTTGAATTTGGGTACAAATGGAAGCAGAAGAGAAAGTTAAGGTACATTCTAATTCCTCTACATGTTTTCTTGAATTTGGGATATCCGAATTAATTAACAAATTATTTATTCATAAATTAAACATTATTATTTAAATAGTTGGAACTTGGAAGCATGAAAATGAAAAAAAAAAAAGAAAGGTTTGTGTCTCAATCCCAGATCTTTTCTTTCTTACATTTCTTTATACTTTATTACAATTTTCATTGTTCTCGTAACTTTTTTATTCCTTTCTTAATTTTATTATGGAATTATTCTATATCACTAACCAAAGCAAAACCAAAACCACAACCAATTTTTTTTATAAACTTTAGAAATGAATCTTAATTTATGTTCTATATATTGTCTTATGCTCTGATGTTTTTTTAATTATTGATTATTGATGTTGTTTTCAATTGCGTTGACATTTTACTATTTAATTTGATTATATATTGTACTATGTTTTAATTAATGTATTTCTGAAAGCTGAGTATGTTGATAGTAGTTGGGTATGCGTTTAGGATTTATTTATATTGTACTATGTTTTAATCAACCTATTCTTTGAAGGTTAGTACCAAATTTCATGTTAATATAGCTATGGATGAAGTTTCAAGCTAATATGTAAAATTGCTATTTTCAATAGAGTAAATATGGTTGCATATGGATCGACACAGTTGAAGTTGACAAAATAAGTAACTCATTGTAAAGTAACACCACCAACCGAATCGACACCACTATGTAAAGCAATACCAATTGAGTTTGCACTATTAAGTTAGGAAGTACCAACTAAGTCTATATCACCACTCTCTTCAATTCAACTAATTCAAAGGAAAAAATCTTCAAAAATGGTCAAAATCTAGAGCCAATCATAATTGTGTTTATCTTTTGTGTACATATTTTGTAATAGTCTTTTTATATACCTTTTATAGTTGTATATTTGTACCATATGACATTTTAAAACATGTTTAATGTCATTTTTGTTTAATCTCTTTAGTTTGAATCAAACGTTATAATATAATTGTTATTTGATGTTATTAAATTCAAGATTATGTTGATATGAATTTTTGGTATGGTAAATAACAATGTATGGTCTGATAAAATTTTAAGAAATTTTGGTATAACCACTTTAATCACATTTTGATTATTGTTCTAATCTCCCCCTTTAATTAACTATAAAGTTTCAATTTAGTCCCATAAAAACATATTATTTTGACTTTTACCACGTTGACATGCCACATCATCATGATTTAACGTTTTTTCTTAACATTTAACCGAAATGATTAATTTGATTAAATGAATGATTTTTAAGAAATTAAAATATAACATTTATTAAATAAGAGATTAAATTGAAACTTGAAATTAAGTTAAAACACCTCCAAACTAATTAGCCATAATAAAATTATAAAATTAGTTTAAAAAAAGAAAATTTAAATATTAATATGATATAAATAAACAAAAGGAGTTTAAAATTAAATTAAAAAATTACAATAAATTAATTTTCTTAACAAATACTCACCCGTCCCAATTCATTTGGTGTAATAATGTGTCCCAAAAATAAATGAAACATTTTAATTTACTATGCAAATTACTACCTATGTCCTAAATTATAAGTTATTTAAAAAAAATATTTGCCGTAAATTATAAGTCACTTTAACAATCTCAATACAACATTAATGATTTTTTTTAATATATTCTTTATTATCTATTTTTCTTTCTTCTTATTTCTTTAGTTCACTTTCTAATATAATTAATGATGAAAAATTTTATAAAATCATAGATTATTTCACGTTTTCATAAAATAATAATTGCATTTTTTTAATTTATGTGAAATATACAAAACGTCTTATAATTATAATTTAAAACGAAAGAAGTAATTTTTTTTCTTTCAATTATACTAATTAATTATAATCACTTTTATCACTTTCAATACACAATAAAAACTTTATTCTCTCTTTTCAATAATTGCACTTTTTTAATATCTACAAAATAAATAATTGAGTCATTAGCCAAATTGACTACTTAACTTATGATGTTTTTATACATAGTTTTTATATATAATCAAAATGAAATCGAATGTGTTAGTAAATCAAGCACTAGCTTCAACATAATGGGCAAAACACTTTTTGTTAAAGTGCATTAGTTACATTAATTAATCTTCTTAACAAATAACAAATACATTATGAAGTTTTTATGCATAATCAAAATGAAATGGAATATGTGTTACTAAATCAAGCACTAGCTTCAACACAATAGGCAAAAACGTGCCACAACTCACATTGTCAAAGTGCATGTTGGCTTGAGCATAGTTAGTTACGTGGCAACAAAGTCCCGGAACTAAAATAAAACATCTTTCTTTTACCAAACCAAAACAATTAGAGGGAAAAAATAGATAAACGTTTTGTTTTCCTACTGCTGGAAATTTACAGAGTGCATGATGGTTTTGATAAATGGAGCATGAATCTCAATGTTACTCTTATGCGTTGAAGAAGATAACGAAGCAAGTTATCTTTTAGAAAAGGAAACGACCCTAGCTCCATTTTTTACTGTTTCCATTTCCACTTGCAAAGCTTTGTAAACCGCAAGGACACCAACGAGAAGCTTCCATTCATGATCTCTCTTTGAAGCAAGCAAGGTATACAATATCATTCATTCCTTTCTCAAAAAATCAACTTTTTTTCATAAATATAATTTGCAAATGATGTTTCGGTTCTGTTGCAAAAATGGGTTTCCAAGTCCGTACGAACTTGCCATGTAAAATTTGCTTCTCATCATCATTATCTCATTCTTTTACTATAATTTTAAAAACATTGTCATTCTTTTAGTATGTATCCAAGAGCAAAACACTTGATTAAACCCGATTGATTGATAAAAAGTTACAATCTTATCTTGTGTATCAAATTCCTTTTTAATGTTACTTTTTAGGGATATAGGTTTGTAGTTTTCAATGATATATGCTCCGGTTAAATCTAGAGATAAGCACCACCAGGCTAGAATTCAGGTTTGGAAAGATCCTTTAGTTTTCCAAAGAGAAGCTGTTGCTTTTTTTATAGTCTAAGAGAAATTTGTTGTTTGGCATTAGATCAGATTGTATATACTATAGGCTCTAGCCATAGCAGATTTTGATCATGAAAATGCTGAGGTTTTTAAAGATGGAACAGATAAGTTAGCTTAATACAACTCCTCTGTTGCAAGGTGAGTTTTTATTCATGTGCATTGAATTTCAATTGTTGCTAGATTGGGAGGGGTCAAGTGGGTAGGGATCAGATTTGAAGTCCCACATTATCTACTTCATAAAATAAACTATGTTGCTTACGAATAAAACAAAAGGACCTCAAATATCTAACAATTACGGAGCTGTGTGATGATGACATAGCGAACTATTCTTTCGCCTTTTACTAAAGAATACCGTGTCAGCGTCACAATAAGCAGCATACGCTAGTTTTTGGAAGAGTCTTCATTATAGAAGGCTCTGCAACTTAGTTCAATTTAGTCTCTGCTGTTACTTTAAGATTATTATTTTTTTCTACCATCAAGAATGCATCAAAATCAATTTAGAGTATTACTGCGTAGGTTTCATTCTATCACAAGAGATAACCTATATTTTCATATTCCTTGAAGTTCTTTTACATTTATTAACTAGACAAGAAAAGGGACCATAATGCACTAAATATAACACACAATTTTTTTTAAAATAGATAATAACTGAAATATTTTTTTTGTTGTAGCTAATCTTTCTACTATTCTGCAATGTGAACCCAGTCTCCTTGCAAGAATTGCGTCTTGGGATCCTTGCAAGCTGCTGCAGCAACATCCATATAGATTACACGCTTCATGACTGAATTTTCGATCCTGGTAAGCACAAGATTGTTGCATATTTGCCAAGCCTCATAAATAGGATCGAAACAATTTGGTAACGGCGCAAGTTTGTCCAAAAACCTAATTTTATTCATCATGATAATCACCCACTTCATCAAGACTAGGAATGGTATTTCTTACCATCCAGAAAAGTGACAATAGGGGATGAAGTACTTTTAGCAAGATGCTCTTAGTATGCAGCTTGTGGTGGCATGGTGAAGAAGGGGTAGCTTAGTGCTCTTCTGAGCTATTATACCATATTAGTGAATGAAACTGAACCAGAGAGAGGATCAAGTCGTAAGGAATTTGAGAGAGAAGTTATTCTTCACTTGCGTATTTTCTTGTCATTTTGAAAAACACTCAAGATTATTAATTCTTAATAATTTGCAAATAAAACCATTCGTCATAATAATCGGATACATTATATGTAGTATCCATGCATGAAAAATGATGAGCATTAGCTAGAAAGGATGACATATGATCCTTCTACAATGTCTTTATCAGTTGATTCTTACATGACATTCAGGGGTTTGCATATTCTCATTTTCAGCCCCTCTGGGTTAGCTACTAACTCCTCAATCAACATGTCAAGTGTCTTATCTATTAATCAAATTATGATCCAAAAGTCGGTCACTGATACAATTTTCAGGATTATGTATTCAACTTTTCAGGATGCATATTACAAATGAGGAAAGTGTTTGTATACAAGCCTGTTCTCACAAATGTTAGGTTAGCTCCGGTCAGGATTTGTATGGTCATCAGCTTATCTTGCACTTGTCATTCATGATTCCATCAACACCATCTTTGTCTCCTAAATATTTTTCCACCGAAAGGATTCAGATGTAGAAAACGCAGGGGTCAAGCTGTGGATTAGAAGTAAGTAAAATTCAAGAACTTTGGTAGTTGTTTGATGACTGAGCTATTTTTCTACTATTTGCTTGTCTTAGTTGTTGCCAAACCTCCTAGTCCCAAACTGCTAATGATAGGAATTAGATAAGTTTGAAGTTATATAAAATGGAAGCTTGTACAATGAGAAAATTAATCTTTGCGCTTGGGGCAATGACGCAGCTAGTGAGGTTCTAACCGAGGCGCGTCTATTGCTTGTTGAAAACTATTTCCAAACCCCCTCTTAGGCTTGGGTTCAACTCAAGCCTTTGAGAATTTCTGGAAGGACTCCCTTTTGGGTAAAGTCCTACAATATTAGACCAATTTTTTTTTTTATGTGTTTAGTCTTGTATTATTGATTTTTCAAACTGTTTTTTTTATTGCACAAGATAATAACATGAAACAGGTATTGTAGTGATAAAATAACTCTTCAGCAAAATGACAAACTACAACTCCCACAAACCTATTGGTTTTCAAACTGACAAACTACAACTCCCACAAACCTATTGGTTTTCTCCTCCACTGCATTTTCCCTATCAGTTAATTTCGTAACGAGAGCAGAGTTATACATATATCCACTTATGAGATTCCAGACCAGCAATATGGTTTATCCATATTAATATATTTTGATCCTAATGGAGGTGGCAAATGTGTGTTGGTGTATAAATTGTTGATCCACCAAGTTAATATATATTGTATACATACAAGAACACTAAATCTTAGGAACAAATATGTCCTGGTTTAGATTTAAATGATCATTATCTTTAACAAAAAATGCAGAGAGTTATACTTAATGGTATTTTTCCTTTTCTTCTATGGGATGGATCAATCTCATGTTATCTGAGTCTCACGGCGGAATTGTTAGAATGAATAGTACGGAAGATGAGATATAAAAAACAAGTATGTGACACATTGAAACATACTTACTTGGATGGGGTCAATGGGTTATTTAGAAGGCCCATGGCCTAGGTAAGTGACCTCCATTGCATTTAGGAGAGGTTTTTGTTGTAAGTTTGGGTATATATAATAGAGAATGCTTGTATCAATTGAAAATTGTTTTGTTGTTTCATATTTGCATTGACTGGGATACTCTGGTTATTTAAGATAGGCTCAATTGAGTGCATTACAAACTTAAATGATACTTTGGTTATTTAAGATAGGGTCAATTGAGTGCATTACAAACTTAAATCCCATACCGTCAGAAACTAAACTACTTTTATTTAAAATGAAAGGACATCTATTCATTACAATCACGGATCTGTGTGATGATGTCATAGCGAACTATTCTTTCGCCTTTTACTAAAGAATACCGTGTCAGCGTCACAATTAGCGGCATACGCTAGTTTTTGGAAGAGTCCTCTATTTTGAGGGCTCTACAGTTTAGTTTCAACTTTATCAATTTTTGTTGAAGATTCTTAAGCTCACTTTATTATTTGAAAAATGTTTTTATAAATATTATAAACTTTAATACTATGCTTGACTAAAATATAAATTTTATAGGGATTATGCATTATTAGGAGTTCCGCAAAACTAGTTGTATCATATTGCTTTCAATAAGTTGCAGTGTGTGAAAGCATCTTTATTCTGTAAGCAACCTTTTAAATGATAGTGCGAATATTAAAGGAAGGAAGGAAGAATTTTGCTGCTGATGACCAAGGGGCTGCAAGAGAAGGCATTGATTATAAGGATACTTTTGTTCTATGATGCATGCATCTTGTCTTGTAGAGAAGTTATAGGTTATGATGTCTTACCAATCTCTACAGACTACAATATTTGAGTTTCCTATTTCTAGCTGATTGGTTGTAATGGGTATTGAAAAGGTAATTTGATATTGGTTGATGCATTTTACTGTCTTCAAGAAGGATTGAGGCGAGGATGGTGTATAAATATAAGCTGTGCGAGACTATTGAGTTTCATATTTATTGACTGTTGAATGATGTCTCAGTGCTGTGTTTTTTTATCAGCACTGCTGTGAATCGGGATGCTGTCTTGGCTGGTTGGAAAAAATGTGACTTTGTAAAATGCATATCTGTGATATTATTTATACAATATTGTTGAAGTGCATATGAATTTTGGGTTTGAGAGTTGCCAAATTTTGATGTTAGCGGAGAAAAATTACAAAGAAATTGAGAATACAGATAGGCATTAAGATTATTATGGAGAATTTTAACCTTTCTCTTGATATTGGTTGATGCATTTTACTGTCTTCAAGAAGGATTGAGGCGAGGATGGTGTATAAATATAAGCTGTGCGAGACTATTGAGTTTCATATTTATTGACTGTTGAATGATGTCTCAATGCTGTGTTTTTTTATCAGCACTGCTGTAAATCGGGACGCTGTCTTGGCTGGTTGGAAAAAATGTGACTTTGTAAAATGCATATCTGTGATATTATTTATACAATATTGTTGAAGTGCATATGAATTTTGGGTTTGAGAGTTGCCAAATTTTGATGTTAGCGGAGAAAAATTACAAAGAAATTGAGAATACAGATAGGCATTAAGATTATTATGGAGAATTTTAACCTTTCTCTTTATATTGACGTGTGATGAATTATGACTCAATAGGATGGAGCACTTTGTTATGTAACCTTTGCCATGTGATCCCGGAAGATCGCACCACAAGCAGCCGAGTTGTCAACCATAGAACCATTTGTGTTCGCTTTCACCCAACCTAAAACCGGTGCTTTCCAAAGGACCAAAGTAATATTTGGAGCATTCATACGACGTTGGGGAATAACAAGCTGGTGAAGGATCTGAAGAAATCTTGGCATTCATGACGATTAATGTATGAATCTTCATTTTCGCTGCATGCAACTTAGCCTCTACTTTGTTAAATCTAGTAATATTTCTCGTCATCCAGATGGTGTGGAAAGTGTGAATAATAGCTGCTGTAGCAATCAATTAAACCTGAGAACTCCAACTAGCCTTGCAACTCTGAAATATGGATAAAATGGTCATACAGTCAAAAGTAATACTCAAAATGTCATAGCATGAGAACACTGCAAAAACAAATGCTCAGAACTCTCCTGATTCTTCATGCAAAGAGAACAAGCAGAAACAATAAAACTACTGTCCACGCGATACATTAATTTTTTGGAAGAGAAACCATAACAGTACTTGGAGTTCAAAGACATCGATGGGGAAAATGAGGGTTTGGTTAACATGTCATGTTATTGCGGAGTGATTTTTAGAGACAATGACCTTTTAAAACAATTGATGGAGTTTTCAAACTTATTCAGGAACACTTGTGGATGAGAAGATTTCAGAGGAAGATATGGAGTAGTCTTCTCCCCACAGTGAAATCTGATGTTTGGCAGTAGCTCAGTCTTTATACTCTATGTGCTTATGTTAAATATGTTAAGCCTAACTGTTTAAAGTACATGCAGAACACTAAGGTAAATCTTCTTTGTCTTCTACAGGATTGTTTTGTATGCTACAGCCATGGTAGATTTTGATCATGAAAATGGTGAGTTTTTCTAAATGTGCTCAATATAGCTCCTCTGTTGCAGGGTGAGTTATTACTCTTTGTTGTTTCATGTGCTATGTTTCAAGATAACTTATCTGATCTACCACACATTTGTCATGTAGAGGCCTGCGTACCCTCCTAATTATGTTGAAAAGATTTATTGAAAAGTTGAAAAATCAAAAAGCTAGGTCCCCTAGCATTAGGGAATCTGGATCTTAATCTGTTTAGAGTACATGGGTAAGAAAAACATGAGATGAGTAGAGAGGGTAATAATTATTATAAGCTTTTCATTGTATTTGATTGTAATGTATGACTATTGTATTGTATTTATCTATCTATATAAACAAAATATTTCAATCCTCAGCAGATCCTTAAAATTTGGATGCTTGCTTTGGGGAGAAAATAAAGATCCAACAGACTATTGTGTCATGTTCAAAAGACAGACTCTAGTTTTAACCAAACTCCTAAATACACTTTCCAAACCTTTCTCTATCCCTTCAATTGTGCTCTCCAAAGCCTCAAAACTTTCACGTGCAGCTTGCATTTTGGCAACATCAGAACCTTCGCGTAAAAGGGTCCTTACGGATGCATCCACCCGCTGCAATTCATTTAAATTCTCTTCCTCACTTGATATTGTCCTCTTATGCATCAACTTTGCCATTTTCAACCATTTGGTTGCTTTTGACTTGGAAGCCAAGAAAGACAAAATGGATTGAAAGATAGACATGTTCATTACTATAACCTCTCTAACAACTCTTATCACAGAAACAACTTCTTGATCTTGGTTCAAAAGTGTGGAAGCTCCAAATTTACTTTCCATCTGTTTTAAAGATGCGATCAACTTTGTGACATTCTTCTTCATCCTCTTTGTGAAAAAGTTATATTCGGCTACACTTGTTTCAATGCTTGAATCTCCCTTTCTTCTTCTAAGAGAAGAGTGAAGTGTTTTAACATTTTCTTTAATGTCTAACACTGTGTCTCTTGTGATACCACAAATATCCAAAATTTTCACCGAACCATCCAATAACTCTTCCACAAAATTCTCACCTTGATGCTGAGAAATTGCTTTTTGTGTTGATGTCATATTGAGGAAATCTTCCATGTACAAACCTTCAAGCAAAGAAAGGCCAATGGTAATTGAATCAGATGTGGATGTTGATGTGGTTTCCCATGTCTTGATTTTGCTTAGCTCTTGTTCTATTCTAGTTGAGTTAGGATGAGATTGAGAAGGAAAACTATTACAGCGGACATGGTTCTTTGTTGCCATTTTGCTCTTTAATTTGTTCTTATTTTCTTCAAAGATAATTGTAAAGCTTAATGTTTGTGTGATGTTACCAAACCCTTGAATCTCTCTTTATATAAGAGCTAGTCATGAATCATGATATTGGTTGATAATTATTAATATCATATAATAAAGACATAAAATAGGTAGCACTTGTTAATAATGGTGTAGAGCATGTGGTGCTTGCATGAGTTTTCCTTTGAATATGGTAAGCTTGTCACATGTCAACCCAACATTGTGAATTTGTTACATTTCATATTCTGCAAGATGCTTATATCATTGAAATGTGTTTTAGATGCATGATGAATATAACTGGCTGTCTTTCAAGTGTTGGTAATCAGAAAACATCATTAGTATTTAATTAGTTTGCCATCTCTGCTGACACAAAGCACTCATAATTGCCATTATAAACATTGGCGTTTCTTTGCTTCTTACATGTCATTCATGCACACACAACCAATTAATTGAAAAAAAATTGTATATCATTGATATTGGTGTCCATATTTTGATCATTTCCCAACAGACCTGGATCTCATATTTCTATAATTCATTCTTTAAACTATTTAGCTCTTCAACAATGGAACATGCCAGCCAATTGATATACCTCTGAACTAAAACAACACATTCGTTTTTATATTATAAACATAGTGAATAAAGAAGTTTTATATTATAAACATAGTGAATGAAGAAGTTTTATATTATAAACAAAGTGATTAAAGAAGTTTTCTATTTATGCAGGACAAGTCAAATCCATTTCATTATTATGATTAGATGTTTAATAATGCACAATGTTTGACACAAGTGTGACAAGTTTACTAATTTAAAAGGAAAAATCATGTTTGTACCACATGCATGCTCACACATTGATTAAGAGAGGTTAACTGCATGTGCTGCATTATTTTTTTGAATGAAGCATGAATTGCTTCCTATTTTATATATAGAGAGAGTGAGTGAGTCAAAGAATATGAAGAAGAATGTTAGGAACTCAGTGCTTAAAGAAGTTACTGGGACAAACATTTGTTTCTTGTGAAGAGAAGTTGGAGAATTTGAATGAGTTGCAGTGTGTGAAAGCATTATCATTCTTTAAGCAGACTTTGAATGATGGTACTAATGTTGTGAAGATTAAAAGGCTGGAGGATGGAAGGAAGAGTGTATTTAGCCACTTGGTTTAAGCAACCATCTTGAAGTTGGTTCCAACATTTTTGTTGTACAATTCAAAATCGGTTTCCAACAATCAAAGTATTTACACAGGTTCGTGGGAATCCAATTATTATGGTGCGACTTTATGTTCATGACATGGTCGCGGCCCATGGCAGAAATATACTTCAGGACATATTAGAAGAATTAGTAAACAGTTAGGGTAGGTTAATTCAAATGGTAAGTTTACTATGATTAGAAAAAACAGTTAGGAAAATGCTAATAAAATGGGAGTTAGTTATTGATTTTGAAGTTAGTGAGTGTTCAATTTGTTAGCTCGGAATTGATGTTAGGAATTATTGAAATGGTCAAAACAGTTTGAATTAGCTTATTTGCATTTGAATTGTCATTGTTGATCTCTTGAAATGTGAGTATATTACTTGGATGAGTGAATCTCTTATTGTGCCATGATTGAACCGTTAGAAGAAATGTTATTAGCTAATGATGACTTATTTTGATGTGAGGCTTGTTAGAAAAACTTACTTAATTAGCTTAATTGAACTTGTTATGGAATTGTCTGCTAGGAATGCTAATGTGTTAGTGAAATTGGAAAAGTAATGGACTGTTATATAGCATGTTTGAAGGATATGGAATGTCAAATTAGTAAACTTGGAAATGCAATAGCATTGAATGTTGCCATGTATGAATTAGTTCTGGAATTGGTGATTGAGTCATATGGTAAGTGGATTGGCTTCTTTCGTGGTTTTTATATGGTTTGTGTTATGACTTTGAATGGTGACAATATGCATGGCATGACTTATTGAATTGTGGCATCATGAGTTTATTTTGTTTGCTACAGGTAGCTAGGGTGGTTTGGCATGGTGTGTTAGCAAGGCTTGATCATGGCATGAAGATTGACACAAATGGTCACGAAGGTAGCTAGGGTGGGCTTGGCATGGTGTGTTAGTAAGGCTTGATCATGGCATGAAAATTGATACAAATGGTCAGGAAGAATATTGATATTAAATGGAGGCTTGGAGAATCACAAAGATGAAATGGCTTGTAAATGAAGAAAATGGTTTGTAAATGAAGAAAATGTTGAATGGGGTTTAAGTTGGTCAACAGTTTGACCAAAAAGTCAATAATTGACAAAAGATCAACTGTAGGTTAAAATGATGTAATTGTGTAATTTGTTTTTGACTCCTTTTGTAATGTAATTGGATGTTTTTGGTAATGAAAGGGTCTTTTTAATTGAATTGTGAAACTTATGCTTTAAGAAAGCGTGGCTTTCCTCCAAAATTGCATTTGATCATTTGAATTAAATTTGAACTCTAGGATTGTTCTGGACTGGGCCGACGCTTAGTTACGGTCGCACAGGCCCAAAGTCCACTGGGAGTAGGCCCAATAGGACAGTACTGAAGTGCAGAAGACTCGTCGACCAGGACCTCCCTCCCCGTCGGGCACAAGCCAACCTCTATCGGACAGGTCCTTCGCTCCGACCTGCCAGCCCCTTCTCCCCCGTCGCCGGACAGGATCCTATCGTCCGATCAGCGAGCCTCTGTCCGTCCGGGGGATCCTCAGTTTTTTTCCCACGTTCTCCACGTGTCCCTCACGCAGGGACACATCATAAAGTAACTACCCACGTCTTGGAGATTCGGTCCTCCTCCTCCCGGATAGTGCGAAACAGTTACCCTAGGGCGAAGACCACGTGCTGGTTTTCACGACGCCACATCAGCCCTAACAGTCACTAACATCGGGCCTGGCAGCCCAGCCCAGTGCTAGGTGATCGTTGGCCCTGCGCTGGGGGCTCACTATAAATACCCTCTTCATTAGAGGGTCAGGTAACTTAATTCTCTCACTCTTTCTCTGTACTTGCTTCCACTCTGTCTGTCACTTACTTTGGCATCGGAGTGTGTTTCAGGTGCACCCCCTTTCTCCTCAACACTTTGGTGAACAACTTCCAGATCGACGACGCGTGGTAGATCATCGATCCCCTTCTGGTCATGTACGATCAACGATGAATCTTGAATTTGAATGCTCTTGATCACTTGAATGAAGTATCATGTCATGAATCAAAGTCCAAGATAATCATTAAATAACCTCAAAATCCAATGTTATGGTGCACTCCATAATCCATAATGATCCCAAAAAAGTCATAGACTCATATTAGGATCTAAGAGCAAGATCAACCATTAGTTGTAGTGCCAGCCTAGTCAAGACATAACATAGAGAGATCCACAAGTTTGAACCACATCCTTGTGTCATAATTAGCAAAATCCTTGAATCGATGATGCTTATTTAAAAATGCAATTGTAAATGAATACTATAAATGATTATGAATATGCAGATGAAGTGAGGATCATGAGCCGGATAAAAAATAAAGTAATTATCAGCTCATCTACAATAAACAACTAATTTGGGCAGTTTACTTGAAGAATCCCCAAGCAGCCTTTCTTCCTTCCCAAAGGATCATCAACTTGATACAGTTTACCAGTTTGGTAGAGATGTGCTCAACAATAGCATCTTTAGTCCTCAAGCAGAATGACAACGATATCTGTGTTGAGGAATCAACCTTTCAGTCTTGTCTTCCCCCCGAAAGAGTCGAGTCATGTCGTCGACGTCTGCATTTTCATTTGATCATATATCATTTGCATAATTCAAATACATATGCATAGCAAAAGTGTTTCATCCTCATTGGCATTTCTCCATAGGTCGTGTTGTTATCCATGTCTCACCTTATGGTCAAAGTCCAACTTACTTGGCACCTACCAAACAGATATTGTAGTGTCTATCTGACGTTCTTTCAGATATGACATTTCTTATCCGTTTGTTTTCCAGGATATGTTTGTTCATCTTTTACATCTGATGTCATTCTTAGATTTTTCTTACCTTTTATTCAAAATCAATATTAGATGTCTGGTGTCTTTTCATCCAATGTCATTCTTGGGTGTCACATATGTTTATCTCTCTGATATTTTACCAGATTGAGTCCTTTGTTCTGATGTCTTTCCATAACCTATCTGATGTTTTTCTAGATATTTCTGTTGTGGTTCTGACGCTTTTCTAGAATCTATCTGAGGTTTTATCGGATGTGTTTGCCATCTGATGTTTTTTCAGATGTGTCTGTAATTCTGATGCTTTTCCAGAATTTCATTTCTTTAGCCGTCTGATATTTTTTCAGATGTGTCTATAATTCGGATCCTTTTCCAGAATTTCATTTCTTTTGCCATCTGATGTTTTTCCAGATGTATCTGTAATTCTGATGCTTTTCAAGAATTTCATTTCTTTTTCTAGATGTGTCTGTAATTCTTATCTTTTTTCAGAATTTCATTTCTTTTGTCGTCTGATGTTTTTCCAGATGCGTTTGTAATTCTGATCCTTTTCTAGAATTTCATTTCTTTTGTCTTCTGATGTTTTTCTAGATGTGTCTTTAATTCTGATGTTTTTCATAATTTCATTTCTTTTGTCGTCTGATATTTTTTCAGATGTGTCCTTAATTCTGATGCTTTTTTAGAATTTCATTTCTTTTGCCGTCTGATATTTTTCCAAACGTGTCCTTAATTCTGATGCTTTTACAGAATTTCATTTTTTTTTTGTCGTCTGATGTTTTTTTAGATGTGTCCTTAATTCTGATGCTTTTCCAGAATTTCATTTCTTTTTCCGTCTGATGTTTTTTCAGATGTGTCTTTACTTCTAATGCATTTCCATAGTTTAATGTCTTTTGTCGTCTTATGTTTTTCTAGAACTCCTCTGTGTCTATCTGACGTTCTTCCAAATACGATCTTGCTTCTGATGTTTTTCCATTACTCTTTGTGTTTATCTGAGTTCATTTAATGCTTCAATGAATGCCTCTGATGTTTGCAAGAATGTCTCTCATGTATTTCCCAATTTCTCCACACCTCATTCAATGATCTTCTGAATGCTATGAGTCTTTTTCATCCAGTTTTGTTCAGGATGATGATTGTTGATTCCCCAGGGAAGCTTATTCAACGTTATTCTGAATATCTTTGTCGGTTGTCTGTATATCTCTGTTGTCTGTTTATGTTCTGAAGTTTCATCCAATGTTCTTCTGAATGTCTTTGATGGTTATAACTGTTCTTTTCCGGAGTTTTGTTCAATGCAATTCTGAGAAAATTTCTGATGGTTGTTACCCTTTCCCTAGTAAAGTTGCTTATGCTTTCTGGATGTTCCTGTTATTCTAATAAAGTTAATTGCTTTCTTGAAAGTCTCTATTATATTCTCAAATTTCTGATCTCATTCCACATCTAATGTTTTTCTAAATGTTCCTGATTTGTTTTCCAGATTGTGTTGCTTTCAGCATCTGATGTTTTTCCCGATGTCTGTATCTATGTTTAGGGTTTGTCAGTCTCTTTTCAAGTATTACTGGATATTCTTTGTCACCCTGACGGATATCCATAATATTTTGTTTCCCCTCAGTCACGTTTTTCTGTTATTTATTTCCCCGTGGTTCTTCTTTTTGTTCTCTTCTTGCAGTAGTTTGTCTTTTATGGTTTCATTCCTCGCAAAATGTCGAGTCTTGCATTCATACCATATCATAAGCATTTTTGTGGTATCTTAGGGTCAAAAATTGCACATGTTTGTATTTAAGTCCCTCATATCTCGTCGAGACGAAAATTTCAACTTCACAACTCCGGATCGAAGAAACTTAAATAGGGACATCTATCATACTCTGATTTTTAACTCTAAGATCCCACGTCTTTTTGCATCCTTTGCATAATTTATCACACATTTTATTTTGCATAATATCCAATTTATCAGCTGAAATGAACTTGTTGGATTTACAGCCGAATCGATCAAATTAAAAGTCAACTGTGTGTAAAATCAGTGGACGGAAACTTTTAAAATCGAGCCTGCAAACGTCAGTGATATTAATCTACATTTCATGTAGTTTAACTTGGCGTGCTCATTTTAATTTTTCGACCACTTTTTGGTCGCATTTTTAGATAATTTAAGTCATTTAATCGGGTAAAATTTATTTCAAACTTTGACCAAACACTGTATTTTTTCGAATTGTATATTTTCTGCCGATCATTTTAGTGTATTCATTTTATTTTTTTTAGCACTTCGATACCAGATTAATTATTCGTTTTTTACTGCTTTTATTTTAATATTTAATTAATAACTATTTTAATTAATTAATTTTTTTATTTTAAATTATTGATTTTATTATAATTTAATTTATTCTTACTTTATTTTACTATTTTTCTTATTTTAATATTTAATCTTTGTTTTATCTTATTTTTAGCAAAATTTGTATATTAAATTTATAATAGATTTTTATCTTACTACATTTTAGTGAAATATTTGTAGCATGTTACCACCCACTTTCCAGCGCATAACAATAAGTATCTTGTCTTCAAAACCACACTTTTCCATAATTATTTCTATGTAAACCACACACTTCATATACCATATATTACTCCCTCTCTCATGAAACAAAAACAAAAACTAGTACCAAAAAAAGGGTCACTTCTTCCTCTTCGTAGATATTCATGCGGTCTCCACTTTTCATCTTCTTCATAATATTTTTTTAGAAAAGGGAGAATAGCATAGAAAAGATCAACTTTTTCTTCTTAATTCTCCTACACTCTTTTTTAATCTTTTCATTTTCCTACACATACATGCTCATGCGAGAACTCCCACCGTTTCCTTCCTCCTCAACCACACGTACCAAACCTTGTTGAACTCACTAAAAAACTTCTGTTATTCCATATCATTCAATATTCCACCTTTCATGACCCTATCACGTTGAAACTCAAATTGTAAAAAAGGTCTACATGCTACAACACATAATTCCCACTTAAGGCATGATACTTCTTGGCTAGTTTATTCACCATGTTCTTGTTGAGCTTCTTCAAAGCTTCAACATCTACCAACTCCATAACATATTTCATTCATCACCATCTCATAAAAACCAATCCACACACATAACCTTTTCTTTCACGAAACCGCACCGCAAGCTCCATCGACAACGGCATCTCCGAGCATCTCCAACAACTTTGCTCTACCACGTCACTCTCACAGACGCCATCGCGGATCAGTTGCTTTTGTCCACTGTAATGTATCACTCTTTACATTTTTATTTAGACATGTGTTTTATTTCTCAAGTAAATGTGTGTGTATTAATGTGTTGTTATTATAATGTTTATGATCTGACCTGATCAGAAGAGGATCACGGGCTGGCCATATGCTGTTGGGCTGCTACCTGTTCACCGGTGATGAGGAGGAGAAGGGGGGTGTACCTGCAAAACACTCTGATGCCAAAGTAAGGAGTTGGGTAGAGCGAGAGCAAAGTACAGAAAAAAGGTAAGAAGTGTGTTACCTGGCCCTCTTGCGGAAGAGGGTATTTATAGAGACCCCAGCGCTGAGCCAACGGTCATTTGAGATGGGCTGGACGACCAGGCCCAACCCTAATGACTGCTAGGGCTTACATGGCGTAGTGAAGACCTGGACGTGGTCTTCGCCCTAGTCCAACTGCTCCTAGATCTCCGGAAAGTGGGTTTGACCTGCTCTTTCGGAGGTGGGCAGTTGGTTGATGACGTGTCCCCGCGGAGGGGAGCACGTGGAGAACGTGCGCCGGGCACGTCGTCCTCCCCGCGGAGGGGAGCTCGCGAGGTTGGGGAGGAACCAAGGCCGCGTTTTGATGCGCCAGGGGTGTATCCTGTTCGGCTGATAAGAGGGGACGACGAGATGCTGTTGGGCGCGTTGCTTGTATCCGGTGGCGTGCTCTGTCCGTCCTGCGGGACGCGCGTGCCCGGCGTGGCCAATTCGCTTATTGGGCCGTGCGTGGTATTGGGCTGAGCCGAGGTCGGGCCTAGACTGGAACAGGAGCCCCCCAAGTCGAAGTTCTGGGAAAGAGCGAGGACTTAAGGTCGCTGTGTCGGGGGGAGAGATAGCGAAACGGGAGGTTCGTCGGGGTCTGTGCACGATGGAATGGGCGCTTGCGCGGGGTCTCCCGTCGCCGGCGGAGCGGGGTGAAAGCAGGTGAAGGGGCGCGACTGTCAGGTTGCCGCCACGTGTCGCGCGTTAAGCGGTCGTAAGGGCGGCTACCCTATGTCATTAATGAGGCTAGCGTCGCTTCGAATCCCGCGCCGGGTTATAAATATGGGGTTCCCCGCTCATTTTTCTACTTTTCACTTTGCTGTTTTTCCTGCGACGCTCTGAGATCCTTGCCCGTCCGCCGTTGCCGTCGATCGCCGCCGCACCGTTTGGTTCTTCCTCTCGACCGCCGCCGTTACAAGTAAGTTTTTCTTTCGCTTTTCTTTTTATTTCCGCCGCTTGATGAGAATGTGTGATCGGGGCATGATGATCGCCCCGCAGAGGGACGCCGTATCTGGCGATTTTCTGATGAATTTACCGGGGAGAGTCGGTTGTTCCGATGAATGTCCCGAGGACGGGGGCTTTCTCCGATGCATGCCCCGGGGACGTGCGCTTTTTCCGATGAATGCCCCGGGGACGCGCGCTTTTTCTGATGACCGTCCCGCGGAGGGATGGAGGGTTGGCTCTTGGACGCCCCGAGGAGGATCGGCGGGGAGCGCCTGTCTGCTCACCGTTCTCTGGCCTTTGTCGCCCTTTCACTTGACCTGCGGTGGAAGGGTGAATTTGATCTTGGCTATCGAATTCACCGTTGTCCTCTGCATTTCAGGTGTAGATGTCGGCTTTGGTACCGGGGACGATGGTCGAAGACAACGAACCCGAGGTCCCGGATTTTGACGAGCGCGTCACCCCGGTTGAGGAGTGGGTGGCCGAGGAGCCGCTGACTACCCCGTCCTGCTTCGTGGCCGATGCGTCCGACGTCTATGCCACCGTCGAGGATACGCCTGTCGGGGAGCCGCAACATTGGCAGGTGTATCGCCCGAAGGAGCACCATCGCATCTGCTCGCGGTATGGGCGGCGGATGTTTCCTATGCACGAGTTCTACTTCAAAGAGGCTCGGCTCAGGTTACCGTTCTCCGCCTTTCATCTGGGGCTCTTCGATTGGTTGCGCTTGGCCCCGTCCCAGCTGCACCCCAACGCCTTGGCCTTCATCTGTGCCTTCGAGGTGGTGTGCTTCTACCTCGAGGTGGAGCCCACGGTGCCGTTGTTTTTCCGTATCTTCCACTTACAGCGCCAGTCGGTGAACGGTCGCCAGGGATGGGTTTCATTTAAACAGTCGACCAAGCTCTTCAAGGCGTATAGCGATTCTGTTAAAGATTTCAAAGGTCGGTTCTTCCTCGTTAAACCAATCACTCAGCAGGGCTCGGATACTCTCTTCACCGAGGGCGAGAGAGTGGTAGACGGCCAGCGGTTCCTCGCGTGGCTTCCCAAGATACATCTGTTGTGGACCGCAGAGCATTTCAACCGAGGTACGGACAGGTATATCGTAAGGGCGGGGACCCTCGACGAGAAAGATATGGCCGCTTATTTGAAAATAGTCGCCTTTGTGCGGGCCCTTCCTCCGTCGAAGCTGGTGACGCCCGATGGTCGGTATATCCTTGACGCGCAGGGGAATATGCGGACTAAGAGGCGGCTGATTAATACCAAGACCCTGCTCGGTTGTGCAACCGGGGCGACCGCTCTAGATTATCTAGGTAGGGACATTCCTTTTCTCCCCGTGGTCGGGGTTCTGGCTGTTGCTAACTCTTTCTTTGTTTTTGCAGCGAACATGTCTACTGTCGAGGAGCGGATAAAGCAGTTGCGCGCTACCAGGAATGCTGCGGTCCCGAGGACGCGGGTGAGTCAGTTGGTCGGACAGGAGGTTGCGACGCCGGGAGGGCAGAGTTCGTCTTCTTCGCCTCAAGGGAGTCAGTCTCCTGCGTCTCAGGGGGCAGCGAAAAGGCCGAGATCCGAGGAGCCTCGCGGTTTGGTAGATCTGACGGTCGGCTCGGTCGAGGAAGGTTACGTCGTCCTGCCTTGCCATCAGTATCCGGGCTATTTTCATGGTGCTCGCTCTTCTACCGTCTCCGCTGGGGAGGTGAAGGTTGTCCGCCAGGCCGATCGAGAGTCTCGTCGACGTGTCCTGGCGGAGGATTTGGCTGCGATGATGCGGACGTTCACGACGGCTCTTGTGCTGAACGAGGAGGGCTGTTCTGCTGCCGAGTTGTCCAAATTGCAAGGGGACCTTACCTTTATGCAATCGCGGTTGGCCAAGCTTACTGAGGAATTGGAGAAGAGTCAGAAGGATGTCGCTGATTAGCGCAAACGAGCAGAGGGCGCCGAGGGGAAGGTGACCTCGCTGGAGGATAAGTTGGGGGAGGCAACGGCCGAGGTGCAGGCGCTGAAAGTTCGTACGGAAGTTTTGGACAGCGCACTTCGTCCGGCGGAGGACGAGACAGAGGGAGATCGACGGTTAATCACTCGTGCTGACCTGGTTGCCCGTATCCGGGTGCTGGAAGGTGACTGTTTGGAGGCTGTCGAGGTCGGATTTAAGAACGCCGTCGAGCAGATCCAGGTCGCCAACCCCCGCGTCGCGCTGATCGTGGATGGGATCGGGCCGTATCACGAGATCGTCGATGGGAAGGTGGTCGATCCCTATCTTGTCGTTCCCGAGGGGATCCCCGTGGTTGCTGATCAGGAGGATGAAGTAACATAAGTTGTCAGGCCTGCGTGCTCGTTGTTTTTATGGCCTGCGTGCCGATATTTTTTGACTTGTCTTTCTTTGGGTCTGCGTGCTCTGTTTGTGTAATATTAACTACTGGGTTAGTGCCCGCGTTTTGCTTAATATATTTTTGTGAATTTTCTAAGTGTGCGCTCGGTATTTGCATGATGTTTATGCTCGTTTTTCGTATTTATTTGTTTACTTGAATGTTTTTGATGTGCATGCCTCGATATGCTCTGGGTCTGTTCGGGTGTTAGCTCGACAAACTTGTTACCGGTGGTGAAGAGAACCGGCCGATTTGGCCGGCGAAGTAGCCGGGCCGTTTCGGGGGTAGTTCTCCCCGTGGCGTGGACGTCCCATCGCGAGCTGGGTGTCCTGCCGATTTTGGTACGACGGCGGGGGATCTCGGTCGAGGTGTTCCCTGCCGAGCAAGGCGGTCTGCCCGCGCACACAAGAGGCAGGGCTTGCTTTTCTTTGGTCGCTAGAGGACGCGTGGGAGTGCGGTGGTACCATGTCGCCCCCAGTGGCCGGGACGATGGGTCATCGCGGGCAATGTTCTAACTGTAGTACCGCTTGAGCTTCGCGGCATTCCAAGGTCGAGCTAGTTGTTCACCGTGCAGGTTTTCGAGGTAATAGGCCCCGTGTTCCGTTTTGTCTCGGACTCGGTAAGGGCCTTCCCAATTCGCAGTCAGTTTGCCCTCGTGGGAGTCTTTCTGGTTTTTGCGCAGAACTAAGTCGCCTGTTTGAAAGTCGCGTTGTAGGACTTTGTTGTTGTGGCTAAGTGTGACTTGTTGCTTCAGCCGGGCTTCTCGGAGGGCTGCCCCTGACCGGATTTCCTCGACGAGGTCAAGCTCTTCTCGTAGGGCGCCGTCGTTGTCGTCGGTGCCCAAGGGAGCTTCCGTTCGTCGGGATGGTTCGCGTATTTCGACGGGTATCACGGCCTCGGTTCCGTATGTGAGGCGAAATGGGGTTTCCCCCGTGGTTGAGTGGGGAGTGGTGCGGTATGCCCAGAGGACGCTGTGGAGCTCTTCGACCCATGCTCGTTTGGCGTCGCCGAGTCGTCGTCTGAGTCCCCTGAGGATGACTCTGTTCGCTGACTCTGCCTGGCCATTTGTATGAGGGTGTTCGCCTGAGGCGAAGTGGTGTTTGGTTCCGAGTTTGGTGACGAAGTCGCGGAAGTTTTTGTCTGTGAATTGTGTGCCGTTGTCGGTGACGATGGCGAGTGGGACCCCGAATCTGGCGAGGATGTTGCGTTTGTAGAATCGGAGTATATTGTGGGCCGTGATTTTGGCCAGGGCTTTGGCCTCGATCCATTTGGTGAAGTAGTCGACGCCCACGATGAGGTATTTGTTTTGGTAGGATCCTAAGGGGAAGGGCCCGAGGATGTCCAGCCCCTACCAGACGAATGGCCATGGAGAGGAGAGGGATGTGAGGTCGGTTGGGGGTGCGAGGTGCATGTCCCCGTGTCGTTGACATTTGTCACATCGTTTGACGTGTTCCTTCGCGTCCGATTGCATTGATGGCCAGTAATAGCCTGCTCGAAGGGCCTTTCGTGCTAGGGATCTTCCGCCGAGGTGCTGCGCATTGATGCCTTCGTGGATTTCCTCTAGAACTGCTGTGCTCTGGGACTTATCTATGCATTTGAGGAGTGGGATTGCGAAGCCTCAGCGGTACAGTCGTCCTTCGAGGAGAACGTACGAGCAGGCGCGTCGTCTGATTGCGCTAGCCTCTCCGGGGTGGGCCGGAAGGTGGCCGGTGCTGAGGTAGGTGTGGAGCGGGGTCATCCAGCAGTCAGTATCCCCGACGACGTTGATGTCGAGGGGGGTAGTGGTCGCGCTGGTGCTTGGTTGTGACAAGACTTCTTGAATGACCGACTTGTGGTTGCTTCGCTTTTTGGTGCTTGCCAGTTTGGAGAGGATGTCGGCGCGGGTGTTCTGCTCGCGAGGGATGTGTTGGATCTCTGCTGTGTCGAAACCTCGCAGTTTTTCGGTGACGAGCGCGAGGTATTCGGCGAGGTTGTCGTTTTTTCCTTGATATTCTCCTCGGACTTGCGAAGCGACTAGCTGGGAATCTATGTAGATTCGGATGTCTCTGGCTCCCAGGTCGGACGCCAGGCGAAGGCCGGCCAGAAACGCTTCGTATTCGGCCTGGTTATTGGTCGTCGGGAAGGCCAACGTGAGAGAGACTTCGATGCTGGTGTCGTCGTCGTTGTCGAGGACTATGCCGGCGCCGCTTCCTGTGGAGTTGGAGGAGCCGTCCACAAAAATGGTCCAGATGTGGTTCCTGGCGGTGGGGTCGGGCGGTGTGGTCATCTCAGCGACAAAATCGGCCAAGGCTTGAGCCTTGATGGCGTGCCGGCCTTCGTAGGTGATGTCGAACTCAGAGAGTTCTAGTGACCATTTCAGCATGCGTCCGGCCATGTCGGGGCGGCCGAGGAGCTGGCGGATGGGCTGGTCGATGCGGAGCACGATGGCGTGTGCGAGAAAATAATGCCGAAGTCGGTGCGCCGCTGTTATGAGAGCTAGGGCGACCTTCTCGATCAGTTGGTATCGGATTTCTGGGCCGTGGAGAGCTTTGCTAGTAAAGTAGATGGGCCTTTGGCCCTCTCCAGATTCGCTGACGAGGACGGCTGATCGGTGGATTTCACTTATGTTTTCAAACGCTGTTTGTTGTTAATTTTGCAACGTTTTTATCTATTTTCGAAGGTGTAGTTATTATTATCTGAATTACTCGTAGTTGTTTGTCTTCAAGTCTTATTTTTAAGTTTGTATTACTTTTGCCGCTGGTGCGTTTGATTCGGGTTCTTTTAGTGTGTTTTTGGCAGGAAAGGATATCACGACAGTCGCACCGCTTTCGGAGGCAAAGAAAAGTCGGAAAACCAAAGTCAGAGCTACAACACGGGTACCCGTGTTGCACAACACGGCCCGTGTCATGGAGGACACGGTTGGCAGACACGGGTAGACCAAAGCAGAAGAAAAGGAGACTCAGACTTACAACACGGGTGCCCGTGTCATGCAACACGGCCCGTGTTGCAGCCCTTGGAGATGAAACACGCCCTGAAGAAGTCAGCAGCCTGACACGGCCACCCGTGTTGCACAACACGGCCCGTGTCAGGGCCACTGAGAGTGAAATTTTTATATTTTCTGAATTTTTGCTGTCAGACCTATTTCGAAGGGCATTTGAGACATTTCGCGATGTAATTTGAATTTAGATATAAGAGTCACTTTTTAGAAAGTAGGAGACACTTTTGAACTGATATTAGGATTGACAACTGAGAGGAGAGTTCGGCTGGAAAACAAAGGATTGATCAAAAGCGGAAGCAATTGATGATCCAAGGATTTCAACTCGCATTGTAATGATCTTCTCCTTTTCATTTCTAATTACTTTTATGTTTACCAAGAACATGAGCAGCTAAATCCCAAGTTGTTAGGGGGTGGTCCTAAGTTGCGATGTAATGACTTTTATTTGATTATTCTATTAGAACTATGTTATTCACCTTATATATTTTATTTTGCATTAATCTTAACGCGTATTCATATTGGAAAGTAGAATTCGAATTATGCTTAGGTTTTAATCTGGAAAGTCAACCTAACACTTTTGCAAAATAGTATCACGGTCGATATTGCTTAGGAATGAGGATATCCCGTATCACGTATTTTATGGTCGGAACTATTGCTTGATGTTTTTCATGGACACTGAGGAATTAGTGTACAGGAAACTCATCAAAGGGTTTTCATTAAGGAATTAAGAAAACTAAATTGGCCAACTGATGAATTAAGGTTAATAACTATTTTAGCAGAATAATCATACATGGTCTTTACTCGCATCGTCTCCACTCCCCTAACACTGTTCTTAAATTGATTTATAAGTCTTTATTTACTTGTTATATTACTCTACTACCAAACAAACCACTAGACCTTTTATTCCTTTGAATCCTAAAAATCCCGTTAATTACTACGCAGTCCTCGAGATCGATACTTGGGACTTTTCCCTTATTACTACAATTGGTAAAAATAGTACACTTGCTATTTTCCCGATCAAGTTTTTGGCGCCGTTGCCGGGGACTGCCAAATTAACATAGTTTTTAGAATCCAAAAGAAATTTTGTTGCTCTGCAACTAAAATTTTATTATTTACTGCATAATTTTTCTCCGCTTATATTATCTAACGCTTGTCTAATTGTGTATGCGAGGTCAGACCTCAGCTAAATATTCTTTTGATACAGAACCAGAACGAGCGTTACACGAAAGACAGAGAATAGCTAAAGTTAAAAGACTGGAAGAAATAGAGGAAATTATATCTGTGCAGAGCGACTCCGAAGAGAGAGAGACAACACCTGAAACTGTTCAAATGGCTGGAAATCCACCTCAGCCTGAAAGACTGCTAGGAGACTATGGAGGGGCCAATGCTCAACCAAACCGGATGACTATTGTGAATCAACCGGTAAATGCTGCGCATTTTCAGCTACACCCTTCCACCATCCGTCAGTTGGAGAGCAAGCCGTTCGCCGGAAGAATCAACGAAGATGCAAATAAACATCTTCAGAGATTCCTTACGACCACCACCTCGTTGAAGATAGAAGGACATTCCGAAGAGGCCAAGAGATTGGTGATGTTCCCATTCAGACTCACTGATGATGCTGAAAAATGGTTTTATTTGCTTCCAGCTGGGAGTATCACAACATGGCAAGAGATGGAAACTGCATTCCTGAATGAGTATTTCCCTGCTTCAGTGTTTATCTGAAAAAGATATGACATTGTCAACTTCAAGCAAAAAGAAGGAGAATCTTTAGGGGATGCATATAAACGGTTTAAGAGGTGTCTTACAGCATGTCCCACTCATAACATGGACGCCACTAAGCAGATGCAAAACTTTGTGAATGGATTACGACTCAAAACGAAACAGCTCATAGACACTGCTGCCGGTGGCTCAACCAACTTCTCAATGGCCACGGGTATCAAAAGGATCATAGAAGCAATTGCCGCTAACGAGCACCTTGAGTTGTATGATCGCACGGTAAACCAACCGGAAGGTAAGATTGATTTGAAGCTGGCAGACTAGGTTGTTAAAATGGAGGATCAGATCACCGCTGAGGTAGAGAGAAGGCTAAAGAAAATGACTGTTGAAACTCAGACAGTGGCACAGGTTGAACCAGTTCAAGCAGCACCTTGTGAAATATGCGGTGGACCACACTTTACAGTGCATTGTGTAGCAACGCAAGAGCAGGTGGAACAGATTAATATGTTGAGGCAGAACAATCCCTACGCCAACACATATAATCCTGGTTGGAAAAATCACCCCAATTTTTCATGGAAAGATCAACAAGGAAATGTACAAAAACCGGTTCAAGGCCAACAACCGTATCAACCTCAGCAACAGCAGTACCAGCAGACACCGTACCAACCTCAGTATCAACAACAAGCGCCTCGAAAAGCTGAGTGGGAAGTAGCCATTGAGAAAATGGCCGCCCAAAGTTCTCAATTTCAAGAAGAGACAAGGAGTAACTTCAGGAATGCTGGAGCATCCATAAAAAATCTTGAAGTACAAATGAGTCAAATTGCTCAACAGCTAGCGAGTTCGCAAGCGCCGGGTACACTTTCAAGCGCCACAGTACCAAATCCGAAGGATCACCACCAAATTAAGGTGATAGTAACAAGAAGTGGAAAATCCAAGGAAGTAGAAGAAAAGGAAACGGAACTAAATAATCAGATGATTGAGGTTGAGCTGGAAATTAAAGAAAATGAAATAGTTGAGGAAGAAGTGGTGACACCTGTCGCTACTGCGAAAATCGGCGCCGGCTTGACAGGAGAGTCGCCACCGTGCGTTATTTATCCCTCAGAGCGGGAAAGGAAACGCTCGAAGTAAACCTCGCAAAGACGGGAAAAGGTATGGTCATCGCAACCAAAACCTGGATTCGGGAGTCGGTTACGCAAGGGGAAGGTATTAGCACCCCTCACGTCCATCGTACTCGATGGGATCCACGCTTGGTGTTTATAAGGAAAAGGGTGTTTATCTATCTACGCTAATGGTCGGTCTGAAAAGCAAATAAAAGGACAGGACTCGACAGAACATACGGTGTTCTGGGCCTACGTACTCCCTCGTGCAATGGGAAAGTCAGAGTCAACGTAGTTCGACTACCTACATCTAAACGGGGAAAAGGTTGCTCGCCAGGACATCGCGTCCTATGCCTACGTACGTCCACACAGCATGGAAGATCAGAGCAAACGTAGTTCGACTAACTACGGCTAAACAGGGGGTTCTCACACAGCAGTGAGAAGATAAACTGGTCTCAGAGGTTCGGGAACCTACAACTACGATCTGGTCTCAAATGCACTCGGACAAGAGAAAGGGGTAACAATTAGTCGTCAGCGGGAAAGTCTCGATCGCACAGCTGCGAGAGAACGAAGGTTAGTTGTTAGTGTGCTCGCTAGGATATCACATCCTATGCCTACATATCCTCGTCTGACACAAGGAATCAGAGCAGCTGTAGTTCGGCTAACTACGGATCAAGCTACTCAAAAGCTCCTACTGAAAGGAAAGGGAAAAGGCACCCTAAAACTATAGCTGAAAAAAGGGGAATCTACCTATTGCTATCACACCTGGTTGACCATCCTAATGTCTATCATAACGACTCCGCAGCGGAGAAGTCTGAGCTCCTAAGGGATCATGGCAACAGGACTAAACGGCAAACAAGAATTAACTACAAAGTAAATAAATACTAGAAATATGCATGAATGCAACAACTAAACAATCAAGGCGCAAAGGCCGCAAACCACAGAGGCAAGGGAGCTCAGCTCTACCAAATACCAACAAGCAAAGCCACTCAATAACAAACAAGCAGAAGGAGGACCACCTCAACTTCTCATGCACACAAAGTCTACTTCTAAGATGCACCTACCTCAGAACTATCTAGATGAATACCTAGGTCTAATGCAACACAACACCACACAAGTCAAACAAAGAGAAGGCTAGCTAACCAGACAAACCCCTATCTACAGCTTAAACAACAACCCTGAGCAGGGCCCCTACCAACCCTGATCAAACCTCTAAGCAACTATCTAAGCAAAACTCTAATCAAAACCCTAAGCAAGAGGAATCAATCCCAGTCTCCAAGCTTCAGGACAAGCTTACCAAAGAAAGGGAGCTAAGCAGACAAACTCATAGTGCCTTCTTCGGGAAAGTACCAGGAGGTTACCACTCAGGAGTCATATCCTATGCGGCTCGACAACTGTGATCAGTTTACATTCCTCCTCAGGAGAAACTAAACTCACATGAAGGCTCCGGCATCATTGGATATTTAGGAAGTCCTATCTAAACTAATGGAACTAAGTGAGTAGACTCATAGGACCTTCCTCAGGAAAGTACTAGGAGGCTTCCACTTAGGAATTACATCCTATGCGGCTCAACAACTGTGATCAGTTTACATTCCTCCTCAGGAGAAATTAAACTCACAAGTTGGCTCCAACATCATTGGATACTTAAGAAATCCTAGATAAACTAAGGGAGCTAAGTGAGTAGACTCATAGGACCTTCCTCAGGAAAGTACTAGGAGGCTTCCACTTAGGAATTGCATCCTATGCGGCTCAACAACTGTGATCAGTTTACATTCCTCCTCAGGAGAAATTAAACTCACAAGTTGGCTCCAACATCATTGGATACTTAAGAAATCCTAGATAAACTAAGGGAGCTAAGTGAATAGACTCATAGGACCTTCCTCAGGAAAGTACCAGGAGGCTTCCACTTAGGAATCGTATCCCATGTGGCTCAACAACATGTGATCAGTTTACATTCCTCCTCAGGAGAAATTAAACTCACAAGTTGGCTCCAACATCATTGGATACTTAAGAAAGAAGTGAGAAGAAAGAATGAAAGTCATTCATAGTGTCTTCCTCAGGAAAGTACCAGGAGGCTTCCACTTAGGAATCGTATCCCATGTGGCTCAACAACATGTGATCAGTTTACATTCCTCCTCAGGAGAAATTAAACTCACAAGTTGGCTCCAACATCATTGGATACTTAAGAAAGAAGTGAGAAGAAAGAATGAAAGTCATTCATAGTGCCTTCCTCAGGAAAGTACCATAAATTCCCTTCAAACTTCAGGATCTCGAACCTCGCAAACAGGGAACAAGCTCCTAGACTAAGCCTCAATTCACTACATCCTTGCAAGCTCCAACAGGACTTCATCCAGCCTCCATCTTCAAGAAGAAACCACAGATCCTCAAACCACAAGAGACTATCTCTGAAGTTCAACCACAGTTGAACTTCAAAGTCAGAAGTCATCAAGACTTCTCCTATCCTCCAGCTCAGACTAAAACATATCAGAACATCCTACAAAAATCTATCAGAAATCTACGGGAAACCTACGTGGCTCTTTGACAACATACTAAAAAATCAGAGCAAAACTCATTACCAGATGAAAGAACCAAAATCAACAAAGCAGACATATCCACAAACCAATTATTCAATATCACCAACAATGCAAAAATGCAATTAAAATGAAAATGCATGATTAAGCTAATGTTTTTGTACTATAAAATTCTACATTTAATTACGAGCCTACAGAAAAAAGAATGGAATTATTTGATCGAATCTACTATTTTTTATGAATTTTCTAATAACATGCATGCACTAAAAAATATTAAAAAGGTCATTTAAATGGGAAATATACCAAAAATAGTGAACAAAAATAAAATGGCATTTTTATTTTTATTTAATTTTCTAGACATTTTCATGAAGTGGTAGAAAAAACAAGAACTCAAGAATCAATTGTTTCCATTTTCTTATGAATTTTACAATATGCAAGAAAGTATTAAAAGAAATTAAAAAAACTAAAATTGAAATAAAATGGGAGGGGGGTTCAAACAACAATGCTTCTCAGTTCATTTCCTAAGGTGGGCCTGAATGGGGGGTGCGCCTAGCAATAGGCGCAGGCCCAAAGAAATCAGAAACCAAATAAAACATAAAAAACAAGCGCCATGGGGGTGCAATTAACAGGTTTTCATGTTAGTTTTCATTGGGCTGAGATGAAGGGGGGTGCGTTTAGCAGTGAGGGCCTAAGCCCAATGTCTTATTGTTTTTTTTTTGTTTCAGCATTTTCTTTTTCACAAAAATGACAGGAGGGTGTACACGAACAAAAGGAGGGTTGCTTTCAGCATTTGGCCCTCTTGGGCCCAACCCAACTCAACCTAGAAACCCTAGGTATAAATTCCTCTATCTTCACAAAATTTCGCCCACTGTTCATCCCTCATTTCTCTGCGCCGTTCACATCTCATCTCACTCTCTCTGAAACCCTCGTATCTCTCTTCTCAAACTCACCTCTCACACAACTCTCTAACAACAAATCAAAGCTCTCAAGCTCTCTCAACACTCAAACAAATCAACAAACAAACACAACAATCTCACCATCAGTATTCTCTCACATTCAAACACAAATCAAACACAAACCCTAACCAATCGCTACTCACGGTGAAATAACGCAAACTGAAGCTGTATCATCAAAATAGAAGAACATGCAACGAGATCGAAGTGATGTGTACCTGGATGAAGCAAGAACTAACAAAGAGTTCTTGAAGCTCGTTGGAGAAAGAAGTTCTCAGAATCTCTCAAACGAATCTCCAAACAAAATCACAACCAAGCTCTCTTCTCAAAATCTCTGGACGAAGCAAGAACAGGCTGAAGGATTCTTGAAGTTCGTTGAAGGATCTTGAGGCGCGAAGGTTCTTGAAGGCTGATGAAGATCTACAAAGATCGCTGGGAAAAATGTGAAGATCTAGGAAGCTCTGGTCTGAATCTGGAGAATCATGGACGCGCGAAGATCTACGGATCTGGAATGCTTGACGACGAAGCTCGTAGATGAAGATCCACTGAACGCGAAGAATATTCTTGAGAGTCTTGATGCTTCTTCTTCTGTTTGCCGTTTCTGGAAATCTTGGACGAACAAACTCAAGATGATGAAGATTCAACAAGCTGGACGAACGATGATGAGCGAAGACGAAGCTTTGGACGGATGAAAAACCAGAGATGAAGATTCTATGTTTTCCGGCGAGACGCGAACGGAGGAGATCGGAGGAGAAAAGATGAAAGAGGATGAAGTTCTTGAGTTTCTGCAATTTTTGCAGATTCCGGCGAAATGAACGGCGGCCGGGGATTGTTAGGGTGGCCGGCGGTGGGTAGTTACAGTGCTTGCATGCCCGGCGGTGACTTTTCCGGCGAGGTGCGAGGAGTGGACAAGTGGCCTGATGGATTGATGCATGCACCACGCGTGGCCTGAGAGAGAGTGAGTGGGGGGACAGGTGGGAGTGAGACGTGGCGTGAGCAGGAAGAGAGGCTGAAGTGTGCTGGCAGCTCTATTTAAAGAACACGTGACGTGGGCCTGCATGGTGGACACTTGGACCTGGCCCACTAAATGAGATCTGATTAAATGCAATGATTAAGACTATAAACATGATTAATCCTAATTAACCTGATTAAACCTAAAAAAATGATTAACACCTAATTAAACTAATTACCCTAATTAAATCTAAAAAAAATGATTAAAAATCTAATTACCTCTATATTAAACCAAAAAGATTAAAACTCTACTAATTCCTATAACATCTCTATTTAATTTCTATACAATTCTATTAAAATTCTAATAAACTCTATACTATTTATTTAAAACTATTAAAAACTATTATTAATAAAAGAAAAACTATATTCTTCCTATTTTATTCTAAAAACAATTAAAAACAATTTTAAAATCTATTATATTCTAAAAATGATTAAAAAACTATTAAATCTATTTAAAAATTCTATAAAATTCTAAAAGAAAGATTTAAACTATTTAAAATATCTAAAGATCTATTTAAATCCTAAAAAATCCTAAAGCCTATTAAAAATCCACAAAAGTCTATTAAACCCTAAAAAATGCAGACAACTGCAAATGACCACCATAAAAGAGCGCACGAGACCAGATCGAATCGAACAAAGAACCCCGGGCATCAGAATATCCCAAAATCACTATGCAAGCTAAAAATCACCGAGGAGCGCACAAATTTTCCGAAAATAAAACCCTGATGATCTGGACTGGATCTGCCATATCTTATAGACGAAAACCAAGCTGTAACCCTGATATCCCCTGTCTGTGCACAAATATCATGCGTCTGATTTGCGAATATGAATTTAAACCACGAGTCAGATAGGAGAATCAGTTGGTCAAATTTTAGGGTGCAACAACACCGGTACCGGTAACTAAAGAAAAATTGGTAGAACCGAAACCAGTGATCAAGCTGCCATACCCCTCAAGAAATAAAAAGAAAGGACAGCAAGAGAAGAATTTCGAGAAGTTCCTTGAGCTGTTTAAAAAGTTGGAGCTGAACATTCCGTTGTTGGAGGCACTAGAACAAATGCCCACCTATGCAAAATTCATGAAGGACATCATTGCCAAGAAGCGGACTAGTGAGTCCGAACCTGTTATTCTAACAGAAACTTGTAGTGCTATTTTGCGGGGTCTGAAGATTCCGGTCAAGAAGAAAGACAGTCGAGCTGTAACTATTCCATGCACTATTGGCGATAGGTCATTCAACAGAGCTTTAATTGATTTGGGAGCAAGTATTAGCCTCATGCCCTTGTCCATCTACAAAAAGTTGGATATCGGTGCGGTTCAGGACACTCAGATGACTCTCCAGTTTGCTGATCATTCAGTTAAGCGGCCGTATGGAGTGGTTCAAGATGTTCTAGTTAAGGTAGATAAATTTGTGTTTCCTGTTGATTTTGTGATCCTAGAGATGCCGGAAGATGAAGAAATGCCGTTAATTTTGGGCCGGCCATTCTTGGAAACCGGGAGAGTCATGATAGATATGGAAGGCGGCACCCTGACCTTGAAGGTATATGACGAGGAGTTAAAAATCGATGTTAGTAATACCATGAAGCATAAACAGGATCGTGGCACCAGTAGCAACATACACGTGCTAGAACAAGTCGTAGAGAGCGAACATTTGGAGAGTGTGACCCAACTACCCCTGGAGAGAGTGTTAAGCATGTCAATCTTTAAGGAAGATAAAGAAGTGGATGAGAATGACAGGGAGGTAGTTGAAATGTTGGAACTAGACCATTCCAAAGGGGATCCCGACCACACCGATGGGAGGACTTACGACAACCTATAGCGCTGGAAGGTAAGGACGAAAAGCCTAAAGGTTCGGAATTGAAACAACTGCCGGAAAATCTCAAATATGTTTTTCTAGACACCGAGGAAAAGTGTCCTGCCATTATCAGCTCTAGTTTGAAAAGTGTCCAAGAGAAACAACTGATTGGGGTTCTAAAAAAATTTAAGAGTGCTATTGGTTGGAAAATCGAAGACCTAAAGGGTATAAGTCCTACAGTTTGCATGCACAAAATCCTTATGGAGAAGGATCACAAACCGGTTGTGCAGCCCCAGAGAAGACTAAACCCCATTATGAAGGAAGTCGTAAGAAAGGAAGTGGTGAAATTATTGGATGCTGGACTTATCTATCCTATATCGGACAGTTCATGGGTGAGCCCTGTTCACGTGGTGCCCAAGAAAGGAGGTACAACTGTGGTGACTAATGACAAGAATGAGTTGATTCCTACGCGTACAGTCACTGGTTGGAGGGTATGCATTGATTATAGGAGACTTAATTTAGCCACCAGAAAAGATCACTTTCCGTTGCCCTTTATTGATCAGATGCTAGAAAGATTGGCTGGTCACGATTACTATTGCTTTCTAGATGGATACTCCGGATACAACCAAATCGCGGTTGCGCCAGAGGACCAAGAGAAGACAGCTTTCACATGCCCGTACGGAGTTTTTGCTTATAGGAGGATGCCATTCGGGTTATGTAATGCCCCAGCCACATTTCAAAGATGCATGACTTCTATTTTTGCGGATATGCTTGAGAAACATATGGAAGTCTTCATGGATGATTTTTCGGTTTTTGGGTCATCATTTGATAATTGTTTAACTAACCTGTCACTTGTTTTGCAGAGATGTCAGAAAGTAACTTGATCCTAAATTGGGAAAAATGTCATTTCATGGTAAGAGAGGGCATTTTCCTTGGTCACAAAATCTCACACAAAGGGATCGAAGTCGATCAAGCAAAAGTGGAAGTAATATCCAAGTTACCACCACCCGTGAACGAGAAAGGTATCTAAAGCTTCTTGGGTCACGCAGGGTTCTACCGTAGGTTCATAAGAGACTTCTCCAAGATAGCTAAACCGTTGACGTCCTTGTTAGTCAAGGACACGGCGTTTGTGTTCAATAAGGAATGTGCTGACGCATTCGAAAACCTGAAAAATAAGTTAGTGTCAGCACCAATTATGATAGCCCCAGATTGGTCGCTGCCGTTTGAGATCATGTGTGACGCCAGTGACATCGCAGTAGGGGCTGTATTGGGGCAGCGGAAAGAGAAGCTTTTGCATGTTATTTACTATGCGAGTCACGTTTTGAACCCGGCACAGATGAATTACGCAACTACCGAGAAGGAGTTGCTAGCGGTGGTGTACGCCTTTGACAAATTTAGGCAATATCTGTTGGGTTCTAAAGTGATTGTTTATACTGACCATGTTGCGTTAAAATATCTTTTTGCTAAACAGGAATCGAAGCCCAGGCTGCTGAGATGGATCCTTCTTCTCCAAGAATTCGATGTGGAGATTCGGGATAAGAGAGGATGTGAAAATACTGTAGCTGATCACCTCTCGCGAATGTCACTAATTGAAGAAAACGAGGAAAAGCGTCCGATAAAGGATGAGTTTGCTGATGAGCACATCCTAGTTATTCATGGTGTTCCTTGGTTTGCGGATTACGCCAACTATTTAGTCGGGGGTCTCATACCCGACGATTTTGATTCTAACAAACGGAAAAATTTTGTTCATGACTGCAGGTTTTACTTATGGGATGACCCGTTTCTGTACAAGAAAGGGGTGGATGGACTGATCAGACGATGTGTTCCGGAAAACGAGCAAAGGAAGGTGCTCGAAGCATGTCATAATTCAGATTATGGAGGGCATTTCAGTGGCGACCGCACCGCAGCCAAAGTCCTCCAATCGGGGTTGTATTGGCCGTCTTTGTTCAAGGATTCCCAGAACGTAGTTAAGGAATGCGACAGATGTCAACGGACTAGAAATATCTCGAAAAGAAACCAGATGCCGCAGAATTCCATGTTAGAAGTAGAGTTGTTTGATGTTTGGGGGATTGACTTTATGGGACCATTCCCACCATCATTTGGAAAACACTATATACTAGTAGCAGTTGACTATGTTTCGAAATGGGTAGAAGCAGTGGCACTACAAACAAATAATGCTAAAGTAGTGGTCAGGTTTCTGAAGGAGAACATATTCTCGCGGTTTGGAGTACCAAGGGCCCTTATAAGTGATGAAGGAACTCACTTCCTAAATCATCTCATGGAAAAGTTACTCCTTAAGTATAATGTGAAGCACAAAATATCTACTCCGTACCATCCTCAAACCAACGGGCAAGCCGAGGTGTCAAATCGACAACTCAAACAGATATTAGAGAAAATAGTGCGTGCATCCCGTAAGGACTGGGCAGTAAAGCTGGACGACGCTCTCTAGGCGTATCGCACTGCATACAAAACACCCATTGGTATGTCCCCTTACCAACTGGTCTATGGTAAAGCTTGCCATCTGCCTCTAGAGTTAGAACACAAGGCATTATGGGCATCAAAAGTCCTTAACCTAGACCTTACCAGAGCAGGAGAGTCTAGAACCCTCCAACTCCATGAGCTAGAGGAATTCAGGAACCGGGCATATGAGAATGCAAAAATTTACAAAGATCAAGCAAAGAAATGGCATGATCGACGTATTCAGAAGAAAGAATTTCGGGAAGGACAATTAGTATTGTTGTACAACTCCCGACTGAAACTCTTTCCGGGAAAGCTTAAATCAAAATGGTCGGGACCATTTGTAGTACATAAGGCGTTTCCGCACGGAGCAGTCGAGCTGAAAAATCCAGCAAATGGAGACATTTTTAAAGTAAATGGTCAGCGTCTGAAACCTTACTACGAGGGACAGCAGAAAGATCGAAACGATGTCGTTCATCTCACATGATACGATGACGGACCGTCGAGCCAGGCGATGTAAAACGAAGCGCTTCGTGGGAGGCAACCCACGTATTTTACATTCACGCTTTCATTTTGTTTTTTGTTTTAACAGGTTTTGATTAACTCGCAGTTCAACGGTGAAAGAAGAATGTCGGAGACCAGAGGAGAAGAAAAAGTTGAAAAACAGCACCTTGACACGGGTGGCCGTGTTACACAACACGGGCCGTGTCAGGCCTAGCATGACAGGGATGAAAAACTTGGGAAAAATGTGGAGTCAGTGGAGCAACACGGGTGCCCGTGTTGTGCAACACGGTCCGTGTTGCAGGTGCGTGGCTTTGAAAAAAAAATATATACTATAGGAGGAGCAACACGGGTGCTCGTGTTGTACAACACGACCCGTGTTGCAAGGCACGCTCTGGTTTTTAAATTTTTACCCCGTGGGGCCCACCACTTTAACCCCCACTTATCATTAGCAACCACACATTTCACATCATTTTTCATCTTCCTCCTTCTTCTCCCTCACAAAACCCTTAACCTCCATAACCTTCTCTCCACAAAAGCTTCATTATCTACCACACCCACTCACCGGAAACACTTCCGTCCTTCACAAAAAACGTTCTACTCATCATTGTGCTTATTTCTACGGTCGCGTTTTTCACTAACAGTGATTTCGAAATTTTTCGAACCATCTGTGTTGTTTGTGTTTTGCAGGTTTAAGAATGCCTCCTCGTAGAGACACAGGAAAAGCAGTGGCGGAAACTTCACGCCCCAGAAAGAGAGCACACCATATGGCGAATCCTCACGGCATACTCTTTGAAGACCCGAATCATCAGAAGAAGTACTCTAACATCATCAAGCTTAAGCTCGCTCCCACAAGGTATATCTGTAACACTACGCTTGATAATCTAGGGCTAAGAGTAGAGGTCCATAGGATGTTTCACACTCTGGGTATGCTAGAATTTATGCAATTGGAAGCGCCGACTTATGAGCACATAACTGTTGAATTTTTGAGTATTTTAAAATTTCAGTTGAAGCACAGGTGGACAGGTGTGGAGGAGGAATATTATGGTACACTGAGGTTTAGGTTATTTGATACTGACCATAGCCTGACCATAGCCGAATTGGGAGATATTCTGAAGCTCCCCAATTTTGGACCCGGAGCCCCTCCGGGAAATTTTAGTGCAGGGGACTTCTGGAAGGCTATTACAGGCAGAACTGATTATGTCGCGAAGGCGGCAAAAGCCTCGTGTATCCATAACCCATGTTTCAGGTACGCTCAAAAGGGATTGGCATATACACTGTTCGGCAGGGGTGACAGCACAGGAGTGGCGACTCAGAGGGAGTTGTACTTCATGTATGGCATGGCAAATCAAGAACTCATTAATGTAGCTGCCTTTGCAGCTGATCACCTGAAGAGGGTTGCGAATGCACCTTCTGGCAAAATAAGTGTAGGCAGTATGATTACTCAAATCACAAATCACTTTGGCCACGGTGCTCTCTTGAGAGAGGAACCCACTGTTGCAGGTAAGACAAAAATAGATCTTGCCACACTGACTGCCCAAGGTATGATTCGAGTCTTTGATAATTACTACTCCTTGGTAAGTCGAAACAGTCATCTCCTTGCTTTACCTGCCCCTGACTTTATTAGTATTCAAAATGTGAATAACTGGCTATACGAGAGCACACTGCAGGATGAAGAAGAACAATTTTATGATGGTACAGGTACAAAATTCTTTGAGGATGAAGGAGATCAGGTTGAAGAAGCGCCTATACCGCCTACTCGAGTCTCACCCCATCAGGAATCCGGCTCAGGCTCTTGGAGCTTATCTAAACAAGAATGGGATTGGATGAAGAATGAGATGTGTCATCTCTGAAGTGAGCAGACGAGGCAAGGCGAGGAGCAGACAAGACAAGGGAACGAACAAATTCGACAAGGCAGGTTGATCGGTGAGATGCACGAATGGATGCGGCAGATGATGCTGCGCGACCAACCTCCGCAACCATGAACTCTGTGAGTCCTCTGCTACTAGTGTTCCAACAGTAAGGACACTGTTGAATTCTAGTGTGGAGGTATTTTATTTGTGTTTTTATGTTATTTGTTTATGTTATTTGTGTGTTTTCAATTCTGTTTTAATTATTTGGTTATTTAATTTCCAGTGTTAGTTTGAGAACATGAAAGCAAGTCCACAGGAAAACCCCCCTGACATTGAGCTAATAAAATTAATAACATTGTTGGTTGGGGAACTGTTTAGTGAAGATGTTGAGTGAGGTGATGAGAAAGTATATAGAATACTCAGAAAAGAACTGTGAGGATGAAATCGGAACAATCTTGAGAGATAGGTAAAAGGCAAACACCCTGGGTTTCCTAAATAGGAATGAGTTCGACGTGTAGATTTGTACCATAGTGCTTTGATCTGAGAAGTACCCCTGATTAGTTTATTTTGACAATCAGGTTTCATCAATAAGAATCGTGTGTGCAAGGGTAATGAAAAATAGTGAGCGAAGGCACAAAAAAAGAAAAAAAAACAAACAAAAAGGGGCAAGTAGGCGACTAATCCTTCTAAGTTGGGTAACCCTCACCCGGTTATTCAGCCCAACGGCGGTCGAACCTGAAAGCCATTCAAAAAGAATAACAGTGCCAGAGAAAGAAAAAAAAATGTCGTTGATGAATCTTGTGCACACGAGGAAAATCATAAAAGCTGTATAGTGATTGTCCGAATGAAAGGGAGGAAAATTGAAAAAGAAGACTTAAGTACAAAGCATAGTCGGAGAGGTTACCCATAGGGAGACTGAGGTCTGTGGTTTACCGCACTCTAGTGTTTGCATGTTACCTGTTTTGAGGGAAAAGCCGAGATTAATCCTAGGGGACTTGGAATGAGAAGTTCAAGTATGAGTATCATCACTGTAACTCACAATTCTATGGACGTTCCGTTATGAAAAAGATACTAAGTTCGGTTTGGCGAGCTTTTTGCTTGAGGACAAGCAAAAGTTCAAGTTCGGAGGAGTTTGATCGGTGGATTTCACTTGTATTTTCAAACGCTGTTTGTTGTTAATTTTGCAACGTTTTTATCTATTTTCGAAGTTGTAGTTATTATTATCTGAATTACTCGTAGTTGTTTGTCTTCAAGTCTTATTTTTAAGTTTGTATTACTTTTGCCGCTGGTGCGTTTGATTCGGGTTCTTTTAGTGTGTTTTTGGCAGGAAAGGATATCACGACAGTCGCACCGCTTTCGGAGGCAAAGAAAAGTCGGAAAACCAAAATCAGAGCTACAACACGGGTACCCGTGTTACACAACACGGCCCGTGTCATGGAGGACACGGTTGGCAGACACGGGTAGACCAAAGCAGAAGAAAAGGAGACTCAGACTTACAACACGGGTGCCCGTTGTCGCTTGCGCGAAAATAAGGTGCCGGCATGACAGAAGAGTCGCCACCTTTCGTTATTTATCCCTCAGAGCGGGAAAGGAAACGATCGGAAAAAAACCTGATGAAAAAGGGTAAGACAAGGTCATCGCAACCATTGTCTGGGTTCGGGAGTCGGTTACGCAAGGGGAAGGTATTAGCACCCCTCACGTCCGTCGTACTCGACGGGATCCTCGCTTGTTTGTTTACTTGGACGGGTTGGTTATAATCTATCTACCTATCAAGGCTGGCTGAAAAAGAAAAGAAAATGACTCGGCAAAGCGTCGCACTTTATGCCTACGTATTCCCATCAGAGAATGAGAAATCAGAGTCAACGTAGTTCGGCTAACTACGGGGGAAAGGGGAAAGGTTGGAAGGTTGCTCGCTAGGATATCGCATCCTATGCCTACGTACTTTCATCTGGCATGAAAGATCAGAGCAAACGTAGTTCGGGAAACTACGGGAAAAATGGCTCAACTAGGAGGGAGACTATCAAGTCCTACTGTTATCATGCCATGGATTCATCCTATGGTTGAGGTTTGAACAGGGAACTCCTAGATGTTGTCATGCATAGGTTTCAACCTAAAAGTCTATCATCAAATCCTCATCAGAGGAAATGAGAGTCCTAAGGGATCATGTCAAGGATACACCAAAACAGACAAAAGTATCAGCTCTAACAGTAAAATGCATGCAATGCAAGTGAGGGAGGAAAGGTGTGTGGGGCTTCAGCCTCCACAAGCTCGTCTCGACCTCAGGCCAGTCATGAAATAACAGTAATCATACTGAAAATAAACAACATGCTATCAAGCAATGAACAGATAAAAGAAGTGAAGTGGCAACAGGCAAACAAAACACACATGCTTGAGAAAGAATCATCTACTCTCTAATCCTAACCCTAATCACAGGATCTGAACAAATCTAAGCACTAAAGCAAGACCCTAACAAGAGAATTCAATCCCAGTCTTCAAGCTTCAGAACAAGCTTACCAAAGACAGGGAGCTAAGCAAGCAGACTCATAGTGTCTTCCTCAGGAAAGCACTAGGAGGTGTATACTCAGGAGTCATACCCTATGTGGCTCAACCACTGTGATCAGTTTACATTCCTCCTCAGGAGAAATTAAACTCACAAGCAGGCTCCAACATCACTGGATATTTAGGAAATCCTATCTGAACTAGTGGAACTAAGTGAATAGACTCATAGGACCTTCCTCAGGAAAGTACTAGGAGGCTTCCACTTAGGAGTTGTATCCTATGTGGCTCAACAACTGTGATCAGTTTACATTCCTCCTCAGGAGAAATTAAACTCACAAGTTGGCTCCAACATCATTGGATACTTAAGAAATCCTAGACAAACTAATGGAACTAAGTGAATAGACCCATAGGACCTTCCTCAGAAAAGTACTAGGAGGCTTCCACTTAGGAGTTGCATCCCATGTGGCTCAACAACAGGTGATTAGTTTACATTCCTCCTCAGGAGAAATTAAACTCACAAGTTGGCTCCAACATCATTGGATACTTGAGAAAGAGGTGAGAAGAAAGAATGAAGGTCATTCATAGTGCCTTCCTCAGGAAAGTACCATGAACTTCCTTCATACTTCAGGATCTCAAACCTCACAGACAGGGAACAAGCCAAGCTCTGGGTCTCTGAATCTTGATCTACAATCTTCTCTGCGTGATGCTCTCCATCAAGGTCTTCAAGGCAACACAAGCCCCTCAACAAATTCTCCAAAATAAACCCCAAAGATGAACAGATAACCACAGGGGAGACAAAATCAATAGGCAACTTCAGAAAATACCTAAAAATACTAAAACAATGGGGAAAAATCTAACAATTATTCACAAGGGTATACAATATCTATCCATAACATCCACATAGGCCTCTACCTAAAAATCAAGACAAAACTCAATCAAAGAAAGATGATTCATCACCTAAACACAATCTAAACCCTAATTAGGACACCCTAGATCTACCCTAATTAAACTAATCAAAATTTAATTCTAAAATTCTAGAAAAAATCCTATGGGGAACTATGATTCATCATCTAATTGCACAAAAAAGAATGGATAAAAAAAACCTAAGGGAAGGTCCTAAAATAATTCTTGCAAAATCATGATATAAAATTAAACAATATAAAAGCTATTTAAAAGGAAAATCTATTAAAAATACCAAACTAAAAAATAAAATCCCATTTTTATTTTTATAATTTTCTACACATTATCATCTAATCATAGAAAAAAGAAGCATTAAAAAAGAATTAATTTCCAATTTTTAATGAATTTTCAAAGACAGAAAAAATAAAAGAAGAAAATAAAAGAATTAAAACAAATAAAGGGGGGGGTATGAATAGCACACGCGCTAGTTGGAAATAATTGGGCCAACAAAAGGGGGGGGGGGGGGGGGGCGAATAGCAAGCTGAGCCCAGAACGCTGGCTCTAAATGAAACGCCGCGTTTGGATTATTTGAAATTTCCCTCCATCTTCAGACTCGCTCACAGCCGTGCGATTAACATAATTTGTCAAACATTGGATCCAATCTGATGGCTCTCCTTCATCGTCCCAAATACAACCTAGGGTTTTCAGAACCCTCCTCCCATGCCCTAATCTTCGAGCTCCTCTATCTCTCTGCTCAGGCCACGAAACAACATGATTCCAAAACGAAAGTTGCTCTACTAAATGCCTAGAACACAGCCACACGTACACTTTTTATTAACTCTACCTAGGTTGTTCTAACAGAGGGATTAAAGATCATGGTTCAAATGAAATCAACTGAGATCAACCTTCACTAGTCTTGATTCTAATGGTGTACAGATACTCTTCATGCTACCCTAGCTATTCTAAACCAGTTCTTAGTGCCTAAAACTAACAATCTACACAATTCTTGGAGATTAAAGATTCATGGTTCTGTTATGCATTGTCATGGAATGAGCTATGACTCCTAGGGTTTAATCATCTAGCCTAGTACAACCTTCCTATACCTCTAAAACTAAGCAAGACCATATAATTCAAGAGAATTAAGATGGAGAAGGAACCTGTCAAGAGGTTATGGTGGAGTGATGTAGAGCACGATTCAAGCCTTGGAATTGCTTCTAGATGATCCTTGGATGATCACCAGTCTTCTGTTTGCAATGGTTGTGAAGGAGATGGCTTGTAGTGGAAGAAAACTCAAGTTGCTTCAACTTGAAGAAACCTCTTCAATGGCAATGTATCTCTCTCTTTCTCCTCTGACTTGACTCTCTATCACCAACCCTGAACTCTCTTCATGGCATTCTTTATATAATGATCATTGGATGTGTCTAGATTCATCTAGAATGTGGTGGAAGTTTCTTGAAAATATCATGTGATGACAAGTTGGAAATCTCATCTCCCATGCTTCATGCCTTGCAATGTGGTCTCAAAATGTCCTTACATGAGATATTGAGAAGGGATGAGTGAAAAACAAGTTCATCTTTGGCTTGTGTAGGGTTTTTCAACATTGCCTTCTTTTTCAAGTAATGACTTTTCAAAGCATCACCCATTTTTAGACCTCAAATGAAAATTCTAGCTAAACCAATGTTCTCAAAATGGTTTTTCCAATCAAAATGATATATTGGATGACCTATTTTGGATTTGTGGATCTCCCAAATCAATTTCCAAATTCAACTTTTCAAGTTTATAAGCCATTTTTAGTTCATTTTTGACCAATCATGTAATCTCATGCTATGAGCTTTTCCACCAATTTATGACCTTCTTTCTAGACTTAAAATCACATTTTGAGCAACTTTCATGTTTTGAGTTTTTCCATTTGAGGCTTGGAAATAGGAGTTTTAGGCATTGGCTAAAATGACCTATAACTGACAAATGACCAAAATACCCCTGTCTTGTTCAAACCATAAGTTGAGTTCCACAAATCCAATCAAGGACTTCTACCACTCAAATTAAAGCTAAGAAGATGTTATTCAACATTCATGTTGACCAAGAAACCATAGGAATCACCCTACTAGGGCAAAAGTTGTCTGCAAGTTGGGTGACTTTCAAGGACCCAGATTCACACACCTCTGCTGACCTGTAATTTGTCAAAACCATAACTTGAGCTCTGTAACTCCTATCAAGGACTTCCACCACTCAAATTAAAGCTAAGAACAAGCTCTACAACATTCATGTTGTGGGGAAGATGAGATATCAATCACATCTAGAGCTAAAACTGCCTGGAAGATAGGGATCAAACTAGGGTTTTTCTCACTGACAATCCTCAGGAACCCTAACTCAAAACTTCTCAAACTCCTCAATCATGATGAGTTGGTCTAGGAATCATCTTTATAACATCTCTATTCATCATTTCATGATCTCATGGCCCTTGGATTGGGTCTCAACCTTTCCCAAATCTTCAGTTATCCTAGGGTTGACCCAGTCAAAACCCTAATTCTACCATTCATGGGTGAATCCTCTGAACTCTTGCATAATGACCTCTCTGGGCTCCATGATGGCTATCAAGACATCTCATAGGCTTTCTCAAAACATCAAGTTTCTTCTCAAAGTCTCAGCATCATCTGAGGGGCACCCACAACTCTCAAGCTATGAAGCACACAACCCTGGTTTCAATCCACTCCTCTGAGGATCTCTTGAACTTTCTGATGAAGGTATCCATTTCCAAATACTCAATGAATAAATAATTGTTGGTCAAATTTTGGGGTGCAACAGCTGCCCCTATTCAAACGGCTTGAACCTGACTGGGTGAGGAGCGAACGGCTCTCATCCAATCAAGGTGCGAGACGATTGAATACCGGTAAACCCGAAAATTTGCCAACTGCACGAGCACATGATACTCTGCGGAGAACAAACCTTCGAACACTGCAACACTAGCTGCTCAACAACCAGCTGGAGAAATATCAATCTGACATCACCGTCAGACAATCAAAATACCCTGCATCACCGCTGGAGAACTTACAACACTGAACAACTCTGACCTGAGGTTCACCCCTGGTAAATGGAACTTGCGTATTTGGAGCTACTCTGCTGGGGATGAGAGACTCAACCAAGCACACTCTGATCTGGGGTTCACCCTCAGAACCATAACGAACATCCAAATACTACTGCATACTGAGCCCACCGTAGAACTTCAACATCAAAGATATATGAAACCCTGGCCCCTGGCCACTTCCAACTTCAGCCAGAAAAGATCTTCAAGTATTTCTGAAGATAATCATCCTTGGCCTTCAAGGATATAAGCTTTGCCCGTCGGCAACTCTGCAGGAGGTATCTTCGACTTCAGTCTAAAGAAATGGTCCTTGGCCTTCAAGGATACATGGATCTACCTTCAGGCAACTCCACCTCTGCTATAGAGTATCCGTGACTTCAGTCAGGGATATACTTCGGCCTTCAGTCCGAAAAATGAATCCTAGGTCATTCATGACCTTGGGGATAACCTTGCCCTCAGGCACCCTCGCTTCAGCTTAGGAAATCTGTGACTTCAGTCAGAGAAATGGTACCCTGAGCCATTCATGACTCTACGGGGATTCAAACACTTTGCCTTCAGGCAAAACTCCGCTTCAGCTGGAGAAACATCTTCGACTTCAGTCAGAAGAAACACTATTCACTTGATCGCAATCAATCATCACCTCAGGATAACTGACTTGGTCTTCAGACTCACACGAATCACTCTGTTGTATCTACAACCCTGGAACCTTGTCTTTAGCCCCCCGTTGATTCTTCAACACGGAAATCTGGACTCACCGGAACCTTCTGATATCGCCTTTAGGCGCTTACGAAATCCATCTTCAGATTAGACATCATTGCTGGAGAAGACATATCATGCTGCTGAGGACTTCAAGAATCAACTTGAACCAGCAGATCCGTCGGGCATCTTCAAGAATCGTCCTGAACTAATAACCTTTCTGGAGCAAACATTCTGTTGGGAATTCCAGGAATCATCCTGGGCAACTCTTGCTGGAGGCGCTATTAGGGAGCTCAAGTATCATACTAGGCGAACAACTCGGGAAGCTGTACTGAGGTCTTAAGAATCGTCTTAAGCAAATGGCCCTGCTAAGGGATTTGAGAATCATCTCTGACTGAAGACTTCGCTGGGGATCTCAAAAATCATCTTGAGCGAGCGACTGCGGGGATCACACCGGGGTCTTTAAGAATCATCTAAGAAAACAACCTTGCTGGGGAGAACATCAAGAATCGTCCTGAGCAACCGGTCTTTTGGTGGTACACCTGTTCAACAAGGATGATAATGACCTAGATCATGCTTATGATGCGTATGCTTCTGCGCTACGCCCCACATGGGGATGATATGCGGTTATGCTAAATGCCATGCAATCATGCACAATGCTATGCAATCATGCACAATGATGCGATCTCGTCAGCAAAATAAATGCCGAAGGGGGAAATCCTCCTGTCAAGGAGAGAGAACGTGAACACGCCAATATCGATCAGGCTCTGTCTGGGGAATTAATCTTCCGTTGACTGCTGCAGGGAAAACAACTTCAGCTGACTGCGGCAGGGGATGGAGCTCTACGAGAACTTGGATCTGCTGATATCAATCGCGAGAATGAACTGCGAGGCCGTCTCGGCTACTCTTCTGGGGAGGATAACTCTATGGGGAACCAACTTCAGCTGCTCAACACTCCGCTGGGGAAAAATCAATCATGATCTGATCACTTCCAAGGATTCGGATCTCTTGGACATCTGCAAACTCGGCTTGAGGGAGGAGAAATCATTCTGCTTCGATGGAGAGAGTGCGATGCTGGGGAAATACAACATCAGCTGCCCCACGCTCTGCTGGGAAAAATCAATCATGATCCGACTGACTTCCAAGGATTCTGCTTTTCGGCGAGCTCAGCCGGGGAGAGAAATCATTCTACTTCATTGGAGAGTACGACTCTGATGGGGAATTTGATTCCACTGGGGAAGAAAGGATCATCTGACTTCGGGGGAGAGTACAACTCTGCAAGGTAATACAACATCAGCTGTTCCAACACTCTACTGGGGAAGAGGGAGTCGTCGAACTTCAGGAGAGAGCCTGACTCTGGTGAGGAATCTCAATTCCACTGGAGACTTTGGTCTGGCACCATCAGTTACTGCATCCTTCGGCATACGAACAGCCTCCTACGAAACCTGCACTTGTGACCCGGTGCGGGGGAAAATCTTGCTTCAGTGACTTTACTGGGGGAAAACACGAGCTTCAGTACCCGAACACTGCTCTGAAATCTGCACTTGTGACCCGGTGCTGGGGATAATCATCATGCTTCAGTGCTTGATTCAGCTGATGGGGTGACATTCCTTCAGGACGCATCTGCTTGGGGAAGAGAATCACCTCTACCTGGGGGAGACATATCAATGCTCACTATTCTGATTCTGCGGAGGAGAGACTACTGAACTCTGCCGGAGAAGGAGGACTCGCTCCGCTTCGGGGATATCAATCCTGGTCTGCTGAGGGTAATCTTGACCCTAATCTGATGAGGGGTAAACGCCATCTCAATCTGCTGCAGTCTCAAACTGTACAGGGGGAACAACCTCAAACTGTACGCCTCTGCTGAGAAACGATCTTGATTCAACAACGTCAACACGGGGAATACAGGCTACCAAGCATGGAGTCAAGTAACAGGTTATGCTGTAGGATAGCAATCCAATGACTACCAGGCTTCTTCAGAAGGTTCAGGTTTCGGCAGGGGAATGACACGATTCCCCGATACTCAATTCTTGCCAGGGTGAACAAACTCATTTGAACAACTTGCCCCAGCGCAATTCAACTTGCCCCAATCCGACCTTTGGGAATAATTCATTCTGAGCCGAAAACAACTGGCAACAAAACAATCTTCAGAGGGCTTGCCCTAGCATCTGCACAACAGAAGGATTCATCCTCCACTAATCATCTCTCAGCATGGTCGACTTCAATATCTCTGAAGTAGTTTGCCCCTGAACGAGCGATGAGCGACTCAACATGCTCTGATTGAACACTGGAGGGATCTGCCCTTAAATTGCAAGAATTCTGGATAACTGCCCCTGATTGGGTCTCGAGAAGACTCACTTCCGATCAACCGCTTCTTGCATAAACCGCCCCATAATCAACTGATGCTCCGGGACTTGTCCTCAGACAAACCGATTCCAAACTCACTGAGAGTCGATGCCCCAGATTCACAGGGCTTCGCAGCATACCATTCTGATCCAGACCTCTGACGATTCAGTCCTGATTGACTATTCCCTGTTTGAGTTCCTTCGTATTACTACCAACCTGCAATCAAAATTGTTTATTCACGAATGGTAATTCTAATGCAGTGTTCATGCAAATTTCGAAAAAATGTTGTACTGTCACTCATTTACGTGTCATGCTAGTGAGTGACGAATGAACCAAAGAGTTCAAACGTAGTGCTGATGCGATCAGTGAAAAATGCAATAAGGATATGATTAGCAAATCATGAAGGAGTCAGGTTACTCAACCTTATCGTAATGCGCTTTCAGAATAAACCCTGCCTCAATTAGGTCTTTTAAGGGTTGTATCATGGTCGGGTTCACGGTTCGTGAAACAAAGGATATTTGGCTCGAATTATGATTTGTACCCACCCCTTCTACGTGATGATCTCCGATCCTACAGTTCAGTTAACTTGGGTCGAGCGCTCGCCTCTTCGAGAGGTACGTTGAACATTGGGAACAACTGGTTAAAGAATTCACAAGGTGTTACAGAGTGACAGTTACTCCTTTTTCGTTTTCGGTGTCTGTGTCTACACGACTTCGTCCTTGTTCGAGGATTTTTCTTTTTTATATCCTTTCTTTTTCATTCTTTTGATTCCCTAACTTTTGCCTGGACTGACTCCTTTTGAGTTCTTTTCGATTTTTTCTTTTGAAGTCCGGCGGGATGCCCTGATTTTTGCCTAAGTATTTGCTTTCTAGCTTTTTTTTTACTTAGCGGGCTTTCTTATTTCTTTTTTTTTCTTTTGGAACGAGTCGTGCGACACTGGCTGTCTTGATTACTCCGAAAGGGTTATAACTGTCTCACTCCTGATTGGTGAGGTTTAACCATTGTGGTTGATGAGGTACGACCTCTGGAGAGGAATATGATGTGATTGGTCCCCGAAGGACAACACTCCTCTATAAGACTTGAACGCTCGATCAAGCTAACTGACAACTACCCTGCCCCGGGTTAAGATGCGAGGGTTAAAAAGTCCGAAAGAAAACTCCTACTTCTCGGCTCGAAGTGGTTACCAAGGGATTCTCTTCCTTATCTCTCCGGTGTTTAGGGGATTTGAAACAATGCCTTGTACGTCATCGGCAAAGTTTTATCTAAAAGCAATACGATCATTGGTTACGAGTATTCGGTTTCATCATCCTCCCTCCGCTTATTGCTAATCATAGTAAGAAATCGGAGTAAATAAAATGCAAGTGTCAGTGTAATGCAGTAAATGAGTGACAACGACATAATTAGTTCAGAAAAAATGCATAGTCACTTTATTAACATCACCATTCGAAACATACAATGTTTTAACAGCAAGTAGTAACTAACAGAAAAGAAACTACAAATGCAAAATGGTAAAAAGTCCGAGGACTGCCAATGTTGAGGACGTCTGCCTGTCTGGATCACTGGCTTCTGGAAATAACCCTCTGAATCTGCGAGCTCAGACAGCTGAGAAGTTGTCACGTACAACCAAAACTCCACCTGGAAAGGAAATACACCCTTGGTCGATCAATTGTTGCACTTTCTCCTGGAAAGCCTTGCAATCTTCAGTTGAATGCCCCGGAGATCCACCATGGTAACCGCACTGAACATGAGGATTGTACCCTGGAGGGTAAGGCTCTGGCACGGGCTTGAGAGCTTTCGGTTCCACCAAGGAATTCTGAATCAACAGTGGAAGAATCTGGCTATATGGCACAGGCACTGGATGGAAAGAAGCATTCCTTTGTTCCACGTGGTTGCGAGGTCTCTTGTGATCCTGGTGCTGGTATTCCTTCCGCCCAGGAGCAAGAGGTCGTCGTTTCTGAATGGCGACGGTCCCTTGTTTAGGCGCTTGCGTCCTCGAACTCGATCCAGGTAGGAACTGCGAGCGAGGCGATTCAGTCACCAAAGGTCGCGGGACATATTCCAGATCTTTCTCAGCTTCAGGCAAAGGAGTGGAATCATCCACCTCTTCCGCAGGGTAAGGGATGAACTTTCCCGATGCTCTTATGCCGCCCGACACAAGCCTAATAGTCCTTGAGTCAATAAGGTCCTGAATCTTATTCCTGAGAGCCTTGCATGTTTCAACATGGTGCCCTGGTGCTCCTGAGTGGAAATCACAACGCATGCTTAGATCAACGTCTGGTGACACGTCATCTGGTGGATTTGAGGTCCGAAGCTTGAGAACACGGTTCTGAACCAACAGCGGCAGTAGCTGGGCATAACTCACAGGTAGTGGGTCTACAGCTCTATCAAGTAGCTTCTTCTTTTGACCATAACCTTCAGGATTATTCTGAGATGCTCGGCGCGGCTGATGACGAGACAGGCCTCGAGCTTCATGCTGTGTAGAGGGTCCATGAGGTCCACTTGGCTTCGGCACAGGTGGCACTGACGGTAACGGAGGAAGAACTCTGGTCTCTTCCTTGGGTGCTTGACCACTCTCCTTATTTAGCATACTTCTCACCACTCCCATGAGAAAGCTCAACTGATTCTGCAGCTGCTGATTCTCCTCTCTGAGCACTTGCTGGTCCAGACGCACTGCCTGTATGTCATTCATGACCTGCCCCAGCTGGCTTTGGATTTTCCCTAGTTCAGCTTGTATCTGCTCCATTAGTCTGAGCTGCTCGATTCTGAGTCAAACCTGCAAACACAAAGGTTAGAAGACAAGCCCCGGCTTCTGTCATGCAAGATGAATTATGGGTGTTTGTACGTCCAGGAGATCACCCCTGATTCTGGTGTCAACGTGCCAACATAGTGTCAATGCAATGATAAGACTGGATCCATTCATGGAAGAAAATATCTCATATTGCTCGGGACACCAGGATTAGGGTACGAAACGCGCCTGCAGCACAGACACATGCTAATGGAATGCAAACATGAATATGCAAGCTAATGCAAAATGCAGGCATGCAACAATATATCCAGGTGGCTGCTGTGGAGATTCGGTATCAACAGTCACTGATGAGAAGGAAACCCCGGTGTAAACCCACTGATCTGATCTGCTGTGAATAACCGTCTGGTAGGATCGAGATCAGCACTCTGCCCTGACAAGAACGAAGGCCTGATAATAAAGACCCCGGATGCAAGATCAAGGAATATCTGTTGATGAAGTCTTCAGACCCCAAATCACAAATCTGCCCTCTCAAGAACAAATACACAGCTGCTGATGAGATCTTCAAACCCCACTCAAAATCTGCCCTATCAAGAACAAACAACAACTGCTGACGAGATCTTCATACCTCACTCAAAAATCTGCTCCATCCAGAATAAACTTCTGATAACAATACTCTGATCGGAACCTGCTCTATCAGGAACAGACAAACACCCGATGATAAAATCCTCTGATCAAACCCTTGCCCTATCAAGAACATCTCTGCAACTGAGAACCCAACATAACTGATTCACTGTCAAGAAAACTAGGTAGTCTGGAGGTCAAAGTTTCCTGCAATATCCCAACCCCACTCACAGGTATGATGGACCTAATCCGCGGACAGAGGTACGGCATCCTATGCGGTTGTCAGCGTCACAGACTTTCATGAGTGACAATACGATTCCCAGAAGGAGTGGCATCGCCAAGTCATGAAGAGGCCTCTCTTAGCCGACTTCCAAATGATCGGTCCCCAGAGTCGACAATCCTCACGTCTGGACTCCCCTCAGATCCTCAGGACCGGAAAGGAGCACCTCTGCAAGAATCTCGTCTGAGCGCAGATTTTCGTAGGGAACTGTGCCTGCTCAGCAGACAGGTTCGTCTACTACTTCTCCGCAACTATATCTAGGTGTGTACTCAAGCCCAGGTCCGGCTTCTCACTCACAGTAACATCCCTCTCCCACAGCAGCACAGATAATCATATCAAACTAAAAATAAAATGCGGGAAATAAAATGCGGGAAGTAAAAAAATGCGATAAATAAACGCAACCCAACAAGCAAACACACAAACGATAGGATTGACTCGCGTAGGGGATGGGAAACGGTCCCAGCATAAGGGATGGGAAAAGTCCCTAGATGCTGTGTGTCCCCAGCAGAGTCGCCAGCTGGCGCTTGCGCGAAAATAAGGTGCCGGCATGACAGAAGAGTCGCCACCTTTCGTTATTTATCCCTCAGAGCGGGAAAGGAAACGATCGGAAAAAAACCTGACGAAAAAGGGTAAGACAAGGTCATCGCAACCATTGTCTGGGTTCGGGAGTCGGTTACGCAAGGGGAAGGTATTAGCACCCCTCACGTCCGTCGTACTCGACGGGATCCTCGCTTGTTTGTTTACTTGGACGGGTTGGTTATAATCTATCTACCTATCAAGGCTGGCTGAAAAAGAAAAGAAAATGACTCGGCAAAGCGTCGCACTTTATGCCTACGTATTCCCATCAGAGAATGAGAAATCAGAGTCAACGTAGTTCGGCTAACTACGGGGGAAAGGGGAAAGGTTGGAAGGTTGCTCGCTAGGATATCGCATCCTATGCCTACGTACTTTCATCTGGCATGAAAGATCAGAGCAAACGTAGTTCGGGAAACTACGGGAAAAATGGCTCAACTAGGAGGGAGACTATCAAGTCCTACTGTTATCATGCCATGGATTCATCCTATGGTTGAGGTTTGAACAGGGAACTCCTAGATGTTGTCATGCATAGGTTTCAACCTAAAAGTCTATCATCAAATCCTCATCAGAGGAAATGAGAGTCCTAAGGGATCATGTCAAGGATACACCAAAACAGACAAAAGTATCAGCTCTAACAGTAAAATGCATGCAATGCAAGTGAGGGAGGAAAGGTGTGTGGGGCTTCAGCCTCCACAAGCTCGTCTCGACCTCAGGCCAGTCATGAAATAACAGTAATCATACTGAAAATAAACAACATGCTATCAAGCAATGAACAGATAAAAGAAGTGAAGTGGCAACAGGCAAACAAAACACACATGCTTGAGAAAGAATCATCTACTCTCTAATCCTAACCCTAATCACAGGATCTGAACAAATCTAAGCACTAAAGCAAGACCCTAACAAGAGAATTCAATCCCAGTCTTCAAGCTTCAGAACAAGCTTACCAAAGACAGGGAGCTAAGCAAGCAGACTCATAGTGTCTTCCTCAGGAAAGCACTAGGAGGTGTATACTCAGGAGTCATACCCTATGTGGCTCAACCACTGTGATCAGTTTACATTCCTCCTCAGGAGAAATTAAACTCACAAGCAGGCTCCAACATCACTGGATATTTAGGAAATCCTATCTGAACTAGTGGAACTAAGTGAATAGACTCATAGGACCTTCCTCAGGAAAGTACTAGGAGGCTTCCACTTAGGAGTTGTATCCTATGTGGCTCAACAACTGTGATCAGTTTACATTCCTCCTCAGGAGAAATTAAACTCACAAGTTGGCTCCAACATCATTGGATACTTAAGAAATCCTAGACAAACTAATGGAACTAAGTGAATAGACCCATAGGACCTTCCTCAGAAAAGTACTAGGAGGCTTCCACTTAGGAGTTGCATCCCATGTGGCTCAACAACAGGTGATTAGTTTACATTCCTCCTCAGGAGAAATTAAACTCACAAGTTGGCTCCAACATCATTGGATACTTGAGAAAGAGGTGAGAAGAAAGAATGAAGGTCATTCATAGTGCCTTCCTCAGGAAAGTACCATGAACTTCCTTCATACTTCAGGATCTCAAACCTCACAGACAGGGAACAAGCCAAGCTCTGGGTCTCTGAATCTTGATCTACAATCTTCTCTGCGTGATGCTCTCCATCAAGGTCTTCAAGGCAACACAAGCCCCTCAACAAATTCTCCAAAATAAACCCCAAAGATGAACAGATAACCACAGGGGAGACAAAATCAATAGGCAACTTCAGAAAATACCTAAAAATACTAAAACAATGGGGAAAAATCTAACAATTATTCACAAGGGTATACAATATCTATCCATAACATCCACATAGGCCTCTACCTAAAAATCAAGACAAAACTCAATCAAAGAAAGATGATTCATCACCTAAACACAATCTAAACCCTAATTAGGACACCCTAGATCTACCCTAATTAAACTAATCAAAATTTAATTCTAAAATTCTAGAAAAAATCCTATGGGGAACTATGATTCATCATCTAATTGCACAAAAAAGAATGGATAAAAAAAACCTAAGGGAAGGTCCTAAAATAATTCTTGCAAAATCATGATATAAAATTAAACAATATAAAAGCTATTTAAAAGGAAAATCTATTAAAAATACCAAACTAAAAAATAAAATCCCATTTTTATTTTTATAATTTTCTACACATTATCATCTAATCATAGAAAAAAGAAGCATTAAAAAAGAATTAATTTCCAATTTTTAATGAATTTTCAAAGACAGAAAAAATAAAAGAAGAAAATAAAAGAATTAAAACAAATAAAGGGGGGGGGGTATGAATAGCACACGCGCTAGTTGGAAATAATTGGGCCAACAAAAGGGGGGGGGCGAATAGCAAGCTGAGCCCAGAACGCTGGCTCTAAATGAAACGCCGCGTTTGGATTATTTGAAATTTCCCTCCATCTTCAGACTCGCTCACAGCCGTGCGATTAACATAATTTGTCAAACATTGGATCCAATCTGATGGCTCTCCTTCATCGTCCCAAATACAACCTAGGGTTTTCAGAACCCTCCTCCCATGCCCTAATCTTCGAGCTCCTCTATCTCTCTGCTCAGGCCACGAAACAACATGATTCCAAAACGAAAGTTGCTCTACTAAATGCCTAGAACACAGCCACACGTACACTTTTTATTAACTCTACCTAGGTTGTTCTAACAGAGGGATTAAAGATCATGGTTCAAATGAAATCAACTGAGATCAACCTTCACTAGTCTTGATTCTAATGGTGTACAGATACTCTTCATGCTACCCTAGCTATTCTAAACCAGTTCTTAGTGCCTAAAACTAACAATCTACACAATTCTTGGAGATTAAAGATTCATGGTTCTGTTATGCATTGTCATGGAATGAGCTATGACTCCTAGGGTTTAATCATCTAGCCTAGTACAACCTTCCTATACCTCTAAAACTAAGCAAGACCATATAATTCAAGAGAATTAAGATGGAGAAGGAACCTGTCAATAGGTTATGGTGGAGTGATGTAGAGCACGATTCAAGCCTTGGAATTGCTTCTAGATGATCCTTGGATGATCACCAGTCTTCTGTTTGCAATGGTTGTGAAGGAGATGGCTTGTAGTGGAAGAAAACTCAAGTTGCTTCAACTTGAAGAAACCTCTTCAATGGCAATGTATCTCTCTCTTTCTCCTCTGACTTGACTCTCTATCACCAACCCTGAACTCTCTTCATGGCATTCTTTATATAATGATCATTGGATGTGTCTAGATTCATCTAGAATGTGGTGGAAGTTTCTTGAAAATATCATGTGATGACAAGTTGGAAATCTCATCTCCCATGCTTCATGCCTTGCAATGTGGTCTCAAAATGTCCTTACATGAGATATTGAGAAGGGATGAGTGAAAAACAAGTTCATCTTTGGCTTGTGTAGGGTTTTTCAACATTGCCTTCTTTTTCAAGTAATGACTTTTCAAAGCATCACCCATTTTTAGACCTCAAATGAAAATTCTAGCTAAACCAATGTTCTCAAAATGGTTTTTCCAATCAAAATGATATATTGGATGACCTATTTTGGATTTGTGGATCTCCCAAATCAATTTCCAAATTCAACTTTTCAAGTTTATAAGCCATTTTTAGTTCATTTTTGACCAATCATGTAATCTCATGCTATGAGCTTTTCCACCAATTTATGACCTTCTTTCTAGACTTAAAATCACATTTTGAGCAACTTTCATGTTTTGAGTTTTTCCATTTGAGGCTTGGAAATAGGAGTTTTAGGCATTGGCTAAAATGACCTATAACTGACAAATGACCAAAATACCCCTGTCTTGTTCAAACCATAAGTTGAGTTCCACAAATCCAATCAAGGACTTCTACCACTCAAATTAAAGCTAAGAAGATGTTCTTCAACATTCATGTTGACCAAGAAACCATAGGAATCACCCTACTAGGGCAAAAGTTGTCTGCAAGTTGGGTGACTTTCAAGGACCCAGATTCACACACCTCTGCTGACCTGTAATTTGTCAAAACCATAACTTGAGCTCTGTAACTCCTATCAAGGACTTCCACCACTCAAATTAAAGCTAAGAACAAGCTCTACAACATTCATGTTGTGGGGAAGATGAGATATCAATCACATCTAGAGCTAAAACTGCCTGGAAGATAGGGATCAAACTAGGGTTTTTCTCACTGACAATCCTCAGGAACCCTAACTCAAAACTTCTCAAACTCCTCAATCATGATGAGTTGGTCTAGGAATCATCTTTATAACATCTCTATTCATCATTTCATGATCTCATGGCCCTTGGATTGGGTCTCAACCTTTCCCAAATCTTCAGTTATCCTAGGGTTGACCCAGTCAAAACCCTAATTCTACCATTCATGGGTGAATCCTCTGAACTCTTGCATAATGACCTCTCTGGGCTCCATGATGGCTATCAAGACATCTCATAGGCTTTCTCAAAACATCAAGTTTCTTCTCAAAGTCTCAGCATCATCTGAGGGGCACCCACAACTCTCAAGCTATGAAGCACACAACCCTGGTTTCAATCCACTCCTCTGAGGATCTCTTGAACTTTCTGATGAAGGTATCCATTTCCAAATACTCAATGAATAAATAATTGTTGGTCAAATTTTGGGGTGCAACACCCGTGTCATGCAACACGGCCCGTGTTGCAGCCCTTGGAGATGAAACACGCCCTGAAGAAGTCAGCAGCCTGACACGACCACCCGTGTTGCACAACACGGCCCGTGTCAGGGCCACTAAGAGTGAAATTTTTATATTTTCTGAATTTTTGCTGTCAGACCTATTTCGAAGGGCATTTGAGACATTTCGCAATGTAATTTGAATTTAGATATAAGAGTCACTTTTTAGAAAGTAAGAGACACTTTTGAACTGATATTAGGATTGACAACTGAGAGGAGAGTTCGGCTGGAAAACAAAGGATTGATCAAAAGCGGAAGCAATTGATGATCCAAGGATTTCAACTCGCATTGTAATGATCTTCTCCTTTTCATTTCTAATTGCTTTTATGTTTACCAAGAACATGAGCAGCTAAACCCCAAGTTGTTAGGGGGTGGTCCTAAGTTGCGATGTAATGACTTTTATTTGATTATTCTATTAGAACTATGTTATTCACCTTATATATTTTATTTTGCATTAATCTTAACGCGTATTCATATTGGAAAGTAGAATTCGAATTATGCTTAGGTTTTAATCTGGAAAGTCAACCTAACACTTTTGCAAAATAGTATCACGGTTGATATTGCTTAGGAATGAGGATATCCCGTATCACGTATTTTATGGTCGGAACTATTGCTTGATGTTTTTCATGGACACTGAGGAATTAGTGTACAGGAAACTCATCAAAGGGTTTTCATTAAGGAATTAAGAAAACTAAATTGGCCAACTGATGAATTAAGGTTAATAACTATTTTAGCAGAATAATCATACATGGTCTTTACTCGCATCGTCTCCACTCCCCTAACATTGTTCTTAAATTGATTTATAAGTCTTTATTTACTTGTTATATTACTCTACTACCAAACAAACCACTAGACCTTTTGTTCCTTTGAATCCTAAAAATCCCGTTAATTACTACGCAGTCCTCGAGATCGATACTTGGGACTTTTCCCTTATTACTACAATTGGTAAAAATAGTACACTTGTTATTTTCCCGATCAACGACACTGACGGCTTCGTTGGCCACGGCCAGATATAAGTATAGGGTCTCGCCCGTCGCGGGACGCGTCAGCACTGGTGGTTCGGATAAGACGCATTTGAGGTGGCAAAGGGCTTTCTCGCATTCATCCGTCCATTCGAACTTGGTCTCCTTCTTGAGAAGTTTGAAGAATGGGAGGGCGTGTTGGGCCGACTTGGCAATGAACCGTGAAAGGGAGGCGAGCACGCCGTTGAGGGATATGATGGCCTTCTTCGTGGTGGGCGCGGCGATATTGGAGAAGGCGTGGCATTTTTCCGGATTGGCTTCGATCCCCCGTTCGGTCAAGTAGTAGTCGAGGAATTTACCGGCGCAGACGCCGAAGGTGCACTTCTCCGGGTTGAAGCACATGCGGCACGACCTTGCGGTCTCGAAGACCTTCCGGAGGTGTGACGTGTGGTCGTCCTCTGTGCCAGATTTGACGATCATGTCGTCCATGTATACTTCGAGCATGTCGCTGATTTCGTCGTGGAAGACACGGTTCATCATCCGCTGGTACGTGGTGTTGCACCCCAAAATTTGCCCTCACAATACAAGACTTTGTGTTCCAAGAAGGTTCACAAGGTTCACAAAATTCACAATTGGTCAGAAGAGTTGACAATTCCCTCAGACAATGCACCTCCTAAGCAGTGCATCCAAAACTAGGGTTTTGACTTTAATCAGGCTAATACCTTCCCTTTTCATAACCTACCCCCCGGACCCAAAATATTCTCTAAGGTCTTTCCTGTTCTTTTATAACCTTTCCTTATGGATAAAATAAAAGTCGGTGGCGACTCTTGCTATCCGCAACATTGTTTAAAGTCAGTTCACCGGGTTACAGAACTGGCGACTCTGCTGGGGATCTATTTAAGAGGGGTACCCTTAGGAATTAAGATCACTTTAAATTGTTTGCCTTGTTTGCTTTATTATTATATTGTTGGGGTGCTCTTATGTGTGAAAGGTCCTAACCCGGATCTAGTGTACCTTAGGTAAATGGCAATAGACCAAGGAAACTGTACGACGTATATCGATACGGTTGATCTGGTGGCCATAGTTAGTGCGACTTCTTGGTTGGTGCTTATATTCCTTAAGTCAAGTTGAGGATAATATTGAGGCTGCCATATGTTGTCAATGCACTAACTGACTTTTAGAACCCTAGTTAACTCATCTTGGCCTTTAGAAAGTAGTGAGGTAACCGGCTTTGGTGCAGACTGAAGTTGGTTGACACTCGATACTACGCTCATTGAGATCTTAAACTTGGAGGGTTTTGGTTGGCAAGTAAGTTGCCTTCTGAACAACCACCCTTGTGAAGGATCAATGATATTGAGATCCCTTAGAACCTGGTTACTTTTGTAGGACAGGATGAACCATCTAACTTCAGGGGAGGGTACTCGCCTTTGAACCTCATGCAAGCCTTTAAACCTAGGGCTATGGTGTGACTTGTTTGTGTGTGCCACATGTTTGTGATTGAGCATGACATCATGACATCATCATGCATCATAAGCATATCATTTTCCCTAACCATTTCAAGGACCAAAGGATTTATCTTTGTTCTTTGTTGCAGGTCATGGCTTCTGCTCGTAGAAACACCATCAGGATCAACTTTGTAGGGATACCTGCTAAGCTCAAGGAGTTGGTTTCCCTAGTGCCTGATCATTCCCAGTTCAACAAGAGACATGGTCACTTATTGGATCTAGTTACTTCAGGGTTCAGTGAAGACATGATGAGTGTGCTGTTTCAGTTCTTTGACCCTAAGCACCATTGCTTTACATTTCCTGATTATCAGCTGGTTCCAACCATGGAGGAGTTCTCCAAGCTTCTGGGTATACCTGTTCTTGATCAGAAGCCATTCACAGGCTTAGAGAAGGAGCTTAAACCAGAAGTTATTGCTGCAACTCTACATCTGAAGAAGTCTGACATTGTTCTAGAGACGAGAAGTGGAGTTAAAGGTATTCTTGCCAAGGTATTAGTGGATAAAGCTCAAATGTTCTTGAAGGCTATGAGCTACGATGCTTTTGAGGAGATCTTAGCCTTATTGATTTATGGCTTAGTGTTGTTCCCCAATCCTGATCAGTTCATAGACGTTCATGCCATCAACATATTCCTGAGTCACAATCCAGTGCCTACCTTACTTGGAGACATCCTACATTCTCTTCACACCCGTACTACAAGGGCAAGAGGAACTTTGATGTGCTGCATACCTTTACTTTCTAGGTGGTTTATTTCTCACCTTCCTCGCTCAGTAATGAAGAATGAGCAAGGGTTCAGATGGTCCAAGAGGATCATGTCACTTTCTCACTCAAACATCCATTGGTGCTCCAGATCTATGGAGAATGTCACCATCATTGACCGTTGTGGGGAGTTTCCTAATGTGCCACTTCTAGGCATAAGAGGAGGCATCACCTACAACCCATCTCTAGCTTTACGACAGTTTGGTTACGCCCGGAGCGATGGTCCACATGACATGTTGATTCAGGGCATTGTGTTTGATTACGACAACGATCTTCAGAGTTACCGTCAGAGATTCATACGAGCTTGGGGAAAGGTAAACAGGATTGACAGCAAGACACTGGAGCCTAAGTACACTATTCCTATGGAGGCTTATCTCAGATGGGTACGATCTCGTGCTCAGACACTCATGATGCCATATCCTGCCGTCCTACCAGTTACCATGGAACCTGTTGCTGAAGGAGACACAGCTTATACCATCCTTCACCCAGACATGCCTACTGATATGGAAGACTTGCAGAGATCATGGATCCAACTGAAAGAGCAAAGGGATACTTTCGAGGCTCATTACAAAGCAAGCCAAGCAAGGATCCTAGAGCTAACAAAGCTACTTCATGAGGAACGAAACCTCAACTCATACCTCAACACCAAGAGGAAACGTCCATGGGAGACTTAAAACCCCATCTTTTGTACTTATTTCGTTTTCATTTTTTGTAAGCCTAAAAGGCAAAACAAGTTATTACTAATAAAAAGTTACTTTCTTGTTTGTCTAAGCAAATTTAAATCCTGCGGTCCTTGAAAACATTGCATATGCATTCCCATATCATTGCATCACAGGTTTATAATTGTGCACAGGTTTCTCATCTTCTCGCTGTTTATTTCAGCAATGGCTCTTGAACAATCAGTTAAGGATCTCCAGGCACAGAATGCACAGTTCCAAGAGCTGATCCTGAACCTATCCAAGGGGCAGGATGAATTGAAGACACTGCTGGCCAAGAAGACTAAGAAGGCTAGAAGGTCTGCTGGGTTGCTCAACATGGGAAGAAGGTTCAAAGGTCCTGTCAAGACCAAGGAACATGTTGAAGACTATGAATCTGAAGAATCTGAGCAGGAGAGAGGCAGTCTCCACAATACTATGGGGGACTCTGATTCTGAGGCTAACTACTACCATGAGCCTAACGAAGACAAATTCAAGATGCTGGTGGATAGAATGGATGCTATGGAATTACAGAAATCATCTGGGCTGGATTTTGAGGATTTGAGCTTGATATCTGGGGTGGTCATACCCATTGGGTTCAGAGTTCCTACATTTGTTGTCTATGATGGGGTCTCTTGTCCCAAATTGCATCTGAGGTCTTATGTCAGAAGAATGCAACCCCACACTGCTGATAAAAAGTTGTGGATCCATTTCTTTCAAGAGAGTTTATCTGGAGCTCAGCTAGAATGGTATTATCAGTTGGAGAGTGTCAACATCAGAGATTGGAATGACCTTGCTGAAGCTTTCTACAAGCAGTATCAATACAATGCTGACTTAGCCCCCACTCGCATGCAGCTTCAAAGCATGTCTATGGGTGCCAAAGAAAGCTTTAAGGAGTATGCTCAGAAGTGGAGAGACTTAGCTGGAAGAGTTCAACCCCCTTTGACTGATAGGGAGTTGGTTGATATGTTCATGTGTACGCTGAATGGTCCGTTTTACAGTCATCTCATTGGAAGCTCATCATCTGGCTTCACTGAGTTGATCATGACAGGAGAGCGAGTAGAGAATGGTATCAAGAGTGGTAAGATCCAAGTGGGCACTTCTTCATCAGGTGCTGCAAAGAAGCCTCCCACTGGGAAGAAAGAATCTAATGCTGTGTATGGTCAGCCTGATCGTAACAGAAGGCATCAGTCTGTTAGTGCAGTTCATATTTCAAATCCAACTCCTGCAACAACAGAGCAGCCTCAAGGCAACCAACAGAGGGCTAGAAGACAGTTCACGAAGATCAACATGTCAATGGCTCAGGCATTGCAACACTTGTTGAAAGCTGAACTTATTACCCTGAGGGAGGCCCCTCAGAATCCCAATGTTACCTCTCCCAAGTACAATCCCAATGCACAATGTGCATATCATTCAAACTGTCCAGGACATGATACTAATAACTGCTGGGTCTTGAAGAACAAAATTCAGGATATGATTGATGCTGGAGAAATTGAGTTTGATCCACCAGGTACTCCAAATGTGATTACAGCTCCAATGCCAAATCACGAGAAGACTGTCAACGCCATTGATGAAGATATTGATGAAGATCTGCATGTCTATTCAGTTATGGAGTTGAGCACACCATTGTCTGTTATCAAAAAGAGGTTAGTACAAGCTGGGATCTTTCCAGGTTGTCATGAAGATTGTCTATATTGTACCTATAAGCCGGATAGTTGCTTCATTTTGAGAGATAGGATTCAACGTCTCATGGATAAATATACTATAGTGTTTGAAAGAAGACCAGCATCTGTAGAAGGTATGGTGGATCATCTGACTCAGGGTAAGAAGATTGAAGAGGTTGACATGGTTGACAAAGTACCACTAAGAATCACTTCAAAGGGTCCCATTAAAATCACTCATCAGGGCCCAATCAAGATTACTGCTGAAGGTCCTGTGAAAGTTGTTGCTGAAGCCAGAGTAGCTCCTCCGATCATTACCACTCCTGGTCCTATTCCTTATACATCTGACAAAGCTGTGCCTTGGCACTATGGGTCTGATGTTTACATCCATGGTGTCAAGCAGGAGCCTTTACCTGATATGCCTGTTGACATTGATAATATTGCTGGATCTAGCAAGGTCACTCGTAGTGGAAGAGTCTTCTCTCCTCCAGTTGCTTCTAAGAGTGCAGTTACTCCTGCTGTTACTTCCACCACTGATGCTCGGGGCAAGGGTCCTGTTATTGAGCCTGTATCTACTGATGTGCCAGCTGCTGATGACCTCTCTAAGCAGATGGAAGAAGTATTGAAAATCATTCGCAAGAGTGATCATGATATTGTTGATCAGCTGGGGCATACTCCCTCAAAGATTTCTATGCTCTCCCTGTTATTATGTTCTGAGGCTCATGCTAAGTCATTGATCAAGTTTCTAAAGATGGCTCATGTACCCAGTGCAATTTCTGTGGACCAGTTTGAGAATTGTGTTGCTCACCTGACCTATGACAACGGGTTAGGATTTTCTGATGCTGACTTGACCCCTGCCAAGAGGGATCATAACAGGGCCTTGCATATTTCAATTGAATGCAGGGGCACTACCCTGTCTCATGTGCTGATAGACAATGGTTCCTCTCTGAATGTGTTGCCTAAGGAAGTCCTGAACAAGCTGAGTCCTGAAGATACGGTATTGAAGCCCAGTAATATTGTGGTAAAGGCTTTTGATGGTTCTAGAAGAGTAGTGCATGGGGAAATTGATCTTCCAATCAAGGTTGGCTCTCAGGTGTTCACTGCTACATTCTATGTGATGGATATTCGTCCTTCGTACTCATGTCTGCTTGGTCGTCCCTGGATCCATGGGGCAGGTGCTGTGACCTCCACATTACATCAAAAGTTGAGATATCCGGTGAATGGAAAAGTTGTTACTGTCTTTGGAGAGGAAGAATACTTTGTCAGCCATGTAAACACTTTCAAGAATCTGGAAGTAGAAGGTGAATACATTGAAACTCCATGTCAGTCATTTGAAGTGGTTCCCTGGGCTGTTAAGGATTGTGTGACTCCTCCTGCTGTGAAGAAGGTTCCTGTGGTCATCAGAAACCCTCCAACAATGGCAATGGCCTCCCTCAATGATGCAAAAGCTGTGGTGGAAGAAGGTGGTTGTACTATTTGGGGTCAGCTTCCTGATATTCCATACAAGTCTGACAAGTTTGGTTTGGGTTTCACTGCAGAGTCCCAGAAGGCTGTCCGTCGTGCCCGTGCTGTTCGTATCACCAATCAAGGGGTTATCAATGCTGTGGGAGATCAAGATGAAGACTACAACCTGGAGGCATGGATTTTTCCTACTGTGGGTGCTGGACTCAATAATTGGACAGCTGAAGATGTTATCCCTATCTCCTTTAGTCAGGAGTAAATACTATTACTGTGTTATGTTTTTAAATTTATAATTTCTGGAACGATTAAAACTTTCAAGCCCTGTGCCTTACCCGGGGCACAATGGTGTGCTTGTTACGGGTTGTCATTTCATTTGCATACTTCATTCAATAAAATCAGTGGACGTTTCGTTTTCGTAAATATTGTGTTCCTTGTCTTTCTTTTTTGCTTTATCAGCTATGTGTTCTTACACACACCCACGTCACTAAAATGCAGATCCTCATCCACTCTGGATCCAGTTGATAACAGTTCTACTATTGCCAATTACAATTTCGAGAATCCGATCTATCAAACTGAAGACGGAAACGAGGACGATTGTGAAATACCCGTAGGGCTTGCTAGGTTGTTACAACAAGAAGAGAAAGCTATACAGCCACATGAAGAGCCAGTCGAAGTTGTGAATCTGGGAACTGAAGAAAACAGAAAAGAGGTCAAAATAGGGGCTGATTTAGAGGACAGTGTCAAGAGCAGGTTGATTCAGATGCTACGTGACTATGTGGAGATCTTTGCTTGGTCTTATGAAGATATGCCAGGGTTGGATACAGACATTGTGGTTCACCGTTTTCCAGTGAAAGAAGATTGTCGTCCAAAGAAGCAGAAGGTTCGTCGTATGCGTCCTGAAATGTCAGAAAAGATCAAAGCAGAGGTAATGAAATAGTTCAATGCAGGGTTCTTGGCCGTAACTTCTTATCCTCAGTGGGTTGCAAATGTGGTACCAGTTCCTAAGAAAGATGGTAAGGTACGTATGTGTGTAGACTACAGAGATCTGAACAAGGCTAGCCCTAAAGATGACTTTCCACTTCATCATATTGATATCCTGGTAGACAACACTGCTCAGCATAAGGTATTCTCTTTTATGGATGGTTTCTCTGGTTACAATCAAATCAAGATGGCACCTGAAGATATGGAGAAGACTACATTTGTGACACAGTGGGGCACCTTTTGCTATAAGGTAATGCCATTTGGTTTGAAGAATGCAGGGGCAACATATCAGCGTGCCATGGTGGCTTTGTTTCATGATATGATTCATCATGAGATAGAGGTATATGTGGATGATATGATAGCCAGGTCTCAGAATGAAGAACAACATCTTGATCATCTGCACAAGTTGTTTGAGAGGTTGAAGAAATACAGGTTGAGATTAAATCCAAACAAGTGTACTTTTGGAGTTAGATCTGGAAAGCTCCTGGGTTTCATTGTCAGTGGAAAAGGTATTGAAGTGGATCCTGCAAAAGTGAAAGCTATACGAGAGATGCCAGCTCCCCGTACTGAGAAGGAGGTTAGAGGTTTCTTGGGACGATTGAACTACATTGCAAGATTTATTTCCCAATTAACTACCATCTGTGAGCCAATCTTCAAGTTGTTGAAGAAAGATCAGGTGATGGAATGGAATGATGAGTGCCAGACTGCCTTTGATGAAATCAAGAGATATTTGCTAGAACCTCCAATTTTAATGCCACCAGTTGATGGAAGACCCTTGATTATGTATTTAACAGTATTAGACAACTCAATGGGGTGTGTATTGGGGCAACATGACGAGTCTGGTCGAAAAGAGCAGGCAATATACTACCTTAGCAAAAAGTTTACCGACTGTGAAACAAGATACTCACTGCTCGAGAAAACTTGCTGCGCTTTGGCATGGGCTGCTCGCCGACTAAGACAGTATATGTTGACCCATACTACCTTGTTGATTTCGAAGATGGATCCAATCAAGTACATATTTGAGAAACCTGCTCTCTCCGGAAGAATTGCAAGATGGCAAATGATCTTGACGGAATAGCAGCAGTTTGTCATGGCCAGATGTACCAGAAACGGATGATCAAAGCTTTTAACAAGAAGGTTAAGCCAAGGGTATATCAGGCTGGTGACTTGGTAATCAAGCGTATCATATTACCACAGGGTGATCCTAGGGGCAAGTGGACTCCAACATATGAGGGACCATTTGTAGTCAAGACAGTGTTCTCAGGAGGTGCCATGATACTGACTACAATGGATGGTGAAGACTTCCCACAACCTGTAAACGCAGACATAGTTAAAAAATATTACGCATAAAAAGAGACCCGCTAGGTTGACAGGCCTAGGCAAAAATAAGGGCATCCCGGCAAACCAAAAGGGTTTGGGCAAAAATTAGGGATATATATATAAAGATGTACACCCGGCAAGTCGAAAACCTGAAAAGGCGGCTTGGGCAAAAAAGGGTATCCCGGTGGATTGAAAACCTGAAAGGGCAATCCAGGCAAAAGTTAGGGATTAAAGCGTATGACTATGTCTCGTTTGGATCACTCATGAAACTGCAACCAGTTGTACTACTTACTCAAGCTCAAACAGATAAAGCTCAATCCAATCGTTTCCGTCTCAACAGCAAGAAGATGAGATACTTGAGTGGCAATAGTAGAATTGAAACTCAATAGGATTATTTCCCACATAGCCGATTCTTTTTGTAAAACTTCATGACAAAATTCTCTTACTAGGGTTTATGTCTCCTTGTACAAACTTACCCGTGTATGGGTCACTTTTGATATAAATAAATTCCATCTTTTGAATCCAGATTTACTTTTACCCTATTTACATAAGCGAAACGTCCATTGGTTGTGTTTGAATGTATGTATGCCTTTGAATATGATTGATGTTTACCAGAAATGCATGTATGCTTTTATGATTGATGTTTACCAGAAATGCATGAAAATGCAGTAATAGTATTTACTAAGGACGAACGAGGGAAGGATTTCAACGAAGCTTCGCCGGTTCATCTTTACAAGGCAGTTACAAACCATCAGTAGGACTAATCCATTTTCACAAAGTCTAATCTCCCCTGGAATTTATATCCATCTCTTTTATCCTCATACGGATATACGGGAAATTACTTTCCAATAAGGGCACGATGAACGAAGACGGGATGTTATACTTATCCTACTATCAAACGAAAACGAAGGTTATCTATACCCTACTATCCCCAACAACCGAAGGTTATCTATACCCTTGTTATCCCCAACAACGGAAGGTTATCTATACCTTGTTATCCCCAGCAGACGGAGGGTTATATATTCTTCAACAACGAATCGGGATTTATTTTCCTTGGCCAGCAGTTGTTATACAAGGATATCCAGACACTTCCAGCAGTGTCATATCATACATACATCATTTACATCATACCATAACATATATGTCTATAGTACATTACCTAAGTGCATCATGTCATGCATGCATACATAAAGCATAAACTAATGTTGTTATACAGAGTGCTACCTTGTTTTCAGGTTAATTATCCAACAAACAAGCTTATGATCTTTGGGACTGCTTTATTGTAACCTCAGGGTTACTTTATCCTCCTGATGAGCTTCTTATTACTTTGGGACTGCTTTATTGTAACCTCAGGGTTATTTTGTCCTCCTGATAGCCTCTCATGACTTCAAGACTGCTTTAGAGCTACTGATTGCTCTATCCTCCTGAAATCATCCTATTACTTCAAGACTGCTTTAGAGCTATTCATCGCTCTATCCTCGTGAGGTCATATTACTACTTCAAGACTGCTTTAGAGCTATTCATTGCTCTATCCTCCTGAAGCCATCTAATTATTTCAAGACTGCTTTAGAGTTATCCATTGCTCTATCCTCCTGAAATTACATTATTATTTCAAGACTGCTTTAGAGCTATCCATTGCTCTATCCTCCTGAAATCATTACTTCAAGACTGCTTTAGAGCTATTGATTGCTCTATCCTCCTGAAGACATATCACATTATTACTTCAAGACTGCTTTAGAGCTATTGATTGCTCTATCCTCCTGAAGACATATCACATTATTATTTCAAGACTGCTTTAGAGCCATTCATTGTTCTATCCTCCTGAAGACATATCACATTATTATTTCAAGACTGCTTTAGAGCCATTCATTGTTCTATCCTCCTGAAATCATATCATTGCTTCAAGACTGCTTTAGGGTTATCATTATTGATTGCTCTATCCTCATGAAGACATGCTGTTACATCAGTATTACTCCAGACTCCTGACAGTTCTCATTATACTACTGAAGAACTTTCCCCTAGTGGCATCTTTAAGCCCACTCAATCATGTTCAACCAACCATCAATATCACTCCATGCACTGGTGAGTGCAAATTTTTGGGCTTTTGTGTTCAATCCCCTTCAACCTTCCAGGTTACGACTGGCAAATATACCAATCTAACCCCTCAGGTTTCAGAAAATTGAACAGGGGCAGCTGTTGCACCCCAAAATTTGCCCTCACAATACAAGACTTTGTGTTCCAAGAAGGTTCACAAGGTTCACAAAATTCACAATTGGTCAGAAGAGTTGACAATTCCCTCAGACAATGCACCTCCTAAGCAGTGCATCCAAAACTAGGGTTTTGACTTTAATCAGGCTAATACCTTCCCTTTTCATAACCTACCCCCCGGACCCAAAATATTCTCTAAGGTCTTTCCTGTTCTTTTATAACCTTTCCTTATGGATAAAATAAAAGTCGGTGGCGACTCTTGCTATCCGCAACATTGTTTAAAGTCAGTTCACCGGGTTACACGTGGCCCTGGCGTTTTTGAGGCCGAAGGGCATCACGTTATAATAGTAATTTCCCGACGCCGTCATGAAGGCCGTGGCCTGTTTATCGTGTTCGGCCATCGGGATCTGATTGTATCCCGAGTACGCGTCCATGAAGGACAAAAGCTTGAAACATGCGGAGTTGTCGACGAGCTTGTCGATGTTGGGGAGGGGGTAGGCGTCCTTAGGACATGCCCGATTGAGATCAGTATAGTCAACACACATGCGCCATTTTCCATTATTCTTTTTAACGAGTACAACATTGGACAGCCAGGTGGAATACCGGGCTTCCGAAATAAATTTTGCCTCTAGGAGGTCTTTTACAGCTTTTTCGGCTGCTGCCGATTTTTCGGGGGACTGGCGACGTTGAGCACGAGGTCGTGCGGAGTGCCGTCGCGGTGTGGACTAGCCATGATCGTGGAGGTTTGGTGAAACTTTTGGTTTTCTGCTCGGAGTAACGGGGAAGTTTCAAGTTCCCACAGACGGCGCCACTGATCTGACCTGATCAGAAGGGGATCACGGGCTGGCCACACGCTGTTGGGCTGCTACCTGTTCACCGGTGATGAGGAGGAGAAGGGGGGTGTACCTGCAAAACACTCCGATGCCAAAGTAAGGAGTTGGGCAGAGCGAGAGCAAAGTACAGAAAAAGGGTAAGAAGTGTGTTACCTGGCCCTCTTGCGGAAGAGGGTATTTATAGAGACCCCAGCGCTGGGCCAACAATCATTTGAGATGGGCTGGACAACCAGGCCCAACCCTAATGACTTCTAGGGCTTACGTGGCGTAGTGAAGACCTGGACGTGGTCTTCGCCCTAGTCCAACTGCTCCTAGATCTCCGGAAAATGGGTTTGACCTGCTCTTTCGGAGGTGGGCAGTTGGTTGATGACGTGTCCCCGCGGAGGGGAGCACGTGGAGAACGTGCGCCGGGCACGTCGTCCTCCCCGCGGAGGGGAGCTCGCGAGGTTGGGGAGGAACCAAGGCCGCGTTTTGATGCGCCAGGGGTGTATCCTGTTCGGCTGATAAGAGGGGACGACGAGATGCTGTTGGGCGCGTTGCTTGTGTCCGGTGACGTGCTCTGTCCGTCCTGCGGGACGCGCGTGCCCGACGTGGCCAATTCGCTTATTGGATCGTGCATGGTATTGGGTTGGGCCGAGGTCGGGCCCAGACCGGAACAGTTTATATGCTTGCTGATTTGTAACTATTTGTCTGAAAGATATTTTTTTATTCATTACCATTGGCTGTTTTGTTGTTTCATGAGAAATAAAATATGTTTTGCTCGTTCACTGTTCACATGATTGGATTTTTACGTTGCATGAAATATAAGATACATTTGTTTTTGGGTTCATAAAGAAGTACTCAATAGTTTTTTCATTTGTTTTAATGTGTTTGTTCCACTTTTTAAAATAAAATAAAAATGAAAGTAATGCCTTGTGGTGTTAACTTTCTAAAATGTATACATGTTATTATTTCAATTTGTCATATATATATATATATATATATATATATATATATATATATATTGCGGCTAGCTAATATATCTCTCGACATTGGGTTCTTTTGATTTATATATTGGTTTATTCCACTTTATATATATTGTTTTTAAGAGAATCACTAGTAGAAGATCCGTGCGTCCGCACGGGTACAAGAAAAGTATAATCTTATCGAATTCAAATTTCACAAGAAAAAGTATATTCAAATGTATATTAAGAGTAATATTTATGTATGTTTTTATTTGATTAAATCTAACTGATTGTATCTCGTGAAACTTTATGAATTAGTTTAATAACATTTTAAACATTATAGTGAAAAAATTGAAATACCTAATTAAGATTTTAGACTTTTTTATTTTTTAGAGTAATATTTATACATGATTCATTTTTTAGAGCAATAGAGTAACATACAATTTTATCGTAAGCTTGTATGGAATAAAAAGATCAAATACATCAAATTTTGAGTTATTTGACAATATTAGCAAACCCCATATGATGAAAACGGTTACATTACATTAGCTAAATATTATCTATAATTCAAAGATATAAGCTTAAAAAATAATAGTAGCCTTTGTTTATTATCAATTTATATCAGATTCAATTTGTATATACATGACAATGTCTTAGACATATATTGAACTAATACTTAATTTTGAGGAAGTTAGTTATTACTCAAAATTTCCAAAACCTTCATTAGAAAAGCCCAAGAATTCATTGTTAGGATGATCCATGCACTATATATTTTTATACCTTCCAGACAATGACATAGGGACTTTGGCTTGCTATTTTATTTCCTGTGAAGTTAAAGTTTGTCCTCATGTAACTCCATGTCTAGTGGCTGTGGTTACTCAAAAACTCCATGATATTCTCTTAGACAGACTACTGTTGTACTATGTCCAAGGAGGAAAGAAATGGTATATGAATGGAAAGGTCACACCAATGAGAGGTGGCCAATATTATAAAGAATATGATATGAAGTATCTCCACGGATCACAAAATAATTTTCTTAATGAGCAAGAGAACCAACATAAAAAGCACATGATAAGAAGGACTATCACACACATAATAATTTTCTTAATGACCATAAACAAAATAATCACCACAGAAAAAAGAGATAAATAAAATTATATAAAAACGACATGAGAGAAACTGGAAACTAAAGGCAACATAAATAGTAGACAATAAAGAGAAGAAGAACTTTATGCAGCTCTTTGAGGCCATCCTCAATTGTGGTTGCCACATTCTCAATGTTGTAGTATTTTTTATCAACAATGGTTCCCTGTGTATAGAGGATTTCAGTTTTCATAAGAATATGGAGTTAAGAAAGTTGTTGTCTTCCTCCAAAGGCCAATGACGAAAACACTGAATCCGTTAAAGAGAAATAGTCAAAATGTGTAGTTGATGACAGTCGATGTGCAACTTTTCTTACCAGTTAGATCTCTTTCTCCCTTTCAACTGTGAAAGCTTCACTCTTTTTAGTTTGGTCATCTGATGCTCATTAAATATATAGATATAAAAGATGTGATACTGAACAAAAATTAACATACATAATGTAATCAACTACACCCAATACATGGAATAATCATATGGATAGTAGAATTTGTCAATTATTGATCTCTAGGTTAACTCCATCTTGACCATGCAACACAGTATCCATTAATCTTCAGAAAATACCTTTTCTTTGTCTTCTTTTGAGATGAAATTTCCTCACTTTTTTGCAAAATGAGCAAACTGTCGATTTGCTACAAGAGATTCTTCAATCTCCCTTTTTCTTTAGTATTCTACGATAAAAGTAACAAACATTTAGTCAACATCAACAATAAACTAAAAAGAAAATCATCTAGTATATTAAATAAACACACACCATAAAAGCATCAATGGATGAATTTTCTGCATACAAATAGAAAATATGTTACAACCGTCATGCTGACCAATAAATTATGCATTAGATCAGTTATTGAAAGAGGACTAAGAGCCTAAAAAGAGTATACTTATCAACGTCCATTTCATATGTTTTTTTGCCACAATCAAGAATTGACAAACCTTCAATATTGTCCTTCAAATACATATTATAATCTAATTCTAATATACTTTTCAATGGACTTGCATTAGGATGTGAAAACTTGAAGTCAGAGTTCAGGGCAACGCCAACAGATTCTTCAGTTTCATGTGATAATGAGAACCAACAAAGTTCATACAAATAGCATAGAAAACATGTGCGTCCGCACGGGTAAAAGCATTTATATCTTAAATTATCTATTTGAAATAGAATTAAAGTTAACACTACGCCAGAAATGAGTTTTAGCAGCGCACCCTTTAGCAGCGCTTCTTAAAAAAGCGCTGCTAAAGGGTGAGTAAAAAAAAAAAGAAAAAAAATTTCCTACAAAAGACATCGCTTTTGAAAAAGCGCTGCTAAAGGGGGCCCTAAGAAAGCGCTTTTTAAAAAGCGCTGCTAAAGGGGTACCCTAAGAAAGCGCTGCTAAAGGGGGACCTAAAGGGGGACCCTAAGAAAGCGCTTTTAAAAAGCGCTGCTATATGACATTGCTAAGGCACCCTAAGAAAGCGCTTTTAAAAGCGCTGCTAAAGGCCTTTAAAAGCGCTGCTATAGGTATTAGTATTATAATTTTAAAATACCCTCCAGAATTTTAAGAGAAACAGAACAATCGTGCAATATTTCTTTTCTTCTTTCTTTCTCCTCTGGCGAACGACCCATTCAAAGTTTCGTTTCTGTTGCCGTCATCCGCCGTCGACCGTCGCCCTCTTCCGTTGGATTGCGCCGCCGTCGCCGTTCACCGTCCGTTTTCGAGTCTGCATTGCATTGCATTTCCACCATTGTTAAGGTATGTGAAGTTTTACTATGGTTTTCTTGTTTATTTATCTTTTCACCATTGTTGGTATTTGAAGATATTAAAGGTTTTGAAGGTTTTTCTTAATAATGTTATCTAAATATTGATGGTTTTTCTTTTCACCATTGTTGGTATTTGAAGATATTAAAGGTTTTGAAAGTTTTTCTTAATAATTTTATCTAAATATTGATGGTTTCTGAGTTGTTGACTAAATAGGTAAGAAAAATTATTAATAACTCATAGTAAATTTATTAATATTGTTTGATGGTTTCTCTGCATAAAATTATTAATGTTGTTGACTAAATATTAATGGTTTCTGAGTTATTGATGGTTTCTGAGCTGTTGTTGTTTTTATTGAGTTATTGAAGGTTTAGTGAAGGTTTTTAGTGTTGTTTTGTATTGAAGGTTTGAGGACATGCAAGTAAATTTGAGTTCAAGTATGATACGTATACTATTGTTTTTGTTGTTGTGTAGATATGTTACGTTTGAGGACATGCAAGTAAATTTTAGTGTTGATACGTATACTGTTGTTGAGTTATTGTTTTTGTTGTTGAGTTCAAGTATGATACATATATTGTTGTTTTGTATTGAAGGTTTGAGGACATGCAAGTAAATTTTAGTGTTGTTGTTGTATAGAAATGAGTTATTGAAGGTTTAGTGAAGGTTTTATATGTTGATATGTTATTATGTTATTATGATGGATTTCTCAATGTTTATATGATATATATGTTATTATGGTTTTATATGTTTAGTTAGGATTTCTCAATGTTTAGTAAGGGTGTCATTTTGGTTTAAGGATTATCTAGTAATTTTAATATGATTTGTTTTGGTGGATTATCTAGTATTTTTAATATGATTTGTCTTGGTTAATTATTAATATGATTTTAATAAAATTTATATTTTGTCTGCTATAGGGGTTACCTGTGAAGAGCAAAGCTGTGATCGTTTCCAAGCATCCTATTGCGTAGCATTCTTAGAAGTTAGTGATTTCCTTACATGTATTCTCTGTTTTGTTTAACTTTAATAGTTTAGTGTAGATTACTCAATTAGTATGGATAAAAAATGGATGTCTGGTAATCGATTGTCAAAAGAGTACGAGAATGGGGTATCAAAGTTCGTTAAGTTTGCTGTAGAACACGCCAAAGACCCCTGTAGGATCACATGTCCTTGCTTAGGATGTTGTTATGGGCGTCGAGTTGACGCTGTTTAGTTGGAATCTCATTTAATGAGACATGGAATTGATTGAAGTTACACATGTTGGACATTACATGGTGAGATAAGTAACGAGAATGTTGAACCCCGGAATAATACGACATGTGCTTCAAAGGACAATGGCAGAGATACATATGATTGTGATCGAGTCGAAGAGATTGCAGAAGCACTTGAAGAAGATCTTCAAGATTGTCCCAAGATGTTTGAGAGGTTGGTAAGCGATGCAGAGAAACCGTTGTATAAAGGTTGCACTACTTTCACAAGTTTGTCCGCGGTATTAAAGTTGTACAATTTAAAGGCGGGTAATGAATGGTCGGATAAAAGTTTCACAGAGTTGTTAGCCCTACTTCAAGAGATGCTTCCGGAGGATAATGTTCTTCCCAATAGAACCTATGAAGCTAAAAAAATGTTATGCTCTATTGGCATGAGCTATGATAAGATACATGCTTGTCCAAATGATTGCATTTTGTTTCGAAATGAATATGCATCATTAAACGAGTGTCCTAAATGCGACGTATCTCGATATAAGAAAAAATTGTCACCAGCAAAAGTATTATGGTATTTTCCTATAATTCCGAGATTCAGACGCATGTTTCGTAGTGAAACAGATGCAAAACACCTGACTTGACATGCAGATGATAGAATTGTAGATGGGAAGTATCGACATCCGGCAGATTCACCACAGTGGATGAAAATTGATAATGATTATCCTAATTTTGGAGAAGAAGCTAGAAACCTTCGCTTGGCATTATCGACTGATGGAATGAATCCGCATGGTCTGCAGAGTATCTCACATTCTACCTGGCCTGTAATTATTATGATTTATAACCTACCTCCATGGCTATGTATGAAGCGTAAGTACATGATGTTATCTATGTTAATTTCTGGCCCTAAACAACCAGGGAATGACATAGACGTATACCTGACACCTCTAATAGAAGACTTAAAGAGTTTGTGGGAGAACGGTGTGGAGGTTTATGATGGATATATGAAAGAAAGTTTCAATTTGAGGGCGATGTTGTTTGGCACAATTAATGATTTCCCAGCATACGGAAATCTATCGGGGTATAGCATTAAAGGTCAATGTGCGTGTCCTATCTGTGAAGAAAACACAAATTGGACACGGTTGGAATTTGGTCAGAAGAATGTATTTCTTGGTCATCGTAGATTCTTAAATTCTAGTCATCACTACCGTGGGTGGAGAAAAGCATTCAATGGAGATTCAGAACAACGTAAAGCTCCACCTACATTGACCGGCGAACAAATTTTTGAAAAGGTGAAAGATGTGAGTACTAAGTTTGGCAAGCCTTTTGCTCATACGCTTGTCACACGTGGGTGGAAGAAGAGGTCAATTTTGTTTGAGTTGCCGTATTGGAAGTCGTTGTATGTAAGACATTTTCTTGATGTTATGCATATTGAAAAAAATGTATTTGAAAGTGTTATTGGTACGTTACTCAATATACAAGGAAAGTCTAAGGATGACCTTAAAGCAAGAAAGGACTTGGTAGCAATGAGAATAAGAAATGAATTAGGACCCTTGAAGAAAGGAAACCGCACATATCTACCATCTGCTGCTTATACTTTATCTAGAAAGGAGAAAAAGATACTATGTAAGTTTCTGAGTGAAGTTAACGTTCCAGAAGGATACTCTTCAGATATTAGAAGACTTGTTTCTATGAAAGACCTCAAGTTAAAAAGTTTAAAGACACATGATTGTCATGTTATAATGGAACACTTTCTACCAATAGGTATACGTTCTATTTTGCCAGAAAAAGTGAGAGGCGCAATAACTAAATTGTGTTTTTTCTTTAGGTCAATCTGTAGTAAGGTGATAGATCCTGCGATCTTACCAACATTGCAAAGAGAAATAGTTATTACTTTGTGCGAGCTTGAAATGTATTTTCCTCCATCATTTTTTGACATAATGGTACATCTAGTTGTTCATCTTGTGAAAGAGACACAACTGTGTGGACCTGCCTATATGAGATGGATGTACCCTGTTGAACGTTATATGAAAATATTGAAAGGGTATGTGAAAAACCGAAGTCGACCAGAGGGATGTATTGTTGAACGATACATTGTTGAAGAAGCTATTGAGTTTTGTACTGAATATTTGTCCAACGTTCAATCCATTGGCCTCCCAAAATATCATGTTGTTGAAAAAATAGATGGTAAACAGTTAATTGGAAATAAAGTTGTGACAGTTTCAAGGGATGAACGGGAGCAAGTGCATTTGTATGTTCTGCACAATGACATTGAGGTTGAGCCATATGTTGAAATGCACAAGGATGTTCTCTGAGGTTTAAATCTGAATAGAAATGAAAATTGGATAGTACGTGAGCACAATCGAAGTTTTATAACATGGTTCAAGGAGCATATTTTTTCAAAGTTTTATTCTAATCCCACTTCAATAACAGAAAGGTTGAGATGTTTAGCATATGGTCCAAGTTTGCATGTGTTTTCTTATAGCGCATACGCAATTAATGGATACACATTTTATACCAAGGAACAAGATGATAAAAGTACAATGCAAAATAGTGGTGTCACCGTGCTTGCCGAAGCAATGCACATTTCCTCGTATTATGGGGTTATCGAGCGCATTTGGGTGTTTGATTATGAGAAGTTTCAGATTCCTATCTTTGGATGCAAGTGGGTTGAAAATAATAGTGGCATACAAATGGATAAATCACGTTTTTTGAAAGTGGATCTTAATAAGGTGGGGTACAGAGATGAGCCTTTTATTCTAGCCACGCAAGCTAAACAAGTGTTCTATGTCACTGATCCGACAAGTACGAAATGGTCTATAGTTCTTTTTTCCAACAAAGTAATCGATGATAACATTAGAGAAAAGGGGGATGTTTATGTTGAGAATGAATCTTATATTATAGATGATCCAGATGAGAATATTAGAGCGGACGAATCATATATTAGAAATGATCATAACGAGGGAATTTGGATCAATCCATCTGTCCGTGTTGTTAAGAGACAAGTAAACCCCGTTACAACGAAAAAAAGAAAGAGCTTGTAACATGTTTTTCTTATTTACACATGTCTTATTTATACCATGTTTTTCTTATTTCTTATTTATACCATGTTTTTATTATTTACATATTTCTTATGTATATATTTGTTATTTACATATTTGCATGTCATTCATTTGATACTTTGATTTTTCTGAATTACAGGTATATATATTATGGCCAGCAACGAGGAAACATCACATGATGGAAAACAAACAACAAAAGACGTGGAAGGCGATATTAAAAGAGGCATAACAATTATGAAAAAAATCATCCGTGCGAGAGATAAAGGAGTAAAGTATGATGTCCATTGGAATGAAAGAGATCAGTTAGTTGAGCCTAACGGTGTGTTGCTAACAAGTTACATCGGAGCACTTGTACGTTCGCAAGTTCCGATTACTTGCGATAATTGGAAAATTGTTTCATTACAACCGGCTAAAGATAAGATTTGGACCGAGATTCAGGTATAATATTGGAATTGTTTAATTATTGTTGACATTTACGTCTTTAAATTAAATATACTAACATGTTATATGTATGTGTGTTTGTTTGCAGAGATCTTTCAATATTGAAGATCGTAGGAGAAAATATTGTATTCAATTGGCCGAAAAACGCTTGAGGGGATTTAGAGCGTTTTTAACAAACAAGTTTCTAAAAGATTCTGAAGGAAACTTTGTTGACTCAGAGCGTCCGATGAAGTACGCGGATTTGATTTCGGAGGAAGAATGGGAGACGTTTGTTGCAAAGCGAAGATCAAAAGAATTTGAAGTAAGTACAACTTATCATGAACTATGTATAGTATATATACTTCTTCCATGTACAAGAGTTCTGATAAACTTGTTTTTTCAGGTTGTTAGTGGCGTAAATCGTCAACGGGCATCAAATCTCGCATATCCATACAGAAAGGGCCGGTTGGGATATGCACGATTAGAACAAAAAATAGTAAGTACATATAAATGCTTTAATATGATATATTTACAAAAAATAGTAAGTATATATAATAGGAGATAATGCTTTATTATCCGTCTTAATGCGTATTTGGAAGAGGAGAAGAGTGATGCGACATCTCTTCCGGACCATGTTGTATGGAAGGCTGCCCGTGTGGGACGAGATGGAGTCGTTCAGGAAGAAGTTCAACAAGTCTTTGAACAATGTGTAAGTACAACGTTATCTTTGTCAGTAACTGATCAAAAGTGTGTAATATATTTATATATGTTTTTATCTATATTTCAGGAGACTCTGTCCCAGACCATAACTCCCGCCGAGGACGATGATTGCAGGAGCTTACTGAGTCGGGTGCTGAATATTCCTGAGTATTCTGGGCGTGTGAGGGGTAAGGGATTTGGTGTCACTCCATCCAAACTGTATAAGCAGCCAAAGAAAAAAAACCCAACCAATAAAGAAGTGATGGATACTTTGGAGGAATTGAAAGCGCAAATCCGTGAATTACAGAAGGATAAGGAGAGATACATGTCGGAAAGACGCGCTCCAGAGGGTAGAGCTACTAGTGACAAAGATAGTATCGGTTGTCCGCAGAAGCTTCCAGAGGTAATTGTATATATTACATTGAAATTAATTTAGCACACTTTACTTAATTGACACATTAACTGATCATTATTTGTTTAGGGCATTTCACTTTGCCGGCTATATTTATCGTCACCTACTCATCGAATGGTTGGCAAGGGAAAGGTGCATAACTTTCTGGAAGACTTACTTCACCACAAACCGCCCCCTTCTGGATTTTTGAAAGTATCTATTGATATTGCATTAGAGGGGAGTGCATTGTTGCCTATACCAGATGATATTTCAGGCGCAACAGTGGTGGGAGACGCAATAGGAGCGTATGTGGCATGGCCGACAAATCTGATTTGCATAGATGATGAGGTAGGTTGAACCTTTTAATACTCAAATGTTTTATGATCCATACATGAAAGTTATTCTTACATCTATATTTTCTTATTTACATGATGATCTTAGACTCCTACAAAATCCAAATCAAAAGATGATAGAATTATTGTGCGGGATACCGATTCAGCTGCATCAAAGAAACAGGTACTACTACAGTTACATGACTATCTTGTTATACATTAATTACTGAACTTATATATGACTTTTAGGTTCATGATCAGCAGTCGCAACAAGTCAGCAAGGGTAAGATGCCTGAAACTTCCAAGGTTCCCAGAAAAGCAATTTTTCCTCGATTTAGGATGTGCCTTGAAACATATGGAGGAACATCAGATGTGCCTGAGGGTGGCGTCCATCAAATACACATGGAGGCAGGTATTTTCGGTTTTGAATATCCCGAAACAATTGCTAAGGAGGATTTTGATCAGGTTTTCAACCATTCTGAATTGGGCGTCGGTGTTATGCATTCATACATCAGATACTTCGATCCATTTTAATTAAATAATTGAACATTTTAAAATTTGCTCGTTTAACTGAATATTCTAATGTTGATTATGTTTTTTTAGGTTCTTGTATGACAAGTTATTGGTCCCGAATGAATTGACTTCAGTATTCGCATTCTTATCTGCTAGCTGTGTCAACTCACGTATAATAGACCAGTCACCAGATACAGTCAAAGAGTACACAGTGCAGAGATTTATGCGTGCGACTACGGAGAAGTTGTTCTTGTTGCCATATAATACTGGCCATGGGTTAGATTTTATTCTAAATTCATTTATTATAATTGTTCGATTTTTCCCTTTCTATATATATAACATTTCCGTCTAAACTGTTGTCTTATTTTATAGTGGACATTGGTTGTTGATCGCAATTAATCCGACGAAAGAAATAGTGTATTATATAGATTCATTGGATGGCGATACAACAAAATATGAAAATCTGAGGAACTTTGTTGATACGTCAGTGATGAGATATATTGTTGTCTTTAATTATATATCTTTATTTATTATGTGACATTGTTCTAAATATGCGTTTATATTATGTTAGAGTTATACAAATATTCAGAGCACAAAGAGATGCAACGGTGCCAAAAAGTAAGGCTAACAACATCAACTGGATCAGAGTGGAGGTATATTTTCGCATGTTTGACTGTTATAGTGGTTCTACTTGATAAAACTATTTAAACTATATATCCGGATAAATGTTCGTTTGTTTTTTCCATTTACAGTGTCCTCGGCAACATAATGGTATTGACTGTGGATATTTTGTATTGCACTTTATGAGGGAAATTATTCTTTCTAGTCAACTTGAGATTCCAGTCATGGTATGGATCAATTCATTATATAAGTTATATGATTCATTTTGATAATTATCCGATACTTCATTTGAGTAATTAGTTTTAAACTTAAATCTTATTCGATCTGTTATATTATGTAGTATTTTGATGAATTCAAGTGCGCTACTTACACGAAAGCAAAATTGGAAGAAATTAAAGAGGAATGGTGTCAATTTATTCTTGGGTTGAGAATTGTATAGAGTTATCGGATTGGAAGACTTGTAATTATATGTGAATTGAATGTATTTGTGTTGTTGTAATTCTGAGGATCGAATTTTGTTGTAACATATTTAAACAGGTTTATGTGTATATTAAAATGTTTATGAACAAAGTCATGAGTTACAATGTATCCAAAGTTTTGAATTGTACATATAAGGCCAAAGTTTGAATTGTATATTTAAGGCCAAAGTTTGAATTGTATTTATAAGGCCAAAGTGTTGAAATAAAGGCCTGAATTATAAGCAGGTTTGTGTAATATAAGCAGGTTGTTGGTAAAATATACAAAACATGGTGAATATTTTTTTAAATTTTTTTTTTTAAATCTGGGACATTAGACAACGCTTTTACATAAAAGCGCTGCTAAAGGTCACAAACATTACGCTACAAAAGCGCTGCTATAGGTTTGGAAGGGGGGGTCTAAGACAGCGCTTGTAAAAAGCGCTGCTAAAGGGTGGGCTATGACAGCGCTTTGTAAAAGCGCTGCTAAAGGGGGGGTCTAAAACAGCGCTTTGTGAAAGCGCTGCTAAAGGGGGGATGGTTGGGGGAATTATGCAGCGCTTACAAAAGCGCTGCTAAAGGGCTAAAAAAGCGCTGTTAAAGGGGCTGCTGAAGGGAGCTTTTATCAGCGCTTTTTCATTGAAAAAAACGCTGTCTTTACCTTTAGCAGCGCCACTTTTGGCAGCGCTGCTAAAGGTCTTTTTTGGCATAGTGTAATGAAAATTTTGGGCATAGAATGATCAGAGCATAGACAGAAATTGTCCGTAAGTTCATAATTATTTCATAATTAATTTTTATTTGGATCTAACTGGTTGTGCCCATGTCACTTCATGAAAGTTTCAATAATCATTATTGAAAACTTAAATTCTATGTGATCACTTATATTACTAAATTCATGAAAGTTTTTCATTGGAACTTTATTTTTTCTTTAATTCTATGATCCATATTGTTGCCATAAGCCATAAATGTACATCAGGCATCGCACCTCTACTTGGCTTAAGAATGCTCTCTTTGCTTGATCAAACTTTCTAAAAGTCACATTAGGCACAAGGATTGAAACCCAAAAGATTGACAAACATTACTTATGATCTTGAGCTAAAAAAATCAAAGGACATTCTTTATCTTGAGGCCAAAAATTATAAAACATTTATGTCACCACTTGTAAGAAATAGCAAGTTAAAACAAAGTTACAATGAAAATAAATCAAATTCCTTCCTAAAGAATACACATAAACAAAAAATAACAGGCCATAATATGATTATCCTAACTCAGTTGCACTTCAACTCTCAATATATTTTCCATAGAGCTAAGACTTATCTTTCTTTTGAATCTGTTAGAGTTTGATGAGGATGAACATGGAGGTTCATCTTGTAACAGAATTCTGTTAGGGTTGAGAGAAAGAAGAAGAAGAGAGTGAGAGAAAAAGAGAGGGAAAATATGATATGAATTATATTATTGAAGATATCTTATATACACTATGAGGTATCCTATATATACCCAATCTATACATTTGATTTACATTGAGTATTTCTAATATCCCCCCTCAAACTCATGGTGAGGTCTTTCAAGCTAGTCACCTTGAGTTTGTGTCTGAGATGCTGAAAAGGTCCAGTCCCAAGAGGTTTTGTGAGTGTGTCAGCTATTTGTACCGACGCCGGAACATGATGCACACGAAGTTGGCCAGCTACAACTCGTTCACGCACAAAGTGTATATCAAGCTCAATATGCTTGGTGCGAGCATGAAGAACCGGATTATGAGAAAGCAAAACCGCACTTAAGTTGTCACACATGAGGATAGGGGTGTGATAAGTGATATTGAGTTCAGACAATAGAGATTCCAGCCATAGCAGTTCCGAAGTTGTATGAGCTAAGGCGCGATATTCAACCTCCGTGTTGGATCTAGCAACAAGGGTCTGCTTCTTTGAACTCCATGAAATGAGATTAGGACCAAAAAATATACACGAGCCAGACGTGGACCGCCTATCATCCGGGTCATTGGCCCAATCAGAATTGCTATAGGCACACAGCGACATTTTTGAAGCTGTAGCCGACGGAGATAAATGTAGACCATGAGAGATAGTGCCACTGAGGTACCGAAGAATGCGTCTAATCGCAGACCAATGCGTATCAAGAGGATCAGACATGAATTGACAAGCTTTGTTGACACTATATGCAATTTCTGGCCTGGTTAACGTGACATACTGTAATGCCCCTACGATGGACCTGTAGAAGGACGAATCTGTCAGCTTTGAGGCGCCATGTCTGCTGAGTTTGCAGTTGGTCATCATGGGAGTTTGAACTCCATTGGCATTGGCCATGTTTGCTCGAGACAGTAAATCTTTGATATACTTTGATTGTGTCAGGAGCATGGAGCCATCTGATTGCAAGTTCACTTCAATGCCAAGAAAGTATTTCGGTGTGCCAAGCTTTTTCAACGCAAAAGCAGTGTGCAGTTGATGAATTAAAGTGTGAATAAGTTTGGAATCAGATCCTGTGATTAGTATATCATCAACATAAACTAGAGCATACAAGACAGTACCTTTAGAGTGATAGAGAAACAAGGAGTTGTCACACTTGGATGTGGTAAACCCAAACTGAATCAGAGCTTGTGCTAGTTTCGCATACCAGGCCCGTGGAGCCTGTTTGAGACCATATATTGCTTTGTGAAGCTTGCATACAAGATTCTTATCATCTGTCACAAAACCTGGAGGTTGAGTCATATAAACTTCATCAGTCAATGTACCATTAAGAAAAGTATTGTTTACATCAATCTGTTGAATATCCCAGGTGTAGGTAAGCGCCAAGGTAAGAATAACTCTGATAGTTGTTGGTTTAACAACCGGAGAAAATGTTTCAGTGTAGTCAAACCCATGTTCTTGATGAAATCCCTTAGCTACTAGTCTAGCTTTGTATTTATTAATAGATCCATCAACATTTTCCTTGATCTTGAACACCCATTTACAGCCCACAACTTTTCTGTCAGGGGGTAATGTGGTGAGAGTCCATGTGTGGTTTGACTGCAAGGCATCAAACTCATACTTCATAGCAGCATGCCAAGAGGGATGAGATAAGACCTGTTTTACAGTTGTTGGTTCAGCTTCAGTATGTGCAAGCAAGGCTTTAGATTTAGATTTCCCAGTTTTTGCTCGAGTCAGCATTGAGTGGTCATTAACCAAGAGTGCAGGTGGAGTTCTGTGACTGGGAATGGATGGAGAGTAAGAAGACTCAGATGTGGAACTAGAAATAGTATTAGCTTTAGAACTTGGAGCAGATTCTGTCTCTGAGTTGGAGAATTGGTTATTGAATTCTGGGAACATGTGAGCAGTATTGTCATAAGCTGTAGACTGCCCTGCTGCAGATTTACTAGGTGAAGTGTCCTCTTGAGATATGATAGGATGAGAATTACTTACAACATCATCGTGATTAGCCTGTAGGGGAGTAGATGTTGGCTGAGAGTTTGGGGCCAGGATTGATTGATTAGACAGCTCAGGCATTGGGACTGCCACAGGGTCTAGGGGACTAGTGATGGGTTGGGTATTAGATTGTAAAGAGATGCCAGCTGTGACCTTTGGGGTTGTGATAGCTGTGCTGGTAGGTAAGGCTGTTGGACAAGCAATTGGCTGGTGTGTTAAAATCTGACCTGCTGTAGTGTCTGACTTAAACAGCTGAGGAAAGGGAAAGTGTTGCTCATGGAAAGTGACATCCTTTGAAATGTAAATTCTGCCAGAACTACTCAAGCATTTGAAACCTCTATGTTGAGGAGAAACTCCAAGATATACACATTCCTGACTTCTAAGTTGCAATTTGTGTTGATTATATGGTCGCAGGAGAGGGTAGCAGGCACAACCAAATACTCTAAGATTTTTGTAGTCAGGATGCTTGCCATACAAAGCATGGAAAGGTGAATGGTGTGTAGTCAATGGAGATGTTGGCAGCCTATTCATGAGGTAGATAGCAGTAGTAAAACTGTGATCCCAATATGTGAGTGGCATGGATGCATGAGCAAGCAGTGTCAATCCCATCTCAACAATTGTTCTATGTTTTCTCTCAACAGAGCCATTTTGATGAGAGGTGTGAGGACAAGTTATTCTGTGTGTAATTCCAAGATCCTGCAGATACTTTGTAAAAGATCTAAATTCATCACCAAAGTCAGATTGAACAGATTTAATTGTTAGACCAAACTGAGTTTGAACAAATTTGTGAAACAATTGGAATGCATTTAGTGCTTCAGATTTTTGTTTAAGGAAGTACAGCTAGGTATACCTGGTGTGAGCATCCACAAATGCAATGTAATAGTTAAAACTAGCACTAGAAGTAGAAGAGGCAGGCCCCCAAAGATCAGTATATATCACATCAAAAGCCTTGTTATATACATGATGAGTCAAAGGAGAATGAAGCCTATGAGCTTTACCAAGATTACAAGATTTGCAAAAACTACTTTGTTTATTTGAACAAGGAATTTTACACAGTTTGAGTATCTTAACAATAGATGAAGGATGAGCATGCCCTAATCTATGATGCCACAACACACTATTATTACAAGTATTAGATGTGAAACTCTTTGGCTGACAGGAGGACTGAACTGCAGTGTAACCTTGGACATGCCCGGATTTATTCAATGTGGTATGCCAACTGTGTGACTTTGAGGACTCCAAATGCAGATGAGGAAAACAATAGAGACCACTAGCATCAAGACTTCCTTCAACCAGAACTTGTCTAGAATCCTGAGATTTAATGTAACACTTGTTAGACAGGAATTCAAAGATAACATGATTATCATGTGAAAATTTGGAAACAGATAGAAGATTCCTAGTGATAGCTGGTACATAAAGGATGTCATTCAACATCATTCTGCACTTGGGCACTAATGAGGAGCAGAATTGTGTGCAACCTATAGAATTAATTGTGAGTGTGTGGCCATTTCCAACATAAACTTTATCAGTACCTGTGTATGCCTTAGAGTTCTGTAAGTTAAGTGCATAGGGAGTAAGATGATGAGAAGCACCTGAGTCCACAAACCATGCTTGAGAATCAAGTTCTGCAGGGAGGTTGTATTGCTGTGTTGTGCCAATAGATTTGCTTGCAGCTGCCATCATTGCTACAGCCTGTGGATTCTGAGATTTGTCCTTGGACTGCTCATGACTGGATTGAGTGTTGTTTTCTGTCTTGTCCTGAGATTCATTAGAATTGGGAGGCATAAAGTTTTCATCAAATCTATGCCAGCATGAGGATACAGAGTGACCATATTTGCCACAGAGTTGGCAAGTAGGTCTATGATTGCTAGCTGCCCTTGCTCTGCCCCTGCCTCTTCCTCTGGAAAATCTGGTGTTCCTCCCATTGTTGTGTGTGTAATTGTTCTGGGGGCGCGAATTGCCATGACCTGTGAGAGCTACATTTGCAGTAATATTAGAGGATGCTAGTTCTTGTCGAAACTTCTCCAGTTGAGCCTCTTGAACATATAACAGAGCTTCTACATCACATAGGGAAGGTGGGATTGGTGTACCATACATCTGCATCACAAACGGATTGAACTCCTCAGGGAGGCCATCAAGAATCGCATCAACCTGATCTTGTTCAGTTATATTATCACCTACAGCCAAAAGAGAGTTGGCAATGGCTTTGATTCTAAGCACAAACTCTGTGATTGTGCTAGTTCCTTTCTTGGTAGACTTGAGTTCAACTCTTAGTTGTCTAACCCCAGCTTTCATTTGAGCAGTGAAGTATTGGTGAATTTTGTCCCAAACCTCATATGCGTGTTTACACGCAAGAACACGAGGGAGAATCGACTCTGAGATAGTCGAAAGCAGCCAAATAAACACAGCCTGATCTTGGACTAACCATGTTTCATATTCTGCAGAAATCGTACTTGAAATACGATCTTGAGTAGTAGCAAATTTTGGTGGAATCAGCGGATTGACAACGATGCGATGCATTTTCTGAGTCAGAATAACACCTTCGACTTGTTGATTCCATAGAAGATAGTTGTTTTCTTGCAGCTGAATGGAGAGTTTCGGACCGAACTTGTTGCTTGATTTCAAGGATCCAAACCCTAAAATTCCTTCTTGCGACGGCACAGAGTCTTTGACGCCAGATTCTTGATTATCCCCAGACTCCATTGTTGCTGCTGAACAGATCTTTGCACAGGGTTACACAGGTGAAAACGAATTGAAGCAGAAGAGCACCACTACTGATAAGACAGAGCTAGCAGGAAGATTGATGAGCGGCGGAAGCAATCTAGATCGTAGAAGGCGATTGATACCATGTTAGAGTTTGATGAGGATGAACATGGAGGTTCATCTTGTAACAGAATTCTGTTAGGGTTGAGAGAAAGAAGAAGAAGAGAGTGAGAGAAAAAGAGAGGGAAAATATGATATGAATTATATTATTGAAGATATCTTATATACACTATGAGGTATCCTATATATACCCAATCTATACATTTGATTTACATTGAGTATTTCTAATAGAATCAACTTCTATATCAAATCAACTGCTTCTTGAATGGATGTGATGTTTTTAGAGTTAATATCTTCAATATTGAGCCCAAACTCTTCCTCTAATCACATCACTATTTCAACCTGCAATATCAGAAAAGTATACTCTAACATAAGCAACACAAACATCCAAGAAACATTGTTGTAAGTAATCGACAATTTTATTCTTACCATGTCAAGGGAATCAGTCCCAAGAGCTTAAAACTTGGTTTCTGGAGTAAGTTCAGTTTCAAGAGTCAAAGCAAGTTGTTTCCTTACAATTTGCTCACTTTCTGCACTGTCTCAGGTTGTGCCTGAACCTTTAACAAAATTAAAAGTTGTTATTGTTACTTGCAAGTTTTTTGACATGAAAATTGTATTCAAAAAGGAATAAAACTTACTGCAAAAATGCAAAAATTGGAGGATCTCAAAAAAGGAAAGTTTGCCCTTGTCCATCCTATAGAAATTACTCCAAAACTTGAAGTTCTGTAAGAAACCTGCATGCATGTAATAATAACCTAACATGCCTATGTACAACAACTTAACATGCTTTTTGTTGACAGTTCAACATTAATGTAAATCAATTCAAACAAATATTAATCAATCAATACATAATCATTTTTAAAGGTTTTTCTTAGTTATGTGGCTTCTTGTGTCAGTTCAACATTAATGTAAATCAATTCAAACAAATATTAATCAATCAATACACAAACCAATGCTATCATTCATGCTCCAATATTAAGGCTAGTCACAACGGCATCAACAACCATATTTATACCTCACCTCGGGTCCATTGCATCCATTCTAGATGCAACTGATTTACGCCTTTTTTGCTAAAATTGTGAAGTCAAAAGCATATGTAAATATGCATTATTTAATGCACGAAGGTTTGTTGATCTGCAAAACCTTTGCGTTTGTTCTGCATAAATGGATTAGCAGGAAGCAAAATGATCCCAAGGAACACGACAGTCATAAATCGAATAGTTATTTGGATCATAATCTTTACTTCTTGAGAAGTAGCAAATTATAGGATTCTTTGAGTATCAATGTAGTAAGAAAAACATGATATCCTCAAAGCTACCAATAATTTCAGCAAGGCAGATGTGATATCTTCGAAGCTATCGATAGTGTCAGCAAGACAAACATAATCAAATACGGAGGTTTTGCAACTGAGTGATGTTCAAAAAAACAATAAAAAATCAATCCATAACACTGACATTATTTCATTGTTAATTTATAAATTTATCTTAAACCCTGACCTACAAGGTCTTTGAGGTAAATTTTGCAACAACTTCCTCTATAATAATATTAGTTTAGCATGTTCTTGCAGTTAATCCTTTGAATGAAGCCATAAAAAAATTAACATGCATTTAAATGTATGTAGCTTTTGAAACAGAAAATGGTAATTAAATTCAAAATGAGGGTATCAAGTAAGTCTACAATTTAATTCAAAATGACAAGCATACCTGCCATGGATTTCCAAATTCATCCAAAGTTTCTCTGAGAGCATTTTCATCCTGCTCCCACTTTTCAAAATCTCTAAGGCATGGCCAAAGTATCTCATTCCACTCACCAAACTTTGGAACAACAACACTTTTATCAGGCTTCTAAATCAAAGTCATAAAACATACAAAAACTCATAAATTATTTGTGAATTTGTGTATTCTACTAAATAGTTTCTTCTTTCGTCTCCTTATAAGGATAAAACAGGCTATCCATATTTCTGTATGGGCTTGTATTCAGTTTTCCACTCATCCATGATAGTTTCTTCTTTACTGATGAGACAAAGACACAAAATAAATACTTAAAACCTTGATGGTTTCCAAATGGTTGTGTTTCTCAAATTTTGAAGTTTAACAAACCAACCTATTCTACTATTGCAACAAATTAAAACTTCAACTTCCATATTACCCCTTTAAAAAACCTTTTCAAGGGCTTTCTCTTGAGCTTTGAATATGGTGTCAGCAAACTGGCTCCTTAATAAAGTTGTGCGGTAGAGCTTTTTCGAAAAGAATTTCCTTTTAGACGTAGAACTCTCCCCTAAAATGTTACATAGAAGAGTGAGATTATGCCCCAAAACTAATTGCATACATATTGCTGCTTATTTCAAGCTTACCATCTTTGTGGCTTTGTGATTCAACGGTAACTATCTTAGTCTCCAAACTCTGGTCAGCCTAGCTACCCAGGTTAGTTGAATCTAAACATGAAAGAAATAATGAGAAAAAAACAACAAAGGTAGGTAGATCCTCATCAAAAAGCATGCAAAGAAACTATAATATGCCCAATTTACCGATAAACAAATAAACAACTCACCATTGATCAAATGTTTCAGGCGTATTGTCACGCAAATTGTTTTCATTATCTACACACATTTCCAAATATTTCCATTTGCCTAATAATCATCAACAGTAGTTATAAGCAATGTTGTAACACTTCCACGAAAGATTCCTTTCACTTGAACGAATGCCATTAGTAGCTATAACACATTAATCAATAACCATGATGTTGCAGCATTTCCTGACCCCTTCAGTTTTTAAAGTTTTAGCGATACAATCAAGAGGACTACTGTATCTACTTAACATCGGAACTAAAGAGTTGGTGCCTTGGATCTGCATCCTACATTGTAGTAGTTCAAATTTAATTAAAATGGTTATTCACACAATAGACCAAAGAAACTATGGCATAATAGTATATACAAACCTTAAGTTAACTTTACCTTTATCAGTTCTATTGGACCTAACACAAAACAAATAATGATACCACTAAAAGCTGCAAATGGTATTACAACTTGAGGTCGGGGCGCACATTTTTCATACCTCCCTAAATTAGTGGAAAGAAAAAAAAGATACGTATACTGGCACCTATAGCTCTTCACATTTCTGAAATAACATGGCCTCCCTTGCCCAAGAGGCACCCTACTTGTGGTGAACGCACAAGGAGCCTAGCAACAACTGCATTACTCTGCTCAAATCCAATCTTTGTGAGTCGACCATGAACGTGAATAGCAACATCTTGAGCAGGAGAATGCTTTTGCTCATTATTCTACGTAATCTTATATTATCTTTAGTTCAATTGCCTTAGTAAATATCATATGCTCCCTGCAAAAAGTTATCCCTCTTGAAAAAAATTATTTAGCACACATGTGTTCCTTGCAAATATTTATCTAAATATTATATTATTAATACTTATGCAAGATATAAACACTAAACCATATGTTCATTAAAATTAAGGAAATGAATTAAATATAAATTGATGAGAAATATACTTACCTCATTTAATATCCACCGCCAACTGCTTTTCTTGTAGTACACAAGGCAGTGAAATACTAAAAGAAAATATGAAATAGGATAAAATCACTAAGAAAATCTTTGTTAGCACTCTTTACCTCAATCTGAAGAGAAGATATCTCTCTTTCAATTCCTGGAAAAAAAAATGGTCCATAACTGCTTATTTATCTAGGTAATATTTTATACATACTGGAGAACCACCACCAAATGAAAGACAAGAAATACTTAAAGGAAATCTTACTTTAAAATTAAAATGTATATGAAATCATTATGGGTCAAATGTATAGAGTAAAAAATTTATTTCTTAGTAAACACTAAATTTAAAGAGTAAAGAACCTAAAGAACGTTACCGATGCGAGGGCGACGGTGGACTACATATCTTTCTCAAACCCTTCACCAAATACCAAAACCATCAAAAATCCTAAAAACCACATTGAAATTAAAAAATTTCCAAACTTTCACAATAAAACACAAAGATAAACTAAAATCAAATCTCATAACACACAATCAAATAAAAACCCTCCACCCAAACCAAAACAAAAACGAAAAAAAATTCGTTATTTACCCAAACCAAATCAAACCCCTTTGCTCAAAGGATAAAAAATACAGAAATCAATCAAATCAAAACCACAACCTATAAATAGATATCCATCTTCTTCTTCGTTTGAAATAAACACCACAACCCACAGGCATATATCCTTCTTCTTCGCATAATCTGATTTTGAGAAGAAACATTGAGAATAAAAAGGGTGTAAAGCAACAATGGGAGAATCGAAAAACCAGGGAAACAAATTAATTGAAAGGGTTAAAATAAAGTGATGCACTTACAGAGAGATGTAGTAGGATTCAAGCTGGAGAATAAAGTGGTTGCATAATAAAAGGAAGAATCGATTGAAATGGGAGAGAGGGAGCAATGACGAGAATGAAAGAGAGAGGGGAGAGAAAATGACAAAGAGAGGGGACGCGACTGTGTTAGGGTTGGAGAGAAAAAGAGAGAGCAAAGAGAAAGAGAGAAAACAGAGAAATGTGGAAAATGTGAGAAAGGAGTTTTAGAAAATTGTTAGTTTAATTTGGACAAATGGATGATCAACAAATGACAACAATATAGAGGAGACCTTGAATAAAAATGTGGTAATTAGTTGATTACTGTTGCGGTGGAAATAGGATATCAAACTATTAATTAGTTTGAATCACAATTCTTGATTCACAACCGCTCTTTGATTTATCCGAAGGAAAAGGTCAAAAGAGGGAAAACCTATTTTTGCATCGTAAACACAATGCGGGGAGAGACCTAGGTAAGGGGTTGGTTAAGCTTAGGGAAGGTACTAGCACCCTAAACTTCTGTAGTACTCTACAGGAACCTTTTGTTTATTGTATGCTTTTTTATTTTTATTCATTATCTGCTTTAATATATATTGAGCTAAGGGATAGAGTGACCTAAAGACCTAAGGGTTAGTCCTAAGTTTACTCGGCAAGACGTCGCATCTTGTGCCTACGTATCCTGGATAGGGAATGGAATCAGAGTAATCGTAGTTCCCCTCGAAAGGGAGGTTAGAAACGTCTTGACTATGGTCAAGGTTTCAATGGGGAATAAACGTATCTTAAGGACACGCTTACGTGGAGTCTTTGAAACTCTTATTTCTATGTTGAATTTGTTAATTGAATTAGGGTTAAATTAGGGATTCCACGGCGGGAAACCCTAAACAGAACACGACGACTCTTTGACCTAAAAGTTAGGGTAAAGGGCGTTTTCGTCCACGACGGGACACCTAGGCTATTAAGGTTTTAAAATGGTTGAAACTAGGGTTATTGACTCGGCGGTCAAACTGTTAATCCTAATTCCTTCGGAGGGATTCTAACGGTAAAAACATGCAAAATACGACAAATTACTATTCGGCAGAATTAAAGTGCGGAAAAATAAAGAAAGCGGTAAAAAAAAGCATTGCGACGATCACTCGCGTAAATTACAAATTCCCAAAAAATGCAAAATAAAATAACCGCGACCATGGCCTCGCGTAAATTACATCCATGGAACAAAAACGAACAAATGAAATAATAACGAGTTGAAACAAACAAATTAACGAGGGTTAGACAAAAATGAAACGACTAAATCAAAACTTATTTCTTTTTGAGTTTTTATTGAGAAGAGGAGAGGAGAATTAATTTCATGCTTAAATGGAGAAACTATTCTAATTATTTACTAAAAATTTTAATAAAGAAACTGGTTTTAATTTTAATGAAAAAATGTCTTGAAAAAAAATGTTTTAATTTTATCGAAAATAAATGTTTTAAATTTTAATTAAAAAATGTTTTAAATTTTAGTGAAAAAATTTGATTTAAATTCAACGAAAAAGGTTTTAATTTTTGTTTTAGTGAAAGAAAGGTCATTTTTTAATTTTTGTGTTAACTTAATGAAAATGGTTTTAATTGGGAAAAAACTTTAATTAAGAAAAACTGTTTTATTTAGAAATATGTTTTTAAATAAAAAATGGTTTAATTTTTGAAAAAACTTTTTAGAGAAAGATCTTAATTTTTAAAAAAACTGATTACGTTATGTTTTTCTTTTGTTGAAATAGCTTACCTAAACTTAATTGCATTATTAATTACAAACTACATAGTTAATATAGATGAAAAAAATAAACAATTGAATAATAAAATAAAAAAAATGAAACATAAATAAAAATGCTTCTGCCGTTTTCTCCATGGATGACTATCGAAGCTTTTCCTCTCCTTCAATCCTTGCATGTCATCTTCTATTTATTCTTCCCATTAATCTACAATCAATGAACAAAACAACACACAAAAATCATAAAATGCCGTAAATCAAAGGAAAGAGAAAGCTTACGGCAACGGCGATGATGATGAACGAAGATCCCCTTGCCGTTGGAACTTTTTGCTTGCCGGTAGCGTTTGGCCGATGATGAATTCGAGCCTTCTAGGGTTCTTCCAAAAAATCCCCTCTTTTGATAAATCGTGAGAACGACCACCGTTTTTTCTTTTTGTCTTCTCCTCTTTTCATCAAATGCAACTCATGTTTATATAGGTAACAACTTAGGGTTAACTCTAACCTAATGCCCACTTTAAAGCCCAACTTAAATAATTAGTCAAAGCTAAAAAAACCAAACTAAAACAAACTTAAAAGAATAAAAAAAAAATTTAATATTTTTAATTTTATGATTTTTGGATGTTTTTATGAATAATATAGAAAAAAGTAAAAAAAAAATAATATTTTTAAAAAATAATTTAAATAAAATACGAAAATAATAATTAAATAATAAAAAAACTATTTTTGTTATTTTTTTTTATAAAAATAGAAAAGTCAGATTAAAAATAAAAGAAAAACAAAAAATGAAGAAGGTAGGATTCGAACTCTCAACCTCTCACACTCACAACTCCTTACACAGGGTCTCTTGCCAATTGTACTATTTTATTCATTCAAAATAAAGTGGCACTAGAAACCCTGTAAACTAAAAGAGCGCGCCACATAATATTTTCTTGCAACAATCAAACAACTGCACCACCCGTTAGTGGTTAGTTTAAACGCAATGCACAATGAAATGGGATGCAAGATGAAACGACTAATCTTAGGGCAAAATTTGGGGTATTACAGTTGCCCCTATTTAAATAGCTTCACCGGATGATTTGAGCGACGAAGGCTCGAGAAATCATGGGGGAGGGATTTAAATATAGATAACCGAAAATTTTGCCATTAGATGTAGTGATATGCAATGCTATGGACAAAACGGAAATAAACTATAATGCTGACAATGCCATGAATTTAGTATGGTGCGTATGATGGAATGGTAAATGCAGAGACGCATACGACACGACGACATAGGGGACATACGCGACGAACCACACTAGGGAATACGACGCACTGGGTGACAGCACGACCCTGGGGGAATTCTAACGATGATGGTCAACTGGTGCTAGCATGACCAATTTTCACCTTTAGAAAGGAAAGGTAAGAGTGAGATCCTCAATGGAGATGGCACCGATGAAACGGTCTCCACTGGGGAAAATCTAGGAGTAATTATTCAACAGGTTCAGGCGTGATCGGATGATATTCTTGTAAAAAATAAAATTGGATCTGCACGACTGTAGGATCGATTAACAAGATGCTGGAGCATTAGGCAAAGAATAACATCCGAGCTTCTGGAAACTCTCCCTCGTGACAGGATCAGACGGAATTTAGGAATCCGTAGAAAATATACAGGGTAAAACCGACTGTAACCAAAATAAATGGACTTTAACGGGAAATGCCCTGATAAGCCTCTCGAGAGAGAATAACCACTTATCGTTGGAAGGGACTTATATGCCAAACTGGATAAGCTCTCAAATAAAGAGGTTGTTGCTTATCTAATTAATAAACCTCCTCATATCTAAGGTCGACACCTTGGACATATGATTCAGATTCTTCTTTTACTAAAGGGTAAACTGAACTTCCTCATACTTCAAGATTCACACTCTCCTGAATATGATTCTGCTCCTTCTTTTACTAAAGGATAAACTGAACTTCCTCATACTTCAAGATTCACACTCTCCTGAATATGATTCTGCTCATTCTTTTACTAAAAGGTAAACTGAACTTCCTCATACTTCAAGATTCACACTCTCCTGAATATGATTCCGCTCAAACCTCCCCTTTCTTCAAAATGATACGGGAAATGGAAACCAAACTGCTCGCTGGAGATGGCCATTTGCTGCAAGTCATAACGAAGATAGGATAAGCTTCTCGGGCGAGAAATGCCGCTTATTTGCAAGAGTGGCAATAATAAGCTTCTCGGATGAAAACTGCTTGTAGAGGTGGTAATAGGTAATATAAATTGTAAAGAAAGTTATGATGATGGCAAACATCTAGATCACTGAGTGATAGCAGGTAACATAAATTGTAAAGAAGGTCGTGATGATGGCAAATATCTAGATCACTGTAATGTAAATTGTCAAGAATGTTGTGATGATGGAAAACATCTAGATCACTGAGTGATAGCAGGTAACATAAGTTGTAAAGAAGGTCGTGATGATGGCAAACATCTAGATCACTGTAATGTAAATTGTCAAGAATGTTGTGATGATGGCAAACATCTAGATCACTGTAATATAATAATGAGCTCCTTGTACGAGAAGATCAATTGTAGAGTGTATTGTAAAGTGTAAGGTAGGTGATAAGCTCATCGGTTGGGACTGTTGCTTGTCTATTGTGCAATATAGTGATAAGCTTCTCAGGCGAGAACTGTCGCATATCTGCAAAGGATTGTAAATGATTTTCTTGAGAGATAGTGCAAAATAAATGCACGTCCAGGTAGGTTCGACGACCGACAGGACTTAAATTCGATCTAGAATTGGGCTAGAAAGAACTGATAAACAAAACTCCATTGAGGAAACGAACTTGAATGGGGACTACCTTATCTTAACGTGGAAAGGTAACGGAAATAACCATCGTCCACGAGGGTTGAACTCTATGGGGAAACTGGAAACAAGTAGGTATTTTATGCTTAGGGCTGACGATCTACTTGGAGAGAGCGGACAAACCCAGTTACTCGGCGGTAACGACAAGGATGACGATAAATAGAAAGCATGCAAATGCTAATGCGTGTGCCAAAGTGTATATGAATGTGTATGTTCATGTGTATGACAATGAAATGAAAATGAGTATGTAATGCTCATGCTTATGCTTATGCTGACAAAACAGATGAGAGAGGAGACATGAGATGAAATAAACATCTCGACAGGAATACCCGGTGACCTCTGCAACAATACATCTATTAGAGGATAGGAATAGTTGATGGTAAGACCGAATCTGGCTTCAAAGTTAAAATTTCCCTGGGGAGAAAAGATCATGACTTCCACATGGGGATACGTCTTCATTGGAGAGTACGATGTCACGACTTCAACTGGGGATCCATGACCTCTGCACGAGGATATGATGTCATGACTTCACGGGAGGGATTGCTATCATGAACCGTAATCAGCCAAAGAGCTCTTGGGATCAGAGATTTTCGGGGATAAAATAAATATCCGCTTCGTGGGGAAGATGTCGAATTAGGCAACTTCATGGAGGTAGCGTAGCAACTTCCTGGGAATAATACTTCGGCTTCTTGGGGAAGAGATACGTCCGACTGGGGATAAAGTATATCAAACTTCCCTGGAGAGTTCATCGGACTTACTGGGGAGAAATCAACAAACATTCGTGAGGACAATATCTTGACTTCTTGGGGAAAACCTGGCACTCCTGGGGAATATTCCTGAGGAAAGTAAGGCAATTCCACTGAGGAACATATGATCCTACCAAGAATGGGTCTTCAAGACTGTATATCACCTTGAGGATACCAGAGATGTCTCTGTAGTCTTGAGATCACTGGGGCTTTATCGGAAGGATCCCAAAAGTGTTGTCAGCTTAAAGTCTCGCTGGGGACTATCACTAGGAAGATGCTGGTAAAATCTCTGTTGACTTGGAGATTACTGGCTCGGTCCAAAGTGTTGTCAGCTTATAGTCTCGCTGGGGACTGTGTCGGCTTAAAGTCTCTCTGGGGACTTCTCTGAGGCAATGGTTGATGAGATTCACTGGGGAAAGAAGACCACCGGGAGTAAGATCCATCAGATGCATGAAAATGTCGTGAAACAAGCTAGTTTTGATCTTAATGGACTTTGGGATAGTCGCCATTTTGAAAACAATATGCCCTAGAGTACCTGCTGTATGAGAGATTCATCTCGAGAGGATTTTACAGAGAACATAGGGTTTGATTTCCCCATTGTTTTCAAACTCTTGGAGAGATTTGTCAGATCTCGACGTAACTAGCACAGATTAACCGTGTTACGAATGAGTCTACAAGAACAGCTTTTAAGTACGTCATGCTCGCATCAGTAAGTGAGTTGGAAATCACCTGCCCCTGTTTAGCAGAATCTTCAAGTTCCATTGTGGATGTACGTATGTAAGTTTCTATGATATCAAGCACAATCAACACGCGCGAAATGTTATCCTGAAACTATCAATGCAACAACATTTGTCTTGAAAAAATTTTTTGTTTTCATTTTGAAAAAAGATATCGCTATAACTCGCGACCGAAGTCGCGTAGTTAGGATATAAGTTTAATTTATAATGCCAACATGAATTTTTTTAGCATAGCTCGTAGGAGTCAGGAAACGCTATCTCTTCGAGTATGCTTTCAAGAGAATTCCTACTTCAATTAGGTCTTTTAATGGTTGTATCGTGGCTTGGTGCACAGTTTAGGAAACAAAGGATAAAGGCTCAAAGTTATTTGTACCCACCCCTCTTCGTGATGTTCTCCAATCCTAATTCAGTTAGTTGGATACGAACACTCATATCTCAACCGGATTTGATATGGTCGAGAACTTATCAAGGCTTTAGACCTGGCAGTCACTTACCTATCGTCTTTTTGGTTTTTTGAATCTCACGACTTTGCTCTTTATTGGGGATTCTTTACGGTAATCCCTTGTTTTTATTATATCTTTTTCATTCCCTAACTTTTACCTGGGCGGCGTCTTTGGATTTAACTTTGGAGTCCAGCGGGATGCCCCAGTTTTGCCTAAGTCTCCTTCATAGGTTTTGACTTAGCGGGCTATATATTTTTTATTTTTGTCGACTAAGTCGTGTGACTCTTTTGAAAGGCTTGTGACTGCCCCACTCTTTAGGGATAGTCATTGACTTCTAAACTTCCTAAGATGTTAGGGATAGGTTCTCGAAGGTTCGCTCCTCCTTTTTGAGAGTCTGAGCGCTAGATCAATTTAACTGAAAAACTACCCTGTCCCAGGTTAAGATGAGGGTTTTAATTTGGAAAAGAAGAAAACTCCTACTTCATGGCTCAAAGGGGTTAAAGAGGGATTATCATCCTTATGTCTCCAGTGTTTGGGATTTGAAACAATGCCTTACATCATCAGCAGGTTTCAGTGGAAAGCATACGACAAGAGATCTGGTGTTTTTGTTCATCATCCTCCTCCCAATTCTCTATCGAAGTAAGAGATCGGGTAAAGTTGGCATTATAAGTTTATGAAAAAAATATTTTAATGAGTGAAACAAATGGATTTATTCAAGACAAATATGTATTGCATTAATTATTCCAAAATAAACAAGTTCGTACATGATAATTATGCTTAATCAAAGAAAATAAACATATAAATAATCAAAATGTAACGTCTCAAAGTCCTTCAAGGTGTGTTTATGAAGTCTTCGCGTCTGAGACCGGCATGGTAGTGGTTTCCTCTGGCGGAGCCTCACTGGAAGGAGTCGTCTTGCTTGCCCCAGCTACGTCTGTCATTACTTCATTATCGGTCTTCAAATCTTCACTCAGAATAACTCTCCCAGATTCTCTGTTGATCGGGGTCGCATCATCTTGAGGATTGCTGAAATGAAAAGGACCAAGCATCTGAAGAACTATCGGCTTCGGCTGATTCACCGTATGCGTCACTGGCTGAGATCTGTTGAAAACAGGCTTTGCAGAGCTTGATTCTGGCCCCTGGGACGCCCTGAGAGGAGTCTTGACTTTCAGCTGAGGATCATCAAAAGACAGGACCTTCTTTTCTAGCAAATCTCTGACAATATTCTTAAGCGCGTAACATCCTTCCAAATCGTGAACAGGCGTACCCTCATGAAATAAACAATGAGCGGAGGCGTTGTAATTGACAGGTATCGGATTGGGAGGTGGACCCAAAGTTTGGGTAACAACCAGACCTTGTTGCACTAAGAAAGGATACAACTCAGTGAACGTCACTGGGATCGGAGGACAAGGCTTGTATGGTCTCCTATTTTGACGAGGTATCGTCTCCTCTGATGGTTGGCACACAAGAGCGTTGGGCACTCGTTGACAGTTGACAGGAGCTTGTGCAGGCTGATAAATAGGAGGTTGTTGATAAACCGAATGCTGATAGGCCGGAGCCGGTTGCACAGACTGATATGTAGGAAATTGCTGACTAAAAGGAGGTGCAACAGTAGCTACATATGGTTGTGGAGCATACTGAACTGGACAACCTTGAACATAATTTTGCTGAGGTTGCCAAGGTTGATGAGTAGCCATCGAGCGATTCCTCGAACGTGTAGGTCCTTTATGGTGGTCAACGCTCGGAGTTTTGCACTTCGGAGGAGTAACTCGTCGAACTGGTTGAGCAACAGTAGGATTCACTGAACTGGATTGACGATTCTGAGGAGGTATATTCTCGACAGTAACAGCTGGTTGAGGATCCACAACAGTATTGGTAATTTTAGAAACAACGGTAGGTTGATTATCCATCTTAACCTTAAGGGCTTGCAATATCTCCATAATCTTCCCCACACTTCCTCGAAGATCTTCGAGTTTATGGCTGACACGGTCGATCTCTTGAGCTTGTTCTTCCATCCTTTTTCGAGCTTGGGCTCTAGTATTGTACTGATGCGGAGGACCCAGGGTGACGAAAGGTAGGCGAGAGAACCGAGAATAAGAAACTGGGAGACACATGTGATGCAAAAATATGATGCAAAAAATGCGAAATGCGAATGAAATGATTTCATGGAATTCAAATATTTATGAATATCGCAGAATACCAAAACTTTATTTATTAATTTGAAAACGGATTACAAATAACATTCTTAGAAAAGTCTTGGCATAATAGCTAAATAAAAGCTAATAATGACCCTAAGGAAGCTTTTTGTTCTGCCCCTTGCTCTACTCTTCGGGCTAGGCCTTTTTTGAGGATGAGCCTATCTTCAAAAGGTAAATCGATAGTTAGAGGAAAATAAATCCTTCACCAAAACCAAACAAGGGTACGTTGGAAAAGTCTTCACAATTGTTGGTGATTAGTGTCCTTGATGTTGGATAACTTCGAGCATATGGCTTTAGCAACGGTCTTGTCCTTTAGGGTCTTTCTCCAAGAAAGGGAACGAAGACTCCTTTAGAATAGGTAACCCCACCAATTGAGAGTACTCTTCTAGGGTAGGCAAGAGCTGGTACTCGAGGGATGTAAGGAAAAGATAACCTGGATCCTAGGACTGTAACAAAATCGAAAGGAAACCTTCATCTACTTGAGGTTTCAACAAAAATAACGGCCTTCCATACTTGTTTCTGGATCCTTTATTGATCTTGGACCAAAGCTCCTAGCTTCCTTAGGTCATCTAACTTAAGTCCTTTAAAAGAATATCTCCAAGTTTTTTTTTGTTTTCCATGGTATCCTGCAATATTCATAAATAAAATTTGAATTCCGTGACATGTGATGCAATGTGATGTCTTATGGATGCAATGCATATATACAAAGTCCTAGGTTAAAGGTATATGCAAGGAGTTAGGGTCTACCCATCCCAATAGGGTATGTACTAAGGTTAGTTGTACCTGCAGAACAAGGTTCTAAGAAGTGCCCAAAGTCATCAGTCCATCCTTCGGATATTATCAACTTTCCAACTGACTCGGAGGTCGATAATATTCTCAAGAGAACCTCTTTTGAGTGTAGCATCGCGTAGCAACTATTATAGGACTACTCCCACATATTTCCCGCACTACGTCCTATATAAGGCCAAAGTGGTGTTAAGGTACTACGGTCCTCAATATCATAGACTCCAATCGAAAATAGTAAAAGTTTTCACGACTGCACTCGATCAACCGAACCATTTTCGAAAGGGTCTCAACTGAGCGATGATTCTCGAGTCAACTTGGTCGGGACTCACTCCCGGCAAGCCTCGTCGAATATCTCACCCTCCTATAATAAGGTCACTCAAGTCCGGGTTAGGACTTATCTCACAATAACAGGGTACCCCCCCCCCCAAGCAAGGCACAATAATACATATACAAATAATTAATAATATAAAAGCATGCAATAAACAAAATAGGGGTAACCCTTAAAATTATGACATCTTATCCCCATGCGGAGGTCATGAATCCCCAGTGAAGTCGCCATTTTCTGTTGCAGTGGAAATAGGATATCAAACTATTAATTAGTTTCAATCACAATTCTTGATTCACAACTGCTCTTTGATTTATCCGAAGGAAAAGGTCAAAAGAGGGAAAACCTATTTTTGCATCGTAAACACAATGCGGGGAGAGACCTAGGTAAGGGGTTGGTTAAGCTTAGGGAAGGTACTAGCACCCTAAACTTCTGTAGTACTCTACAGGAACCTTTTGTTTATTGTATGCTTTTTTATTTTTATTCATTATCTGCTTTAATATATATTGAGCTAAGGGATAGAGTGACCTAAAGACCTAAGGGTTAGTCCTAAGTTTACTCGGCAAGACGTCGCATCTTGTGCCTACGTATCCTGGATAGGGAATGGAATCAGAGTAATCGTAGTTCCCCTCGAAAGGGAGGTTAGAAACGTCTTGACTATGGTCAAGGTTTCAATGGGGAATAAACGTATCTTAAGGACACGCTTACGTGGAGTCTTTGAAACTCTTATTTCTATGTTGAATTTGTTAATTGAATTAGGGTTAAATTAGGGATTCCACGGCGGGAAACCCTAAACAGAACACGACGACTCTTTGACCTAAAAGCTAGGGTAAAGGGCGTTTTCGTCCACGACGGGACACCTAGGCTATTAAGGTTTTAAAATGGTTGAAACTAGGGTTATTGACTCGGCGGTCAAACTGTTAATCCTAATTCCTTCGGAGGGATTCTAACGGTAAAAACATGCAAAATACGACAAATTACTATTCGGCAGAATTAAAGTGCGGAAAAATAAAGAAAGCGGTAAAAAAAAGTATCGCGACGATCACTCGCGTAAATTACAAATTTCCAAAAAATGCAAAATAAAATAACCGCGACCATGGTCTCGCGTAAATTACATCCATGGAACAAATACGAACAAATGAAATAATAACGAGTTGAAACAAACAAATTAACGAGGGTTAGACAAAAATGAAACGACTAAATCAAAACTTATTTCTTTTTGAGTTTTTATTGAGAAGAGGAGAGGAGAATTAATTTCATGCTTAAATGGAGAAACTATTCTAATTATTTACTAAAAATTTTAATAAAGAAACTGGTTTTAATTTTAATGAAAAAATGTCTTGAAAAAAAATGTTTTAATTTTATCGAAAATAAATGTTTTAAATTTTAATTAAAAAATGTTTTAAATTTTAGTGAAAAAAATTTGATTTAAATTCAACGAAAAAGGTTTTAATTTTTGTTTTAGTGAAAGAAAGGTCATTTTTTAATTTTTGTGTTAACTTAATGAAAAATGGTTTTAATTGGAAAAAAACTTTAATTAAGAAAAACTGTTTTATTTAGAAATATGTTTTTAAATAAAAAATGGTTTAATTTTTGAAAAAACTTTTTAGAGAAAGATCTTAATTTTTAAAAAAACTGATTACGTTATGTTTTTTTTTGTTGAAATAACTTACCTAAACTTAATTGCATTATTAATTACAAACTACATAGTTAATATAGATGAAAAAATAAACAATTGAATAATAAAATAAAAAAATGAAACATAAATAAAAAGGCTTCTGCCGTTTTCTTCATGGATGACTATCAAAGCTTTTCCTCTCCTTCAATCCTTGCATGTCATCTTTTATTTATTCTTCCCATTAATCTACAATCAATGAACAAAACAACACACAAAAATCATAAAATGTCGTAAATCAAAGGAAAGAGAAAGCTTACGGCAACGGCGATGATGATGAACGAAGATCCCCTTGCCGTTGGAACTTTTTGCTTGCCGGTAGCGTTTGGCCGATGATGAATTCGAGCCTTCTAGGGTTCTTCCAAAAAATCCCCTCTTCTGATAAATCGTGAGAACGGTCGCCGTTTTTTCTTTTTGTCTTCTCCTCTTTTTCATCAAATGCAACTCATGTTTATATAGGTAACAAATTAGGGTTAACTCTAACCTAATGCCCACTTTAAAGCCCAACTTAAATAATTAGTCAAAGCTAAAAAAACCAAACTAAAACAAACTTAAAAGGAAAGAGAAAGCTTACGGCAACGGCGATGATGATGAACGAAGATCCCCTTGCCGTTGGAACTTTTTGCTTGCCGGTAGCGTTTGGCCGATGATGAATTCGAGCCTTCTAGGGTTCTTCCAAAAAATCCCCTCTTCTGATAAATCGTGAGAACGGCCGCCGTTTTTTCTTTTTGTCTTCTCCTCTTTTTCATCAAATGCAACTCATGTTTATATAGGTAACAAATTAGGGTTAACTCTAACCTAATGCCCACTTTAAAGCCCAACTTAAATAATTAGTCAAAGCTAAAAAAACCAAACTAAAACAAACTTAAAAGAATAAATTTTTTTTTTATAAAAATAGAAAAGTCAGATTAAAAATAAAAGAAAAACAAAAAATGAAGAAGGTAGGATTTGAACTCTCAACCTCTCACACTCACAACTCTTTACACAGGGTCTCTTGCCAATTGTACTATTTTATTCATTCAAAATAAAGTGGCACTAGAAACCCTGTAAACTAAAAGAGCGCGCCACATAATATTTTCTTGCAACAATCAAACAACTGCACCACCCGTTAGTGGTTAGTTTAAACGCAATGCACAATGAAATGGGATGCAAGATGAAACGACTAATCTTATGGCAAAATTTGGGGTATTACAATTACCAATACATCCTTTTGGTAGTGTAATATTTTTAGTCTAAAAGGGTAAAATAGGAAATGCATTCAATAAAATTTTGATAGATTGATAGTAGATGTGCATACTATTTAGTTTATAATATTTAGAAATTTTCAATTTTTGATTTAAAATTTATTATATAAATGCATATTTATTTTAGTCTTTCTTTTGAAATACATTAAGTATTGTTTTTATCATAAGAACAAAGACAATTTTATATTTTTAGAAAAAAACCAAAAAAAAAATTTTTTTAAATCATGTCACTTTATTTAATTTATTAGTGATATTATAAAATACCAAAAAAATTTTAATTATTTATTTTTAGTATTTCATTTTTATTTTTATTAGTCATTTATTTGAAAAATGTAAAAAATACATGTTATAATTATTAATTACTTTAAATATTTTTATTTAATTTGATTAATTAAATTATTAATTAATTTTATAAAATATTTATATTTAAATTAATTAATAATTCTTATTACTCGATTTTATTTGAGACTTGCTTGCTTCCGTGTCTTGAGCTTATTTCACGTGTATTTTTTCTCTATTTCACCATGATGTTCTACTGTGACTGTCTGTTGATTTTATGTGTGTTTGTTCTAATGATGCTTTTCTGTGATTGCTTATGGATATTATTCGCGATGCTTTGTCAAATATCTTTGTCTGTTGATTACATGATGCTTTTCCGTCTATTTCTATTGACCTTTTCATTGTCTGATTACCATGATGTTTTTCCATGCGTATTATGTGTTATTTTGTCTATCTGACCATGCATGATACTTTTTCGTGTATTGTGTCTGTGTATTCTTGTTTGTCATTTACATGATAATTTTCTGTGTATTTGTTGCTCTTGTTTTGATCCTTGTTGACCTAATCCAAGGGAAGGGATTGCATGTTGACTTATCATCATTGTGCATGTCCCTTGCTTGTCTCTTTACTTGTCTTTGTTGTTCTTGGTTCTTAGAACCTGGCAACTCGTAGCTCTACGAACTACAGACGTTCTGATTTCTCAAAGTTCCTTTTGAGAATACGTAGGCACAAAACCCCAATACTTGCCGAGCACACTTTTCTTTTTTCACCCATTTCCTTTTTTTTACGCGTAGTTTCTAAACTACGATTGCTCTGACTTTCTATTAAGGATACGTAGGCATAGGATTGCAAGATCTTAGCGAGCTGCCTTTTTCTTTTTCCACCTTTTCCTTTTACTTAGCTCATATTTATCCTTAGCAAACAATTTTAGCAAAAACACAAATATTTCAAGAGGTTCCTGTAAAGTACTACAAATGCTTAGGGTGTTAGTACCTTCTCTTAGCATAACCAACCCCCGTACCTTTGATCTCTCTTTTGCTTAACTTTAGGCCTTACTTTTTACTTTGCATTTTTACTTTGGGTTTTTGTTCGATCTTTTCTCCCTACCCTCGGAAAAATAAAAGTTCAGTGGTGACATCATTGTTTTGCGAGGCAAGTTGATTCGATAACTTTGATATCCGATTCTCATTGCGACATTATGCTTTAAGAAAGTGTGGCTTCCCTCCAAAATTGCATTTGAACATTTGAATTAAATTTGAATTTAGGATGAATCTTGAATTTGAATGCTCGTGATCACTTGAATGAAATACCATGTCATGAATCAAAGCCCAAGATAATCACTAAATAACCTCAAAATTCAATGCTATGGTGCAGTCCATAATGATCCAAAAAAAAGTGATAGTCCCATATTAGGATCTAAGAGCAAGATCAACCGTTAGTTGTAGTGGCAACCTAGTCAAGACATAGCATAGGGAGGTTCGCAGGCTTGAACCACATCCTTGTTTCATAATTAGCAAAATCTTTGAATCAATGATGTTTATTTAAAAATGCAGTTGTAAATGAGTGCTCTAAATGATTATGAATATGCAGATGAAGTGAGTATCATGTGCCAGATAAAAAATGAAAAAAAAAGTTGGGCAAATTTTGGGGTATGACAATTGTCTCTATTTAATCATCTTGGACCTGAATGTATGAATAACAACGACTTTGAAGCATTCGCGGTAAAAGAGAATTAAATACAAAAAAAGACAGAAAAATATGCACTCCGAAGAGAAAAGATAGATAGAAGTGTTTATAACTTCTTTATTTTACCTCTACTAATGAGCTTTGGCAAGTATTGGTAGTTGAGATATTTTCGCAGAGTTCCACAAAGGTAAGAGGATTGACTGTGTACTTGCAAAAGGTCATTAATAAATGGTATATGGATAATTGGTAAAGGCATATATTTTTTCGTGCAAAAGGCATGTTAGACTTTGTTGGAGAATAAAGTTTCTCTCGCAAAAGGCGGAGAGAAGACATTGTGGAGATTAAAAGAAAGACTAATCATCAGCATTGTGGTGGGGAGAGTAAATTGTATGACGTCAGTTTGGTGACTAGGAACAACAATGATCTACATTAGTACGGTGACTGAGATGACAATTGATTAACTCGACGTTTGGAAACAAAATATGATCAACATCAATACTGCGACTAGGATAATGATCATCATAAACTCTACTATTGGAGACAAAATATGATCAATATTAGTACTACGACTAGAGTAATAATTGATCATCATGAACTCTGCGGTTAGAGACAAAACAAAGATGACATCAGCACAGGGACTGGAAAGTAAATTGGTCAAACATCAGCACAACGATTGGGAAGCAAATGAATATCATCAACACGACGGGTGCAAGGATACAACAGACAAACATCAGCACATCGGCTGGAAAGCAAACATCAATACATATGAGTATTGGAGGGTATGGAAGATAAAGCCAACACAGACGAGAGTTAAAAATCAATACATATGAGTATTGAAAGGTGAGATTTACACAAACGAATGTTGGGGATCAAAATTAGTCAAAATAGACAGGTGTCGGGGAAACTAAGTCGACATAGACGAGTGTTTAAATCTGATTAGCACGGATGAGTGTCGGAAGTCAATATGGACGAGTATTGAAAATGTAAGATCAACATGGACGAGTGTTGGGAATCAATACATACGAGTACTGAAAAAGTAATATCAACACAGAGGAGTGTTAGAAATTAATGTAGACGAGTGTTGAAAAGGTAATATTAGCACGAACAAGTGTTAAAAATTAATGGAACGAGCATTGAAAAGGTAATATCAGCACATACGAGTGTTAGAAATCAATTCAGGCGAGTACTAAAAATGTAGGATCAACACGGATGAGTGTTGGAAATCAAAGATTAACATGAACGAGTGTTGGAAATCAATATGGACGAGTATTAGAAAGGTGACATCAACATAGACGAGTTTTGTAAATCAATACGAATGAGCATTGAAAAGGTAATACCAACATGGACGAGTGTTGGAAATATAAGATCAACATGGACGAGTGTTGGAAATCAAAGATCAACACGGACGAGTGTTGGAAATCAATATAGGCAAGTATTATAAAGGTAATATAAACACACATGGGTGATGGAAATCAAAGATCAATACATATGAGTGTTGGAAATCAATATCAATGAGTATTGATTAGGTAAGATCAATATGGACGAGTGCTGAAAGTCAATACAGACAAGCATTGAACCGCTAAGATCAACACGAACAAGTGTTGGAAATCAATACATATGAGTATTGAAAAGTTATATCAGTACAGGCGAGTGTTGAAAGTCAATATGGACAAGTATTTAAAAAGTGATGTCAACATGAATGAGTGTTGGAAGTCAATACAGAGTAGTATTGAAACAGTAAGATCAACAAGAACGAGTGTTGGAAATGAAACATCAATACAAATGAGTGTTGGAAATCAATACAGACGAGTATTAAAAAGATAATATCAACACGGTCGAGTGTTGGAAATCAAAGATCAACATGGATGAGTGTTAGAAATCAATACAGACAAGTATTAGAAAGGTAATATCAACACGGGCGAGTGTTGGAAAGTGATTAACACGGACGAGTGTTGAAAATTAATATGGATGAGTGTTGAATAGGTAAAATCAACACATATGAGTGTTGAGAAACAATATGGTCAACACTGATGAGTGTTAGAAATAGATGGTGAACACGGATAAGTCTTGGAAAAACCAATCAACACAAACGAGTGTTGGAAAAGATATACATGTACAACAACTTGAAAATAAGCAATTAGTGTGACGAATGGACAACAAAATGAAGTGTTTCAAAGGAAATTTACTGGGAATATCAACTGAGAATTTGTGGAGATAATATTTTCTTCGGAGGTATATCATCGTTCTAATTGGTGATTGAATTAGGTCATTCGTACAAGGTACCAAGTCTGGCTTATGCTTCACATGCATGTTTGAGATTGTTTGGCGTAATGCTCCATCTCCAGGGATATGATACGCCTTAAGGATACAATGCTATGTAATAATTATTAATATATGAAAAATACCAACATAGTTGGACTTTATGGTATGTATAGGTTATACAAAGTTGGATGCTTTTTATCAAAAGGGATGAAGGTCAGGAATTTAAAATATCAATGACCATTGGGTTTATCAATCGAAATCAGGGTTTTGAGTTACCGACAAAGTGAGGTTTTAAGTATGACAATGATGATTGAACTTTACAGAGTATCAACCGAGGTTGGACTTTGATTGGATAAGAAAATTTAGTGTTGAGCAACGTGGATTTTGATTGCATTGTGATAGTCATCGTGCCATTTATTTGGCAAACAATCAGGTGTATCATGCTAGGACCAAACATATTGATGTAAGGTTTCTTAAGATCATAAAGTTACTTGCACTTAAACATATATTACTTGAAATTATTCATACTTTAGAGAATGCAACTGATATGTTGATCAAGCCAGCCATGACTGACAAATACAAGCCTTGCTTGAACTTGTTACATGTTTCTTAGTGTTAAGTAGGATATGTACATCCTCAATTGACAGGATGTGATCGTCATACAAAAATTCTTCATAGAGGTTTGATATTTGTCAAGATGAAGAATGTGCAGTATTAAGACAAAGAGAAACACAATACGAAGAAATTCCAAATGAGTTTTAAACCCGATTTTTTGTTGTGGGTAAGTGACTAGGGATGCGCGAGCTGTAGCCCAAGCGATACAGTTTAGGGGTGTTATTCTAAACCGAGTCGTAATGTTATATATTTATTGCATGTAACGTCGTAACCTTAATTATTAGACAAAAATTAAAGGAACTATAGTTGCTCTATAGTCATAGAGGTAAATATCATTGACCAAAATACATTAACAAAGTTCATACGTATTCATTGTCTTTTAATTTTGTTTTTCATTAATCTACACTAGTTACTATTCTAAAATATTTATTCGTAATAAAATGTTTAATGTATCTTTTGGTCGCTTAATTTAATTTAAGGTTTCAGTTTAGTCTCTTATCTAATAAACGTTACGTATTGGCCCCTTTACAACAATTATGTTAGCCAACTTGATCCTTTCTGTTAAATATTGGGGAGAAACGTTAACTTTGGAATATGTATTAGTCTAGGCGGTATTGTGTTAACTGGCCTGACTTTTTTGAATATTTTAAATTTAGTTGTTTTTAAGTTAAAACTTTTTGGTTGTGTTGAACTTCAAACCTTAAACCCAAGTCTCAATCCTCTCCTCTTTCTTCTCTTTACGCCTCTGCCGCCATCGCTGCATAATAAGAACAATGGAAGGTGAGGAACTCTAAACTTTCACTTCCCCTTTATCGTTTATATTCCTTTTTCTATTTCCAATTCATTTCTACAACCAATTAGGGTTCCACATTTCATCTCAGATCTCACACTCTACAACCATGCAAATGGAAAACACCGTAATAATCAACTTCGAAAACACTCCTCCACAACCACCATTTTAAGATCTGACAACCAATCATTCCAAAAGTAACTCTCAGAAGCAAAAGAAGGAAGGAGGCTAATTCAAAGTTTCAGAACCTACAAAGGCTCAAAGAGAAACTAGCTCAAATCAAAACCTTAGAAAAAGAGCTTGAAGGTTTGTTTGGGTACATTCTAATTCCTCTACAAGTTATTCTTGAATTTAGGTACAAATGGAAGCGGAAGAGAAAATTAAGGTACATTCTAATTCCTCTACAGGTTTTCTTGAATTTGGGATATCCGAATTAATTAACAAATTTTTTGTTCATAAATTAAACATTATTATTTAAATAGTTGGAACTTGGAAGCCTGGAAATGAAAAAAGAAGAAGAAAGGTTTGTGTCTCAATCCTGTATCTTTTCTTTCTCACATTTTTTAGACCTTATTACAATTTTCATTGTTCCCGTAACTTTTTTTATTCCTTTCTTCATTTTATTATGGAATTACTCTATATCATTAACCAAAGCAAAACCAATACCACAACCAATTTGTTTTTCTAAACTTTAGAAATGAATCTTAATTTATGTTCTATATATTGTCTTATGCTTTGATGTTTTTTTAATTATTGATTATTGATGTTGTTTTCAATTGCGTTGACATTTTACTATTTAATTTGATTATATATTGTACTATATTTTAATTAATGTATTTTTGGAAGTTGAGTATGTTGATAATAGTTGGGTATGCGTTTAAGATTTGTTTATATTGTACTATGTTTTAATCAATGTATTCTTTGAAGGTTTGTACCAAATTTCATGTTTATATAGCTATGGTTGAAGTTTCTGTTAGAAATTCACCTCACACCCTATGAAGAATTCCCTTCAATCTTGATTTCAAGATTGATGAACAAACCCACAATATGGTAGTAATGGTAATAACAAGTAATTATCAAGAACAACAAAAGAAAAGAAGAATAACAAACAAGAAAGAGAAGAATGAGAGAAGAAATATTTGGAGAAAATTGTTACTCACAAACTGTGGGATTTCTGATTGCTTATAGAACTTTCACTTGTTAAAACTGCAACTGTGAAATTTGTTCAATGTTGTGTTTGAATACAAAGCAAGACACTCTATTTATAGTTTTAGGTTTACAAAAGCCCAAAACATAAAAGGCCCCAAATATTCAAATCAAATTTAATCATATCAAATCAAATCTATTTACATTATGAATTATATTTAACACACCGCCTAATTCATTGTGTCTAAACTCTCTACATTCATCATGGCTCTTAGTCTTCTAAAGGTTTCGACCTGCACTCCCTTCGTCATGATATCTGCAATCTGATTCTCAGTTATGCAGTGTTCCAACTTCATCTTCCCTTCTGCTACCTGCTCTCGAAGATAATGGAACCTCATTTCGATATGCTTGCTTCGACCATGAGCTATTGGATTCTTCGCCAAGTTGATAGCTGGCATGCTGTCTAACCTCATGGTAATTGCTTCATGATTCTTCCCTGTGATTTCTTCGACCAAGTTCACCATCCAAGTTGCTTGACATGCACAAAGAGAAGCAGTTATATATTCTGCTTCACATGATGACAATGCCACTACTGGTTCCTTTATCAAATTCCAAGCAACTGGTGCACCACCTAACATAAACACATAACCAACTGTGGATTTTCGATCCTCAGCATCACTACACCAACTGGAGTTTGTGTATCCCACTAACTTGCATTCTTTTCCTTCATCAGCTGCTGGAAACAAAATACCATAGTCGAGAGTTCCTTTTAGATACATCAGTATCCTTTTCGCCGCTGTTAGGTGTGATGCCTTTGGCTTCTGCATGAATCTACTTACCATACCAACATTGTATGCTAAGTCAGGCCTTGTGTGACAAAGGTATCTAAGTAACCCAATAAGTCTTCTGTATTGGGTTGGGTCGACATCATCTTCATCTGAATCCTTTGACAGTTGCAATCTGGGCTCAGCTGGAGTCGAAGTTTGGTTGCAATCTTGCATCTCAAATCTCTTGAGTATTTCGCCTGCATATCTTCTTTGATTCATCATCAAACCTCTACTTGTCTTGTAGAATTCGATGCCAAGGAAATATGAGAGATTTCCCAAGTCTGACATTTCAAACTCCTTACTCAGGTCATGTTTGAAATCTTCGATCTCCTTCTTGCAACTCCCTGTTATCAACAAATCATCAACATAGAGACATAGTATAAGCAATTCGCCATTGCTTCTTCTTACATATACTCCATGTTCAGTTGTACACTTCACAAATTCCTTCTCCCTTAAGAAGCTGTCGATTTTCTTATTCCAAGCTCTTGGAGCTTGCTTAAGTCCATACAGGGCTTTATGAAGCCTGTACACCTTTCTTACTTCGCCTTGTTTCACAAACCCAGCTGGTTGTGCAACATAAACTTCTTCGTCTAAGGGGCCATTAAGGAATGCATACTTCACATCCATCTGACATGTGTGCCAGTTGTTCATATTTGCTATACCAACAATCAACCTGATTGTTTCGATTCTAGCAATAGGTGCGAATACTTCATCGAAGTCGATTCGTTCCTTCTGAAGAAATCCTTTCGCCACAAGTCTCGCCTTATGTCGAGTTACTTCTCCTTTAGGATTTACCTTCACCTTGTAAACCCACTTCACATCAATTGCCTTCTTGCCTTGTGGCAATTCGACAAGTGACCAGGTATCATTGACTTCGATGGACTCCAACTCTTCAATCATTGCTTTTACCCACTTCGAATCTTTCAATGCCTCAGCTGCATTGACTGATTCGACATCTGCATAGAAAGCATAATGTACCAACTCACCCTCTTCATCGACTCCATCATCTGATGTAATTACAAATTCTTGCAACCTTGCAGGCACGTGTCTTGTTCGTCGAGGTCTGCTTGAACCTGCTTCATCTGCAACTGGTTCCTGTCGAACTTCTATTTCGACTTCAGTGGCTGGTTCTTCACAAGAGATTCTCACTGAATCCTTCTTGGCATTCTCAGTCCAATCCCATTCTTTAAGCTCATCTATGATCACGTCCCTGCTGATCACTACCTGCTTATTCACTGGGTCGAACAACCTGTAACCTCCTGTCGAATGATATCCTATCAAGATCATCTGATTCGACTTGTCATCAAGCTTCCTTCTCAACTGATCTGGCACATGTCTATGTGTTATATATCCAAATACCTTCAAGTGACTGAGACTAGGCTTGACACCAGAACAACGTTCTTCTGGTGTGATTCCTTCAAGCTTCTTCGTCGGACATCTATTCAATATATATGTTGCTGTCGAAACTGCTTCTCCCCATAATTCTTTAGGTAGATGCTTTCCATTCAACATACTTCTTACCATATTCTTGATGGTTTTGTTATTGCATTCTGCAATCCCATTTTGCTGTGGAGTGTAAGGTGGCACCACCTCATGTACAATCCCTTCTTTTACACATAGTGTATCGAACTCTTTTGATACATACTCTCCACCACCATTAGTCCTCAGAATTTTTAGCTTTCGACCACTTTGTCTTTCGACCATGGACTTGAATCTGGAAAATACCTCAATCACATCACTTTTCTTCTTGATGAGGTAAGTCCACAACTTTCGACTGTAATCATCTATAAACGTGACAAAGTATCTATTGCCACCAATCAAATCCACCTAGATTGGACTACATACATCAGAGTATATGACTTCAAGTATTGCCTTCGACTTCCTTCCTGCATCCTTGCTGAAGCTATTCTTGTGTTGTTTCGACTGAACACACTCCTCACAAACTTCACTTGGAATGTCGATTTCTAGTAATCCTGAAACCATATTTCTTCTCTTCAGTTCTCTGATGTCATTAAAGTTAAGATGACCTAGTCGAAAATACCATAACCACTCATCTCTGCTGGTTGCAGTTGCTAGACACTTGTGCTCCACCACATTGAGTCCAATCTTGAAGGTCCTATTCTGAGACATTGGAGCCTTCAAGATTAATCTACCACCTGCGTCGAGAACTCTCATCATCTTGTCTTCGACAACTACCTTGTAGTTCTTTTCGACAAGCTGCCCTATACTGAGCAAATTACTATTCATGCCTGGTATGTACAACACATTGGAAATTGTTGACCTTTTGCCATCTTTCCTCATAATCAGAACATCACCAACACCTTCGGCTGCTAGAGTGTTGTCATTTGCAAACTTCACTGTGTTCTTCGACGAGGGCTTCGTGTTGACAAACCAATCTTTCCTTCCAGTCATGTGTGATGAGCATCTTGAGTCCAAGTACCACTGATCTTGGAATCTTTCTTCATCTTTTGTTGTGACCATTAGCAACGTTTCTTCTTCTTCATGTTTCGCCAGCTTTGCATCAGTCTCTTGATTTCTCTTCCTTTCTGGATAATCACTAACATAATGACCATACTTCTGGCAATTGAAATATTGAATGTGGCTTTTGTCTGTCTTTCGACCACCACCTCTTCCTTTACCTGCAGTACCACCTCTTTGGTTGCCTTGGTTCCAAGGTTTCTTCTGATTCGACTGGTTTCCTCCTTTGTTGCCATTCCAGCTACCTTTGCCTTTTCTTTCCTTTTCTGACTGCGCCTGCAAAGTCATATCTTTCGACTTTCCTGCAGCTCTCTCAGTCATCCTCTGTTCATGAGACTCAAGAGTCCCTTGAAGCTCTTCCTTCGTCAACACTGACAGATCTTTCGATTCTTCTATGGCAACTACCACGTCGTCGAATTTTGGAGCCAACAATCTCAAAATCTTTGAGACAACTGCTTTCGTTGTCAGCGCTTCTCCACATACTTTGATTTGATTCACCAACTTTGTAACTCTGGTGAAGAAATCTGTAATGCTTTCGTTGTCTTCCATCTGAAGCAACTCATAGGTTCTCTTGTGAGTTTGTAACCTCACCTCTTTCACCTTCTCTGCGCCTCCAAATGATTTTTCAAGAATCTCCCATGCTTCTTTTGCTGAATCAACATCACTAACCTTTTCAAAGTTATCAGGATCAACACACTGATGAATTATAAAAAGTGTTTTATAATCCTTCTTCTTCAATTCTTTGTGCACAGCCTTTTCTGCCTCCGTTGCGTTCTCCCTAAGTGATGTTACTCCGTCCTTCACAAGATCCCAAAGATCTTGATAACAGAAAATCACCTTAATCTACTTGCACCAATTCTCATAATTGTCTTTCTTGAGAATTGGCAGGGTCGCCGGAAAGTTGCCGTTCGGATAGTTCATCTCCATCACTATCTCCCTTGAATCTCTCAACCGGAGCTCTAGATACCAGATGTTGGAAATTCACCTCACACCCTATGAAGAATTCCCTTCAATCTTGATCTTAAGATTGATGAACAAACCCACAATATGATAGTAATGGTAATAACAAGTAATTATCAATAACAACAAAAGAAAAGAAGAATAACAAACAAAAAAGAGAAGAATGAGAGAATAAATATTTGGAGAAAATTGTTACCCACAAACTGTGGGATTTCTGATTGCTTATAGAACTTTCACTTGCTAAAACTGCAACTGTGAAATCTGTTCAATGTTGTGTTTGAATACAAAGCAAGACACCCTATTTATAGTTTTAGCTTTACAAAAGCCCAAAACATAAAAGGTCCAAAATATTCAAATCAAATATAATCATATCAAATCAAATCTATTTACACTATGAATTATATTTAACAGTTTCAAGCTAATATGTAAAATTGCTATTTTCAACAGAGTAAATATGATTGCATATGGATCGACACAACTGAAGTTGATAAAATAAGTAACTCATTGTAAAGCAACACCACCAACCAAATCGACACCACTACGTAAAGCAATACCATTTGAGTTTGCACTATTAAGTTAGGAAGTACCTATACAGTCTACATCACCACTTTCTTCAATTCAACTAATTCAAAGAAAAAAAAACTTTAAAAATGGTTAAAATCTAGAGCTAATCATAATTGTGTTTATCTTTTGTGTACATATTTTGTAATAGTCTTTCTGTACACCTTTTGTAGTTGTATATTTGTACCATATGACATTTTAAAACATGTTTAATGTCATTTTTGTTTAATCTTTTTTAGTTTGAATCAAACGTTATAATATAATTGTTATTTAATATTATTAAATTCAAGATTATGTTTATATGAATTTTTGGTATGGTAAGTAACACTTTATGGTCTGATAAAATTTTAAGAAATTCTGGTATAACCACTTTAATCACAATTTTGTTATTGTTCTAATCTACCCCATTTAACTAACTATAAGTTTTCAATTTAGTTCCATATAAAACTGTTAATTCATTATTTTGACTTTTTCCACGCTGACATGCCACATCATCATAATTTAACGTTTTTTCTTAACATTTAACCAAAATGATTAATTTGATTAACCAAATAATTTTTAAGATATTAAAATGTAACATTTATAAGATAAGAGATTAAATTGAAACTTGAAATTAAGTTAAAGGACCTCCAAACTAATTAGCCATAATAAAATTATAAAATTAGTTTAATTTTTTTTAAATATTAATATGATATAAATAAATAAAAAGAGTTTAAAATTAAATTAAAAAATTATAATGAATTAATTTTCTTAACAAATACTCTGTCCGTCCCAATTCATTTGGTGTAGTAATGTGTCCCAAAAATAAATGAAACTCAAGTTACTACCTATGTTCTAAATTATAAATTATTTTAAAAAAATATTTGTTGCAAATTAAATCACTTTAAGAATTTCAATACAACATTAATGATTTTTTCTTAATATATACTATATCATTTATTTTTCTTTTCTTCTTATTTCTTTAGTTCACTTTTTAACATAATTAATGATGAACAATTTAATAAAATCATAGATTATTTTACTTTTCCATATCATAATTATTATATTTTTTAATTTGTGTGAAATATTCAAATCTTATAATATGAAGCGAAAGAAATAATTTTTTTTAGTTATACCATTTAATTATTATCACTTTTATCATTTTTAAAACACAATAAAAGATACGTTAATCAAAACTTTATTCTCTCACTGTGTAATTATTACACTTTTTTTAATATATATAAAATAAATAATTGAGTCACTTGTTGTAAGTCGAATGGACTACTTACTTAACTTATGAAGTTTTTATAGATAGTTTTTATATATAATCAAAATGAAATCGAATGTGTTAGTAAATCAAGCACTAGCTTCAACATAATGGGCAAAACACTTTTTGTTAAAGTGCATTAGTTACATTTATTAATTTTCTTAACAAATAACAAATAAATTATGAAGTTTTTATGCATAATCAAAATGAAATGGAATATGTGTTACTAAATCAAGCACTAGCTTCAACACAATAGGCAAAAACGTGCCACAACTCACATTGTCAAAGTGCACTGTTGGCTTGAGCATAGTTAGTTACGTGGCAACAAAGTCCCGGAAAAATAAAACACCTTTCTTTTACCAAACCAAAACAATTAGAGGGAAAAAATGGATAAACGTTTTGTTTTCCTACTGCTGGAAATTTACAGTGCATGATGATTTTGATAAATGGAGCATGAATCTCAATGTTACTCTTATGCGTTGAAGAAGATAACCGAGCAAGCTGTGTTTTAGAAAGGGAAACGATCCTAGCTCCATTTTTTACTGTTTCCATTTCCACTTGCAAAGTTTTGTAAACCGCAAGGACACCAAACGAGAAGCTTCCATGCATGATCTCTCTTTGAAGCAAGCAAGGTAAACAATATCATTCATTCCTTTCTCAAAACATCAACTTTTTTTCATAAATATAATTTGCCAATGATGTTTCGGTTCTGTTGCAAAAATGGGTTTCCAAGTCTGTACGAACTTGCCATGTAAAATTGCTTCTCATCATCATTATCTCATTCTTTTACTATAATTTTAAAAACATTGTCATTCTTTTAGTATGTATCCAAGAGCAAAACACTTGATTAAACCCGATTGATTGATAAAAAGTTACAATCTTATCTTGTGTATCAAATTCCTTTTTAATGTTAATTTTTAGGGATATAGGTTTGTAGTTTTCAATGATATATGCTCCGGTTAAATCTAGAGATAAGCACCACCAGGCTAGAATTGAGTACTATCTTCTTGAAATATCTCTTTATCTTCTACAGGATTATTTTGTTGTATGCTATATAGGCTCTAGCCATAGCAGATTTTGTCACTAATTAGCTTAATACAGCTCCTCTGTTGCAAGGTGAGTTTTTATTCATGTGCATTTTTATTCATATGCAAGGTGAGTTTTTGTCACCAATTTTTGCTAGATTGGGAGGGGTCAAGTGAGTGGGTATCAGATTTGAAGTCCCACATTATCTACATAATAAAATAAACTATGCTGCTTACGTATAAAACAAAAGGACCTCTAATATCTAACAATTATGGAGCTGTGTGATGATGACATAGTGAATTATTCGTTAGCTTTTTACTAAAGAATATTGTGTCAGCGTCACAAATAGCGGCATACGCTGTTTATTTCAAGTTTACACTTCACTAGACAAGAAAAGGGACCATAATAAACTAATTCTTCACGCAACACACAAGTTATTGTAAAATAGATAGTAACTGATAGTATCAATTTTTTGTTGCTTTGCAAAATCTTTCTGCTATTCTGCAATCTGAACCCAGACTCCTTGCAAAAATTGCGCGCAAGTTTGTCCAAAAACCTAATTTTATTCATCATGATAATCAAAGACTAGGAATGGTATTTCTTACCATCCAGAAAAGTGACAAGAGGGGCTGAAGTACTTTTAGCAAGATACTCTTAGTATGCAGCTTGTGGTGGCATGGTGAAGAAGGGGTAGCTTAGTGCCCTTCTGAGCTATTATACCATATTAGTGAATGAAACTGAACCAGAGAGACGATCAAATTGAAAGGAATTTGAGAGAGAATTTATTCTTCACTTGTGTATTTTCTTGTCATTTTGAAAAACACTCAAGATTATTAATTCTTAATAATTTACAAATAAAACCATTCGTCATACTAATCGGATACATTATATGTAGTATCCATGCATGAAAAGTGATGAGCATTAGCTAGAAAGGATGACATATGATCCTTCTACAATGTCTTTATCAGTTGATTCTTACCTGACATCCAGGGGTTTGCATATTCTCATTTTCAGCCCCCTCTGGGTTAGCTACTAACTTCTCAATCAACATGTCAAGTGTCTTATCTCTATTAATCAAATTATGATCCAAAAGTCGGTTACTGATACAATCTTCAGGATTATGTATTAAACTTTTCAGGATGCATATTACAACTGAGGAAAGTGTTTGTATACAAGCTTGTTCTCACAAATGTTAGGTTAGCTCCGGTCAGGATTTGTATGGTCATCAACTTATCTTGGACTTGTCATTCATGATTCCATCAACACCATCTTTGTCTCCTAAATATTTTTCCACTGAAAGGATTCAGATGTAGAAAAAGCAGGGGTCAAGCTGTGGATTAGAAGCAAGTAAAATTCAAGAACTTTGGTAGTTGTTTGATGACTGAGCTGTTTTTCTACTATTTGCTTGTCTTAGTTGTTGCCAAACCTCCTAGTCCCACACTGCTAATGATATGAATTAAATAAGTTTGAAGTTATATAAAATGGAAGCTTATTCAATGAAATTTTTTATCTTTGCGCTTGGGGCAATGACGCAGCTAGTGAGGTTTTAACCGAGGCGCGTCTATTGCTGGTTGAAAACTATTTCCAAACCCCCTCTTAGGCTTGGGTTCAACTCAAGCCTTTAGGCTTGGGTTCAACTCAAGCCTTTGAGAATTTCTGGAAGGACTCCCTTTTGGGTAAAGTCCTACAATATTAGACCAATTTTTTTTATGTGTTTAGTCTTGTATTATTGATTTTTCAAACTGTTTTTTTTATTGCACAAGATAATAACATGAAACAGGTATTGTAGTGATAAAATAACTCTTCAGCAAAATGACAAACTACAACTCCCACAAACCTATTGGTTTTCAAACTGACAAACTACAACTCCCACAAACCTATTGGTTTTCTCCTCCACTGCATTTTCCCTATCAGGTAATTTCGTAACGAGAGCAGAGTTATACATATATCCACTTATGAGATTCCAGACCAGCAATATGGTTTATCCATATTAATATATTTTGATCCTAATGGAGGTGGCAAATGTGTGTTGGTGTATAAATTGTTGATCCACCAAGTTAATATATATTGTATACATACAAGAACACTAAATCTTAGGAACAAATATGTCCTGGTTTAGATTTAAATGATCATTATCTTTAACAAAAAATGCAGAGAGTTATACTTAATGGTATTTTTCCTTTTCTTCTATGGGATGGATCAATCTCATGTTATCTGAGTCTCACAGCGGAATTGTTAGAATGAATAGTACGGAAGATGAGATATAAATAACAAGTGTGTGACACATTGAAACATACTTACCTGGATGGGGTCAATGGGTTATTTAGAAGGCCCATGGCCTAGGTAAGTGACCTCCATTGCATTTAGGAGGGGTGCTAGTCTAAGGTCTATTTAAGTGATAGAGTCTACATTGTAAATTGTTTCTGTGGGGGCCAGCATTCGCGCGGCCCCTTCCCAATTTAGTTTGAAAGTATTTTTTTGGCCCCCTTCAAAATTAGTTTGAAAAATTTTAAAGTCGGAGGGCCACTGTCACTATAAACATAGTTAATATAATAATAATTTAAAGAGCCATTCTCATTTTGCTCATATAAAAGAACATTTTGTTCAGATTACAAATGTTATAAGTCTTGCTGTGCTTAACAGGCATTGGAGTAATAGAATGGTTTTTTTTGTAAGTTTGGGTATATACTTCTAACAAGTCCCTAATCTTTCTAGATTTTGTTGGTGATGTTACCATTTCAGCAAGCCGGAGCCAGCTTATTCTGGAACACTTGTGGATGAGAAAATTTTAGGGGAAGATATGGAGTGGTCTTCTTCCCATGTGTAGTATGTACTTGCACATTTTGGCGAGGGTGTTGTATATCTTCTTTCATTGGTGAGGTTTTTAAAAGATGGAACAGATCAATTAGCTCAATAATGATACAGCTCCTCTGTTGCAAGGTGAGATATTACTCTTTGTTGTTTCATGTGTTATGTTTGCATTGAAATTCAATTGTTGCTAGACTGGGATACTCTGGTTATTTAGATAGGGTCAATTGAGTGCATAACAAACTTAAGTCCTATACCGTCTATGGAATAACAGAAACTAAACTACTCTTATATAAAATGAAAGGACATCTACTTATTACAACCACGGATCCGTGTGATGATGACATAGCGAACTATTCTTTCGCCTTTTACTAAAGAATACCGTGTCAGCGTCACAATAAGCGGCATAAGCTAGTTTTTGGAAGAGTCCTCTATATTGAGGGCTCTGCAATTTAGTAGGATAAATTTGAAATTGTATTATTTCCACTGTATGCAATAAATCTACATTTTAATTGTATCATGTATATTTTCAGTAAACAAAGAATTATACTACTTCTATTCTATGGTTAATATTTTAGAGTTTACACTTGATATATCTACTTTGTTCTATAAAAGAAGGAAGTAGAGGCCTGCGTACCCTCCTAATTATGTTGAAAAGATTTGATTGTAATGTATGACTATTGTATTGTATTTATCTATCTATATAAACAAAATATTTCAATCCTCAGCAGATCCTTAAAATTTGGATGCTTGCTTTGGGGAGAAAATAAAGATCCAACAAACTACTGTGTCATGTTCAAAAGACAGACTCTAGTTTTAACCAAACTTCTAAATACACTTTCCAAACCTTTCTCTAGCCCTTCAATTGTGCTCTCCAAAGCTTCAAACTTTCACGTGCAGCTTGCATTTTGGCAACAGAGTTCTTAAAGATGCATCCACGTGCTGCAATTCATTTAAATTCTCCTCCTCACATGATATTGTCCTCTTATGCATCATTGGTGGGACACTTATATTGTCCTCTTATACACTTTCCAAACCTTTCTCTAGCCCTTCAATTGTGCTCTCCAAAGCTTCAAAACTTTCACGTGCAGCTTCAAAACTTTCCTCTTATCTGTTAACGAGGTTTGCCCTGTTTGCCGCAAGTCATGCTTAAATACATTTGGGAAACATACTATTCATTATAAGGAGCTTCTAGGATTTTGCAACACCGACATGACTTTGTTAGGGATGTGTTATTTGATATATTTAGGCGTTTCGTGGTTGTGTGAAGAAAAAGGCACTTGTGAATTTCTTAACTGACCCATATTATAGGACGTCGACACTTAGGCCAACATATGTTTTAGTGTATGAGTGGATAAGAGGAAAACATGCATGTGTAAATTTGACTGAGGTATCCTAATTGGTGGGATTAAGAGTTGATGGTTTTACTATCGGACAAACAACTCTCAAACTCGCTTCAAGTAAATTGGTCAAACATGAAAATACGTGTTTCAACAATTAACGTTGATACCGATTGTCTATAACACTTTAGTTTTCTAATACCAGAAACATATGATCTTTTTAGAGTGAAAAAACTCATAATATTGTTTCTCCTTGAATGATAAATATAATTTCTAAAAGCATTAATTTTACCATCTAAAAATAGATTTCTAAAAGCATTAATTTTACCATCTAAAAATAGATTATGACACATGTTATTGTTCATTTGCCTACCATTTATTATAATCTTAATATCCTTATCTATAGGATGTAAACAAACTATTAAAATTAAAAAAAAAATATTTATAAACCTTTTATTTTTTATTTTGTTTTAAAAGATCTCACTGTGAATTTTGTTTTAGATATTTTGTTTTAAAAGCCACATAGTTTGTATCTAAAATCAGATTCATCAATTTGTATTACACCTGTTTATGTAGGGGAGGGGCGAAAATGAAAAGAGAAAAAGAAAACGAAAGTTAAAAGGGTAAGACCGGAAAGATGAAAATAGATGGCAAGTCAATCCGACAGCCCATCTATCCGAAAATACTGTGTCCAAAAAAGAGTAACGCTTTAACCCAAATCTCTATTATTTATTTTTGTCATAAACCTAAGTAAATCGAATCAAGAATTTGGTTATTCTCTTAATTCTCATTCCGATTCCATTCTTCAGCAGAAGAATCAAAGGAATCGATCAATCCGTTATGGAGAGAGACGAGGAAAGCTTTTGCTGGAACGGCATGGCCAACTGGATAGGTATGAATCTCGCAACCGCTTTCTTCTCGTCTCTCGAACGCTGTTCTTGCATCAATCTCTCAACCTCCGATGATCCCGACGATGCTCTTCTTGTCCTTCCTGCCGATTCTCACCGATTTACCGATGGATCTTCACATCCGGCCTCTCCTCCTGCCTCTACTCCGTCCAATGCAACTATCGACGCCGCCGCAGTCTGAGTCCGATCAGAATTCTGGTAGATATAATAATAATCTCCCCCTTCCCTTTTTCTTTCTCTCTCTTAGGTTTTGTTTTCTCAATAAACAAAGCGTATTGTAATTTCTGATAATATACATGATTTTTCTATTTCTCTTGTTTCAATTTCATTTATGGTTATAACTAATTAGATTTTAAAATCCATAACTTATAATTAACCTTTAGATTAACACTTTAATTAGTTTATTTGAGTTGAATGATACATGCTTCACTTAGTGAATTAAAGAGTCATTTTCGTATTTGAATGCGTTGGTTCAATATTCATAATAGTTTAAGTCCAAATAAAAGTTTACAACTATGAAAACTTTACACATAATAAGATAGATAAGCGATTGATGTTTGCATAGTTCAGTTGGTCAAAATTTTAAAATGTTTGCCTGCAATCTTCCTTGTCACAAGTTTTAATCTTGCATTCATAAAAACAAAATTATGAAATTATATTTTCAGTTCATAAGTCGTGTGTTATTCTTTTTAAGTTTGCTTTAGGCTCCTAGAACCATTGGATCGGCTTGCCGTGCGAATAACTGCTTAGAGAGATTAGATATATAGGAGGACTTGAGGAGAAGATTGGTACCATTTACCTATTTAAAAGAAGATGAAGAAGATGAATTGAAGAGGCCCAGCGTTAAATGTGAATGGCTTTGAGGATGAGATGATACAAGCGATTGCTTGTAAGAGAAAATGTGAAATTTTGATGTTAGCGGAGAAAAATTACAAAGAAATTGAGAATACTGATAGGCATTAAGATTATTATGAAGAATTTTAACCTTTCTCTTTATATTGATGTGTGATGAATTATGACTCAATAGGATGGAGCATTTGTTATGTAACCTTTGCCAAGCTCCTGTTGTATCCACTCTATGAACTGCCATAATGTTTGTATCTACTCTTATGCTTCTTAGCTGTGGTTTAATAAAATTTTGCTTGTTGAAATATGAATAAAGGTTCAAATACATATCAATTCATCAGCTCATACTAGACACCAGAAATATTTATTTAAAGGTTTAACATGTGTTATCATGTGTCTTAAACCAAGCTTATAGCCAAGCAAATCATACCGGCCTCAAACCACAGACCAAAATAACAGTGAAGTCTCAGTAATGAAAAAACTTCCGAAATATGTTCATTGCAATCCATCCGCTTCTCTTAAATTTTATGGAAAATGAAATATCTCTTTCGCGTTGAAATTCAGACGCACCAAAATATAATAAATCTCTTCATTAGAAACACACACACCCTCATCTAAGTAAAAAAATATGTTTGGATTACAAAATTTGGACACACACCAAGAACAATAATGCTTGTCTGTACTTCGTAAAAGACAATAAAGGGGTAAATCTATATCGCACTATTCGGACAAACTCTTGAGATTATGTTGGATGTGTATTATGTATATATGTATAATGTGAATCTGGATTTCAATCTCTATTGGACACCTACAAGATAACAAATGAGTGAATTATGTGTATATGTGATAATATGTGTATATGTGATAACAAATGGGTAAATCTAAATATTAATATTTAGACAAATCTTAAAGACTGTATTGGATGTGTATTATAAATATATATATGTGATACCATAAGATGAATTCGGATTTCAATCTCGGAACATACCTTCAAAGATGACAAAGGGATGACTTCAAATTTCAATCTTCAGACAAACCATTAAACAATATTATAAACACCAGAACAATAATATACATAAGTCATTATCCTTACATTAGTTACACAACTATATATTATTCACACAATAAACCTTACATAAACCATTCATTCAATAACAAACAATACATTATTTATACATCAGTCATACACCATACGTAATTCATAACTCAATCATTCAAAAATAATTATATCAAAATACAAATTAAGATACCACTACTTGGTATATCAAACACCATTGTCCTCCTTTCACCAAGTGACCTTATTTGAACGTTATTCAACTACCAACTATTATAGGAGATCATTCTACCACCTATTTCATCACTTTTACCAAAATTTCGCTCATCCCTTGCGAAAAATTAACTGGGACAACCAACTATAACATATAGACTGATGCTGTCAAGTTGTGGTGTCATGGTCAAGGACTTGAAGATCAACTGAAAAAATAATCAAAGGATATTCCCATTGTTCATCGCACTAAATGGAAGCAAACTGATTCCTCTCTATGTAATATGTTATGGTTTTTCATAGTACGTAATCTTCAAGTTAAACCTTTACCACTTGCTATGAGATTTAGAAAAAGACTAAGAAAGTATTATACAATGATGTCCATTGTTTGTATAGTGTCATCCTTAATCTCAACTCTGAAATTGAAAAATATGGATATGCAAGCTTATCTTAGTAAGCTTGTTCATTGAAGGCTAGTTTTCAACTCTAATGCCTTTTACAAATGATGCAACAACTCATGAAGAACAACGTTACAAGTTTTTCATGATCATGGAACTTATCAGACTGCCACCAGAACTCAATTATGTATGTAACCAAATTTTATCAGGATCCACTGTTCCTAAATATGAATTATTCATTGAACAATTGTTGCGCTTGGCCACACCTCATGCTTTTGGACTGATATCTACTCCATCTCCCACTAAATCACCTACTTTGACTTTCCACTACCATGGTCATGGTGGACAAAATAGAGGACGTGGTGGCCAGCGCCATGGTATTCGCTATAACTATTGCAATCGCTACAACCATATTGAAGTTGAATAAAGATCATTGAGGATCTTGTGTGTAGTAGTTGAGTATCTGCATCAACGGAAGGAATTATCATTGAAATTGTATGTAGGTTAATGTAGTGTGGCTATTAGCATCCGAATCGATGATAGTTTGTTGTATCAAAATACTTGTACATTAACTTTTGAAAATAGTGGAAGACCTGATTATTTTTTTTCAATATTTTCAAACCATTGAAGAGGGGGAGTAGGCATAGCGAAGCCGGTTTCCGAACTACTATATATCTTTGTGTACTTTCTTCCTTTCCTATCTCTCTTTAATTTTCGTCGTTTAGCATGTAGAAGTTAAATCATATCATAATTTGTATGTCATTCAAGTTAGATCGTGCTTGTAGTGATTTATTGTATAACCATAGATCTCTGTTGTATCAAATCTATTGAATCATGCTTATGTTAATTGTGTTAAATTACATGTCTAAGTTGAGATATTAAATTGCTCAGATTAAACAACTTGAATTGTCCCAGTTGACTCAAGTCATTGTTTGATCATTATTTTAGTAATAACAGTGATATGCATTGGTTAGAATCCATTGTTATGAAATTCTATGCTTTCATTTTATATTGTTTTAACTTCTTCTCATTAAATTCTAATTTTTATATTGAAAATTTTAGTTATTTTTAAAAGGGACCGATCTATTCAATCTCATCTTCTAAGTTGTCTTTAGAAAGTGTATATTAAAATCGAGCCCCTTTGACTCGAATGCTTTTGTTCAAAATATGCCCATTAAAGATGTTATGGTTTTGTTACAGAAACAAAATGGTTTGGGAGTTTGACAGCTTATCATACATGTATTGTGATACATTACCCGGATATCTTTCTGTAACAGTATCTTGCTACCAAGCGATATCTAATTCAAGTTTTTCTGGTGTATCACATTCCTTTTTGGAGACTTTCATTCTATAGTTAATATTTTAGAATTTACTCTGAATGTCGGGTAGGATTTACTTGCCACAACTTAATTGATATACCCTCATAATTATGTTTCAAGTTTTTATGAAAAATCAAAAGACTGTGTCTATTGTATTTGATTGTAATGTATGACTATTGCATTGTATGTATCTACAAACAAAATATTTCAATCCTCAGCAGATCCTTAAAATTTGGATACTTGCTTTGGGGAGAAAATAAAGATCCAACAGACTATTGTGTCATGTTCAAAAGACAGACTCTAGTTTTAACCAAACTCCTAAATACACTTTCCAAACCTTTCTCTATCCCTTCAATTGTGCTCTCCAAAGCTTCAAAACTTTCACGTGCAGCTTGCATTTTGGCAACATCAGAACCTTTGCATAAAAGGGTTCTTACGGATGCATCCACGCGCTGCAATTCATTTAAATTCTCTTCCTCACTTGATATTGTCCTTTTATGCATCAACTTTGCCATTTTCAACCATTTGGTTGCCTTTGACTTGGAAGCCAAGAAAGACAAAATGGATTGAAAGATAGACATGTTCATTACTATAACCTCTCTAACAACTCTTATCACAGAAACAACTTCTTGATCTTGGTTTAAAAGTGAGGAAGCTCCAAATTTACTTTCCATCTGTTTTAGAGATGTGATCAACTTTGTCACATTCTTCTTCATCCTCTTTGTGAAAAAGTTATATTCGGCTACACTTGTTTCAAAGCTTGAATCTCCCTTTCTTCTTCTAAGTGAAGAGTGAAGTGCTTCAACATTTTCTTTAATGTCTAACATTGTGTCTCTTGTGATACCACAAATATCCAAAATTTTCACCGAACCATCCAACAGGTCTTCCACAAAATTCTCACCTTGATGCCGAGAAATGACTTTTTGTGTTGATGTCATATTGAGAAAATCTTCCAATGAAGTGTACAAATCTTCCAGCAAAGAAAGACCAATGGTAATTGAATCAGGTGTGGATGTTGAAGTGGTTTCCCATGTCTTGATTTTGCTCAGCTCTTGTTCTATTCTAGTGGAGTTAGGATGAGATTGAGAAGGAAAACTATTGGAGCGAGCATGGTTCTTTGTTGCCATTTTGCTCTTGAATTATTATTTTCTTCAAAGATAATTGTAAAGCTCAATGTTTGTGTGATGTTACCAAGCCTTTGAGCCTCTCTCTATATAAGAGCTACTCATGAATCATGATATTGGTTGATAATTATTAATATCATATAATAAAGACATAAAATAGGTAGCACTTGTTAATAATGGTGTAGAGCATGTGGTGCTTGCATGAGTTTTCCTTTGAATATGGTAAGCTTGTCACATGTCAACCCAACATTGTGAATTTGTTAATGGTATTGCATGTCATATTTTGCAAGATGCTTATATCATTGAAATGTGTTTTAGGTGCATGATGAATATAACTGGCTGTCTTTCAAGTGTTGGTAATCAGAAAACATCATTAGTATTCAATTAGTTTGCCATCTCTGCTGACACATAGCATTCATAATTGCCATTATAAATATTGGTGTTTCTTATTGCTTCTTACATGTCATTCATGCACACACAACCGATTAATATAATAAGAATTGTATAAAATTTAGTTTGGTGTCCATATTTTGATCATATCCAACAAGATCTGGATCTCATCTTTGTATAATCCATTCTATAAACTATTTAGCTCCTCAACAATGGAACATGCCAGGCAATAGATACCTTTGAACCAAAACAACACATTCTATTTTATATTAGAAACAAAGTGATTAAAGAAGTTTTCTATTTCCCGGGACATGTCAAATCCATTTCATTATTATGATTAGATGTTTAATTATGCAGAGTGTTTGGCACAAGTGTGACAAGTTTACTAATTTAAAAGGAAAAATCATGTTTGTACCACATGCATGCTCACACATTGATTAAGAGAGGTTAACTGCATGTGCTGCATTATTTTTTTGAATGAAGCATGAATTGCTTCCTATTATATATAGAGAGTGTCAAATAAAATATTAAGAAGGTGATCATATAATGGATAGAGAATATTATTCAATGAAGGTTATATAAACTCACTGTTTTTAGTAGTGTGCTTAGAGAAGTTACTGGAATAACATTTCTATTTTCCAATCAAATCCCTTTTATCCTTCTTTGCAAAATTGATACATAAGAGAATATTGTCTTGTGAAGAGAAGTTGGAGAATTTGAATGAGTTGCAGTGTGTGAAAGCATCTTCATTCTTTAAGCAGACTTTGAATGATATAGTACTAATGTTGTGAAGATTAGAAGGCTAGAGGATGGAAGGAAGAGTGTATTTGAAAGGTCTAGCACAACCCAACAATATATTTATGAAGAATGATTGAAATGTCTTCACTCAAATTGTTATAATCAAGGTGTAGTGAGTGTAAGGTGTACATATTTATCTAAAGGATTCTATATTAGTTCCACTTTGTAGTTTGTTACTTACTAGACAAGTCAAGTCGTTTAAGATGGTTTTTTATGTTGCCAATGTCATATGATATGGCGCCTGTTTTCGAAGATGTTATTGCTAAGGTCAACTCATAACTTGTTGCAGTGAGAACGTGTGCGCACGGCCCTCTCCTACTATATTTCCGAACTTTTTTAATGGCTTTTGTTTTGGCAGCATTAAGGGTATAATTACAAATTGGTGTTTCTCCACCGGATCTCAATATGACATCAACAAAAAGGCTATTTCTCACTGTCAAGGTGAGAAATTCATGGAAGAGTTGTTCGATGGTTCAGTGAAAATTTTGAATGTGTGTGGCATCGCAAGGGACACCGATTTACATATTAAGGAAAATCTTCAATCACATCACTCTTGTCTTAGAAGGAGAAACGGAGATTCAAGCATTGAAACAAGTGTAGCCGAATATAAGTTCTTCACAAAAAAGATGAAAAAGAATGTCATAAAGTTGATCACATCTTTGTGATCAAGACTTTGTTAATGTTGTAAGAATTCTTAGAGAGGTCATAGTAATGAACATATCTATCTTTCAATCCCTTTTATCTTTCTTGGCCGTCTCTGCATCAAATTCAAAGGCAAACAAATGGTTTGAAGTAGCTAAATTAATGCACCGAAGGGTAGTATCACACGAAGAGAATTTGGAGAATTTCAATGAATTGGAGTGCATGGAAGCATCATTGAGAACCCTTTCAAATGAAGGTTCTAATGTTTCTAAGATGCAGGGTGCACATGAAAGATTGGAAGAGTCCTTTTAACCATGGGTAAGACCAAGTCAATTTTACCAAAACTACCTACATGCATGTGAGCATGTGGTAGCTACATGCATTTTCCTTAACATTTGGTATGCTTGTCATACTTGTGCCACACATTGTGTTTTGTTAAACCGAAAACCTCATCAGTCACTAGTTAGTTTTTAATATAAAAAAAAAAGTGTTGTTTTTGATTCAGAGATATCTATTTTCTGGCATGTTCCATTGTTGATGTGCTAGAACTATAAAATGGTTTCAACAATAAGGATGAGATCCAGATCTTGTGGGAAATGATCAAAAGATGCTACAATAATTTTCTGGCAATTGTCTGATATATTATTTTTATAATTGCAATGATGAGTGTTATGTGTCAGCAGAAGAGGCAAATTAATCGATGAGTAATGATGTTTTCTGATAACCAACACTAGGAAGACATGCCAGCTATATTCATCATGCACCTCAAATTCATTTCAATATCATAGCATCTTTGCAGAATATCACATGCAATATCATTAACAAATTCACAATGTTGGGTTGACATGTGACAAGCTTACCATATTCAAAGGGAAATCCATGCATGCACCACATGCTTTACAACATGATTAACAAGTGCTATCTATTTTATTTCTCTATCATATGAAATTAATAATTATAAACCAATATCATGGTTGATGAGTAGCTCTTATATAAAGAGAGTTTTGATCACTTGGTAACATCACACAACCATTGAGATAAACAATTATCTTCGGAAACCAAAAAGAAGAAACAACAAATTAAAGAACAATATGGCAAGCAAGTACCACGTTCGTTCAAACAGTTTTCCTTCTCAATCTCATCCAAGCTCTACAAGAATTGAACAAGAACTCAACAAAATCAAGACATGGGAAGCCACATCTACATCTGATTCAATTAGCAATGGTCTTTCCATGCTTGAAGATTTGTATATTTCTTTGGAAGATCTTCTCAATATGACATCAACGCAAAAGGTCATTTCTCATCATCAAGGTGAGAAATTCGTGGAAGAATTATTGGATGGTTCAATTAAAATTTTGGATATTTGTGGCATCGCAAGAGACACCATGTCAGAAATTAAAGAAAATGTTAAATCACTTCAATCTTCTCTTAGAAGGAGAAAAGGAGATTCAAGCATTGAAAAAAGTATATTCGAATATAAATTCTTCACAAAGAAGATGAAGAAGAATGTCACAAAACTTATCTCATCTTTAGAACGCATGGAATGTAAATTTGGAGCTTCCTCACTTTTAAATCAAGATCAAGAAGTTGTTGCCGTGATAAAAGCTCTTAGAGGTGTCATTGTAATAAACATGTCTCTCTTTCAATCCATTTTGTCTTTCTTAGCTTCCAAGTCAAAGGCAACCAAATGGTTGAAACTGGCAAAATTGGTGCATAGAAAGGAAGTGACGTGTGAAGAGAATTTCAACGAATTGCAGTGTGTAGAAGCATCTTTGAGAACCCTTTTAAGAGAAGGTTCTGATGCTGCCGAGATGAGGGCAGCACATGAAAGTTTGGAGGCTTTGGAGAATGCAGTTGAAAGGATAGAAAATGGTTTGGAGAGCGTGTTTAGGCGTTTGGTTAAAACCAGAGTGTGTTTTTTGAACATCATGACTCAATAGTTTGTTGGGTCTTTATTTTCTTTCCAGAGCATCCAAATTTTATGGATCAGCTGAGTATTATTTTTCTCTAATCAATTTGTACAGATACATACAATTCAATAGTAATACATCAAGGTCAATTACAATGAAAAGTTTATACGAATTATTACCCTCTACTCTTTTCATGTTATTTTTTCTCCATCTTTTCTTGTATTTCTTACAATAAAAAAAGGATTGATATGTGCCTAAGATCATGATATTATTTTGAGCATATAAAATTCAACAAACTATTGAAATGGAATATAAGATACAGAGTAATAATTGAGCATATAAAATTCAACATAGTAATGAAATGGATATAAAATGACATGACTCTGCAGATGACAAAGAGCAAACCAGCATACTCCAAATTACATGAACACAGATAACTGCTATTAGTGCCAAATATTACTTACGTACTCTAAACAGATTAAGATTCAGACTCTAATACTAGCCAACCATGTTTTTGATTTTTCAAAAAAGCTGGAAACATAATTAGGAGGGGCTACGCAAACGCAAGCCGGAGTAAAAGTCTTTAAAAACGCGTCTTAATGTGATAGTTCTAAGATACACCATCTAATTTTAGTTGAATGTGTCAGCCTCATATGCTAGATAGCTCAGTGGCAAGAAACTGATATAAAAACTAGTATATCATTATTCATCTCCTTTAGAAATGGTTTCATTCCAATCTTCAAATAGTACCTACAATAAAACAGAGAATAACTAACATTAACAATTAGTGACAAATACTAAAATTCAAACATAAAACTGAACTAAATTTGCAAAGCCCTCAACTAAGAGGACTCTCCCAAAAACTTGTGTATGCCACTTATTGTGACAGCCATGGTATTCTTTAGTAAAAGGCATAATAGTTCGCTATATCATAACCACACAGCTCCATGATTATAGATAACAGAGGTCCTTTCATTTTATATGTGAGTAATTTAGTTTCTTTTGCACAGTAGAATATGTGGGATTTGATCTGTTACCCACTCTCTTGACCAGACCTTTAATAACAAACTCCGGTTAAGCAAATATAAGCACGGCCTTACTCAAGCAGGATCTGCTCTATAGGCTTGTATACTCTGTCCTTGACTAACCTCGGAGTTGACCTACATGTGATGGGCATCATCCGCAGCTGTAGATAAATTTGTTCTCTGTTGGTTTATCTGAACGGGGGTGGTCACAGGGTTGTGTGACAGACTCAAACCTTTAATCTTTTTGTTTTTGCATTGCAACAAATCCATAACATCATAATACAAATTTTTATGACAAAACACACCCAGGAAAGTGAAAGTTAATTTTCTAAGAAAGGAGTGGCATTTTATTAATTACCTTGCTTTCCAAAGAGAACATGAAAGATTATTGTTGTTTATGCTTTCGGGACCCTTTCCCTCTCCAGAGCTTAACAAGGAGATCCAAACTGCATAATGCAGAACCAATTTTACTGGGAAATAAACATTAACCGAAAGGGCTTTTTTTCTTTCATCTCTTTGAAGGGCTTTTTGGGCCATTTACCAAGACAGAAGCATTCTAGTGAGTGGCTCTCTTCCAATTAATGAGCATATACACTCTCAACTTTTTCTTTAACTAAACCTCCAAAGATTATTGAACTTCATCTGGTTAAGTTTCTATCAATGATACATTACAATTGAAAAATTGCATAAGAATTATCTTACCTAAACTGCATAATTCAGCAGAAGACAAAAAGGTTAATGATCCTGCAGTCAATGGCTCCAGTCCAAGGGCACTTAAAGAGGTTATTGCAATTCACATGGAATCTATTTCTTGATAAAAGAGTATAAGCCATAATCTCTAAATAAAAATTGTATTCTTAATTAAAAGTTGTATTCTTAATTAGGAGGGGCTGCGCGAACGCAAACCCCCACAGCAACAAATTATGATGTAGGCTCCACCACTTGGGTAGACCTTAGGCTAGCACCCCTCCTAAGTGCAATGGAGGTCACTTGCCTAGGCCATGGACCTTAATGATTATCCATTGACCCCATCCAGGTAAGTATGTTAAAATGTATCACACACTTTTGTTTTATATCTCATGTTCCGTACTATTCACTCTAACAATTCCGATGTGGGATTTAGATAACATTGTATCAATTCATTCTAAAGAAGAAAAGGAAAAAAATACCATCTCAGTGCTGGAATTGTGTGAACACATCCTATATTCACTTAGTGGATCAACAGTTCATACACCAACTCACATTTGCCACCTTCATTAGGATCCAAATTGATAAAGTGTTTACAAGCATGTTGCAGTTATAAAATCTCTTAAGTGAACATATGAAATCTTTGTTCCATGATCTCCTCATTTTCCCTCTATGTTTTTTAGTACACTTACTAATATGTTGGTATGAAATTAAATGAGATCAAATCTTACCATTCACATCAATTTTAAATTTGATCCAAATAAAGTTTTTAATCTGGAGAAAGTATTAGAGGAGAAAACCAAGAGGTTTATGATAGTTGAAGATTGTCATTCTATGGCAGGGCTATTATGATGTTAAAAGTTATGATATAGTTTAAACAAAAAACATAGTATAAACAAATTATAAATTTGGAAGAATAAATAATACAAGACTTTAAAGGCTAAAGAGATTTTTTGTTAAATAAATATTAACTTTGAACTATATTTGTAGGACTTTACCCAAAAGGGAGTCCTTGCAGAAATTCTCAAAGGCTTGAGTTAAACCCAAGCCTAAGAGGGGGTTTGGAAATAGTTTTCAACCAGCAATAGACGCGCCTCAGTTAGTACCTCACTAGCTGCGTCATTGCCCCAAGCGCAAAGATAGATTTAACAAAGAATAAGCTTCATTTCTATATAACTCCAACCTTATCTAATTCTTCTCATTAGCAATGTGGAACTAGGAAGTTTTAGCAACAACTAAGACAAGCAACCGTAGAAAAATAGCCCAGACATCAAACAAGTACTAAAATTCTTGAATTTCACTTTCTTCTTCTAATCCAGCCACAAAATGACAACGGTAACTTATCCAGCTAGACTTGATTTCTTTTGTCCCTCAATGCATTTCCAACAGAAAAATATACGAGTACAAAATATTCAAGACCAAACTAAAGGGTCTAGCCATTGATTATGGGTAACAATTAATGACACAAACATACAGTGAAAAATTAACTGAACTGAAGAGTGATAATCCTTCTCTGTTGGAACTAGAATAAGTAGAATTCTAAATACATACACCCCATCAGAATAGTTAAGCATAGAGGAGTATACATACTGAGCCACTGCTGAACATTTATCCAATCACTGGATTTCACTTGTGGTATAAAAAAAAATTAACTTCACTGGTTATATTAAGGGGAAAATATCAACGGTGCCTCTTCTATTTTTCCATTTACTTTTTCTATAGTGACAAAGAAACAGAAACATTTAATTCATATGTTATATAATCAATTTTCATTTCAATTCAGAATAGTCACAAATATCATAAAACATAAAGAGAAAATTGAACTAAAATTGCAGAGCCCTCAATATAGAGGACTCTTCCAAAAACTATCGTATGCCACTTAATTATGACGCTGACACGGTATTCTTTAGTAAAAGGCGAAAGAATAGTTCGCTATGTCATCATCACACGGCTCCGTGATTACAATAAGTAGATGTCCTTTCATTTTATATATGAAATCCTAATTTCTTTTATCCATTAGATGATGTGGGACTTTAATGTTAGATACCCACTCACTTGACCATACCTTTTCTACATCTGAAGCCTTTCACTGAACAAATCTTTGGGAGACAACATAGCGTATGGAATTGTGAAGGACGAATCCAGGATAAGCTTATGACTGTATAAGTCCTAACCCAAAGCTTTACGATATAGTATCCTACAACATCCGTTCAAACATTGCCTTGAAAAGATATTTTGTTCTTACGACAACAATCAGCACAAAGACAATGGCTTCACAAATTTTAATAACTAAAGTATCCCAATCTAGCAATAATTGAATTTCAACACAAATATAGCACGTGAAAAAGAACTCACCTTGCAACAGAGAAGCTGTAGTGAGCTAAACAATCTATTCCATCTTTTATTTAAGTATTTCCGGATCAAAGTCTACCATGGCTTATATCATACAAAAGAATCATGTTGAAGACAAAGAGTTTTAACCTTAGTGTGCTAATGAGAGTCAAGAGCTTGTGATTATTCTATTAGTGTAAAGCCACGTCTGCTTAGTGATTTGATTAGTATTTTCAAAGCCCAACAAACTTTCACTCTTATTGTCTCATTTCTAAAATGACAAGGAAACAGAAAAAAGTTAAAAGGATAAAATATCAAGCTAGAAGCCACAAATTTCAGCAGCATGCAGAATTATATCTCCCATGCTTCTGTCCTGGAAGTTGTTAGCATGCCAAATGAATAAGCAAATAGCAATCAGATAACAAATCATTATCATCTATAAATCAAACCAACAATGGTCTATAAAGTTATGCAATCATCTCAAGACTAACACATTTGCACAAACATACAGATATACGTATAAAATATTAAGTAATCAATTCTCGCTAGGAATAGGAAATGGTAATTACCCTTTTATCTTTGATAGCAACCTGGTTTTTTCCTTAAGCGAGAATCTGGCGCATTAACCAAACTCTTGTTTGTGTGTACATAAGACTCCCATCGATGTCTTTGAACTCCAAATTCTGCCATCGCTTCTGTACCTAAAAAATGAAGCATGGTATAAACAGTAGTTGACCACTAGCTCAGTAATCAGCTATTCACAGCTCAATTGAAAGTGAACGCATAAAGATAATTTGGTACTCGTTTATTGGAATCAAAAATGCAGATATCAATGCATCAAACTACTTGTAAACAAATCATCATTGTTTAACTGAGTTCTGAGGTGAAAAAGTGTTGTTTAAAAAGCATGCAACTTATAATGAAAATCTCCATGTGATAACATAAATTCGGTTAAAGAAGTGTAATAGCTATCACTAACTACCACTGATTCATGTTGTTGCACTTGTCAAATACTTTTTCTTCGAAGAATGAGCATACATAAAGTAATAATGTTGCTCATAAATGATATAAAACCCCAAATGACTAAAATTGAAATTCCAAAATTGCATCTAGTATTTCCAAGACACCAATATAATTACACAAACATAAAAAATATACAATAAAAATCAAATCATCATTATGCACCACTCTTGTGATGTAAAAAGTGTTATTTATCAAGCATTTTTAACATAAATAAAACTAGAGTTACATCAAAAACTATTATGTTATCCCATATCGCTGAAGCCCAGAAAACCTTAAACATTTATATACCTCAGTATAAGCACTACACAACACTACCTTACTTGAACAGGATCTGTTCTATAGGATCGTACTACTGTGTCCTTGATTTCTAAGGAGACCTGAACATAAGTCAGGAACATAAGGAGACAGGAACATAAGACAGGAACATAAATCAAATCATCATTATGCACCACTCTTGTGATGTAAAAAGTGTTATTTATCAAGCATTTTTAACATAAATAAAACTAGAGTTACATCAAAAACTATTATATTACTCCCATATTGCTGAAGCCCAGGAAACCTTAAACATTTATATACACACATAAAAGCACGACCTTACTTGAACAGGATCTGTTCTATAGGATCGTACTACTGTGTCCTTGATTTCTAAGGAGACAGGAACATAAGTCTGGTGGATGAATCACGACTGTGTGATCAGAGCGTGATTAACAGCACGGATGGATCATATGTAGTGGTCATCATCCAAGCTGTGTAGATGATCGTTCTCGGTTGGTTCTACCAACTGGGGTGGTCACATGGTGTTCTGACAGACTCAATCCCCCTTATTTTTTTCGTGAGACCCAAAACATCATTTGCAAATACAAACTGAAAAAAATTGATTTTTTTAAACATTGTGTACCTTGCTTGGTTCACACAGAGCAGATGGAAGCTTGTCGTTGTATTTGCCTTATGGTGTTGTTGGTGAAGTCCTTCTCGTTGCATAAGCTTTGCAAGTGGAAATGGAAACAGTAAATCTCATCTCCCAATGATAACTTCTTGGTTTCCTTCTTCGGAAGGATAACTTAGAGACTGGTGAAATCGAAAAGTTTCTAGTGTTTTTGCTTTCTTCTTTCATTTTTTGGTTTGGTAAAGTGCTTTTATTCTTGTGCCAAGAAAAAGGGGATTTATGGTAATAATGGACATTAACATTGTAACACCTTTTTGTCCATAATTGTGTTTAGATAAGGTAAAGAAAAAGTCAAATCTTTAGTACTATTACCATTTAAATTTAGGTGAATATTGGTATCATTAGTATTAATTGATATGTATAAAATTTTAAAAATAAAATAATATTCAAAAATGACGTGGTATTAAATATTTTTGTCTTATTGAATATTTAACTAACTTCAAGGATGTCATATTTTAAAAAAATATTCAACTCTCATTTTTTTTTTAATTCTGCTTTTTTATTATAAAATTCGAAACTTGTGGTTTAATGTTCAGATTTTCTGTTTGATGTTAAAAAAAATATATGAACTTTAAAATTTCCATTTCCTACCATCCGTTAATTTTTATTCTTAAAATTTTAAATTCGAAACAACTTGTATTATCTCTTTGAATCATTATGAATTTGATTACTGATTTTTTAATGGATTTCAAAAATTTTTAAAAACATGTATTTGGTTTGGTTATATAACAATAAATTATTGTATATTTTAAATCTTTGAATCATTACGTATTTGCCCTTATTTTTTTGTCTAAGATGTTTGTAATGTTTGAATTTAACATGCATTTTATTGCAGAGTTAAATTCTATAATTCAAAATTTAATTATTGAATGTTTTTCTTTTATTTTGGATTGATTTGTGTGGTTATTTATTATTACCTTACTTGTCAATGTTTAATAATTGATAAAAATAATATACTGAAAATTTGTATTAGAGGGATATAGATTCTTTTAATGCTTATATTAAGAATATATATCAACATAAGATTCAAGTAAATAGAGATGAATTATCTATTCCACATCTTGAATCTCAACCTCGAGGGTCAGAGATGCAGGCGACAAAGGTTCATGTTCAGATATAATTAGAAAACTCTTAAGACACATGATTATTTGTATTTTACAAGAATCATGTGGGTCGGTATATTTTAAAGTGAGAGGTATGATATGTTTTTTACTTTAAAAAAATCATAATTTATTCTTATTTTGGTTTTACATGTGTTCTAATTTGTTTTTTTTTTAGTTTCGTGAAATGTCATTTAAAAAAGATTAAATATGTTTAAAGTTCCTTTAAAGTTAGACATTTTTACTTTTCGTCCCTCTATAAATCTTCGTTAAAAAGTCATCCTTCTAACATTTGTCGTCCACATTTTTTATATATGTCGTCTACTTCCTTTAACAAAAGTCGATGTGGTACGCCAAGTCACTCAAAGTCAGCATTATGGCTAACTAAAAAAAACATGTGAGATTATGGGGCTACGAACCTTCCTAAAATTACTAAAAAAAACAATTTATCACCACCACCAGAGCCTTTGGATCAACGCTGCTACAACGTGGTGCATGAAATATGGTTGTCAAACCAGTATTTACTTGTGTCATGACCATATAACCTTTGATGTGATTTATTTGTGTCATGACCATATAACCATTTTGATTGATAATGCACCATAATGCCAAGGAAGTATTTTGGCGTTCCTATATTTTTTTTAATGCAAACTTATCATGGATCTTAGTAACGAGATCATGAATAAGTTTAGAGGATGTACCAGTTAACAAGATGTAATCAGATAAACTAGTGCATATAGTTGATGTCTTAATGTTTGTACGCAAAGAGTAAATGATCACACTAGCTAGATGACAACCGAATTAAAGAAGAGCCTGATGGAGCTTTGATACCAAGTCATTTTTATAGGCCATATACAACCTTCTTTAACATGCACACAAGAGTTGAGATATAATTGGAAAAATCATGTGGTTGTTGCATATATAATTCTTCATGAAGTTCACCAATAATAAAACCATTATTTATATCTATTTGATGAATTTCCCACTTGTATGTGAGTGTCAAAGACAAAATAACTCTAATAGTGGTAAATTTGACAACGTGTGAAAAGGTTTCATGAAAAACAAAACCTTGTTATTGGTCAAAGCCCTTTACAACAAGTCTTGCCTTAAACTTATTTATGCCCCCGTCTGGATTCTCTTATACTCTGAAAAATCATTTGCAAATATCGTACCCCAAAATTTTCTCACCTTTTCATTCAACCTCACCTAGCTCATAACTTTGGATTCATCTACATACATCTATCCCAACCATTCATTTTCATTCATTCGCATAAGGTAACATTATTGATTCATAAAGGTTTACGATTTCAATTGGATTGTCTCAGCATTTGGGATATTGATGATTTAATCAAATGACTATGATTGATGATCTTATTATTACTTATGGCACAAGATGTTGTGAATTTCAAGTAGATGTTATTGATCTCATGGACTAGAGTTTTGTTGTGCTTACTTATGGATCAAGTCATTTGGGATTATTACTTCGAAAAGAAGAAAAAATGTGCTTCAACTGAATTTTGGTCAAAGTCAACTATGAAAGGTTGACTTTTGACCTATTTCTTTGGACTTTCTTATTCAAGTTGCATTATGACAAATAATACTTTTTATGATGAAGCTTTCACCTTGAACATGTTAAAAACCGAGTGCATAGATACTGAGAACGACATGTTTGATTTTTATAAAAAAACAACATTTTTCCTCAGTTTTATAAAAAACCGAGATAATATAGCTATAAGTGAGCGTCATATTTTCTCCATAAAAATAATAATAAATCTATTACCCTGATGTTTTTGATAACCGAGAGAATATAGATATAAAGGAACACACTTTGAATCCCTGTAAATACATTTAAGGGTTTTTTCAATGATTTCTCACTTTGTGCCTTTCAATCTTCTCTTTTTTTCTTAGTCAATTTATTTTTATTTTTTTTCCTTATTAATTAGTAGTTCTCAAAATTTTTGTTATCAATAAAAACGAATAGGCAATAATATGAAAGGAAATATTTCATTAATTAAAAATAGGACACGAAATAACTATTCCACATATTCAAATTTCTGACTCCACTCATTTTCAATAGTATCACTATTAACTATCTCTAACTGACAAAAAAGTTCATAAAGAACTCTTCTGTATGGTATGAGGAAAGTAATTTCCTCCTTAGAGATGATTATCATTTCCTTTAAGAAGTTAAAAATGGTAAGAGGAAGATTAACTCTGATGTTCTTGGTAAGGAATAACAAGAGATGCTTGTCATCCCAAGTAAGCATTTTCAGTTGCTTCTCTCTTGGACAGAGATTTACACTAGAAGTTATACAAAACTTTTTCAATTGATCATAGAGTAGTAGGACTGACGAGATTATCGTAGTTGGCATAAATTAGGCGAAGGTGATCTGAGTATGCATTATTGAATCTATAATGTTTAAGACAACAACCTTCCTCTTCACAATTTATTGTCTGAGCAATAAGTGACTGAGTAATTGTGATAAGAGAGTCATTGACATAGTACTGGATTTACTCAGCATTATGACCAGCTCTTTAATGAGATTAATGTAGACGGGTCCATGAAGAAAGTCAAAGTAATCATTCAACTTTTGCTTACGAATAGTTTTCCTTATATCAAAACCTTTGTCTTTCAAATCATCAAAATCAACAAACTTTTTATTGATAACGAACAAAAGATCAAAACCTATTTCTGGCAGTGTACCTGCAAGGCACTCCAATGCTAAAGTAAGAAAACGAGCAAGAGAGCGGGCAAGTACAAAATATGCGTGTTTCAAGGTGAGAAATTGGATACCTAACTCTCTCAAGTGAGAGGGTTTTTATAATGCCCCAAGCGCTTGACCATTGGTCCCTATTTTTGGGGCGAGATAACTGTTTCCCTAAGAATAGGTAACTGCCAGAAATAGTCGTTGGGATGGGCAGACGTGCTCATAACTAGCCGTTGGCACGGGGAGGGGCGTAGTTACGGGCATAAGCGTCTTGGTTGTTTTTGGATGGTGGAACCGTGCGTGATGGGCAGAGACCGACGAGGATAAGTGTTGTGACTAAGGGTAAATAGGTCAGCCTCCCCCTGTTGGAGAGGCAGAAAGGTAAATTCTCTCTCCAAAGAGGTTAACTTAGGCAATTGGACCGTTCTGGAAGCAGAAGCGGGTTGGGACATGCCTAGCCATTGGGACAGTCTGAAACAGGAGGTATAAAGAATGTTAATACAATTAAATATCTTTCGATTTAAAACTTAACCTTAGTAAGGACAAAGTAAAGTCTAATTGGAATGTTAGGTAGCAATACTTTTAAACCATTAATCCATATGATTAGACCCGCGTTACCTTACACATATTCTTTAAGGGTTCTTCCCTTACATATCTCGCCTAACACTTGTTTATGGCCATATGCTTTCTTGTTTCATGAATTTTTTCGTGAGAGAAACTCCAACTCTCACATTGAGACGACACCGTCTCGAAATTCACATAGAAAAAGTTAATATTGTATCCTTTTTCATAAGACATATACCCTCAGTATTGAACTTCATTAAGAGTTTAAATAAAAAATCAACCCTCATTTTAAAGGTCAACATTATCACGAAATGATCGACAAACATCCAAATCAACGACTTGTTGTTACCCATTAAATCCTGAGGTTAATGTTTTGTTAACGTAAGATTGGGTTGTCGTCGCTGTCGGAACTCTCACTCAAGAGTTTCAACCCCATGCTTCACGTGGTTGTTTTTACTAAGTCTCTTGCCAATAGTTTAGTAAATGGATCAAGCAAATTATAGCTCAACCGTATATGAATGAAATGATTACACCCTTAATCAATTTTCTCATGAAAGAATGTCTAAATCCCACTTGCCTAGACTTTTTGTTATACATTTATGTATACTTTAGGTAAAGCGACTTGACTACCGCAATGCATCAACACCTTTGAAACATTTTCGTTAGAAAATGGAACTTCCAACAGAAGGTTCCTCAACAATTCAACTTCTTCACCAGCGGAAGTAAGAGCCTCGAACACTGATTTTATGGTTAAGATGGTGATCCACATTTGTTTATTTCTCTTTCAAAAAATTGCACTAGGATCAAATGGAATACTCACTTTCTTGAAATATAAGTGTTTGAACTTATCAAGTACTTTCTCAACATGGTATGTTTGACCAAGTTCATAACCCCCATTATTTCGCTTTACTTTGATCCCCAAAAGTGTGTCAAGTAAGATCATTCATCTTGAATGTGGAAGTTAGAAACCTCTTTATTTCTAAAATTGCATTCATCTAGTTGCTAATGATCAATCATATAATCAACACGGAGACAAATGAATATCACAATATTCTCACACATCTTTGTGTACAAACACTTGTAATAAGAATTAGATGAAAATTGTTTTTTAGATAATCATCCATGATGATGGAAGAAGGTTTTTAGATGAAGTGGGAGATAAAATTATGAGCAATTTAAAGTATTATAGTATAAATTGCAATGAGTAGCTTAGTTATGTTCACTTGTCTCAAATCTTCACTTGAATTTCTATGTTAAACCTTCTTGATCAACTTCAACGTTGATATGTAGACACTTTTGATCTTTTCTTCTTTGATAACCTTTATCTTCATCAAAGTCGAACTAGATATAAGATGTATTTCTCACAATCTCCCTTGTTTGATGATGATAAAATATATGAAATTTTATTTTGATAATGATTGAAAATCTCCCCTTAATTTGTGAATCTTACAATGACAGAGTCAAACTTTTGATGTCATTATTTTGGTACTTGTTTTAATTTGTTGTGAATTAGGATACCTTAAAACAAAATATACTCAGTTTCTTTATGGTCAAGAAATACACAAGGGTTATGGTTAAGGAAAAACAAGGAGAACAACAAATATTGATTATAACTGTTATTCTTTACTTTCTCTATAAAACAGATTACAAGTACTCAAGAATAACAAATAACCCTCTCACCCTAATTAGGTTTTGTCACACCACACCTAAGATAAGAGACTAGTATGCTATTTATAATAAAATCTAACATAGTAAACTAATGGTTTTTTTTTTAACAATTATCCATTACAATCTAACTTAGGGTACAAGCTAACCTAAACAATTGGATCCTTAACACAAGGTCCAATTCGTTCGACAACTACATACTAGAACACAATTCGACTACAACATGTAGTTCTTCGACAACAGCATGTGAGCAAACTTTGATGGTATGCTAACTAGAGTTCGATCCAATATCTTACAAATCTCCATCTTGGATCTAACTCTACCATCAAGAAACAAACTAGCTTTCTTCATGCAGCTTTATCAACTGCATATTATGGAAAAACTTGCAATTGGGCAATGTCTTGGTGATCATATCAGCAGCATTATAATCTGTCGAAACCTTCAACACTTGGAATTCTCCATGCTTGATTAACCCTCTAACGAAATACAGCCTCACACCAATGTGCTTGGTTCGCTCATGATAGGCTTAATTCTTCGACAGGTGTATTGCACTTTGACTATAACATTTAACAATGACAACTCGACCTTGAAGTTTCAGCTCCTTTGCAAAACCTTCAAGCCACAATGCTTCCTTCATTGTTTCAGTTAGGGCGATATATTCCACTTCAGTGGTTGATAAGGAAACAACCTTCTGAAGTGTTGCTTTCCAACTGATTGTTGTTTCAAACATTGCAAACACATATCCAGAAATAGATTTTCTAGAATCCATACAACCTGCATAATATGAGTCGACATATCCTTTAATTTATACTTTACTATCTTCACTCAAGGTTCCACCATAAACTAGGACTCTGTTCAGAGACCCATTATGTACCTTAGAATTCACTTCAATGCCTGTCAGTGAGCCTTTCTAGGATCTGCAATGTACCTGCTTACAAGACTTACTGCATATGCTATGTCGGGTCTAGTACGGACCATATCATACATCAAAGAACTCACTATATTAGCATATGGAATGCTATCCATAAAAGCTCTTTCGACATCAGTACTGGGACACTGATCTATACTCAACTTGAATTGAGGGTTTTTCAGAGTCACAACAGGCTTTGAATTCGACATACCAAAATTTTCGAGAATCTTTCGTAGGTATGCCTCTTGAGGTAAGCATAATTTTGTCTGCTTTCTATCTCTTCAAATGTCAATCCCAAGAATCCTGGACACAACTCCCAGATCCTTCATGTTGAACTCCTTATTGAGTTCAGCCTTCACCCTCATTACATCTTCGACATTTTTATTTACTATTAGAATATCATTCACATAAAGCAACAAAATAACAAATGAATTATCAGGTCGAAATCTGAAATAAACACAGTGGTCGAACTAACTTCTAATGAAACTTATGCTTGCCATGAACTTGTCGAATCTCCTATTCCACTATCGAGGATATTGTTTCAGTCCATATAAGGATCTCTTCAGCTTGCACACATAATCTTCCTTCCCTTTTTCGACATACCCTTCAGGTTACCTCACCAGGATTGTCTCATCTAGATCACCATACAAGAACGCAGTCTTCACATCCATCTGTTCCAGTTCAAGGTTAAACTATGACACCGTGGCAAACAACATTTGAATGAATATGTGCTTCACAACAGGAGAGAATACATCATTGAAGTCAACACCTTCTTTCTAAGTGAAACTCCTAGCGACCAACCTTACCTTGTATCTTTTTGACGACACTCCTTCGATTCCTTCCTTAACTTTGAAAATCCATTTACAGTTGACTAATCTGGCTCCAGCAGGTGTCTTGAACAGTTCCCAGGTGTTATTATCATGAAGAGATTCATCTCATCATCCATGGCCTTCAGCAATTCAGTCTTCTTTTGACTCCTCATAACTTCCTTATAGTCTCTAGGTTCTTCGTCGAAAACCTCACTTGCAGAGATTAAGACATAAGATATAATATCTGCATACCCAAATCTCTGAGGTGGCTTGATGACTCTTCTCAACCTGTATCTTACTAGCAGGTAGTCATTATCAGTCTCCTCATCTTCGACAACAACTTATGTTTCTTCTTCGACTTCATCTAGGGTACGTAATTCAGCATCAACATGCTCCACCTTAATAGGAATCTCTTCCTCTTCCAGCTCTTCGTCAGCATAATTCATTTTCTTGAAAGCCATCTCTACCTCATTGAAAACTACATCTCGAATGGTGATACACCTCCTGTGACCTGGCTCTAGGCACCATAACCTATAAGTTTTGACTCCTTTAGAGTATCCCATGCGAACATGCATTTTAGAACTCTAAATTCGACATTGTCTTGCCTAATGTGACCATAGGTCACACAGCCAAATACTCTCAGTTTGTCGAGACTAGGTGAATGTCCCGACCAAACTTCTTCAGGTGTCTTCATATCTTACGCAGTCGAAAGACATCTGTTTATCAGATATGTTGTTGTCGAAACAGCCTCAGCCCAAAACACCTTCTTTAACCTAGCACTAGTCAACATGCATCTAACTCTTTCCAAAATAGTTCGATTAAAACTTTATGGCAAACCATTTTATTGTGGAGTCCATACAGTAGTTTTGTGCCTTGCAATACCTGAGGCAACATAAAAATTGTCGAATGCCTCATTGCAAAATTCAAGGTCATTGTTGGTTCTCAACCTCTTGACCTTTCTGTCAGTCTGATTTTCAACCAGTGTTTTCCAACCTTTGAAATTCTCAAAAGTTACATCCTTAGTCTTATGGATGAATACTCATAACTTCCTGGAATAATCACCAACTATGGATAAAAATTACCTTGCTCCTGAATGTGATGGATACCTTGCAGACCCACAAAGATCGGCATGGATGTAATCAAGGAATTCATGAGTTCTTTGTTTGTCTTTGTTGAACTTCACTCTACAAGATTTTCCAAGTACATAAGGTTTACAAAATTTCAGCTTTTCGACTTTGTCTCCTCCAAGCATATTTTGTTTCCCTAATTCGACCAGCATAGTTTGTCTTTGCTAATTTTTTGTTTTCGACAACGATTTGGTGGATGCAACATTTGTCGAACCACTTACAACTTCAGCCTCAAGGGTATACAAGCCTTGTTTCTTCACGACTCTTAGGACTTTCATCTTCAAGCGCCACAGAATGAAGTCGTTCACTCTGGTGAACTTTTCAATCTCATACTTTGTTGAAGGCATCTTCTCCATGCCCACCGCACCAATTTGTTGTGAATTAGGATGACTTAAAATAAAATATACTCAGTTTCTTTATGGTCAAGAAACACACAAGGGTTAGGGTTAAGGAAAAACAAGGAGAACAGCAAGGATTGGTTATAACTGTTATTTTTTATTTTCTCTATAAAACAGATTACAAGTACTCAAGAATAACAAATAATCCTCTCACCCTAATTAGGTTTTGTCACACCACACATAATATGAGAGACTAATATGTTATTTATAATATAACTGCTATCCTTCCTACGAGTGCATATATGTTGACATAATCAACACATTTCTTTTGTATAAAAATCTTTAGTTTGACATTATAGAGTTCATTTTGTCCTTGATAGTGTCCTTCCAAAAAGAGAAGTCCTTTGAAACTAATTCTTCCCTTTAAGTCTTAAGATCATCCTCCACTTGATTTCGAACAAAATTCTCACCATCCCCTTCCACAAGATAAAGTAAATAAGTCGATAATTATTTTTGTTCGACCCTAGATCCTTAGTCTTTCAGACTCTCTTGTTTATCCTTCACGATAAGATTCTTAAGAAATTTTACTTCTTGGAATTCAATAATTACATTAGACTCCAAATTTAAAAGTCTATATAAGTCATGATCCATCCTTCGATAATCCAAATTTAGTATTCAAGAAATTCATCCTTTAAATTTTCAAATTTTCAATTTCATCAATAATAGGCCTAAACTTACTAAAATGTATACAATCCATTTAAACACTAGTACGTAGATATGTAAACACAAAATTACACACAACTTTTCAATTTTACTCTTCAACTAGTACTAATACATTGGCCAAGAACAATATGATCAAAATATGTGCATGGGCAATTCTCACATTGTTTTATGAGGTATTTTTTCATGCATTTAATATAAAATCAGTGCGAGAACAAAAATTAAAAATATAATTTAGCATTAATAAAAGCTTTTGGCAAAACACATATTGATAAAATTTTATTGTATATATTTTTCAGAAACCATAATAATACAAAATAAAATTATATATCATATATAAGCCAATATATTTATTATATACATTCATCGGTTCACTGTATGCATGATATATGTATCATTAATAAATATGGTATATAACTAAGACCAACTCCAATGGGAGTTCTTAGAGTGGGTTTGCCAACATGACACTCATATTTGTTGTTCTCAAGATGGAAAAGTTCTTAAATATGCAACGGTTCTTCAATGGTTCTTATATTAAAATATTAATTTTATAATATAAAAACTATAATTTGATATAAAATTTTATTTATTATTTTAATTATCATTTTAATTAAAATTTAAATATTTAAATTATAATTTTAAATAAAATAAATTTAATATAAATAATATTTTTTAAGTAAAGTGGTGGGACCCAATATGGATTCTTTAGAGTTGCACCATTGGAGTGAAAATTGAATGAGTTGCTTTAAAAGAGTGGGTCCCACAAAGAACCTAAAAATGGGTTGCACCATTGGAGATGCTCTAACAATTTCACTGTTTGCATCGTTTCATTTTCATTACTATCAGAACATATATGTAAACCACCAATATTCTAGAATTCTTAACAAACCATTAAGGTGAGAAATTCGTGGAAGAGTTGTTGGATGGTTCAATTAAAATTTTAGATATTTGTGGTATCACAAGAGACACCTTCTTAGAAATTAAAGAAAATGTTCAATCACTTCACTCTTCTCTAAGAAGGAGAAAGGGAGATTTAAGCATTGAAAAAAGTGTATCCGAATATAAATTCTTCTCAAAGAAGATGAAGAAGAATATCACAAAACTGATTTCATCTTTAAAACATATGAAAAGTAAATTTGGAGCTTCCACACTTTTGAACCAAGATCAAGAAGTTATTTTTGTGATAAGAGTTCTTAGAGAGGCTATAGTAACGAACATATCTATCTTTCAATCCATTTTGTCTTTCTTAGCTTCCAAGTCAAAGGCAACCAAATGGTTGAAAGTGACAAAGTTGATGCATAAAAAGGAAGTATCATGTGAAGAGAGTTTGGAGAACTTCAATGAATTGCAAAGCGTAGAAGCATCTTTGAGAACCCTTTTAAGAGAAGGTTCTGATGCTGCCAAGATGCAGGCAACACATGAAAGTTTGGAGGCTTTGGAGGATGCAGTTGAAAGGATAGAAAATGGTTTGGAGAGTGTGTTTAAGCGTTTGGTGAAAGCAAGAGTTTCTCTTTTGAACATCATCACTCAATAGTTTGTTGGGTCTTTATTTTCTTTCCAAAACATCCAAATTTTACGGATCTACTGAGAAAGTTTTTGTCTAATCAATCTGTATAGATACATACAATTCAATAGTAAAACATTACAATCAAATACAATGAAAAGTTTATACTAATTATTACCCTTTACTCATTTCATGTGATTTTTTTTTCTATCTTTTCTAATCTTTCATTCAATAAAAAGGATTAATCTGTGCACAAGATTATGATACTATTTTGAGCATATTAAACTCAATAGACTCTTAAAATGGAATATAAAATACAAAGTAATTTAGTGACTTTGTTATGATTATGCGATAGTTGGAAAAATTATCAATGATAACTCAGCTAGTGGAGACCAATAAAACCACATTTGAATTTTGTTATAAATTGTTTATATCTTTTTTTCTCGCGTTCTTCCCCTTATATAGCCACTCTGATTTGTCTTAAAAGAAAGGCCATCAGAGGTGAATTAAAGTGATTTCTCCTGATTCGTATGATCTTTTAATGATGATTGAGAATTATGTTGAGAATAACAAGTGTGAGTGTTAGAAATTAGGTATGATAATCCTGGATAACTTCGAAGAATCGTGTTCGTACACTTTCTGAACAAAGTATTTCGACCCTATTTTTGTCTGGGTTCACGAAATCTTTGTGGGAATAATTCTCGAAGAACAATCTGTTTCTGGCAAAAGAGAACAGATTAGGAATATAGAGAAAGTGTTTTCGTTTTTCTTGTGTTTGAAACCGAGGCCAAATGACTCCTTATATAGGAGATCAATAACATAAACCGGAAAGACACAATTGTTCAGAAAACGGTTGTGTCGGTTGGGAAAGGGTTAAACTTATTCAAAATTTTCTAACGGGGCGCTGCCCCTTGGAACCCCAACGGCCAGGGGCTCTGCCCCTTAGAACCCCGTTTCAATTATTCGTATTCAATTATATGTTGACTTGACAAGCGTGCACTCCGCACTACCCTAACTCGTTTTCAAGCTTAACGCATAATTGCATCGGCCTATAGTAAATCACATTACTACTAAAATACATTGATGATACTAAAATCACCAACAGTGAGTAGAGTGGAGAAGTCTCACATTGGTTAGAAATATAAAAACTTGAACATTTATAATTGGAAGAACCAATACGCCAATCACCATAAGGTTTTGGACGAGTATGTGGTGTGTCTCTCACATGCTAGACTTGGACCGGTATAGCCTATCTGGACCACTAGCTTTTTCAACCCTTTCTAAGACATACCCAAAAAACAGACATGTACACCTCTCCTCTAGCATGAGTCATGTAAGGGATGAGATACTTCCTGAGCGGATGATCTTTTTGGGCGATGTTGCTCTACTTTTATAGGTTTGGCGGTCTCTGATTGTGGTCGGCCCATATCTGTTGTTCGCTTGACTGTTCCACTTCCCATAACTATGATGATAGTCAGACGTCTTAAAAATAGGAGTCACTCATAACTTATCTCTATGCAGTCCTAGTAAGATAACCTTAAATGCAGCCCTCATTTTATCTCTCACTCAAAATAATTTATTGATCCTTAATCTTTTCTGTCCATCCCTGATCTTTGCAACATTAGGACTAATCAAAGTGGTGAATTCATAATCTAATCTAATAGGGTGACTTATAATTTTTCATCAGTCTTTTACAAATGTAATGATCAACTTACATTCTTCTTCATCTTCTCTTGCACTCACTATATATAATAGCAAGAAATACATGTTACATTCAAACAATAATGCAGCACATGCAGCTAATCTCTCTTAATCAATGTGAGCATGTGGTAGCAATAAGCAGTCCTAATTTTTATAATTGCAATTATGAGTGTTATGCAGACAGCAGAGGGAGCAAATTAAATGATATACTGTCTGTTTGGATCCTAATGGAGTGGCCAATACGTGAGTTAGTATACATACTATCATGAGCCGTCCAACGTTATCACATTAGACTATTTATAATTAATAGTACAAAGAGTGGGAGTATAAAAAAGAAGTGTGTGACACATTAACATACTAACCTGAAAGCTAGTGAACCTCCATTGAACTTAAGGAGGGGTGATGGCCTAAAGGCTATCAAAAGTGGTGGCTACATATATTCTCTATAACAGTGTTGTTAAATATCCGGTATAATCCCAGTATACAGGTATTGTGTATCGGAATTTTGGCTATCCGATACGAAAACAGGTATAACATTTCAATTTCGCAATGTTCGCGATATACCGGTTATGAATGGAATATCAGAAGCCATGTTTTTTTTATTTTTATAATATATCATTTTTAATGTGGAAAAGTAGAATCGGAAACATTGAAAAAGAAAAATATTGACTACTGAATCGGTGCTTAGTATTATATATATTTACCTGTTCATTCGTCCCGTTAATTAGTTCTTTGAGTGCTCTTCCTTCAATTCTTTGGCCACTCTTGCTCATTTCTTCAAGTTTTATACTTCTTTAACCAGAATTCTTTTCAGATATTTTTTTTAGATGATTTCTTTTTTATCTTTTGTTCTCTAGATTTTTGATTTCTATTCATTTGTTCCTCTAATTTTTTCAAACTAGTTTCTTTCCATTATACTAAGTTTTGTGTTTTCATTTGTTGAGTTATGTGTTTTTATTTGTTCCTCTGTTTGTGTATATTTGTTAATAGTATGGAAAGTGAAAAAGAAACATCAAATTCTTCCTTATGAGCCGCAATGGCCACAATCACAACATCTGCATCTGCAGTCTCATCTGCAATTTAAAATCATGGTGCTCACAACGGAGACAACGATGAAAGCTTGAAGAACATTGGATGGCGTAGAAAAATAGAGGGTAAGAAAGTTGAAACAAGTAATACGACTTAACTTTTGTATGTTCTTATTTTTGACCTTTGATTTGGTAAACAAGTTTGAAATGTGATAAGAAGAAAACAATTTGAATTTAAATGAGTTTGCTTAAATAAAGGAACAAAATTGTTACTCCTTTCTCGTCGGCAGAGAAAGTTAATATTTTATATTTATTGAATAATAATGTATTTGATCTATGTTATAATTCAAATATAATCTAAAATATAAATTTTTTTTATAAATAAAATCGGAGATAGTATATTCATTAGGTTTGAAATAAATATTCTTTCAATTTTAATTATAAGTAACAAAAATAAGTTAAGTGTATTTAATGTTTATGATTTTTATGTAAAAGAACTTATACACTTAGTAATATGCCATTAATCAAATTGTCAACTCCTTAAAATATATATATATATATATATATATATATATATATATATATATATATATATATATATATATATATATATATATATATATATATATATATATATATATATATATATATATATATATATATATATATATATATATATATATATATATATATATATATATATATATATATATATATATATATATATATATAAAATTAATTAATTTTTAAGTTCATCTAATTATCAATGTATTTGATCTATCATATAGTCTAAATATATTAATTATTCAACCAATCTAAAAAATAAATTTTCTTTTATAAATAGAATCGTGGGACTAGTGAATTATAAGTATCAGTAACTTGTTTAAATAATTAAATTAGAGATTATTTTTGAACAAATGCATTAATTATTCATAAACTTGTTGACATTTGTTTATATTACATTTTGCCCACTTTATAACCTAGAAATGATCGATGAAATATTGAAGCAATGATTTGATTGTACGGCCCATTCTGGCTATGCCACACATAAAAGGGTTTCTGAAGCATTGTTTCCACCCTTTTCCATTTGCTTGCTCGAAAAACTCTTCTTCTTTGTACTGCCAACTCACTCTTTCTTATGGGGTTTTCTGTGCTAATTTTCATATTGGTTTCATTTGTGATATCTAGTTTGATGGTTTCTGAAGCGCATAAACTATCAACAATGTCCTTTTAAGGTGAAATCTATATCTTTCTTCTTGATTTTGCTTCCTCAACTGTTGGCGTTTAAGGAAAGTATGTTTCATATCTCTGGTGTTTGAATTTTTGTTGTTGACACGTTTGACCAAAATGTCGTTTCATCATACTTGCATTTTCTGTGTTAGAAATATTCTTTAGAATGAAAAGTCCACTTATTATGCTTCGTAAGACAAATGAGAACAATTCGTTAATGTGGGTGGATCAGAGACATTAGACACTGCCTCTACATTCTCCATCTGAGTGCCAGTTGGATCGAGCTTTCATCGAGGTGGAACCTCAGTCTAACCGAGGAGTAATTACTCTTGAGGATAAGAGGGTGCGTAACAAGTATGATGGGTGTGTCATTCCTCTTCATGTGTATGTTCTCTTCCTTTTAATAATTTCAAGTATAACGTTCTGAATCCATTGTTAATCGCTCATTCACAATTGCATGGTGTGAGTTAAGCTTAGGTGTTGATACCCTCGTGGATCTCTTGGAGTATGTCCGAAACCTGGGATTCGTCGACGCATTTGAGGAGGAGAATGGAGAATCCTCGCCTGTATAGTTTGTCTTTAACCAAGACATACGAACATGCCCGGCGCCTGACGATGGTTGCTTCCTTCGAGTTGTCGGGAAGTCTCCCCGTACACAAGTACGTATATACCAGAGTCATCCAGTAGTCGTTGTCGCCGATGGCGTTTACCTCGGGGGGTGTTGTATCCCTCTTGATGCTGGGGGGAAGGGAGGATTTACTGGATCACGGATTTGTTCCCGCCCTTCCTCTTCGTGCTGGCGAGTTTGGACAAGACATTTGCTCGACATAGGTGGCTCGTTCCTGACATGGGAGGATTGGGTCTTAAGTTAGTAACTAGAAATGATTGGTGAAATAATGAGACAATGTTTTGGTGCAGTAGACAGGTGCTTCTGATGCGCTGGAGAGGGGAGCTGTCCCGTAAGGTTAGCACTTTAGCGCCTAAGTTAGTAAGAGAAAATGAGAAGTAATGTATGAGGAGGAATAAATTTGAATATCTGAAATTGATCACTTTTCCATTTATATAGTGACAGAAGTTAAAACCATCAGCGTGAAGTGAAACACGTTATGCAGATAGTTGTTCGATCTGATCTCATGGTGGCATACACTTTTGGAGGACAAAATTACTTATTCTTGAATGAATGAGGATTTACATGATCTACGCGTTTTACTGCTTAATGGTGTTTTTAGAGCCTTTTGCTTTGTACCTTGTGAACAACATATAATATATTTTATACTAAAATGTTATAAAGATTTTTTCATATAAATAAGTCAAGAGGCTAAAAGCAATTTATGTCAATGAAGAGAATATGATTATTTCATCGTATATGAAACCAGTTTCATAAAATAAGCACGAGACATCATTATTGAGGCATTATACACATTTTAAAATTAGATTTTCTTAAAGGTATTTTTTTTAAATGTAAAATCATTTGTTAAATTATCATAATCCATTTTCTTATTTGATGTAGTTAAAATAGTATATATTTATAACTTCAAATATTTATATTCAAGTAGCCGTCTTAGCTCAGCTGGTAGAGCGCGTGGCTTTTAACCACGTGGTCGTGGGTTCGATTCCCACAGACGGCGATTAGTGATGATTATTTTTATACTAAATTAGTAGTATTACATAAAACTTGTGTAGGCGACACTTTTATATGTCTAGGCGACTTTAAACACAAGAGAATTTTATGGTTGATTTTAATAATATGAAGAAAGGTAAAAGAAAATAAATAAAGAAAAGAAAATGAATAATAGATCAAATAAGAAAACACCTTTTTACATCAAACTTTCATCTCAGGTTCAACTTGCAATTTTTATATCAAAATATCTAAGTTAAGAGAATTATCCCTGTTGACTATAGTTGTAGATCAATAACTATTTACATAAGATAACTTTGCTTTAAGTGTTTGATCTCTCTTTAGACTAAACATTTATAAATCTCTGGTGGATCTTTATCTTAACTTATTTCTTTACATTTCAGTTATTTATTTCTGGTGTATTAGCTTTCCTCTGGTTTTGTCTAGATTTTTTATTTGGAAATCATTTGTTAACTTACAAAATTCACATTGTCTTGTGTTCGGAGTCACTTGTCCAACAACCTCCAATGATTGTTTAACATTCCATTGAAGCCTTGCAATGTATGGTGTTATGGATTCTCTTCTCAAGCCCAACATGGTGAACAATTCAAAATGCATAATGTCACACGAACTCCATTTGTCAATGAGAATTTGTGAGACGTCAAAAATGGCCATGGTTTGCATTATTATAAACAAAAATTTCTTTAAAGATACATTCTACCTTCTTACATTCTCTAAAACCTAGTGTGACCTGTTTAGGGCTCTCTATGGATCCTAAAGATGGTTCTTAGTTCCGATCAACGAAAATCAATTATGTTATTTTTCTCTTGACAACTCCCTTAGATGGCATCTTCGATGATGAGAATCCTTTTGTGATGGAGGAAAAAAATCGTATCCCCTTGAGATGGAGGCTATGAAGGTTTGGTTCCCTTTCTTATAATCTTTTTCTTCAGTGGTATCTCCTTCGGGGACGATAGAAAGAAAACCTCCTAGAACGATGATCTTCAGATGGATTACGACTTCTATCTCCACCTCTAAAGTCATGTGTAGGTGAATTACAGCCATGAGAGACATGCCACCAACACCAAAAAATACAGTCATATAAGATTTTAACTGAAGTCAGGAAGTAAGTGCATGAACCCATTCCCAAGAATAATGCCACCTGAAAAACACTTTACGATAAAAACAATTAATATTATTACAAAATCAATCGTGTACATGTATAAGATATAAATATCAATATAATTTTATCAGGTTTGTATAAAGATAGACACTCCTCATCTTTGACACAGGAAAGACATCCTAATTTTGAGTTAGTATTTTATGTTCTATATATATATATATATATATATATATATATATATATATATATATATATATATATATATATATATATATATATATATATATATATATATATATATATATATATATATATATATATATATATATATATATATATATATATATATATATATATATATATATATATATATATATATATATATATATATATATATATATATATATATATATATATATATATATATATATATATATATATATATGAAAAAGTTATTTGGAAAAAAGAAAATATGACCAACTATTCAACCTTGGCATTGTTAGATCTTGGGTTGGAGGTCTGCTACAAAACATGAAAAAGAAGAAGATGAAAACAGTACGATAAAAGTTGCATAAAATAAATTCTAAAGTGCGTGTTTACACTAAGCTTTAGGCTTGATTCGCCCCCACCAATTTATGCAAATTGGATGCAAAGAGTTTAATCGGCGAATCCCCTTCAGGATATTTTGAAAACCTTAACACGAATCGCACATTCACATTAAGTATATCGATCAACAATATTTTACAGAATAAAGTTCCATTATTTATTCTTATGCACTAAAAAAATAAAAGAATGACTTAGATATAATTTTTTGCCGCTTGAAATAAGTAATTTTCGTGTATATTCAGGTCTACAAATTATCTATATTTATAGGGAAATTCATGTCAATTGGTGAAAAAAAGCAACCTTTGAATTACTGGGTATTTGAACAAATATATAATATTATATTTAGATTTATTCCAAATAGTTATTGGTCTCACTTGATCAGAAAGGATCAATGACCTGCCACGCGTCGTTGGATTGTAGCTTTCACCGGAGTTAGGGAGAAAGAGGGGGGAGTACCTGCAAGGGACTCTGATGCTTAAGTGAGTAAAGGATCAGAGTGGGAGAGCAAATACAGAGGAGTATGTATAGAGAAAGAGATACCTGACCCTCTAGTGAAAGAGTGTATTTATAGAGAGACCCTAGTGCAGGGTCAACGGTTACATTGCATTGGGCCAGACTATCAGGCCCAACCCAAGTAACTGTCAGGGCTTACGTGCGTAATGAAGACCAGCACGTGGTCTTCTCCCTAGATCAACTACCCCGTGATCTTCGGAAGGTGGGCTGACCAACTCTTTTGGAGGCGGGTAGTTGTCTGATTATGTGTCCCCGTGTGAGAGAGCATGTGGAAAATATGGGGGAAACGTGTGAGTCTGCCCGTCAAAGGAGTCGTTTGTCCGACATAGGTGGCCTGTGCCCGACATGGGAGGATTGGGCCTCCCCAACGTAGTGTCGGATTGAGCCTGCCCGACAGAGGGGAAGGTCCAGGCCCAGTCCAAAACAGGAGCCCCCAAGTCGTTCCTCCGAGGCGGAGAAATGATGACTTAAAGAAAAGCCCACATTGAGAACAGGTAGAGAAGGAGGCCTTATGCCCGAAAGAGCAAGTCGATGACCATGTCGGGGAGGTGAAAAGATGACTGGCGCACAAGCTTTTTGAGCTCGAGGGAAAATGAAGGGGCACGGTCAGTCATGGTTGCCACGTGTCGGGTGCCCATTGCTCATCCTACGGCGGCTATTTATAGGGGTGCTTGAGTGCCTAGGGGCGCCTCGAGTCCTGTGTTAGGCCTATAAATAGCCCTGTCCTGCCCTATTTCTCACTTTTGACTCTCCTTCTGATCTTGACGTCGCTTCCTTTCTCTTCTGTCTCTTCAAGTTCCCTTAGTATTATCCACCGTCAACCGCCGTTCCGACCGCCTCCTTCATCGTCTAGAACACCCACTCCAAGTAACTTTCTTGATTTTTCGTTCTGTCTTTCACCTAGTTTTACTTATTTTTCGACGATCATGCGGTGGACATGATGAATGTCTTAGGGAGATCGCAGGATTTTCCAGTGAATACGCTGGGAAACCCTAAAAGAAAAAGTAGGGTTAGAATGAAGGTCTTAGGGACAAGTGTTGAAGGCCCCGGGAAAGTAGGTTGATCACGGATGAATTTCCTGGGGACACGTGTTGTAGCCCCTCAGACGTATAGGATAGTCTTGATGATTACCCCGAGGGGCCAAGAGGCTTTTCGTGGGTGCGTTCTGGTTTGGGTGCAGTTCCTCCTCTGAAGTTTTACGCGCCTCGCCGAGGACCAACGTCGAGAACCACTCTCCCGTTTGTCGAGGTGCTAGAGATTCTGCCCGCGGGAGTCTCCCCTCTTTTCTCTTTCACTTGATCTGCGGTGGAAGGGTGGATTTGATTCTAAACATCGAATTCACCAATTTCCTCTGCTTTTCAGGTGTAAATGGTTGCTTGGGCCCAAGGAACTATTGAAATTGACAACGAGTCGAATTCTCCGATGGCGCTACCTGGGGAGGAGCACTTGAGATCCCCCGAGGATTGGGCCAGGGAGGAGCCCTTGAGTATCTCCTTCCTCTTTGTCGGGGACGATTTTGAAGCTTTTTCCAACATCGAGGATCGTGTCGAGGACTCCGTCGTTAAATGGCAGGCATACAGACCTCGGGTAACCCACCGGATATGCTCGGCGTACAGGGGGATGAGATTATCTATGTACGAGTTCGCCTTCTGGGAGGCAAGACTGTGCCTGCCCTTCATCGAATTTCAGCTGGGGGTCTTTGATTGGCTTCGGTTGTCGCCCTCACAGCTTCATCCCAATGTTATTGCATTCATGCGAGCATACAAGATCGTTTTCCAGTATCTTGGTGTCGGGGCCACTCTCCCACTCTTCTTCTGTATCTTTCATCTCCAGAGGCAGACTATTGATGGTCGAGGAGACTCTTTTGAGCATATATGGATTCTACCTGACACTTTAAGGATCGGCGGTACGTCGTTAGACCAGTCACCTACGTGGCCGCAAATTCCCTTTTTAACCGTAAGGTCCGAGAGAAGGACGGACAACCCGAGGAGGTTCTGGTGTCGAAGATCCCTCTGGTTTGGACGGAGGAGCATTTCAACAGAGACACTGATAGTTATATCATGCGGCCAGGCTCGATGAACACCAAGGACCGAGTGGCTTACCAGAAGTCGGTCGCTTTTATGGCCAGCTTTCCCCCGCGAGGTGTGTGACCCTGGACGAGCAGTTCATCCTTGAGGCAAACGGGGAGATTCACACGGAGTCGTGCTTAATCAACACGATGGCCCTCCTCGAATGCGCTTCTAATGAGGAAGCTTTGCGCCTCTTAGGTAGTAAGTTTGCTTTATTTCCTACGTGCCCGACTTTGGTTTGATATGCTAACTTTGTTTATTTCTCTTTTGCATGAAAGATGTCTGGCATGCGCGAGCATGTGAAAAATTTGGCGGCCACCAAGGCCGGCAAGAAATCGGGCAAGGGAAGAAATCAGTCCAGATTCTCGGGCCGGCGGGTCGTCTTCCTCTCCCCAAGGTAGTTAGTCTCCTTCTTAGTAGGGCACGCCAAAGAGAGTGCGACTATCGGGTCCAGAAGCTGTTAATCTCACTGATGGGGGCTCCGAGGAGAGGTTTGTCCTTCCACCTTGTCACCTGCGGCCATTATTCTTCAGTACGGCCAACTCTCCCATGGTGGGCGCCGCGGAGGCCTATAGCTGTCGTGGGTGTTGACAAGCAGATGAGGAAGAAGATTTTGTCTAAGGACCTGGCCGCAGTGATTCGGGTCTTCGAGACGGTCATGGTTCTTAAAGATGAGGCCTGCTCCTTGACTGATTTCTCCAAACTGCAGGTTGACTTGGCAACTGTCAAGTCAGAGAGGAGCAAATTGGTTGTTGACCTCGGCCAGATGAAAGAAGACAGCGCTTTTAAGCGCAAGATGTACGATGAGGCGGAGAAATAGCTGAAGGCCGCAGGCAAGGAGAAGACGAGGCTTATGGCGCGGATCGATAAACTAGAAGCAGTTTCGTGGCCTGCGGAAGATGAGACCGATGAGGAAAGGCGGATGGGAATTCGGGCTGCCTTGCTGTGCAGGATTCGGGAACTCGAGCAGAATTGCTTGGGGGAGCTTGAGGTGGGCTACGACAGCACTGTGGAGCAGCTCCGGGTTATGAACCCGGACGTCCCATTTACTACAACGGGGACGGGTCCTCTCCATCAAATTAGTGTAGGTCGCGTGGTCTCCTCAGAGCCTGACGAGGAAGATGAAGCTCCGACCGAGGGTGGTGGTGTACAGGAAGAGGCCTCTTAGTCTGTTTGTTTTTTCTGGCCTGTGTGCCTGTTTTGATTTTTCTGGCCTGCGCACCTGTATTTGTTTCGAGATGTATTGTCGGGGCGACGTGCCCTTTTATGTAACTATGTACAATGGGTTCTGCTCGCTTTTTCTTGAATGAATCTTTTTATTTTCTACTGTGTGTGATTATATGTTTATTTTCTTTTATGTATGAATTTTGATTGCTTACTTGCTCGACATGCAGTGTCACTGACTGTGCGGAAAACGAGTCGGATGGCCGGAGATGGTACCCGATCGACTAGGGGTTAAGGTCTTTGGCAAAGGTCCTTCCCCGAGAGTGAACTTCTCATTGCAAATTGGGTGTTCTATCTCACTGGTACGATAGCGATGGAGCTCGGTCAAGGGATGCCCACTGGAGCAAGGGTCGAGCCCGCACACGCAAAGGGCTGACTCTTATCTTTTTATTTTTAAAAGTAAGAGTCGCGGTGGTACCGTTTCTCCCCTTGTGTTGCTACGCCTCGCTGAAAGTGTTTAACTATAATATTGTTTAAGTTTTTCTGCATTCCATGGTCAAGCAAGTTTGTCTCCTTGTAGGTTTTCGAGGTAATACGCCCTATTACGCGTCTTGTCCCGGACGTGGTAAGGGCCTTCCGTGTTTGGTGTGAGCTTTCCTTTGTTAGAGTGTTTTTGGTTTCTCCGCAAGACCAGGCTACCCATTTGGAATTCGCTCCTGATGACTTTGTTGTTGTGGTGCAAAGTTATCCTTTGTTTCAGGGAAGCTTCTTGAAGGGATGCTCCCAACCTGAGCGCCTCGTCCTTTGCCTCCTCGAGAAAGGGGGATTCGTTTCTCCTGGAGGGCTCTCTTATCTCGACAGGGATCACCCCCATTGTCATGTAGGTCAGTCAGAAAGGTCTTTCTCTGGCCTTGGAGTGCGGAGTGGTCCTTTAAGCCCGAAGGACTTTGTGTAGCTCCTCGACCCATCCTTTCTTGGCGTCTCCTAGCCTACGCTTAAGCCCGCACAGAATCACCATGTTTGCTGCCTCAGCCTTCCCGTTCGTCTACGGGTGTTCGACCGACGTGAAGTGTTGTTTCGTGACCAGTATGACGACAAAGTCCTTGAAGTTCTTGTCGATGACTATGTCCTAGGGCACGCCGAACCGGGCAAGTATGTTTCGTTTGTAGAATTTTAATACATTTTGGGCCGTGATTTTGGCTAGAGCTTCGGCTTCTATCTACTTGGTGAAGTAATCCACGCCGACTATAAAATATTTGTTTTGATAGGATCCGATGGTGAAGGGTCTGAGGATGTCCATTCCCCACCAGGTGAATGGCCATGGCGAGGAGAGTGTTTTCAACTTGTTATGTGGGGCAAGGTGCATGTCTCTGTAACGTTGGTATCTGTCGCACTTCTTGACGTGCTCTTTTGCGTCTTACTGCATGGTGGGCCAGTAGTATCCTGTATGTAACTCCTTGAGGGCGAGTGCTCTCCCGCCTAGGTGTTGGGCATTGATACCCTCGTAGATCTCTTAGAGTATGTCTGGAACCTGGGATTCATCGATGCACTTGAGGAGGGGAATGAAGAATCCTCGCCTGTATAATTTGTCTTCAACCAAGACGTACGAACATGCCCGGCGCCTGACGACGGTTGCTTCCGTCGAGTTGTTGGGAAGTCTCCTCGTATGCAAGTACGTATATACTAGAGTCATCCAGCAGTCGCTGATGGCGTTTACCTCGGGGGTGTTGCGTCCCTCTTGATGTTGGGGGAAGGGAGGATTTCCTGGATCACGGATTTGTTCCCGCCCTTCCTCTTCGTGCTGGTGAGTTTGGACAAGACATCTGCTCGACATAGGTGGCCCGTTCCCGACATGGGAGGATTGGGCCTTACTGGGCCTCCCCAACATAGTGTTGGGTTGGGCCTACCCGACAGAGGGATAGGTTCTGGCCCAGTCCAGAACAATTACAATGGTCTAGTGGTAAACACACTCAATTTGCGCGTCCCATCGCATGCCAGTTGTTGGTTCAATTTCCAGGATGTGCAATCTTTAATTATTATTTTTGACATTTATTTGTTAAAATAACATATAAATTTCAAAACACAGCCAAATCAAGTGTCAAACTCGTGACACTTTAATTGTTTATACAAAGACTAACTATTTCACCATTTCAATCAATTGTGATTTAAAATTAAATCAAATTAATTTAATCATTATTATTCCTCAAATGAATATTTTGGAAATCTCACCAACAATCCCCCACCATTTTCAAAATAGATCTAAATCCATTATTCAGGAAATTTCATGGTTTCAGATAAAGGTATCTTATAATTTGAATCATTACTTAGTAAGCTAAGTTTTCACTCCTCCCCGAATAGATTGGTAGACAAGCTTTAAACCAATTATTCATTAGAACAAGCATGCATAACTCACACATGAAATCTCGGTACCATTGATCAAATTATTAATATGACACATTTAATAAGGTTTTGTGTCTCATATCTTTTTCATGAGAATTTAAGAGTCAAACCCTTGAACCCTATGAAGCAACACCACTTCATTCTCATATAGGTAGACTATATCATAAATACACTCATAATTATGCATTTCAGCAAACATATGATATATGTCTATTAAGAGAAAAACCTCATCCTACCACACTTATTCTTATGATCCAAGTACTTTTATCCCTTGGGATGTATCTATCATTAAGTACTACAATCACTATAATAGTGTACTTTCATCATTTAACTCAAGACTTAATAAAAATCAAGTGTGAGTCGAGTTTCCACTATTGATGATTAATTAGATATGGGCTTGTTCCACATCCCTAATGACGTTTTCATTGTATTCAATTATATCCAAAGACATCATATCTTTGTCAATCCTTTCATCAAAGAATTGCGAGATTTTTCCAAACTTTAATAAATTCTGAATATTTAATTTTTCAACTAATCATGTATATAATTACTTTATGTACTCTTGATAGTATTTGTCATCTATCATCAAATCATAACACTTTTGTCTTATTAGTATAATTTCCACATACACCATATGTTTTATATTCTTGATAGTTTCGATAAACTATCATCATGACACTTTTGTCATTTATTTTGTCATATACACAAATTTTATGTTATTCTTGATTTGCTAACCTTTTTAATTTGAAGTTTTACTTCCACTTAAATATATCTGAAATATATTTAATGCATTAAACATTTATATCAATCCATAACCACAATCAAACAAATTTGCCATGACTAATTTTTAATTCATGAAGTGAATTCAAACATGTAATTCATAAACTCCATATAAATACAACACCATAGAGTTTATTTCTATTCTTTTAAAATAAACAATTTAAAACTTTATGTCATAAATTCATGTTTCATATTTAACAATGTTTTATGGTATATCCAAATAAAAATTACAATACAAAGTAAACAATAAATTTACATCATTAATATTTTCTATAATTTTTCTCCATAAATATTTATGAAATTACAATAATCGAAAATATACCAAAATTATTTTTAATATGAAGATGAATGGGAAATAATACTTTCATATTATGATACACGTATAATATGAGATAAATTAATTTAAATTTAATAACTTCTTGAACAAACTAAAATACAATTTAAACATATCCTTGATATTTCTAACATTTTATTTACATCATTTCATGTTACCAACACATGCACCATACATTCAAATTCATGATTTTTTTTCACCAAATTATTTTATCTAAAATTTATGCATTATTAATTAAAACCAATTATTTGTACTAAAAATAATATTTAACATGTATTTTATATTCAAGTATACACCATAAACCAAACATATTCTTAATTATTCAAATTCACATACTTGAATAATTTATAAATCAGACATATATAAATTTATTCCATATGTTAAACTTAACATAAATAAATATTATTTCAACATATTTTACATGAATTTAAAACATCATATAAATGACATTTATTTAATATGATTATATACCTTTTACCATATTGATGAATAAGAAAGCACAGATGTTCATTTCTCCGTTGTAGTCACAAATTAACTTACCCCGACGTTGAAAGTTGTTATCATCTTCTTTAACATTATATACTTTAATATTAATTATAAATAAAATAAGGATAAAAATAGAAAATCGGAAAACGAACCTAAAGATTGTTAGATCTTGTGTTGGGGGTCTGCTGCAAAATATGAAAAAGAAGAAGATGAAAACGGTACAATGAAAGTTGCACAAAATAAATTTCAAAGCATGTGTTTACACTAAGCTTTAGGTTTGATTCTCCCTACCAATTTATACAAATTGGATGCAAAAGGGTTAACCGGCAAATTCCGTTCAGGATACTTTGGAAACCTTTGTTGGAACAAGATCAAACTTGTTCAAGGTGAATCAATGGTGGAAGTTGTTATTGTGGTGATAGAAAGGTTAATTGAGGAAGATGATGAAAGAATAGAGAAAATTGAGATGAGAATATTGAATGGCATTATCTAACAACATTTTTTTCCAATAGTACAATTGAGGTCTATTTATAGTGTACAGACCACTAAACAAACAAACAAGCTACACAAAGCATCCAAAACTGCCTAAAAATAAAATTGTTTGTTTCTGTTTTTTTGGCTTTAGGAAATTGCTAATTCTGCAGCAAACAAGAAGCCTTCCAACAATAGTTTCTCAAATAAGTTATTCTCCACAAAACACTTCAAAAACCAATTACACTTCATTTGACTTATTCTAATCATCCAACACACCACCTTAAGTCAAATGCTCAATGTTCTTTATGCCCAATCTCACCACGAGTCGCTTGAAAACATCATTCATAACCGCTTTCGTCAATAAGTCTACGACTGGTTCTTCACTTCTACAGTAGCTCAAACGTAACTATCCAAAACTCACTAAATCTCTCAAGTAATGGTATCTCATCTCAATGTGCTTGCTCCTCCCATGTGTTATGGGATTCTTAGCAAGATTGATGGCTGAAACATTTTCTACCAACAACAAAACAACTCCTCTCGCGATGTTGTCCAGCTCAAGCAGTAAGTTCACAAGCCACACAGCTTGGCATGCACACAATGACGCTGCAATGTACTCCACCTCGCAAGAAGAGAGAGCAACCACCGGATCCTTTTTAAAACACCAAGAGATTGGTGCTCCGCCGAACATAAAGACATAACCAACCGTAGACTTTCGATCATCTTTATCTCCGCACTAATTTGAGTCAGTGTATCCAAGTAAATTGCACCTTCTGCCCGTGTCACTTGCCGGAAACAAAATTCCACAACCAAGAGTACCTTTCACATAATAAAGGATCCTCTTAACCGCTATCAAGTGTGATGCCTTTGGCCTCTCCATGAACCTACTAGCAATACCGACATTAAATATGGCTGTGTATTGCACAAATAACGCAATGATCCAATGAATCTCCGATATTGAGTCGGATCCACATCTTGCTCTTCTTCGCTTTTGGATAGTTGTGACTGTGTCTCGGCTGGAGTTATGGCAACATTACAATGCTTCATATCACACCTCTTTAAGATCTCCAAAGCATACCTACTTTGATGCATGAGCAGCCCCAACTTTGTCTTTTGGAACTCTATGCCTAGGAAGTACTTCACATACTCAAGGTCACTCATTTCAAACTCCTTCATAAGCTCTTCTTTGAAGCTTGAAATGTAATTTTCACAACTTCCAGTAATCAACAAATCTTCCACATATAGACAAAGTATGATTACTCCTTCGCTTGCACCCGATTTCACATAAACACCATGCTCGGACACACACTTTTTGAAACCAATGTCGTTAAGAAAACCATCTATGCGTTTGTTCCAAGCTCTTGGAGCTTGTTTCAAACCATAGAGTGCCTTCCTCAACTTGTAGACCCTTGCCTCTTAATTTTGAACAACAAAACCAGGGGGTTGTCCAACATACACCTCCTCATCCAATGGACCATTCAAAAATGTCGATTTGACGTTCATTTGATATAATGACCAGCTATTGTTATTTGCTATCGCAACAACTAACTGGATGGTTTCATGTCGAGCAACCGGAGCAAATACCTCATCAAAGTTTATGCCTTCCTTTTGCAAAAACCCCTTTGCAACTAGTCGAGCCTTATGCTTGATTATCTCACCTTTCGGATTCACTTTCACTTCGAAGACCCACTTCACACCAATTTCCTTTTTACCTTTTGGTAAGTTAACCAACATCCAAATATTGTTTTTCTCAACCGATTCAAGCTCTTCCTTCATTGCATTCATCCACTTTGGATCGCTTAATGCCTCCTCTGTATCTACCGATTCGGATTTGACCATTAAAGCGAAATGAATGAGATCACCATCGTTATTGATATCACTATCACATAATACCTCACAATCTCGGAGTCTTTGAGGCATACCTCTCTGCCTCGTTGGTCGTCTACTTGATTCACCATTCTCTGTTGCGAAAGGTTGTTGTCCAGCAACATTAACAGGCTGAAAATTCAAATTTCCTCCCAGGAAATCGATTTCCCCATGTGGTAAATCAATTTCTGGGCCTGCATTTCGAATCTCAGCAGTTTCAGGAAGTGCAATTTCGGGCTGAAAATCGATTTCCCCTTTCTGAGAATCAATTTCCTAGACTGGTATAGCAGAAATTCTGCTGTCAAAAGTCCGAATTTCATCCACGATCACGTCTCAACTAATCACTATCTTCTTTCTATTCATATCGAACAACTTATAGCCTCCGGTAGGATGATAACCAACAAGCAACATTTTTTCACTCTTGTCATCTAACTTCTTTCGAAGTTGACCCGGAATATGTCGAAACGCTACCGAACCGAAAACACGCAAATGACTCAAACTTGGTTTGAATCCGGACCATACCTCTTCTGGAGTAACCTTTTCAAGCTTCTTTGTAGGACACATATTCAGCAAATAGGCGGCAGTAGAGACGGCTTCACCCCAAAGCTCTTTTGGTAAATTCTTCGCTTTTAACATGCTACGCACCATGTTCATAATCATCCAATTTTTTCTATCAGCAACACCATTTTGTTGAGGCGTATAAGGTGGTACAACCTCACGTACTATACCCTCGTCATCATAATAACTCCTAAATTCACCCGAAGTAAATTCGCCTCCACCGTCGGTTTTGAGAATTTTGATTTTGTGACCTCTTTGTCGCTCAACCATGGATTTGAACCGTTTGAACACTTCAAACACCTTATCCTTCCTCCTAATGAGATAAATCCATAGCTTCCTACTAAAATCATCAATAAACATGACGAAGTATCGGTTGCCTCCATACGAATTGACTTGCATTGGTCCGCATACATCAGAATACACCACCTCAAGGTGATGCTTGGTCCTATGACCCGCATCCTTACTGAAATTACTCCTATGTTGCTTCCCTTTCACATACTCATCACATATTTCAGCTGGAATATTAATATGTGGCAGCTCAGACACCATATCGTGCCTATGTAATGCGTCGAGGTCTCGAAAGTTGAGATGCCCGAGACGGTAGTGCCATACCTATTCTTCACGACTTGCAGCAGTAGCTAAGCACCTATGCTCTATAACTTTCAACTCAATCTTGAAAGTTCTATTAGCAGCCATGGAAGCCTTAAGGATGAAAACACTGTTTTGGTCCAAAACGCGCAAAACCTTGTTTTCCATGTGAACTGTGTAATTCCTTTCAAGCAATTGACCAATACTTAAAAGATTACATTTGAATCCAGGAATATACAATACATCTTTGATCAAGGAATGACCATCATCCCTTCTCATGATCAAAACATCACTGACACCATCGGCCACTAAAGTCGTGTTATCCGCGAATTTCACTCTACTTCGCGTGGCTTGATTGATCTTCACGGACCAATCCTTTCTACCCGTCATATGAGTCGAACAACCAGAATCCAAGTACCACTCATCACTACCTTGAACTCCATCTCGAACCGTTACCAATGCGTTTTTCTCCGATTGCGTTTTCTGCACTTTTTTGGTATTGCAGTAGTTGTTGTCCAGCAACTTTCTACTGCTGTCCATGCCATTATTCTCCTCCATAATCACCACAAGAAGCATATTTTCATCATTTGTGTCTTGCCTAGCTATCTTAGCCTCATCTGCATCATTTTCCTTGCGTTTTGAGCGACATTCTCTCGAAAAATGCCCAAACCTTTGACAATTATAACACTTCATAGAAATTTTGTTGAGTGGTTTGTAGGCGCTTTGATTACCCTCTTTGGAGCTTCTTTCAACCTTTAGCCCCTTTGAATTTTGTGGATCTTTTCCACCAAAATTCTAGAAATTCTTCTTTCTTCTAGAAGACCATTTCCCTTTCGATCTCTTGTTTTTCATTTAAACGAGCTCGTAAAGCCACTTCCGCTTTCGCCTTATCGTTTCTTCTTTCATCCAACCTTTATTCATGAGCTTCCAATGATCTTTGAAGCTCATATTTGGTCATAGTCTTGAGGTCCTTCAATTCTTCAATCGCAACCACAATGTTATCGAATCTAGGTGTTAAAGAACACAACACTTTCGATACAATATTCTGCTCTGAAACAGCTTCACCGCAAGACTTCATTTGATTCACAAAACGCGTAACACGCGTCACATAATCATTGACCGTTTCCTTTTCTTCCATTTAAAGTAACTCGAATTGACGTTTGTGAGTTTGTAACCTCACAACCTTCGCTTTGTCTGCCCCTGCATAAGCATTCTCAAGAATTCCCCATGCTTGTTTTGCTGAGTCACAATTGCCAACTTTCTCAAAGTTGTCACTATCGACGCAAGAATGTATCAAGAATAGGGCTTTGTAGTCTTTCTTCTTCTCTTCTTTGTGAGTAGCTTGCTGGGATGCAGTAGCCTCTTCAACAAGAGGAGTAACACCGGTGGTAATCACATCAAGCACATCTTAATAACCGAACAAGACTTTCATTTGCTTGCACCATTTGTCGTAGTTCTTCGAATCAAGAATTGGAAGGTTGGTGGGTATTTTATTGTTTGAAACAGACATGATTGCGGCGGAATAGGATCAGAACCAGGCTTTTGATGCCAAATGTTGGAACAAGATCAAACTTGTTCAAGGTGAATCAATGGTAAAAGTTGTTATTGTGGTGATAGAAAGGTTAATTGAGGAAGATGGTGAAAGAATAAAGAAAATTGAGATGAGAATATTGAATGACATTATCTAACAGCATTTTTTTCCAATAGTACAATTGAGGTCTATTTATAGTGTGCAAACCACTAAACAAACAAACAAGCTAAATAAAGCATCCAAAACTGCCTAAAAATAAAACTGTTTGTTTCTATTTTTTGGCTTCAGGAAATTACTATTTCTGCAGCAAACAAGAAGCCTTCCAACAATAGTTTCTCAAATAAGCTATTCTCCACAAAACACTTCAAAAACCAATTACACTGCATTTAACTTATTCTAATCATAACTTGAAAGAAAAATAAAAGAAAGAAGCAATTAGTTGATTTACTTCTTCTGGGTGGCCCAATAATATATAATAATTATAGTGTGTAAGAATTGGGAATTCTAGAATCTATTTTCTAGCGGTCAAATATTCTGTAGAACCAAACCTTTTTGATACTAATGATACTAACGGAATCTTACTAGAAGTCTTTTTTTTGACATTAAATGAAATTCATAGTAAAAAAAATATTAATATCAAATTAGAACTATTAAAAAATAAATAAATCGAAATATTCAATTTCATTAAGCTAACAAATATGGAAAAAATGCGAACAAAGATTTGTATCTGTTTATAAATTCTCCCGGCGGAGAGGTTATGTCTGGAATGGCCATTTTTGATACTATGCAAGTTGTAGAAGCACAAGTACATACAATATGCATGGGATTAGCCGCTTCAATGGCATCTCTTATTTTGGCAGGAGGCGGAATTACCAAACGTCTAGCATTTCCTCACGCTTGGCGCCAATGATTCTTATTTGTAGAAGAAGACTATGCCTACGCCAATATGAAGTAAAAAAAGCATGGCACTCTGAGTTCGATATGCAAAAATAATTTTTTTTTAAATCATTCGATTCTATATCGAAAGAGTAGTAGGAAAAAGGGGAAGGGGTATTTACAATTTTATATTTCCTCTTATCTATTAATTAGAGCCTCTTTTAGTGTCACGATTTTTTTTTTACTTCATTTGAAAAAAAAAAAAAGAAACTTTGGGATTGCTGAATCAAAAACTACACGAAATTAAGAGAGCAACGGAATCATCATAGTCTTTAAATTTTTTAAAATATTAACAACCTTAACATGTATCGCACATTCACATTAAGCATATCGATCAACAATATTTTACATAATAAAGTTCCATTATTTATTCTTGTGTACTAGAAAAATAAAAGAATGATTTATATATAATTTTTTGTCATTTGAAATAAGTAATTTTCATGTATATTCAGGTCTACAAATTATCTCTATTTATAGAGAAATTCATGTCAGTTGGTGAAGAAAAGCAACCTTTGAATTACTGGATATTTGAACCAATATATAATATTATATTTAGATTTATTCCAAATAAAGACTAATCATTGCACCATTTCAATCAATTGTGATTTAAAATTACATCAAATAAATTTAATCATTATTATTCCTCAAATGAATATTTTGGAAATCTCACCAAAAGGCAGACCTCTTTCCACTATTGATCGTGTCTCTTTTCATTAATTTTGAGTTGGTATCGCTACCACTTCTATATGAGTCCAGCACCTTCAATTATCGACATCTATTCTATTGATCGTTGTACTTGTCTCGATGAAGTTGTCGAGGTGTTAATGTTGCAGTCACAACTGACTTCTTCCTCATCTTTATATTGACTTTTTTAATATCAAAAGTTTAAAAATTTACTTAAATTTTAAACTATTTTAAGTAACTTTTTATAAAAATAATATTCTTAATATATATATATATATATATATATATATATATATATATATATATATATATATATATATATATATATATATATATATATATATATATATATATATATATATATATATATATATATATATATATATATATATATGTGTGTGTGTGTGTGTGTGTGTGTGTGTGTGTATATATATAGACACACACACTATGAAAATGTAATTTTTATGTGAGAATATGATAATGAATGTGAACTATTAGATTTTAAAATAAATTATGGTGATTATGTGTGGTTTTTGTTTTTTTCTCTCATCTATTATTAAAATATATGATGGAGGAGAGAAAAAAAACTCACACATAATCTCCACCATTTATTTTAAAATCTAATTGTTCAAATTCATTCTCATGCTCTTACATAAAAATAGCATTCTCATAGGATATTTGAATGGTAGAAATTAGTCTTTAAATTAAAAATAAATGGTTGAGATTAAAATGTTCATGTGTGAATATTTAATCATTTAATTGAACATGAATTTTAGCGTACATAAATGTTGAAAGAGACACGTATGTTTCTTAAATAAACTTTATAATCTCAATCATTTATTTTAATCGAAGAACTAATAATTATTCTTATCATTCTCACATAAAAATATCATTTTTATTAGATATGCTATATAAGTGAGGATCAAATTACTCCAAGTTTTTTTTAGCTTACTTCAAGGCATAACCTTTAAATTGAATTTAATTTAATGACTAATTAAGTAAAAATGTTAATTGACTATTATATTAGATTCAATTTAAAGGTTATGATTTGGAGTAAACTAAAAAACATACTCTTAAAATAAGTGGATCCCTATTGTATACATAACTTAATTGCAGTTTTAGTCCCCTATTATCTATTTTTCATGGTTTTGGTCCCCCATTTACAAATCCAGGTTTTTAGTCTTTTAAGTTTGATTTTTTTTTAGGATTTTAGTCCCCCTCCCAATTTGAGGGTATTTTTTTATTACATCACACTCGAATTGATGACATGTCAATGCCAACTCAATAATTTAATATTTAAATATTCTAATTATTTTTTATTATTTAGGGTTAAATATGTTTTTGATCCTTATAAAAAAATCAAATTTGGCTTTTGGTCCCTATAAAAAAAAAACGTGTTTTGGTCTGTACAAAATAATTATGCACGCAGTTTTAATCCTTAATGTTAAACTAATGTGTATTTTTGAATGATTATTTTTCAAATATGTTTAGAACGTTATAAAAAGTTCTTCGGAAAAAAAGAAACTCAAAATTTGATTTATAAGTCGAGATTTTTATTACTTTTATCATTATCTTTTAAATTTTAAAAAATTCATATTTAATTCTTCTTATTTTAAAATTTTATATAATTTAAATAAAAAATTTATAATAATCTGAACACGTACGGAAAAAATTATTCAAAAATTTAAAAGTTTAGGGGTAATTAAATAGTGTTCAAAATTTTAGAAAATAATAAGGACTAAAATTGCATGCATAAAATTTTTGTAGGAACTAAAATATATCTTTTTTTTATAGGGACTAAAAATGAAATGTCAAATATTTATAGGGACCAAAAACATATTTAACCCTATTATTTATCATTTATGTTATTTTTATTTAATTATTCTAATTAATAATCTAGCATCATTATAATATTAAACCCTAAAAATATCTTTGTGTTCAGTCTTTCAAACTGAGCGCCTCCTTCACAAAACCATTGCACTTAGTATAGGGTTCTTTCTAACTGACTATCAGAGGAGTAGCTGAAAACGGTTACACTTAGTTTGAGTTGTAACAGAAAACAATTGTGGTGGTGCAATTGAGAAAACTTGAGAAAATTGACCTAGAATTCAAGAGAATTAGAAGATAATTCCCACAAACATTGCCAAATTCTATAGTGGAACAAAAAATTGGTGAAAGGTTGACGATAACCACCTTTGTGAGGCTTTTAATACGATGGTGGCAGTTCTCTAATGATTAGAGGGAGTACCTGCAAAATATAGTACTCTGACACTCAAATCGATATATGAATAAAGTGGAAATTTACAAGTATGGAAAAAATTACTTGACACTTATATAGAATGAGCGGTTACAACTGTCTCTAGCCAGCGTGGAAAACAGACGCCCGTTGAATTCATATTAACGGTCTTGAAGGAATGAGAATTGTGTTTGTATGAGGTATCCATAGATGGACATTCACCCGTACATTAGTGATTGACACACTCTCGTTGGATTGAGATGATATACATAACCAATTAGTCATCCCAAAAGAGTTACTTATATCTATGAAAGCAACTTCTATACATATAATATAAACAACCTCTTTTTTTTTTGTTAATATAATCTTTGCCACATCATCATGAATGTTATATAACTCGATTTTCATCTTCGTGTTCAGTCTTTCAAACTGAGCACCTCCTTTACAAACCCATTGCACTTCAAGTTTGTTGATTTCTATCAAGGCCGATGATTTTTGTTATTCAAGCTCTTGATTGAAATCGACGAACTTGAAGAGCAATGGATTTGTGAAGGAGGCGCTCGGTTTGAAAGATGGAACACGAAGATGTTTTTAGGGTTTAATATTATAATGATGCTAAATTATTAATTTGAATATTTAAATAAAAATAACATAAATGACAAATAATAAAAAGGGATTAGAATATTCAAATATTTAATTATTGAGTTGACATTAACACGTCAGCAATCTGAGTGTCATGTCATCAAAAAATGTCCTCAGATTGAGAGGAGGGCTAAAATCCTCAAAACTCAAAACTACAATTATATATATAGGGGGGGGGGGGGCGTGTGTGTGTCTGCGTGTGCGTGTGTGTGTGCGCGCGCACGCGTGTGCGTGTGCGTGTGTTATATTAAATATCAAAATTAATTTTTTTAATTTATATTAAAAGAGAGTTTGAAGTAAATTTTTAAACCCTTCATTTGGCTCCCTTTTTTCAACCTTTTGTTTATCCCTAACATAAATTTTGATAAGCAATACATGAATCATACAATTTTTGGATGGGCTCGTGTTGCTTCCTACCTAAAAATGCTAAATTTTAATATTTTCAAATTTTAGTTCTTAATTTGGTTATTAGTTTTTTTTATTTGATGATATTTTGCTTTTATAGTTGGCTAGTTTTGTTGGGTATAAGTTGTTTCAAATTGGAATGAAGTGTTAGTGATTAAATTTGTTAGAACAACAATAAGTATAGAAGATTAAAAAAATAAAAGTAAAAAACAATGAACATGATTGATTTTTATTAACTCAGTTCAGTTAATGGTGTATACCTCTATGACTATAGATCAATTATAATTATTTTTTATTTTTGCATGAAATTAGGGTTACAATTTTACAAGCAGTATATATAATACTACAGCTCAGTTTACAATACACTTGAACTGTATAGCAGCGAACCGCCCCTCGCACTCCCAATCACCTCTTCCAACAAATAGTTGGACATAAGACACATTTGGACCAAATGCAGGGGTATGGGTTCACTGCCCCATTTTTCTCTTCAAAAGTTGAAAGACTCTAGTCGAAAATTAAACTGGCAGGAAGGTCAAGAGGTTGAGGACCGACAATGGTCTTGAATTTTGCAATGAGGCGTTCGACAACTATTGTCCTGCATCTGGTATTGTATGGCGCAAAACTACTATGGGGACTCCCTAACAAAATGGTTTGGTTGAAAGGTTTAATCGAACCATTCTAGAAAGGGTGAGGTGCATGTTGGTAAGTGCAGGATTGCAGCTTACCTCATTAGGACAATCATTAGCACGATGCCCCGCGCCACCGCACCAGAAACATTTCAAATCAACGGATGCTTTCCCCTCTCTGGGCTTTTTATCAGTAGCAGCCTTATGTTTTCCCTTATCAGCAGGAACACTGTAAGGAGTACCACCAAACTTCTGCTTACCTTTACGATCATTCACAGTCTTATAATGTCCAATCCTTGTCCTGTTATCATTATCATAAATTCTGCTTCTGCTTACCAGCTCAGAATAATTCCTGATCTTCTGACAAGCGATCCACAACTTAACTTCCGGACGCAGCCCGTTCTCAAACTTCAAACACTTGGAAGTCATTGCAGCTTCAGTATTGTAATGAGGACAATACTGCACCAGTTCTTCAAATTTAGCAGCATACTCTGCTACAGTCAGATTACCCTGCTTCAGCTCCAAAAACTCTATCTCCTTAGCACTTCGTATATCTTCGAGAAAACCAGTTCGAACCACATCCTAAGTAATCGGAGTTCCTGCAGTTTCCAATCTCTTGCGACTGTTGTCCCACCAAGCCTCAGCTTCTCCTTCCAGCATGTGAGTACCAAACTTCACTTTTTGCTTATCACTACAATCCATTGTCCTGAAAATTTTCTCGATTACCTTCAGCCACTTCTGTGCAGCTTCAGGATCCAGAATTCCCCCTTCAAACGTCAGTGGCTTGTTACTCTGAAATTGTGCCAAATCTCGGAATTGCGCACCCGCAGTTTGGTTCTGATTAGCAACCACATGCGCTATCGCTTGCATAGCAGCAGCCAAAGCAGCATCATTCCTTCCTGCCATACTACTCAACAATAACAACATCAGGTTAAAAGGTACACAATCTCTATCCTACGGACAGACTCAACTACTACACTGGCCAGACGAACCGACCTGCTCTGATACCAATTGTAACACCCCACTTCCCAGAATTAAAATAAAATACGATTATTTCAAGTAAACATCAGAGTTTCACCTCTAAAGCGAGATATTAGATGGTTTCCAAAGTAAAGCAGCGAAAATAATCATTAATTCATCATCCTCGGCCATCCGCCAAATTACATCAAAATCATTCTTTAATAAGGTTCACCAAAATATGATACGTCACAGGAATAAAACAAATTCAACATAAAACAAATAAACACCCAAGTCCCGTGCTACGTATCAGAGCATCCTAAGACTCGACTCGAACACCACTATCCAAGCTAGCTATGTACCTGGATTATCTGTACTTCCGAAGAAGCACAGACCACAACAACAACGAAGGGGTCAGAAAACATGATCAAAATTATCGGAAATAAGATACATGAATAAAAGGTAGTAATTATACAAAATATCACCCAACATGCACCAACCACGACCTACTGTCCAACAACAACACAACATACAATAATGCAAATATGCAACTCAACACCATGCATGCGGTACCGACTCATTGGTTCATTCAATCGAACCCTGGATAGATCACATACACCCCTCCTTGGCAATGACCTATCCCCACCATTCTCCACAAGGGAGTACGGATGAATCACATACACTCCACCTGAGCAATGATTCATCCCACCAAAACACCATGTATGCACGACGCTAAATGCACAACAAATAAACCCAAGCACACTAAGTGCACACGATCCTCCTGATCACATCACCATACATCATATATACATTACACACCAATCAATTATGTTAATTGAATTAAATATTAGGGAAATTCACATTCTAACACCAAGTATACACTCTTCACCATTCAACATCATTCCTATACCCATCATGACCAAAAGGGATCCTACGAAACTAGAGAATAAAACCAAACAGTACGAAATCATATTTTGCTGTCATGCTCGCTGGCTCGCTCGCCTAGTGAAGCCTCAGCGAACGCTCGCTACCTCACTCGCCTAGCGAACTCTCTAGCGAAGTCAGGAAGTGGTTACTGGAAGTGTTCGCTACCCAGCTCTCCTAGCGAAGCCTTAGCGACCATTCGCTAGTGGCTCGCTAGGAGCTCGCCTAGCGAACCACTCGCTAGCTGCTCGCTTTGCGAGATCTGCGATCTCTCAAAACCCTCACTATCCAAAAATGTCACCTTGATCAATTCCAAGCCTATCATTCTTCATCTATCTTCTATCCTATTATTACTACAACTATTATACACTACTCTAATCATTTGCTCCTTAAATTTTCTCTTCAGCATCAATATTCATGTTCATCACCAATACCGCAAAAGTTACACAAAATCTCACCAAAATTACAACAATATATGCACAAAATTCATCATGGCAGCAACAATCAGAAACATATCAATATACCAATCGTGTTCATCAAATCCCTACGGGGTTAAGGAATTTCCACTACCAAATTCATGTAAACATCCCAATCCTAACCCATTCCTCCCCTCTTACCTCGATTAATTGATCTGATTGTTGAAGAATCCCGATTGACAGCCCTAGCATTGCTTCTCTCCTTCCTTATTCTTCCTCCTAAATCTTTTCTCTAAACTGGTTTATCGTGTCTGTTCCTCTTTTTCCCAAAAACCTCTCTAATACCCCTTAATCCCTTTTATTTACTTACTCTAATAATAATAATAATAATAATAATAATAATAATAATAATAATAATAATAATAATAATAATAATAATAATAATAATAATAATAATAATAATACTATTAATTATTAAATTATCACTACTATTAATTATATTATATTAATATCAAATTCTATAGTTATTAAATAATTCCCATGACTTAAGGGTACCCACCAACGCACTTAGACACACCCCCACACAAGGATACACCGAATAAATAAAATAACACCAAAAAGACTAAATAATTAAAAATGGGTGTTACAGAAGCTGTTGTCGAAGATGAGGAGACTGATAATGACTACCTACTATCAAGAGACAGGTCGAAAAGAGTCATCAAGCCACCTCAGAGACTTGATTATGCAGATCTCATAGCTTATGTCTTAATTTCTGCAAGTGAGGTCTTTGATGAAGAACCTAGAGATTATAAGGAAGTTATGAGGAGTCGAGACAAGACTGGATGACTGAAAGCCATGGATGATGAGATGAAATCTCTTCATGATAATAACACTTGGGAGCTGTTTGAGAAACCTACAGAAGCCAGGTTAGTCAGTCTTAAGTGGATTTTAAAGGTTAAGGAATAAATCGAAGGAGTGATGTCGTAACGCTTTAAGGCAAGGTTGGTTTCTAAAGGGTTCACTCAGAAAGAAGGTGTCGACTTTAATGATGTGTTCTTAACTGTCGTAAAGCATAAATTCATTAGAATGTTGTTAGCCATGATGGCAAAGTTCGGCCTAGAACTTGAACAAATGGATGTGAAGATAACCTCCTTGTATGGTGATCTAGAAGAAATGATCATGATGAGGCAATTTGAAAGGTATGTAGAAAAGGAAAATGAAGATCATGTGTGCAAGTTGAATAGGTATATGCATAGCCTGAAACAATCTCCTTGACAATGGAATAAAAGATTCGATAAGTTTGTGACACACATTTGTTTCACTACGAGCCAGTTCGACCACTGTGTTTACTTCATATTTCGACCTAGAAATTCACTTTTTATTTTGTTGATTTATGTGGATGACATCCTCATAGCAAGCAACAGTGTCAAAGATGTTATGAAAGTAAAGGTTGAACTCAATAATGAGTTTGACATGAAAGATTTGGGAGTTGTCTCTAGAATTCTTGGGATTGACATCCGAGATATAGAAAGTAGTCGAGATTATGCTTATCTCAAAAGACATACCTGAAGAAGATTCTCAACAAGTTTGGTATGTCGAATTCAATGGGTCTCTGAGAAGAGTCTTGATTTATGGTGGAGTCTGTGGTGATAATAGCAAATTCGAAATTGAAGGATTTGTCGACTCTGATTATGCAGGTTGTATGAATTCCAGAAAATCTATTTATGGATATGTGTTCACTATGTTTAGCACAATAATCAGTTAGAAAGTGACACTTCAGAAGGTTGTTTCCTTATCAACCACTGAAGCAGAAAATATTGCCCTCACTGAAGCTGTGAAAGAAGCATTGTGGCTTGAAGATTTTTCTAAGGAGATGAAACTTCAAGGTTGAGTTATCATTGTTAAATGTGATAGTCAAAGTGCAATAAACCTGTCGAAATATTCAGTCTGTCATGAGCGAACAAAGCACATCGATGTGAGGTTGCACTTTGTCAGAGAGATAATCGAGCATGGAGAAGTTCAAGTGCTGAAAGTTTCGAATGATGACAATACTGCTGATATGATCACCAAGACATTGTCGAGTAGTAAGTTTTTACATTGTATGCAGTTGATAAAGTTGCATGATGAAAGCTAGTTTGTTCCCTTGTTTTGTGTAGAGTTTGTTCCAAGGTGGAGATTTGTGGTATTTTTGGATCAAATTCTAGTGTCGACAAGGGTAGCTTCATGGTTTGAAAAAAGGTTTTGTATGAAGTTGAAGTCTGTTCACATACTGATCTTGTATGATGTAGTCAAAGTATGCTTAAGCATGCAGTAATCGAAATGCTAGATTGTTAGCGTGTCGAATTGGGTCTTGCTTGTAAGCCCAATTGTTAAGTTAGTTTGTAATCTAAGTTTACTTAGTAGTCTATAAATAGACTAGTTCTCTCAGGTTGTTGGGAGAGTTTAATTGTTGATATTCACTTATAATCTTTTAACCCTTATTGAAAAAGTGAATAGTAAAACAGATTTAACAAATTCTCTATTCTTCTTCCTTCTTCTCTTTTCCTTTGTGAAACCTAATAAAGTTTCTTGTGTTTGTTCAAGAAACTCAATCTTTATCTTATAACTTTGTTCCGTTATTAATTATATCATTTCACAACAAATATAATACAAAAAATTATTTTATATTGTGTACTATTCTTTATAATACTTACTATTTTGCGAATCAAACACATATAATAAATAAACATAATAAATAAACAAATGAAAATGTATTGAATTTTTCACAACCAAAAGATAATAATCAAAAAGTTAATTAACATATACAAAATGATTTCCTTAAACCGTCACAACCAAAAGATAATAACCAAAACATAATTAAACATATATAAAATGATATCCTTAAACTTGTTTCAAATTTTTGAAAGATCATATATAAGAAATAAAAATTACTTTTAATTGAATCTTATTTTTTTAAATAATTTTTTTTATTTAATTGTAAATTAATCGTAAAATATATATACGGTAACATTTTTATCCAAACCTATTCATAAAAAGTGTGAGGTTTGTACATCCTTAAAATGACTCTGAATTTTCATCATCCCATACAATCATCAACCTTGATTCAAGTCAATAAATATCATATACTTAAGAAAGAGTAATGGATAGAGCTAAATATCATACACTTAAGACAGAGTAATAGATACAGCGTGAAATAGACATGATTTATTGGGGGAATAAAAATGTTGAATCCATGATTTCTTTAATCCATTTTTATTTTATTTATTTTAATATTTTAATATTTTAAACAATAAATAACAAATAAAGAAAAAGAATAATGACACAGGTATTCTATTGGTCACATATATATTGTCACTTCATTAATAAATAGGACACTTACAGAAAATAATTTTAAAATGGGGTGGAGTCGAATTTCATTAAAAAAGTTTACAGTATAAAATCAAAAGTCTGATTTTATTTTTTAAAGAACCAAATTTTAATTTTTTTAGTTAAGGGTATAAAATTTTAGCAAAATTATTATTATATTAAAAAACAAATCTTGAACATCATTTAATTTAAGAGAAGTAGTACTTTAAAAGGTGATTAATTATGAAATTTTTTTTTTATACAAATTGATCTGACCTGATCAGGAGGGGATCACGGACTGGCCACACGTTGTTGGACTGCTGCTTGTTCACCTGTGATGAGAAGGAGAAGGGGGTGTACCTGCAAAACACTTCGATGCCAAATTGAGGAGTTGGGCAGAGCGAGAGCAAAGTACAGAAAGTGGTAGAAGAATGAAATTACCTGACCCTCCTGAGGAAGAGGGTATTTATAGAGAGACCCCAACGCTGGGCCAACGGTCATTTGAGGTGGGCTGGATGACCAGACTCAACCCTAATGACTGCTAGGGCTTACGTGGCGTAGTGAAGACTGGAACGTGGTCTTCGCCCTAGTCCAACTATCACGTGATCTCCGAAAAGTGGGTTTGACCTGCTCTTTCGGAGGTGGGCAGTTGGGAGATGACGTGTCCCCGCGGAGGGGAGCACGTGGAGAACGTGCGCCGGGCACGTTGTTCTCCCCGCGGAGGGGAGCTCGGGAGGCTCTCCGGAGGCACGATGTTCTCTACGAGAGGAACGCGAGGGTGTGGAGGAACCAAAGGTCTTGCTCGACGGACCGGGGTGTGCCCTGTCCGGCCGACAAGAGAGGATGTTGAGATGTCGTCGGACGCGTCGTCTATCCTCGGGGGAGCGTGCCCTGCCCGTCCTATGGGGCGCGTGTGCCCGGTTGGATCAGTTCACTTACTGGGTCATGTGTGGTATTGGGCTGGACCGAGGTTGGGCCCAGACCAGAACACAAATGTTTAAGAAAGAACTTTCAAATTCTGACACTATAATTTTAAAGAGTAATGTTATTTTTACCCTAAATTTTAACACTTATACCGTATAATCATACGGTTTTGTATTTTTTTAATATTTAATTATTATTGTAACTCTTGGATGTATGTGTTTTAGTGTCAAAATAGCAAATTTCAATTTTAAAACATGAACTTCTCTTTTTTTTCGCGGTTAATATTCGTTTCATTAGATCAATTAATCTGATTCAATGGTCAGTTATGACATCAAATGATTTCAAATTTTTCTTAATCTCAATTATGAGAAATTGATTGGTTGAACCTCTCATTCTACCCGGTATTGATTTTTACTATGACATCTCTCACATTTACAAAGGATATACATTATGTTAGCCTAAAGAGCTAGCATATTAAGAAACAACACTCTATTTTTCACCAAACATCTAAATAAACAATCTAACCCACCTTCCAAACTATCAACATTATCATTCAATCTCTCTAACAATCTTAATACCCTTTGACTTTCACTATTAGAATAATCACTATTTTTCTCTCTTCCAACAAGAGAACACAAAGCATTGTTGAGATCTTCAACCTCATTTTTGTTCTTCCCTTCTTTCTCATAAGAAAACAAAGGCTTCAACTTCGAAATCAATGACGAGCCTTTTGTTCCAAATGCTGCCATAGACACAAAAAGTAGCACAGAACATAATATAGATATAGTGATTGAATTTGCTTCTCTTAAAACTCTAACCAAAAATGCTAATTGTTGATCTTGATCGGATAGAGAAAATGAGTTAACTTTGTTCTGCATTTTCTTTAGCTCCAAAAGTTGGTTTGAAACTTTCTTCTTTGCTTTCTTTCTGAAACTTTCATAACAAGAAACACTGTTTTCAATACTTGAATCACCTTTTCTTCTTCTACGTATTGCTGATTGAAGTGTTTGCATGTGTTCTCTAAAAACAAACAATAAATCTCTCGAACACTCGCAAGCGTCTAGCAATGTGACTGAGTAACACAGAGAATCTGATATGAGTTTTCCATCTTGGTAGCGTAGAAGACATTGTTTGGTTTGTTGAGAATTGAAGAGTTCTTCTATGGAATTGTAAATCCTTGCAAGCTCCACTAAGTCACTTTGAATTTTGTTTGCTTCCAAATGAATGTTGTTTGAGAGAAAGTGTTGATGATGGTGCTTTAGGTTGTTTAGAAGTGATTCAGTTGTTTGAGAAGAAGGGTTTCCTCTTGTGGGAAAACTAATGGACCTTATTGGTTGATGTGTATAGGGAAGTTTTGAAATGGCTTCCATTTTTTTTTCTCTTTGTTGTTTGTTAGAAAGAATAGTGTTGCTATAAGATAAGATTATGTTTGAGTGACAACTAGCTTTTGTTCAATCTTATTTATAGGAACATGGTTAGGGGGCCTAAATATGGTACCATATTTTATTGAGTCAATAACTTCATCTTTTAAATTACGTTGCGGTGGCACACTTAAAATCTCGATCTGTCTTGAAAAAAAATAGGGTAAAGCGGATTCGTAGACACTGCATTTTTTTTATGTTTAAAAGTTTTAAAAATTTATGTTAATATTTGTGTATGCAAAAGTCCATTAAAAACAGATGCAATAAGACAGACTTATTAGAATGTACGGATCAAAATTTTATTATATTATAAAAAAATTTATACAGATAAAATAAATATATTCGAAGATTCAGACTTGTTTTACCACTTTAAATAAGATCCAAAATCCTTGGACAAATTCTAGTACGTCTATTAAGATATTTTGTGAACGTGAATGAATTTGAAGTATCATATGTTTACATGTGATGGCAAGTTGCGTCGGCTATATTTCATATGGCTTTCTGACAACTTATGCTAACAAGTCGGTAGCTGAAGTCCATTTATTAATCCATGGCCATAACATGAGCAACGTAGGTTTCACAAAATTGTTGGCAAACATATGAGAACGTAAACATCGTATACAGAACAATGTTGGTGTTTGTTCTCCTGCTATGCATCAATAATTTCCATCATCACAACTCAACCATATAAGATATCTCAAAAATTATCACGTCAATTCATGTCTTACTACAAAGTGTTTAATTAAATAATTGCTGGATTAAATAATTCAATAGGGCTAAGAAAATGTAATGGTTGTAGCTTAAAGGGTGGCAATGAACTAAGATATTTTTGATTTCTTATATCATGGAAATTGATGTGATAGAATAATAAAAACATGAGGCAGGTAATTTCTGTCACTTTGGTTTGGTAGGGCCTACGTATAGGAATCACATGTTGATTTGGACAAATAACTGTTTTTTTTTCATTTGTTTTGTTCTTCGTTATGCATTTGCAGAGTAAACAATAACATTACATTTCAAGATCAATGTATCAAGCATCAGATTCTATGACAGGCTTGTGATAGTTAAGGTTGCACGTTTTTCTATCAAAATGTTCGCATCTATTTTTGTAACTATAAATAATTAAAGAAAACACTGAATAGTTGTAATATACAAAATTCTTTAAAAAATTATATTTTTAGTGCCAATTTTTTGATCGACGCCAAGTCTGCGTCACTGCAACCATGAGATATCATTTTTTTTTTAATTGAGAATCCTTACGATTATGTTCATTATAAAAGACATCTTGTTGAATTGAGGTGTATGGACGATGTATATAAACTACTCTTAATTTCGATTTTCAAATAATATAGAATTAGTTTGGTCAGTCTAAACATTTACCACTCGTTAGAGGCTAAAGGGCACAATGCAGACTTTGAGTTCCTACAAACGGGAGGGATCATTGTTTTGGATGAGAATTTGAGACAACAGGGTAGCAATTCACCACAGTAGATTTGAGCTTTTGTTACGATGGATAAAAAGTTGACATGCAAGGATAACACTTCAATCTACAAATCAATAAAAAATAATAATAAATAGAGTGTGAATGTGGTGTTTGAATCATACTTTTTTTCATACTCAATTCTTTATATATGGGAGTTGATTTAGACATCTCAAATTTGGATTAGATGTAGGTTTTTTTCTCGTTAAACATTTAGTTGGTCCAAAATATAAATATACCAATAAAACTAATGACAGATTCAAAAAGAATTAGTTGTGGAGGCTAAAAACTAATGATGTATTTTAATTAAAGTGTCAAACGATCGACCACCAGTGAGTCATATGAAGGTGTTTGGATCTATTTGTTAATGGCATGTTCCTGATGTAAGAAGAAGAAAACTTTATGATAAGAGTGAACCTATGATTCTGGTAGGATATCATAAGGCTGGAGCATATTAGTTATTCAATCTAATGAATAACAAAATTATGATGAGTTGAGATATTTTGATTGATGAAAATTCTTTCTGAGATTGAAATTAAAGTGATGCGACTAATAAACCATTTATAGGCTATGAAGTTGATGAAGAAAGTAGTGAGCGCGAAAAAATTCAAATTAATGGCACTCCGGTAATAGTTGAAGTTGAAGATGATAATAGATTCGAAGACAAAGCAGATAATCGAGAGGGTGTGGCTAGCACGAGACAAATATCTCAAAGAACCATATTTCCTCCAGCAAGGCTTCAAAACTATGAAGTAGTTGGTGATGATGAAGTCGCACCAGAAGGAGATTTGGTTCATTTCGCTTTACTTGCAGGTGTTGAACCAATCAACTATAGCAAGACCTTCAAATATAAACAATGGAAGAAAGCTAAGGTTGAAGAGTTACAAGCGATCGAAAGAAATAATACATGGGAGCTAGTCAAATTGCCAACACATAAAAAAGCTATCGGAGTGAAGTAGGTGTTCAAGTTGAAGCATAATGTTGATGGGTCGATAGAAAGACATAAGGCAAGATTAGTATCTCAATGATTTCATTAGCGAGCAAAACTCTACTACTCTGAAGTATATGCCACAATAGCAAGATTGGAGACTGTTTGATAGGTGACGGCCTTGGCATGTAAGCAAGGTTGGTCGATATTTCACTTAAATAAGAAATCATCATTTTTTTTAATGTTCTTCTAGATGAAGACGTATATGTCACACAACCTTCTAGATTTGTGATACAGGAGGAAACAAAGAAAGTATACAGGCTACACAAAGCGCTCCATGGACTCAAGCAGACACCTAGGGCATGGAACAAGAAGATCGACTTATACTTGGTCGAATTGAGATTCATTAAATACAAACCTTAGTATGATGTCTATGTTTAGGTTGTGGAAAAAGATATAACAATCATCTGCTTATATGTCGATGACTTGTTAATAATTGGAAATTGTTTGGAGAACTTGTCAAAGTTAAAAGAGTTGATGAAGAAGGAATTTGAAATGTCAGATCTAGGAAATTTCTCGTACTTCCTATGCATGGAATTTCAAATTTTTGAAACAAGATGTGTTGCTACATCAAAGAAAGTATGTCAAAGAGATACTCAAGAGATTCGGGATGGAAGACTCGAATCTTGCATCCTCATCTGTCGAACCAAATTTGAAGGAAAACAAAGTCAAAGTTGTAACGCCCCATATTGCTTTCAGGATTACTGACTGACCCCACAAACCAACACTTGTCTTTTCAGCATGCTTTGTCCTCAATCACATGCTTTCCAGGAAACTTCCCAGAAGGTCACCCATCCCAGAATTGCTCCAAGTTAAGCACGTTTAACTGTGGAGTTCTTATGAACGGGCTACCGAAAAGAAGATGCATCTTATTGGTATAGGTAGTACCAATTAATCCTTATAAGCATGCATTAACCATGCAGTCTCATACCTGCATAGCATCAGGATCCCTCTCATTCGGATGTGAATTCGGTTTTCCCCTAGAAGCTGCTAGGAGTGTCTCATTGTCATGTCTCATGGCACCGACAACCACAAACCAACACTTGTCTTTTCAGCATGCTTTGTCCTCAATCACATGCTTTCCAGGAAACTTCCCAGAAGGTCACCCATCCCAGAATTGCTCCAAGTTAAGCACGTTTAACTGTGGAGTTCTTATGAACGGGCTACCGAAAAGAAGATGCATCTTATTGGTATAGGTAGTACCAATTAATCCTTATAAGCATTCATTAACCATGCAGTCTCATACCTGCATAGCATCAGGATCCCTCTCATTCGGATGTGAATTCGGTTTTCCCCTAGAAGGGGCTAGGAGTGTCTCATTGTCATGTTTCATGACACCGACAACCACTCCCTCGCCCACGGGTGTTACATGTAACCACCGTCCTCTTTCACCTCAGGTGTTACATGTCCACCAGCTTCCGCTTGGTTCGTTCCCGAACCACATCGTACTGGGAGAGGTATGACTCTGATACCATTTGTAACGCCTCATATTGCTTTCAGGATTACCGACTAACCCCACAAACCAACACTGGTCTTTTCAGCATGCTTTGTCCTCAATCACATGCTTTCCAGGAAACTTCCCAGAAGGTCACCCATCCCAGAATTGCTCTAAGTCAAGCACGCTTAATTGTGGAGTTCTTATGAACGGGCTACCGAAAAGAAGATGCATCTTATTGGTATAGGTAGTACCAATTAATCTTTATAAGCCTTCATTCAACCATGCAGTCCCATACCTGTATAGCATCAGGATCCCTCTCATTTCGGATGTGAATTCGGTTTTCCCCTAGAAGCTTCTAGGAGTGTCTCATTGTCATGCCTCATGACACCGACAACCACTCTCTCGCCCACGGGTGTTACATGTAACCACCGTCCTCTTTCACCTCAGGTGTTACAAAAGTCACTTTGTTCAAATAAATTTTCAAATCTCTGAGGTATGTGTGCAACATTCGACCAGATATAAGTTTCTCAATCGAATTAGTTATCAGATACATGAGTGAACTAAGGGTGTCACACATGAAGGTTGCAAGAAGAATCCTGAGATACTTAAAAGGATCTACAAATTATAGAATTCTATTTTCATAAGAATCTGAAAGTAAAGAAGCTAAGATCACTTTCTATTTAGATGTTGATTAGTGTGGTGATAAGAAAGATCGAAAATGCACGACTGGTTACTTATTTCAAGTATTTGGTGCTTCAATCTCATGGTGCTCAAGAAACCAACATGTGGTGGCATTATCATTTATGTGAGGTTGAATATATAGCAAAATCATACAGTGTTTGTTAAGCAATTTGGATCAGATTTGTGATCGAAGAGATTGAGCTTAAAGTGAAGAAATCTCTAGTGTTACAGATCGACAACAAGTCAACCATTAATCTTGCAAAGAATCCAGTTATGCATGGAAGGGGTAAGCACGTTGAGGCTAGGTTTCATTTTCTAAGGGATAAGGTAAACCAAGGTTAACTTGAAGTGAGGTATTGCTCAAGTGAAGCACAATTGGCTAATATTTTCACCAAAAGACTGAGGATCGACAAATTTCTAACTTTGAGAAAGAAATTAGGAATAGTTCAGATCGACTATTATTAGTTTGTGTTCGACAACTTGGATTATAAAGAGGTATGTTATGATATAATCTAACTTATAACCCAAGTCCAAGTTAGGGTTAGGATTTATTACTTACTTAGTATACAAGTAACATAGTTGTGTGTGTGTGTTGGTAATCTAGTTTTAATATAACATATTCAATAATAGAAATATTTATTCTTCTTTCTCTCTCTTTCTCTACTCACTAAAAACGCCTCATACAATAACAAATAGAAAGTTGACATGCAAAATTAGCTCTTTAATACACAAATCAATAAGAAAATAATGAATAATGTGTGATTAGGTATTTGAATCATACTTTTTTTTAATATTTAATTCTTTATACATAAGAGTTGATTGGCACATCTTAAATCTGAATAAGAAGTAGATTTTTTCATATGAAACCTTTGGGCAATTCATAATATAAATATATAAATAGAATTATTGGCGGATCCAAAAATTATTAATAGTGGGGTTAAAACATAATTATATATTTTGATTAAAGAAATAAATTACAAATTTTAACAAAATACACTGTGTTAATGACAAAAAATCAAAATAAATAAAAGTTTTCTATTATTCTCAAAAAGTTTTTATTTCATAAAAATATTTAATATTTTTTTAATTTTTCAATTAACATTATTAAATATCTTTATGTAACTATAATTTATTTATTCAAGAAAAAAATATATAACATTTAATATCACTAGTTAAGAAAAAGACTTTAATAATTATTTTTTAATAATTATGGGTAATCATTTGCTTTAATATTGTGCTCTGTCAACAACAACTTGTCACTCATTCGTGAATATCTTTTTTTCAAAAGTCTTTTATGAGTAGCCACGTAAGGTTGAACTTCTTTAAGATTATTCAATATATAGAAACGTGTCTGAATAACTACATCTAAAGTCATTGGCTTAACATTTAAACCTTGAATACATCTACCATCAATATCAGCATGACGAGACTTTGAAATTCTTATAGACTCTGCTTCCAACAAATAATTTGTACAAAACTCTACGGCTTTAAAGATCTTCATGTATCGATCTATTAAATACATCCACCTTAAATAAACTGGACCACAAAATCTGATTTCTCTGACTATATGAACAATTAAGCGAACCATAATGTCAAAAAATGATGGAGGAAAATACATCTCTAATTGACACAAGATTATGGCAGTTTCATCTTCTAATTCATCTAATTTTTTGAAATAAAGAACTTTTTTGCATATGGTATTGAAGAACAACCACAATCTGGTTATAGTTACTCTCACTTTTTTTGGTAGGATGTCACAGATAGCCACTGGTAGAAATTGTTGCATCAAGACATGACAATCATGAGATTCAAACCAATTAACTTGAAATATTTCATTGATACAAGTTTCTTGATGTTTGATAAGTAATATTGGAGAACTTTGATACCATGCAAACACTCACAAAAACTTTTCTTTTCCTTTTTACATAGAGTATAACAAGTCGGAGGTAGACAAGTTCTTTTCCATTTTTCTATTGGAGCCAATTATTTTCGTATACCCATCGCCTCCATATTGAGACGAGATTGCTTATTATCTTTAGTCTTGCTTGGAATGTTTAGAAGTGGAATTTTTCTAATCAAACCATCACACACATTTTTCTCCACATGAATCACATCAAAACAATGTCTTGCATCGAGACTTGACCAATATGGAAGATCAAAGAACACATGCCTCTTTTTCCATATATTTTTTTCAACAGGACCTTTTTCATTTTCTCTCTTTCCAAATTCATCATTAATGTGTTTCTGTCGTTGATAAACTTCACCCCCAGTTAAAGATTTAGGAGCGATACCAAACTCCTACTCTTCACTAAAAGCCTTCTGCAATCTACAATAAGAATGACCGGGTTTCAGAAATTTCTAATGCCCAAGGTAAACGGTCTTTTTTCCAAACTCAAGTTGGTGATAACAGGTATTAGATTCACAAATAGGACATACTTTATGTCCATTGACACTATATCCAGCCAAATTACCATATGCAGGAAAGACGTTGATTACACAAAATAACGTTGCATGCATCTTAAACTTTTCACTAGAATATGCATCATCAACTTCGACGTCTTCCTCCCAAAAAAATCTTAAATCTTCAATTAGTGGACTTAGATAATCTATGTCACTTTCAGGTTGTCGTGGTCCAGAAATCATCATACTTAATAACATGTATTTACGCTTCATGCACAACCAAGGAAATATATTGTAAATCGTGAGAAGAACGGGCCACGAAGAGTGGTTAGTATTCAGATTACCAAAGGGATTCGTTCCATCGATGGCAAGCTCAAGCCTAAAGTTTCTTGGCTCAGTGCCAAATTCGAAAACAACAAATCAATTTTCTTTCATTGCAAAGAGTCAGTTACACGACGCATGTTTCTATCACTTTTTTTGTCATCTGCATGTCATCTAATATTCTTTGTGTCATTTGCATTAGAAAAAAGTCTCTTGAATCTTGAAATTATTGGCAAGTACCATAACAATTTAGCAGGAGGACATTTCCTACTAACATTGTCATTGTCATTGTCATCACCATTGTTGTCCTTAAGCTTGTAACGCGACACTCAACATTCAAGACATTGATCAAAATTTTCATACTCTTTCCTGTATAATATGCATTCATTAGGACGTGTATGTACTTTTATATACTCCAAACTCATGCGACACAATATCTTATTGGCATCATAACAATGATGAGAAAAATTGTTATCTTTTGGTAGCATTTGTTTTACCAAATAAAGCAATTTCGTGAAACTTTTATCCGACCATCCATTTTTTGCTTTTAGGTTAATCAATTTTAACACTGCAGAAAATTGTATAAAACTTGTGCATCCCTTATATAAAGGGGTGTCTTTATCACTACATAAAGTATCATGTATATGGGGTTTTTTAAAAGAAGATTCTCTAATATCCCGGAACATATATTCTAGTCGGTCATCCTTATGTTCATCTTCATCAACTTTGTGACGGTCTGTTTCATTTTTTTTCCACCTCATTATGCCACGTCCATGTTGTAGAATTTTTACATATACCATCACAACATCGGTGTTGGAATATCTCATCCTTTATACCTTTATTTATATTTCTGCAATTAACACAAGGACAATAAAAGATATCATTATTGTCGGAAAGATTTTGATCAACGTATTCAAGGAATTTAAGAACTAATTTCTCAAATATCGGACCTAATCTATCAACTTTCATCCAACCATGATCCGTAATAAATTCTAAAAGTTATATCAAAACAATATTGTAAATGGCACATTAAAATCTAAACCTAAAGCACATCGAAAAACTAAAACATATTCATAACAATAATACAACTCTAAATTTTAAGCATATGGAAGTTTAATATTTCTGTTCACTTCTAAATCTAACAACAAAGCATAAAGCATATGAACTTTGCACGAAACAAACCACAAAATCAAACAAAAATGAAGATAGTGAAAATTATCAAGAATTAGAGAAATGAGAAAGAGAGTGAAGTTTGCACAAAACATACCTTACTTCGAAGAGGAAGAGGTCAAGAATGAAGATAGTGAATAATATCAAGAATGAAGAGTCAAATGAACGAAGATGTGAAGATGAATATTTCACTATCGTTATCGTTGTCGCCTCTGGTTCGCTAGTTCGCTTAGGACAATGTTATGAAGGAAAATAATAAATTTGTTTTGTTTTAAATTTATTGAGAAAACATTTGATCACGGTTGTTATATCCAACCGCAGTGAAATGTAGATCTTATTAGAATGGTTAAATAGTAGAATCGTGGTTAAATAGTTTTCAATTTATTATTTATTTATAAACTTAAGTAACACGCGTTTTTTGTAACTGAAAAAATGAAAAAATGTTGTTGCTAGGATTCGAAACTTGTAACACTTACTTTATTACCGCGGTTGTGTATCTCAACCGTGATTAAATAACTTTAATAAAAATAAAAAAATATATCAGACGCATGCAATTTGCGATATTACAACGGTGGGAAGCATAATCTTAGTAGTATTATATTATCGAAGGTGTATTTTATAGTAGCGATGGTCTTAAGAACCAAACGATTGGACCGGTTGAATGGAGAATCGGAGTGGTAATTTGTCTGGTTCAATTGTTGGATCGGGTATGTAATTGAAATGATGAAAACCGGTAAAAACCGGTGTAAACTGATAAAAACCGAAAAAATTAGTGGTTTAAGTGCTTTTTAAAATAAAATTAAAACGGCGCAATTTTTCTTTATTTAAAAAAATAAAATAAAATAAAAATATTAGAGAAAGTTTATATTCTTTCTTTTTAAAATTGGTGACAATGATGATAAATATAATAAATATAGACTATTGCAATACTATAACATTGATAGGTTGTGGAATTTGAACATACTGTATTTTTTGCTCTTATGTGATTGATATCGCAAGTTTGATAGACAACAAACATAAATTTATATTTGAGATTGATACTTTGATTAAATTTTTAAATCAATTACTTGATTCAAATTTATAATTGGCTTAAATTTGAATTTAAATTATGAACTTCTAAAATTATGATATTTTTAAATTTTTTAGTTGTTAGTGGTTTTTCTTTAACATCGAGTTATTTGGTTCGACCAACTTAATATATATAAATTTTTGTTATAGTAACAGATTTATTCAACCAAATTATCTGATTTTATTCGATTTAGTCATACGATTCGATCAGTGACTCGGTGGTTAGACCAATAAAATAGTGATTCAATACCCAACAACACCATTACTAGGAAATCCACAAGATTAAAAACACCGCCTGCATATTTAAAAGATTTTGTCTGCATTGCATCCAATGATTCATATCCTTATAATATATCTAAATTCATCGAATATTATCATCTGTCCACTGCATTTCTTTCCTATATTTCTGTTATAACTGTTGCTCAAGATCATGTCTCATATAAATAGGTCAGTCTACATCCACATTGGATTACAAATCTCGATTAGTTGCTCAAGGGCTCAAACAAATCCAAGGTTTTGACTTCTTTAATGGTTTGAGAAATAATCTACAGTTTTACTTAAAAACGACTTTAAGCAATGTTCCTCCGACCATTCCTAGTTCATTCTTCAATCCATAAAGGATTTACTTTTCATTCTAATATACATTAATAACCTTCTCATTGCAGGTAATAATTTGAACAGCATCAACACCACCAACCACCTTTTACAGAAGCATTTTCACACTGAAGTATTTCTTGGGATTAGAAGTCGCATGCAGTTCATCCGGGATTAATGTTTCTCAATGCAAATACACTCTTGATTTGCTCAACAACACGGCCTTACTAGGTTGTAAACCGGTAACCACTCCCATGACCCATGACACACGTCTTCAGTCCACTAATGGCACTCCTTTACAAGATCCTACAAAATATTGTCGTCTTATTGGATAACTTATCTACTTACTAAACACAAGGCCCGACATTTCTTTATTCGGTACAGCAACTGAGCCAACATATGGCTTCACCAACTGACGTTCACTACAATACCGCACTTCGTGTCCTTCATTACCTCAAAGGTTCTCCCGGTCAAGGCAACTCTCCTCTCTAACTTTCTCCGACTCTGACTGGGCCACTTGTCCTGAGACTCACAAATCCATTACAGGTTTTTGCATATACCTTGGCAATTCTCTCATAGTTTGTAGCACAACTTTTAATCACCAAAGCCTCATTAAAAGTTTTAAAAGAAGTCATACTTAGTCACACGATTGAGGATTAGCTTAGTCTTCATAGGATATATGCATGACATAAGTAGGCACGGATTGCATTACTGCCTTAGTTAAAAGGCATTAGGGCACGGATTGCATTACTGCCTTAGTTAAAAGGCATTAGGTTCTAAACCTCAACAAAACAATTTACCTACTAACTTCATATGATTCAAGATTGTCATAACAAAAAAGAGATCAGAATGTACCAGTTGTTTAAGCATTGGATACATTACAACAAATTGCAGACCATCACAAAAGTGAATCTAAAATCATAATTAATGATAATAATATTACAAAACATAGTTCACACAATTCTTCAGCCTGATACATTCTCTCAACTTGAAAAGGAAAATCTTAATAAGAATGATGGAACTGGGCACGTCAACTTGAATCATTATCCTCAACCTTAGCTAAATTTTTAAGAGCAAGAGAACTTGGGTAGTTGAATGGGAGAGTTGTCAAGGGCTTATCATCAGAGAGTCCTTGGATAGCTAAACCTAATGTGTATCCAAGGCCAAGAGCCACTGGAACAGCCACTGCATTTCCAACTTGCATGTACCTGCATTCAAGAAAGAACAGTTTAGTGCCAAGTTTTACATTATGTGTAAAACGTTATTTGGAAAGAAATTACATTTAGTAATCCTTCTAAGCATACCTCTCTTTGATAGGGCCACAAAGTTTATAGCAATCAGGAAATCCCTGAATCCTTGCATTCTCACGGATACTAAGAACTCTGTCTTGTTCAGGGTGGAGAATGGCCTGAAAATGAATAACTTCCAATATGAATGACTTACAAAATGATATATGACCAATAAAACAAGGAAGAAAATTGCTACTTACACAACGAGTTCAAATAATGAACATGGAAACATTACTCAAATGCAACATTGATTTGAAAAGACTTTGAGCTTATAGGACAATTGCATAGTCATACAAAAAATTAATTTAAAAAAAGTAATTACCTGATTGTGAGGTTCTGCCCTAGTTACAACTGTATTCACAATTTCATCCCACCACAATCGACGAAAGGGCCTGTTGTTTTTCAAACAGATGCATAAGTTCTGATTTATACAGAATAACAAATAAACATGATAAAAGACGAGGTAAATTATAAATTTACATACTTTGAAGAGGTCCCACGAACAAATGACATCGCATAATCAGGAATCTACAAAAACATACAATTTTGCTGATCAACATAGAACTTGCTTCAAAATAAACTTAGTTGTAAGGAAAGAAAAGAAAATTACCAATGGCTTCCCAGATTTAAGCAATACACGTTCAACTGAAGGATCCCATTCAACCTTGTTGTTTTTAACAAGAACTCCAGGTAGGTCTCTAAAGTTTGCTCCCTAAATAAGCAACCAGACATAATTATAATTTAAACAGAGAAACAACAAAAAAGTAAAAGTGTATTATGATAACTCAGGACATGGTACCTTCTTCTTTGGAACTTGGCAAACTCTATCATAGTCATCTTGGTTTAACTGGAGAGGACGGTGATCAAACAGCATTCCACTTGGTGCACTTTGAGAGTGAGCCGAGAAATTCACCATCTCTAGAAGAAAGAATATGCAAGATCAAACACCAGTTAAATGCATATGATAGAATAACTCAGACAAAATTGCTCAAAACATTAAAAACAGTTCACACAAATATTGTTCCAAGTCAGCTTGAAATATAGTTTTATTATGTCAAAATTTGAAAGATTCACTATGGATGAATAGGGTAAAATCTCAATGCAATGACAAAAGTTTATTCTAACAGCAGACAACCAGGACATGATATGCTAAAACTCAATATTAAATTGGATACACACCACTCCTCTTTAATCTGATATACTTTTGAAAATCAGTACGAGGTTTAGTGCCATAGCTCCTTTCATTCTGCTCCTCATAATTAGTAATCTGTTTGATAAGATTAAAAAAACATGGCAAAAATGGAATCAAGATTCGTATGGAATAAAAAAGTAATTTAACAATGAACTTGAGAGCAAAATAAACATACTGCAGGAAGATCTTCTAATGCATCTTTAAGCAAAACTGCATCAGCCAGCTGATGCTTTTCTTCAGGAGGATATGTGACTGTAATTTCCTGCATTATGATAACATCCAAACCCCATTTAGCAAACTTTACATTACAATTAAAAAATCATTCTTCATCTAAGAAAATGGCACAAACATCTACGATTATATCAGTTCTTACATCAAACTCAGTGGGCACAACTGATCTTGATATCACATCATGAGTTGGTAATGGATAAGCAGGCAGTTTCTACAAATGGAACAGTAGATGAATCAATAACCTTTCAGAACATCACATCAATAAAAATAAAATCTAGAACAGATAATGATCTTACTCCATTAGGAAGAGCTCCCCAAAGAAAAACTCGCATCCTGAATTGAGGAACACCATACGAACCTGCAGCCATCATTCCCATTCTAGCTTGATAATTCATGGCCACAAGACGCCCTATGGCATATCGGCCCAAAAACCCACCAGAAAATTTCAGAAGGTCAACAACATTCTCCATCAGTACATATTTTGGCTTCAGGAAATCAATAATGTCCATATAAACAAGTAACTGCTTGTTTTTAACATCCTTCAGTGGCTCTTTATCGTTACGGAATCGATTGAACCCACTAATTCCTTGGCAAGGTGGCCCTCCACAAATAAAATCAGCTTGACCCTGAACAAGCAAATAAAATCAGATGATAGGGGCATTATAAGTTAAAAATTTTGATTTAGAGTAACAAAACATTTAAGAGAGGAGACTTACGGGAAGAGGCAATAATTTTTCTTTACACCCATTTGTCACAAAATCTTTCAAAGCATCTGTACAATCTCTGTTACAATTTGAATCCTAATTAAAATCTTGTGTAGAGGGGCTACAGGCATCAAGTAAAGACAAAATCTAGTGAAGCAGACTTAATGGGAAAAATAACTCTTGACGTTTTATAACTGGAGTATACCTCAAGCCCTCTATTGGCTCCCATGTATCATAACTGGAATCATAACCCTTCCATTGCACCTGAAGGATTAAAAGTTTACAGCATAAAAATAATGACCACTAATTGAAATAATGCATTTTAGAGAAATAAACTAGGATCAAAAAAATTAGCAATTAAAATGGGACGGAATGTACAACTGGAATAGCACACTAGCACCACTCAAGTGGAATAGCATACTGGGAGTAAGATTCAATGCAATACAATTGGTCCACAAACTGCTATCAACATATTAGTTGTAGTGGCTGGTAAACGTCATCACTGCTAATATTGAAAAGGCTACAAGAACTTTGAGATAAACTCATCCAATGATTTTTTTAAAGTTATGTCAATGTGGTTTCCCACAAATAATTGTTTCGTTCTTCTTCCAACTTTAAGTTTAGTTCTAGTATACTCTTCTCTTCACCTTAATTATTGTTACTCAATAATTTATTTAGTCTATATACAAGATTAATCACATAAATGACAAACTGCTATGGTTATATAAACCAGTAAAATTAAAACGCAAGTTTGAAGAAAACATACTTTAAAGTAAACTCCTGGTTTGTTGTCAGAGTTGGGATCACCATAGCAAACAGCAAGCAGTCTTTCTACCTCAAATTCCTCAGAGTCAGAGGAGTCATCAGCAGCTTCATCTTTTATTTCATCAGATTCATCTTTCACATTTTCATCAGCATCAACATTAGAATCTGTCTTTTCTGATGCCTTCAAAACAAACTCTTCATGGAGCTTAGCCCACTCTTTCAGTAGACTTAAAAAGTCTTCTGCAGGCTCATTTCTCACCTGAATTACACATTTCAGGAAGCAAACATTAAATGAGTAAATAAGAAAGAAGTAAGAACAAAATTCCAATGTAAGCATAAATTAATGAATAACAACAAATACATACATGTGTTTCTGGGTGATTTAGCTTCAGACTTTCACACGCATGTTTATTTATGTCAACAGCCCACCTCTTTAAAGTCAAAAACAAACAATATAAATTCAGTACTGAAAAATCCTCTGCAAGCAAACTTAAAATGAACTGATTATGCAATTATTCTAAATACCGTAACAAGATTGATGCCAGATATAGAAGCTCCAAAGCAAAGACCAGTAGACATAGCTCCACAACCAGCATACAAATCCAATAATGTCCATTCTGTCTTTTCAGAATCTTTGTCTTGAACTAACCCTCCATTAGCAACACTATTCTCAACAACACCCCTATTAGACCCAGATTTAGAATCTGATTCACTTGAAAGAGTAGATGTATCACTCTCTATCTTGGACGTGTCTGTATCAATCAGGCCAAACAATAAGAATTTAAATAATGTCAGCATATAAACTTTAAACAAACCACCACATAATTAATGAATTACATACCATTGACAATGCTTGAGAAAGTTAAATAAGGAATAGTGTACTTCATGTCATAATATAGCTCACAAGGAGGCATTTTCTTCTTCTGTGCAGCCAAGTCTACCTACAGTATAAAAATACAAAATTTGCTAACACTTCAAACATTTGAACTTAAAACAACAAACTACACAAACCAGGTGGTGCAGAACAACACTTACATTAGGAGTAATGAGGGCAATTTTCACTTTTCTGACAATACAATCAAGAGGATTTTCATCTCTGACATCAGATATAAAAACCCTTTTCTTGTCAATAAGCTCGGGATGAATCTTAATGACCTACAACACACAACCAAATCTCCAAAATAAACAATAACCCTAAATATATAAACAACCACACATAACAAACAACAGTTAAAAAATATTACAGTATCTTCAGCTCTATAAAACCATTGAGCAGTAAAATATGGATCTTTGTCTTCACTTTCGAAGAACTCAACAATCCTTGCAATATAATCAGGTTTACCATCTTCAGCCTAAAAACAACACAATTCAAAAAATCAGAAAAATAACACTGCAAACAATTAAAAAAATCATATAAACCTTTGCCTCACGGTAAGATTACAACGCCATTAAAAAATCAGAAAAAACACCAATTAAAGAAAATCATATAAACCCTAAAACCCTAAAATACCTTGACATAGGCAGTGTCATTGAGCTTATAAATAACGCCATCAACCTTTGCCTCACGGTAATGAAACTTTGCTTTTAAACAATCACTCTCCTCAGATCCACTGCAAACAATTGACAATAGTGAGTTCACAACTAGTCTCGCAAAAAAATTAATAAATAAATATAAAATAAAGTAAAAACCCACTCTTTTTTGGAGTAACGCCGCGGCCATTTAGATCTGGCTTCGTCTGCCGGAATAGGTTTTCCAACAAACTTAGCATCATCCGTGTTAGCGGAAGAAGACTTGAGTTTCTTTCGCTCCGACGGAAGAAGCGAAACGATTTCGTTATCTTCTAGCGAAACGTTTTCGTCAAGTTCATCTTGTTCCGGTGTAGCTGGCTGGGCACGTTTGCTACCAGAGCGAGCTTTTCCCATTTCGTTGTTGAGAGAAATGAAAAGTGAGAAGCCCGATAGTAAAAAAGCGAAAGCGGCAAGAAGCGATTGTGTGAAAGAAAACGAAAATAATTGGGGGTTTTAACTTCCAATATGAGCGGGAACTTTTTTTTTTATTTTTTGATTTCAATATTTCGCTAAATTTTAGTTCCCGGGCTACCCGCTCCAAGTAAATAATTATGAAATGGAAATTAAATATTCTTCCAGTAGTGTTTGTCTTTACCCTCATTTATTTTAACTCTATTTATTTATTTTGAACCAATGCGTTTCTTGATTATACAGTGTGTCGCTTCAAAGACGTGTCCTGATAATACTGTTTACTGTATTCTTTTAATGAGATTTAAGTTGTTAATTAAATTTCAATTAAGTCTGTCCACTTACTTCACTCTATATTTAGTAGTACTGTTTACTGTGATTAATATTAAATTTGTCTAGTTTAAGGAGTTGCAGAATTTATATATGTTCTAAATTACATTATATGGAGTTTTTGGTTGAGTTTACATGTTTATTAAATGATTTAGTTTAATTTAAATAAACAAATATTATAGAATAATTGATAAAAATAAAATTTATTACGAGATCAAAATTTTGGAGTTAGTCAAACTATAACAAATAAATTATAAAATGTGTGTCGCCATTGACGAATTATCCTGCCATAATTAGACATTGGAAGATCACATCCATAACATCAAACAACGCTAACAGGAGGGCAATCTCAGGGAAGAGGTGGAATCGTTGGATCTCCGACTACTATTGAATAAAATATGGGAAGCCCCCATCCTTTAGGGGTTCAAGCCTACGTCTCTGGTCATGTTTGATGGATGCAACAACCCCTACGAGCATGTCGTATCCATCAACACGCAGATGACTATCGTATGAGCTCCTGACTCCCTAAAATGCAAGTTGTTGTCAGGAACTCTCAAGGAGGCCGTCATCCAATGGAACATGGTCTCCCTCGTGCCTCTAACACCAGTTGCCAAGAGCTGGTGAGAAAATTGGTGTACTAATTCGTCGCTAGTCGTTGTAGCGGCGAAATTTGTGAGTGTAAGCAATTGATTAACTTAACTAAAAAATGTAAGAGTCGTCAGTGCACTTTTATTTTATCCAACAAAAAAAAGGAAAAAGAGCTAACAAAACCTAAAGAGTTCTAAAACAAGAACAAATAAACAGAGATCTGGGTAAGGGGGTTGGTTATACAATGGGAAGGTGTTAACACCCAAAACGTCTATAGTACTCTATATGAGCCATTTGAAAAAGGTTTGTTTGAAAAGAGATTGGGGAGATGAGAAGAGAATTATTTTTTAAGACTTTTGTGTTTGGAGAGACTTATCGCCTCATTCCTACGCACCCACAAAATGCAATGATCAAAACATCGTAGTTCGTGGTACAAATAACAAAAAAAAATTGGTTTCGATTAATTTTAAATGTAAAGACAAGTCGTCATTTTAAGGAGAAAACTACGACTAGTCGTCCAAAAGTATAAGACAATGTTTGCATCACCTAAAGATGGAGGATTTTGCTTGGATTAAAATCAATGTCACTCAACAGCTAAGTAGAAAATGTCAATGTCTTAATACTATGGGGAATAAAAGAGTTATATCTCAACTGTGGAAATGACTCATGTCTAAACTTTATGAAAAGTTTTAAAATGAAAAGTACGCAAAGGCACAAAAATCTTGAATGAGGTTGATATTTTTTAAGTCTTTTTGAAATTTGTCAAAAATATGATTAACGTTGATTGATACTTATTAAAGAAAACAAAATTTGAAAATCACTAGACAAAAATCAAAGTTTTATTATGAAAGTGGCTTTAAATTTGAAAGCAAAAAAGTTTTTGAAAAAGGGATGAGATTTTGAAATTTTAAGAATGGGGAAAGATGAAGTGACTACCCTAGAAAGCAAAATAAAATACAGAGATAAGAAGTATCTAACCAACTTGTAGCACACTTTGTAACAGCCCAATTTTTCAATAATTAATTATTTATATTAATTAGTTTATTTATTTGGATGATTTTAATTATTGGAATTATTGGTAGATAACTAGATATTTGAGAGGAGAAATATGATGGGAAGAAATAGAATAGAAAGGCATATAAGGAAAAATGGGAGGAAAAGGAAAGAATAGAAACATAAGAGAAAAAGAAGAGAAAGAAAGAGGAAGAGGAGAAAAGAGAAGGAAAAGAAGGAAATGACTTGGAAAGCTCAAGAACAACTTCTAGCTTCGATTTAATCAAGGTAAAGGTGTGAAATCTTATTATTCTATCAATGTGTATGATTATGTAGGTGTTTGTTGAATTGGTTTGGATTGTTGGAGAGTTTTGCTCATTTTCCATTTTATGGCAGAAATGAGTTTAATCGATAGAAACCGATGTTTTCGCGGATAAAACTCGAAATAAATTGTGTATTTTAGTCGGGTAATGTTTAGCTGTGATTATAGGATTTCGTTTGATTGAATTTGGTTGAATTTGTGAGTTTTGACAATTTTGGACAAATTGGAGGTTAAGATTTTGAATGAAAATCAGAAGTCGTAGAATTTGCGTTTGATGGTCCTAAATTGTTACTATATGATTGGTAATGATGAGTAGGTATTTAATCGGGAGAAAATAATTAAATCGGTCGGGTTTTGGGGGGTTTTGGGCACAAACCCGTAGCTTGTTTTTCCAAGTTTTTCAGGTGTTAACCGGTTAACACTATGGGTTAAACAATTAACGGTATTAAAAATGGCGAAAAACTGAGTTTTTGGAGCCGTTAACCGATTAACAGAATGCGTTAACCCGTTAACACTGTAAGTGTGAGAAAATATAATTTTTTTTCGAAATTTTGAAAATTCATAACTTTTTCACCGTTTATCGGATTTTGTCGTTCTTTATATCAAACTAAAGCTAATAATATGTTCTATAACTTGGTGAAAAGAAATATTATTTTTATCTGACTTTTAGCCAATTTCACCGATTAATCGAGATTAATTATTTTAAGTAGGTGAGGCTTAAATAATTAGAGCGTTCGGTTGCCGTTTGGCATAATTGCCGTGAATGCATATTGATTGTATGCAATATTGTGAATAATGCATGAGAACATATTGTGAATATGTGTGCATTGCTTGATAAATGTGATGATGTTGAAAGTATGAATACTTTGATATGATGTGTGAGTGTGCAATTATGATATAACTCTTGTGTGTTGAATTATTTGACTATGCATGGGATTAAGACGCGAGAACGGTCTTAAGTGCATATGGTTGTTGATTGCATACGCATCATTTAGTCAAGAGACAATGCTTGCTAGTTTCGTGGAGACTAGTGACTTGTCCCAAACCTATAATGGTGGGTTTGAAAGCTTAAAGGACGGACTTTTGTTGTTAACGATCTAGGGGATGGACCCGATTTAAATGTAAAAATCGAAAAATGATAACAAGTGTTGGTACCACATTGCATTGAGTCACATGGCATATATCATTGTTATATGGAAGTATGCATGTGTATGAATTGTTGAATGAGAGTTGTGACTGGATGAATAAACATAATTGTAAATGTTTATGTGGAACGATGTGAATTATGGATGTGTGCATGATAAATATGTTTGGTGATTATCCATGTTTGTTTATACATATATTGTGATGTATATGATGATGATAATGAATTATGGTGAGAAATGCGGAATATGTGTATTATATATATATATATATATATATATATATATATATATATATATATATATATATATATATATATATATATATATATATATATATATATATATATATATATATATATATATATAATTATGTGCATTGATTATTATGATAATATTTCTCACCCTTCTGCTATTTTGTAATGCTTTATGAGGCATTGCAGATTAGGTTGTTGGAGGTCTTTTGTGAAGTATAATTTCATTCTTTTGGTCGGTTAGCTCTGATATGTAGCACCGGGTAGTTAGGATTATACAGTATTCTTTTGGGATACATTTTGTATATGTATCTGTTGACAATGTTTATGTAAACATTAATGGTGTGGTGAATCAAACTGGATAATATATATTTATGTGATTACATGTTTAAAATGATTCAATGTTTAGATTTTCCGCTTTTAATTCTAAATATTGAGATGTGGGTGTAAGGACTAAGTTCCTCTGTTGAAGCTACTCCACTGTTGCATATCTCTATTGAGCAGGTGTTGTATGTTTTATTTCACGTATTGTGTGACATGCTCCTTTTATACCATGTTTTTAATTATACTCTGATGAAATTTTAATATGTGCTTAAATGATTTATTATTTATTTGGGGGTATAGAAGGGGGCGTTACACACTTCATAGCAAGGCAAATAACAATTTCATACATCTTGAAGCATAAGTCAGATAAAGGCAAAGATCCATAATACTCCAACCATAGGGAAAGATTTCTAAGTCTAAGTCCAATGGTCCAGGAATAGTCAAATAGCATAACCACAAAGTTAAGAGTACCAAGTTTTTTAGAGATTTAATCTTTTATTGGTGTTTTAAACAAGATATGGTCCAAGTGGACAAAAGGAAAATGGCGAAAACATAAACATGTGTCCAACGAGAAAAAGGAAAAATAACGGAAGCATAAACAATAATACGATATGAGATGATAATAATGGAGCATAAAGATAAAGAGAGAGATAAAGAGCAGGAAGAAAACATGAACAAAATTAGTAAATTGATAACGTTAGTGAGTTAGTGATTAGTTGTTGGAGCAAATGATCAACGATGGTTAACTCGTGCACTTAATTCAAAGTTGATGAAAACTTATTAGAGGATTGATAAAATCAAAGTCTCCTAACAACAAGTTTCATAGATAACGGACCTAAGACAAATAAGCAACTATACTTGGACTTTCAAACATAAGCTTAAGCCACAAATGATCACTTTCCGATTACGGGACAATTTAACGCTATGTTAAGCAATCTTAACCGGGTTATATAGAAACCACGACTATCTGAGTCTGGTCAATAACAATGTTAGTACTAATGTATGTTTGAGAAGTGATGTGTATATCACTTTCCGAAAGCAATACTGCACAAAAAGAAAATAGGTAAAGATCTCATTTTCATCAAGAACTTGAAATAAGTTCGAAGGATATCGGAGATTTTCATCGATCAAAAGAAAAAAAGAGAAGAGGAAAGGGAATGTCAAATTGGATTACAAGTTCAAGGCTATTCTATCTTTAAGTTCATCCACTCATCTTGGTGGGTTAAAGCACTAAACATATAATTAATTCAAAGAACCTAAAATGAATTGAACAATGCACTTTAAAGATGGATTTGAATTAGTGAATGTTTATCCAACTTCATCTACATCCTAAGTCCAGTGAATTTAAAGAGGAAAAAGACCTTTAAGAGTGCATTCTAAGGCAAAAATCAAAAGCAAATGGAAGAAGAAGACGAAAGAACCAAAATAGTCCCAAAACAGAGCCAAAAACTCAAAATGGACACTGGGTAATTGATTACCACTAGGAGGTAATCGATTACCACTGCCAAAACAACAGCAAATCAGCTTTAAAAAGTGCATAAATTTGATCAATCATTTCTTCAAACACCTCATGATCAAGGATGCAATTGAGCATGCAAATTCAAGTAAAATAACAACAATCAACACCAATAGAACACAATTTGCAAGATCCAAAGATCAAGCAACAAGAATCAACAATAAATTATATTGAGGAAGATATATTAAGAACAACAATGATGGATCAAGAAATTACCACTCCAAATCTAGAAATTCTTCAAATCAGCTCCACAAATCACACTTCAAAGCTTTGATCTACTAGAATTTATGATGAAAAAGTGAATGGATGAAGTTTTAGCTTAAAGATTTGTAAGTTCTAATGACGAACTTACTAACTTTCAAAGGAAGAAATAACTTTGGTGAATTTGGTAATTGAAAAAAAATGTAGAGTCAAGAAAGAATTTGACAAGGTGAATTTGGCTATCAAAAGCTTGTCAAATGAGAGAAATAAGACCTCTATTTATAGGATTTAAGCTTGAAAAATTTGGTGGATTGGAGTTTGATTTAGAATCAAAATTAGGCTTGGAATTTGAATTTAGAGGAAAAGTAATGATTAAGTGGTGATTAGTGAAGGTGTATGATGGGAATTAATTATGATGAAGTAGGGAAATTAAAATGAAGTGATCTAGAATATTCTCATGTTGCAATATTTGAATTTGGTGCCAAAAATGCTGCAGAATTTGAATTTGCCCAATTTTCACAAAATTCGCACAGGATAATCAATTACCACAAGCAAAAATGGTGAAAATTTGCCTTTTTGATGTGTTGTCTTGGCTCTGGCTCGATTCTTTTGCTTGTCAAATAAGACATGGAAATAAATACATGAACCTTTGAGTCTCTTGAATAAAATTCAACCATATCTTGGAAAACTCTTGATCAAATGATTTTGAAATGGTTGCAGATTAACTTTGACTTTGTTCAGATGAAATTCATTCGAGTTGAGGGGATGATATTTGACATCTTTACTCCAAAATCCTTCCTGAAAAAGTTAGTAAAGGAAAAACATTTTTTTGAATTTTAATCAATGGTTAGTAAACATAAACATAAACAAATATCAAACAAATAAGAAAACAAATGAGCACGATGATCTCTCAAGAACAAACCTGTAGAGGAAGGCAAGAGAACTACATGTTACAATCTTGTTTATGGGATGAGATGAAAATGACATGTGGGATCTTAGAGATAAAAATTAGGGTATTACAGTTGCCCCTATTTACGTTTCTTCTATCCGGAGATATGAAGATTGACATCTTTGTCTCGACCAGATAAAAGAGACTTAAATATATCAAATAAACCCAAATGTTGGCCCTAAGAGGCCACAAAATGATATGATTATGCTAATGGCATAGTATGCAAACACAAGACTTATGCAGGGAGAAAATGTCACAGGAGACAAAAAAACGTTGGGGAGCAAAAGAAGAAAAGAGACTCCACAGGGGAAGGGATACCAACTGCTGGTTATTGGGGGAAGATACTCAAATCGAAAAGAATAGGTAAAATACTTTCTACTGGTTATTGAGTAGAAAATAAGTGTAATAAACACAAAAGAATTATCATCTACCAGTTACTGGGTAGAAAATAAATAGATTATTACTTAATAGCAGTTACTGGGTAAAAAGTAATCCACTTGTTGAGAGATAATCAACTACCTGTTACTGGGTAGGAAAAGAAACAATGCTAACTACTGGTTACTGAGTAGTTTGGTGATAGTAATAAATATGAAGAAAAAGGTTACAAACTATCAATTACTGGATAGGGTAAACAATATATCAACTACCTGTTACTGGGTAGGAAAAGGAATATTGCCACGAGAAAAGATTACCGACTATCGGTTACTGGGTAGAAAAACAATGGTAATTAACCAAAAGAGAGACAAATGTTATCTGCTACCAGTTACTGGGTAGAAAAATAAAGGCAACAACCTCGGGAGGAAGGATTACCTTTTATCGATTACTCGGTAAAAACAAAGGATAACTAACCAAAAGGGGTGAGAATTATTACCTACTACCTGTCAATGGGTAGGAAAAAATAAAAGGCAATATACTCAAAACGTGAATAAACATTACCAGTTGTCCGTCACTATGTAGAAAAATAAAGGAGATGAACTCACAGGGAATACATGCTACTAGTCAATGGGTAGGGTATTACAAATGTCAACTACCTGTCATTGGCGAGGACAAACTCGACTACACGTCACTAGGTAGGAGAAGGAAATAAAGGTCGATTACTTATCATTGGGTAGGACAAACACATTCGACTACCTGTCACTGGGTAGGAGAAAGAGGTACATTATCAGCTACCTGTCACTGGGTAGGAGAAAAAGGTACATTATCAGCTACCCGTCACTAGGCAGCTCAAATAACACAACAAAATTCTCAAATAAAGAGACAACCATTTGTTGGAGATAAAATATCAATAACTATGTCAGAGATCTTCAAAAAATATACAGACATATTAAATCATACAACAGACTTCTCAAATAAAGAGACAACCATCTGTTGGGGATTTCACAACAAACTTCTCATCGGGAGTTATTCCACAGAGATTCCATTTGATGGAAAAGCTGGTCGGATAAGGATCCATCATTTCACAATAAACTTCTCTGATGAGGATGAACTAGAGAAATGTCATTTATTGCGAAGGTACAAATAAATTCTTGAAGGTTACATAAACTCCTCAAATAAAGAGGCTTCCACTTATTATCAGGCGAGGTTTGCCTTGCTGGGGACACACAAGCTGCTCAAATAAAGAGAACACTTCTTGTTATCACACAAGCAACTACCAAGAGAGTGTTATTAAAACACCGCTAGGGAAAATTCAAATCTTCATCTTTTGATGGGGATCAATAAACAGATTTCTACAAAGGAAAATAAATACTCAAAAAGAGAGAAATGAATACCCTTTCATCATCTAGTTTCACAGCCCAGGTAAAATCAGAATAACCGCTGCAAGAGACCAAAGTTCAACCCAGGAATAAACTGGAGAGAAACAGTCAATCAAGACTCGACCTGATGAGGAAATATCTCACCGGGGTTCCATTCCATCCAGGCAGAAGTTGTGGAGGAAAGCTAAAACAAACATCTTCCACGAGGCATAAACTCAGTGGGGAATTAAAAAGGACAAGCATTTTCTTGCTTAGGGTCGACACTCTAATGGAGAGAGGACACACGCACTCCGCGAGGATAACAACACCGAAGAGCAAGGAAGCACCAACAAAAATGCAGGATGCACAATGCAACAAAAACATGATATGCTCAACAAAATGAATGCGTATGCAATGCATATGCTGACAAAAAGGATAAACAGGGGGTGAACAAAACATCACAACACTACTGAAATGCTCGGATAATCTCAACGAGTTAGAGACATCACTTGAGATCCTGCTAGGGATTTAAATGAAGAAATATTGCAAGAGATAAGCAAAAGCCATCAAAGGAAAATAAATCCTACTACAAGGCTCAAATCTCGCTGAGGAGATAAAGATACTGCTTGGGAAGAAAACCCAAAGATCAATCTTTAAACATCGATAATCCAAAAAAAGGGAACAACAATATGAACTCCGCTTTGATGGAGAGATCTGTTGGAGAAAACATAGCAACACAAATCTTCCAACTCTGCCTGGGGATAAGAAGAATCCATATGAAATCCGCTTCAAAGGGATAAAGAGATTTGTTGCGAAATATAATGGATTCGTTGGAGGATTGTAATCATGTAAACAACTACACAACTTCACTAGGTAATAACATAAATCTTTTGGGGATATCAGGAAAAGTTCTATGAGGATTATGCAACTCTAAGAGAAACATCCTGGACTTGCCGGGGAAAATAAGAAGTTAACATCATAGCAAAAAGTCAAGTTGTGGGGGATTTTAAATCAATACCCAATACAATGTGAAAGAAAACCCGACAGGTGACTGTTATATCAACACTTCTTAGAAGAAAGAAAATTTGCTCTTTGATTGGGAAACATCCAAAGTAATAATGCATAACCTCTACTGGGAACCAGCAATGATAAATCTTTGCATGGGTATTAACGTCAAAGACAGGTGGTCCTCAAAATTGTTCAATTGCCTGACCATAACCTAGCTGGATGAAAGAAACATACTCAGCTGGAGAAGATTTGAATCAAGACTTAGCTGTGGAAAACCGAACAATACCTGTCTGGTTATCCATAGGAACAAAACTCTGCTAAGGGAATATCGACAAACTCTACTAGAGAAACCTCAACACAACTCTACTACGGAAGCTGTCAATAAATTCTACCAGAGGAGCAAGAAAGAACCCTGATGAGGAAAACATCAATAAACTCTATTAGGGAGAGTATTAACAAGAACAAACTCCATTGAGGAAAACACCAAGTTTTGCGCTTTGAGATTTACCAATCTTGGGATTACTATTAACATTCCTCTTTATATTCATAAATCAAAGAAAAATGTTTTTACAATTTTCAAAATTTTAAATCAATTATTCACGTTTGTTTCAAAAACCATCATAAAAAAATAAAATGAAATTCTGTAAACAGAAACAAAATGAGAATTGCAAACAAAGAGACAAAGACCCAAATTTTATTGATAGAATGGTAGTCCGCAAAAAGGTGTAACTCTACGGATCATTACAAAGTTTAAAAAATGGTAAATACAATGGAAAAGGCTACATTAAAATACAATGACCATTATTCTCGCTAACAACTTTGAATTCCAAATGTGCATGAGACTTCAGCTGAGAATGATTGAAGTAAAACCCTTGATAGGAAATGCTACTTCAAGAGATCAAGACTAGCCAGATGCAGTTACTTGCCATAATCCCTAACTTTTGTCTAGATTATCCTCCAGAGTTTTCAATCTATCGGGATAATTATGTTTGTTTTTATCTCTAATTTTTGCCTAGACCTCCCTTTCGGGTTTTCAATCCACCGAGACGCTCATTTTTTCCTAAGCCTCCCTTTTGGGTTTTCAACTTAGCGAGTTGTTCTTTTATTTTTTAGGCGAAATACTTCTTGACTGCACCAGCATTCACAGGACGAGTGAACTCTGCACCATCCATAGTTGTAAGAATTAATGCACCGCCAGAGAAGGCTCTCTTGATAACATATGAGTCTTCATAATTAGGAGTCCAATTTCCCCTATAATCAGTGGTAAAAGTCGAGATCTTTTTTAGCACGAGGTCGCCTTCTTTGAACACACGAGGTTGTCATTCTTTTCTCTTCAATCAGGAACATCAAAACTCTCATATGTTAGAATTTGAATCTGATTCTTTTCTCTATCAAAACTCTCATATAAAGAACATCAAGGTTCCATCAAAACTCTCATATAAAGAATTTCAACCTCTATCAGGAACATTGCTTCCATGCCATAAACAAGAGAGAAAGGGGTTTCCCCTGTTGAAGTGCGGATGGATGTACAATACCAATGAAGAGCAAAGGGGAGCATATCATGCAGATCCTCGTGTGTAACAACCATCTTCTAAATGATCTTCTTATTCTTCTGAATTATGATGCTCAATATTAAACTCATCGCATAATTCTTTTATCATCTTGTTATTCAAATTTGACCCATTATCAGTGATAATGTTTCTCGGAACACCATACCGACATATGATTCGATTCTTGATAAACCAGATCACTACTTGCTCGGTCACATTGGCATATGATGCCGCTTCAACCCATTTGGTAAAATAATCAATAGCCACCAATATGAAACGGTGTTCGTTCGACGCTTTAGGCTCAATCATTCCAATCATATCAATGCCCCACATGGAGAAAGGCCATAGAGAAGAGATAACATTGAGAGGAGTTGTAGGCACATGAATTTTGTTAGCATAAATCTGACATTTATGATACTTTTTCACATACTTACAACAATCATATTTCATCATCAGCCAATAGTAACTCGCCTTTAACATCTTCTTAGCCATTGCATGTCCATTGGCACGGGTACCAAAGGATCCTTTATGAATTTCTTTCATCAACATGTCTGCTTCGTGTCTATCCACGCATTTGAGCAAGATCATGTCATAATTTCTTTTATACATCACATCATTATTCAAGAAGAAACTACCAGCCAGTCTTCTTAAAGTTTTCTTATCCTTCTTGGATGCCTCAAGTGGGTACTCTTGATTCTGAAGAAAACATTTAATATCACAATACCAAGGTTTATCATCAACAACCTCTTCAACTGCAAACAAACGAGCTGGTATATCAAGACATATAATATCAATTTTTGGTACATTATTCCAATGATTTACCACAACCATGGAGCATAAAGTCACTAAAGCATCTACCATTCAATTTTATGCTCTTGGTATATGGTGAAACTCAATCTTATTGAAGACAGTTGACAACCTTCTTGCATAATCATGATAAGGAATCAAATCAGGCTGACGTGTCTCCCACTCCCCTTTAATTTGATTAATCACCAAAGTTGAATATCCATATACATCAAGAATCTTGATTCTTAAATCAATAGCTTCTTCCAAGCCATAATACACGCTTCATACTCATACATATTATTTGTGCAAGTGAAAACCAATCTTGCGGTGAAAGGAATATGAGAACCACAAGGGATAATAATATTTTCCCCAATGTCGTTGCCGTAATCATTAACAGGTCCATCAAAAATCAAACTCCAACAGGATCCAGGCTCAGGACCTTCTTCAGGTAATAGTTCCTCACAATTTTTAACCTTTAGATACATCACATCCTTATCAGGAAAATCAAACCAGATAGGTTGATAATCATCAATTGGCTGGTGTGCCAAATGATCATCCAAAACATTTCCTTTTATCGCTTTTTGAGTTCGGTACTCGATATCATATTCTAACAACTACATTTGCCATTAATGAGCAATCCTCCCAGTTAAAGCAGACTTTTCAAAGATATACTTGATTGGATCCATTTTAGATATCAAACAAGTTGTACAATTCAATATATATTGGAGGATGCGCTTGACAGCCCAAACTAAAGCACAACATATATTTTCAAGTATTGAGTATCGAGACTCACAATCAGTGAACTTTTTGCTCAAATAATAAATGGCAAATTCTTTTCTTCCAGATTCATCTTGTTGACCCATAACACAACCCATAGACTCTTCCAACACGGTCAAATACATGATCAAAGGTTTTCCTTCCACATGAGGATACAAAATATGAGGTTCAAACAGATACTCTTTAATTCTTTCAAAAGTTTTCTGACAATCTTCTGTCCTTACACAACCCTGATCTTTACGAAGAAGCTTGAAAATTGGCGTACATGTGGCAATCATATTGGATATAAATCGGGAGATATAGTTTAAACGTCCCAAGAATCCTCTTACTTGTTTTTCTATTTTGGGTACAGGCATTTCCTGAAAGCTTTAACTTTACCAGGATCAACTTTAATGCCTTTCAACTTTCCATAACGGACACAAAAAGTGAATTTATTAGGATTCAAATAGAGCTTAAACTTTCTCAAACGTTAAAACAAATTCAATAAGTATTCAATATGATCTTCTTCAGTCTTCGATTTACAAATCATATCATCCACATAGACCTTAATTTCTTTATGCATCATATCATGGAACAGAACGGTCATAGCTTTCTGGTATGTTGCACCGACATTTTTCAGACCGAAAGGGCATCACCCTGTAACCGAATGTTCCCTAAGGTGTAATGCATGTTGTTTTATCCATATCCTCAGGTGTCATCTTTATTTGATTATAACCAGAAAATCCATCCATAAAAGAAAAGATATTGAACTTAGCAGTATTATCTACCAACAAATCAATGTGTGGCAGTGGAAAATCATCTTTCGGACTTACTTTATTCAAATCTCTATAGTCAACGCACATTCAGACTTTTCCGTCTTTCTTTGGAACAGACAAAATATTGGCTACCCATTGAGGATACTCAATAGTCACAAGAAAACCAACATCAATCTGCTTTTGAACCTCCTCTTTAATTTTCACAACCATGTAAGGATGAGTTCTTCTTAATTTATGCTTCACAGGCGGACATTCAGACTTCAATGGGAAATGGTGCTCCATAATATCAGTATAAAGACCAGGCATGTCTTGATAAAACCTAGCCAACACGTCAATATACTCTATAAGAAGCTCTACCATCCTCTTTTTAACATCAAACTAAAGCAGCGCCCCAATCTTGACTTCTTTCTTATCATGGTCGGAACCCAAATTAACCAATTCCACCGACTCTTCAAGAGGCCGAATGGTATTTTCCTCGTGCTCAAGCAATCGGGATATTTCATCAGGAATCTCTTCAACATCCTTCTCTTCCGCTTCAAACACAAGGAACTCAAAGTTGGGAGAAGGCATAGGGTCATTATTTTCAATGGCTTTAACAATTAATCTGCACAATGATTTATGTTTGATTTTAGAATATGAACAAGAAGTGCAAATATCATGCAGATAAAAATGATCATCACATTATTATTTGTTTGTTCTTTATGTTACCATTTTTCAAAAATAAAACAAAAAGGGAAAACAAAATATGGATAAACAAAATAACATTTTATTGATTATGATAAAAGTTGAAACAAAGTCCTCACATATTCACTTTCACCCTGGGCAGAGTGAAAGAATTTTTCGAAAGAAACAAAAACAAAAACAAATTACTTTGAAACATGAACAACAGTAGGAACGTCAACAGTGATTCAATTCTGGCATATCAACCCACGCGTCACAAAGTTGAGCGTTTATTCCTCTTGATCATCCTCAATAATGGTACTAACTTCATACTCAAGTCCCTTAAGTCTCAGTCGAGGAGAGTATAAGGGTATATATGCATCTTCTGTATCAGAATCGTATCCAGGATCTTCCAAATAAGACTCTTAGTCTTTAGCATGAATGAAATTATTTCCAGAACCATCTGAGATGTAATCTTCAGAGTCATCTTCAATAATTGCAGTTGTAGAATGATCTTTGGTATGGATAAACTCAGCATTTCAAAAATAATCATGAATACTCTTCAGCTCTTTGCGGCTTGAACCATATGTAAAACCCAAACCAACTCTATCTTTTTTCTCAACAACTTCAATGACTCGGCCCCATCCATCAGCTTTGCCATTCTCCAACACACGTTGTGCATCTTTCAGAGAAGACATGAACACCCCATATAGCATATTGACACTCGCGTTACCATGATTAGGCAATGGATTTGATTGTACATTGGGATTAGTATCTTCAAAAGATATAATACCACTTTTTACAAGCTTTGCAACTTCATATTTTAGAGGATAACAATTTTCAATATCATGCCCATGGACACCCTGATGAAATGCACAATGGGCATATGGCTTATACCACCATGGAATATCAGTAGGAACATCTGGAGGATCACGAGTCTGAACCAAATTCTTCTTTATCAAAGTCAAAAATAATTTAGTATACGACGTTGGAATGGGATCAAATTGCATTTTCCTCTACACACGACCTTGTTGATTATTTTGTTGTGTTTTCAGTTGGAAACTTGGTTGATAACTTGAAGTAGCTTGAGCAGCAGGAGTGGCACTGATGACGGGTGTAACAAATGCTACTTGTTGCTGACGATGACTACCATTGTTGTTCACAACTCTGCGTCTTCTATACCTCTCTTGAGAGATGACCTTGGTTTTCCCATCCTTTTTCTTAGAAAAACCAAAACCAAAATTCTTCGCACTTTCAGAACCAACTTCTTTTGTCAGACGTCCCTCACGAACAACTTCCTATAATATCATTCCCATATTAACCATTTCTGTGAAATCATTAGGAACGTTTGCAACCATCATTTCACAGTAAAACAGACCCAAAGTCTTCAGGAAGATCGTGGTAATCTCTTTCTCTTCAAGCAAAAGGCTTATCTGAGCTGCAATCTCACGTCATCTCTGCGCGTAATCATTAAAAGTTTCTTTCTCTTTCTGAGACATCACACAGAGTTGATCACGACCCGATGCCATATCCAGATTATATTTATACTGACAGACAAAAGCTTTTCCGAGATCATTGAATGAGAAGAGAATTATTTTTTAAGATTTTTGTGTTTGGAGAGACTTATCGCCTCATGCCTGCATACCCATAAAGTGCAATATATGATCAAAACCTCGTAGTTTATGGTACAAATAACAAAAATTTGTTAGTTTTAATTAATTTTAAATGTAAAGACAAGTCGTCATTTTAAGGAAAAAACTACGACTAGTCACCCATAACTATAAGACAACATTTGCATCACCTAAAGATGGAGGATTTTGCTTGGATTAAAATCAGCAAGTCTATCACTCAACAACTAAGTGGAAAATGTCAACATCTTAATACTATGGGGAATAAGAGAATTATATCTCAACTATGGAAATGACTCATGTCTAAACTTTATGAAAAGTTTTAAAATGAAAAGTACGCAAAGGCACAAAAAGTTTGAATGAGGTTATATTTTTTAAGTCTTTTTAAAATTTGTCAAAAATATGATTGACATTGATTGACATTTATTAAAGAAAACAAAGTTTGAAAATCATTAGACAAGAGTCAATGTTTTATTATGAAAGCGATTTTAAGTTTGAAAGCAAGAAAGTTTTTGAAAATTTAAGAAGAGAGGAAGTTGAAGTGACTACCCTAGAAAGTAAAATAAAATATAGAGATAAGAAGGATCTAACCAACTTGTAGCACACTTCATATCAAGCCAAATAAGAATTCCATCCATCTTGAAGCATAAGCCAATAAGCAAGCCAAATAAAGGCAAAAATCTATAATACTCCATGTTGCAGTGAGAATAAGATATCAAGCTATTGATTAACTTGAATCACACATCGTTAAATATTCACCACCGAGCTTTAATTTATCCAAAGGAAAGGGTAAAGATCGAAGAAACCCTAATTGCATTGTAAAGACAATGCAGGAGATCTAAGGTTCGAGGGTTGGTTATACATAGGGAAGGTGTTAGCATCCTAAGCATCTGTAGTACTCTACAGGAACCTCTTGTGTTATTTGTTATCTGTCTGCTAAAGGGTTAAAAGGAGACCTAAGGGGTTTGTCCAAAGTATGCTCGCCAAGACATCGCATCTCGTGCATATGTATCTTGACGGGAACAGAATCAGAGCATTCGTAGTTCCCCTTAAAAGAGGGTGAGGAATTCTTGACTATGGTCAAGGTTCCATGGGGAAGTAAATGTTCCTAGGGAGACACTTACACAGAGTGCAGCAACTCCAAGTCTAAGCTGAGTTGAAGGATAGGTAAATAAGTGTGAGAGAACTTATGTGGAGTACGGCGACCCCGATTCTAAGGCTAGGATGAAACGAGAAGATAAGTGAGTAAGAGTCCACCTTACATGGAGTACGGTGACTCATAATCCTATGGCTAGGATGAATAGAAGGATAAGTGAATGAATTTACATGGTAGGAAATTATGTGGAGTACAAGGACTCCGATCCTAAGGCTGGAATAAAAGTATAAGAGAATATCCATGGCAGAACTCTTGCATGGAGTGCGGCGACTCCGATCCTAAGGCTATGATATGGTATAAGGATCTAAATTTTAGATTGTGACGTGGCAGTCAAAAGGGGGAAGTCATTTGGAATTGGGACATGTAAATAATAAATTCAACAGTATGTATATAAAGCAAATATCAAGTCATGTAATTAACTCACAATGGATAAGTGTCGCAAATAATATTATTAATCAGACAAGACCAAGTATCAATCAGTCACAAAGAAATGTACGAGGTCAGTATCGTGCTTTTCCAAAGTTAAACAAAAGACTGTCGTGATTAATCTTGAAATATCTAAATAATTAAATTAAGAATTGATTAGAAAATTGAATTATATTGAAACTTAAAAAATAATTAAATTGTTGAAAATAATAATTAACTAAGCTAAAAAAAACAAGAACCTAAATTCTAAAACTAAATCCTAAGTAAAATTAAGACTAAATTAAAAGAACTGATTAAAAAAAAACAGGGCTCGACCCACTTTCCAAAAAAAAATGAAAACAAAACCTACAAAATGGGCCATGGTAATGAAGCATACCGAGTCTTACTCCTTAAGCTCAAAAGTGAAACTTCATACCTAATCATCTTCTCTAACATGCGGCGCTTCTTCCTTTTTTTCTTCTGTTCAAACGCGAGACGGTGGTTACGGTAGAAGTTACACAAGGGTGTTGCAAACGGAATTTGCGTATAGCTGAAGTTTAATGTGCGCCGTCTCTGCAAAACGGGTCACGGTAGCGGCGGATTCGAAGCTTCGCACTCATGAAAAAACTTTCTTCGATTTGTGAATGGGGCCACAACAAATCGAAACAAAGATAGCAAAGCAAACTACTGTTAAATATAATTCATTGTTTTGATTTGATTTGATAAGATTTGATTTGAATATTTTAGGCCTTTTATGTTTTGGGATTTTGTAAACCTAAAACTATAAATAGGGTGCCTTGCATTGTATTCTAACACAACATAGAATAGATTTCACAGTTGCAGTTTTAGCAAGTGAAATTTCTATAAGCAATCAGAAATCCCACAGTTGTGGGTAACACATTCTCTCTAAATATTTCTTCTTTCATTATTCTCTTTCTTGTTTGTTATTTTTATTCTCTTTTGTTGTTTTTGATAATTACTTGCTATTACCATTACTATCATATTGTGGGTTTGTTCATCAATCTTGAGACCAAGATTAAAGGGAATTCTTCATAGGGTGTGAAGTGAATTTCCAACATCTGGTATCTAGAGCTCCGGTTGAAAGATTCAAGGAAGGAAGATAGTGATGGCGATGAACTATCCGAACGGCAACTTTTCGGCGACCCTGCCAATTCTCAAGAAAGACAATTATGAGAATTGGTGCAAGCAGATTAAGGTGATTTTCTGTTATCAAGATCTTTGGGATATTGTGAAGGACGGAGTAACATCGCTTGGGGAGAACGCAATGGAGGCGGAAAAGGATGCGCACAAAGAATTAAAGAAGAAGGATTATAAAGCACTCTTTATAATTCATCAGTGTGTTGATCCTGATGGTTTTGAAAAGGTTAGTGATGTTGATTCAGCAAAAGAAGCATGAGAGATTCTTGAAAAGTCGTTTGGAGGCGCAGAGAAGGTGAAAGAGGTGAGGTTACAAACTCACAAGAGAACCTATGAGTTGCTTCAAATGGAAGACAACGAAAGCATTACAGATTTCTTCACCAGAGTTACAAAGTTGGTGAATCAAATCAAAGTATGTATAGAAGCGCTGACAATGAAAGCAGTTGTCTCAAAGATTTTGAGATTGTTGGCTCCAAAATTCGACCACGTGGTAGTTGCCATAGAAGAGTCGAAAAATCTGACAGTGTTGATGAAGGAAGAGCTTCAAGGGACTCTTGAGTCTCATGAACAGAGGATGGCTGAGAGAGCTGCAGGAAAGTCAAAAGATATGGCTTTGCAGGCACAGTCAGAAAAGGAAAGAAAAGGCAAAGGTAGCTGGAATGACAACAAAGGAGGAAACCAGTCGAATCAGAAGAAACCTTGGAACCAAGGCAATCAAAGAGGTGCTGCAGGTAAAGGAAGATGTGGTGGTCGAAAGATAGACAAAAGCCACTGTTGCGGTGGAAATATGATATCAAACTATTAATTAGTTTGAATCACAATTCTTAATTCACAACCGCTCTTTGATTTATCCGAAGGAAAAGGTCAAAAGAGGGAAAACCTATTTTTGCATCGTAAACACAATGCGGGGAGAGACCTAGGTAAGGGGTTGGTTAAGCTTAGGGAAGGTACTAGCACCCTAAACTTCTGTAGTACTCTACAGGAACCTTTTGTTTATTGTATGATTTTTATTTTTATTATCTGTTTAAAATATATTGCACTAAGGGATAAAGTGACCTAAAGACCTAAGGGTTAGTCCTAAATTTACTCGGCAAGACGTTGCATCTTGTGCCTACGTATCCTGGATAGGGAATGGAATCAGAGTAATCGTAGTTCCCCTAATTAGGGAGGTTAGAAACTTCTTGACTGTGGTCAAGGTTTTGATAGGGAATAAACATATCTTAAGGACATGCTTACGTGGAGTCTTAAAACTCCTATTTCTACGTTGAATTTGTTAATTAAATTAGGGTTAAATTAGGGATTCCACGGCGGGAAACCCTAAACAGAGTACGGCGACTCTTTGACCTAATGCTAGGGTAAAGGGCATTTTCGTCCATGGCGGGACACCTATGCTATTAGGGTTTGAAATGTTCAAAGGGTAGGACTATTGACTCGGCGGTCAAACGGCTAGACCTAATTCCTTCGGAAAGTAAATAACGGTAAAAACATGCCAGCAACAGAATTATTACATGGCAGGCATAAAAAATATGAAAATAAAGCAAGCAGTAAATGAAAGTCATCGCGACCACTTGCGTAAATTACAAATTCCCAAAAAACTAAAAAATAAACTGCGACCATGGCCTCGCGTAAATTACATCCATGGGAATTGAAATATGAATAACAATCAGGAAATAGTAAGCAAAGATAAACAGGAATTAAAGGATGGTCAGACGAAAATTTAGCGATAAGGGCTCATTGGTGACCGGAAGTCGAAACCTTTAAACACAAAAAAAAATCTAAAATAAATTCTACTTTTGAATCTTGTGAGAAAGGTGGGTGCCTTTTAAGTTAGTAAATGTTTTTTAATATTAAAGAAAATATGTTTCCTTTGTTTTTAAAAGGGTACGTTTTTGAATGAAAAGGTTTTAACTACAAATGATTTAATTATTAATGATTTTTTCATTTTTATGTTTTAAAAACAATTGTCTTTTTTTATTTATAAAAATGTGAAGAAAAAAAGGGTTAAACTTTAATCATGAAAATTTAATTCAATTTGTGAAAAGCAGAGTTTTATTAACTTATGAAAAAAACTTGATTAGAAAACTTGATTTAACTAATTAAATAGAAGTTATTTTAACTAGTTAAAATAAATTCCATTGACTAATTAAGTAAATTATACTAACTAATTAAAAAAATATTATTACTATCAACTATGCAAAACGTTAGTTGCTACCTAACTACCTTACGTTAATTGGACTATTAAGCATTAATTGAATTACTAACCTACAGTAAAATAATAATATCCTAATGTAAAATGAAAACATAAAGCAAACATCACATGTTAAAGAAATTTGAGCCGTGATAATAATATCATTGCTGCTTCTAGGTTTTCATTTTATCTTCTCCTCCCCCAAATGCCTACCGGCGGCCATGGGTGACAAACACGAGCTTTCGTTCGTCTCCGCTCGTGCATGTTAGATCCTCCTCACTCTCTGTCCCTGAAACACGAAAAAAACCACAAATTATTAATCAATTGCTCACCTTTCGGGGTTCGGAGCGGTTCGTAGTAAGCTTTGTCGAAAAAGGGCCGATGATGCTCCGACTGAGGCCGGGAAGCTTGGCCGGCGTGGATGCTTCAATGTCGTCCGCCGCCGCTTCGGTTTGGTTGCATTGCTTTCGATCTCTCTCTTCCGATGGCCACTGATGATGGATGATGATGCCGCTCTCTAAGCTTCTAAATCCGCCGCCGACCTTGTTTTCTTTTGATGAGCTTCAAACTCGTGTGGAGGTGATGATGAAGGTTTGATTTCTTCTTCTTTCTGGGATGATGATGAAGAATCTGTTGAGATTCTCTGAATCCCAATCTCTCGCCGCCGCTGTTGTGTGTTTTTGATGCCTTCTTCCTTTCTTTCGTTTACGGATCCTATATGATGATTTTATATCAGTGCTTTCTATGGCTTGTGGGCTTTTGTGACTGGGTTTGTTGAGACTTTATTGCAGGAATTGTTGCCACTTTGAACGCATGAAGTTGTTGCATTTGTTTATTCCTGATTTTACTGAGTTTGATTGTTGTTGTTCTGCTGCGATTTTATTGCAGGTTTTGCAGAACTTTCGGATGGCTGTTTGACTGACTGTTGAACTTGTTTTTCTGGATTTCCTAAACTGGTTTTTCCTCGCTGGTTGTTGAAACTGGTTTTAATTTGAACTGGATTGGTTGTGAAATTGGTTTACTAAACCGTTTTCTGAACTTGTCTTGATTTGATCTTCTGAACTTGTTCTTAGAATCGATTTCTGAACTGCTTTGGATTGATTTTTATACACTTGCTTTGGAATTAATTCGGGGAGGTTGGCGTTACGGCCCGAATATTCGGGCAAACCGCCTTTCTGAATAAGCACTTCGGCCAAGCAATTTGTTTCGACAAACTTTCTCTTCATCTTTCTCGGCTATCCCGCAAATAAGAACAAATGCCATTGATCTGGCGTCGATGTCACAGATTGGAAATGGGAGTAGGACGCGGCTTCGGTCGTACCCTCCCGACACCCGGTGATGAGACTTTTCTGAGGGTGTCAAAAATTACTAACCAATATTTTTCTGTCTGCTTTGCTTATTTTACAGGTTCGGAAGGTTCGGAAGTTACTCGGAAAAGTCGGGAAGAGTTGGAGAACTTGGAAGAAACATTAGGATTTTAGTAATTTTATTTTATGCAAAGTGTAATGAAATGCTTTTTTTTTATGTAAATTTTTTATTCTTCATGATTTTTATTACTATTATAATAATAATCTTTATTCTACAATATTATAGACTAAACATTATTATTAATTATTATTATTTTTGTTATAAATAATAAAAAAAACAAATGAACTATTATATATAAAATGAAAACAATATTGAAAATAGAAATTATTTTAAAGATGAAGTTATGAAATGAAATTATGCTTATTTTAAAAAGGAAGTTATGAAATGACAATAAAACTAAAAATGACATAAAAATAAAATATAATTAAATGAAAATTAATTTAAAAATAAGATGAAAATACAATGCAATATGATTAATTTAAACGCACAAATGAAATGAAACTCAATTTTTTTTAATTAATTCCTAATTTTTCCAATTTGTCCGACTATTCCCATTTCCAACACAAATTCCGATTGAACCTCATCAACTAGATTAAACAACCCACGTTTTCCACAAATTAAGTTGTGCCCGGTGATATAAGCGATACCGGCCTTGAACGAAGTAAAACGGTAAAAAAAAAAGCAGAGAAATCTGATTAGCAGTGAACAGAACTAAACTTCGCACTGACATTCAAATTATGTCTCTGATGAATAAATCCCCTGCCGTGAACCAACTCGGCCAAAAAATGCAATTAAACTGATATGGACTTGAGCCGACGTTCATACTGCTTTCTGTTTAGGGATTTAAATAGCGGGCAACAGAAGAAACAGAAAATAAATATCTATTGGAACCAAATTCCTCAGAACGGATTCTTGCACCCACTTGAACCAAACCAAACGGATATCTCAAACTAATCAACCCATATGACAGAATAAATGCCTCAGAAATCCACTGACGACAGAGTCTCAGCCCATTGAATTAATTACCGTATCTCGAACATCCTGATGCGAATACCGTGAATTTCTGTTTATCTTCAAAGAATAAAGAACTCGGAGACGGAGGTCCTGATTATTCAATAAATTCCTGATGATAACTCAGCTTCAAGGACTGTCAGCAAACAACGTGAAAATGACCATTTTGCCCTTCAACAACTAAAGTGTACCAGACGCGGTTCCTGCAAAACGAGACAAACTACGTAACCCATTAGTAATTAGCTGATGCACAAATGAAATGTCATGCAACCTGAATCGACTAATTTGAGGGCAAAATTTGGGGTATTACAGTTGCCCCTATTTAAATAGCTTCACCGGATGATTTGAGCGACGAAGGCTCGAGAAATCATGGTGGAGGGATTTAAATATAGATAACCGAAAATTTTGCCCTTAGATGCAGTGATATGCAATGCTATGGCCAAAACGAAAATAAACTATAATGTTGACAATGCCATGAATTTAGTAAGGTGCGTACGATGGAATGGTAAATGCATAGATGCATACGACACGACGACATAGGGGACAGACGCGACAAACGAACCACACCGGGAATACGACGCACTGGGTGACAGCACGACACTGGGGAATTCTAAAGTGATAGTCAACTGGTGCGAGTACGACCAATCATCACTTTAGGAAAAGGAATGGTAAGAGCGGGATCCTCAATGGAGATGGCACCGGTGAGACGGCCTCCACTGGGGAAATTTAAGAGTAATCATCAACAGGTTCAAGCGTGACCGGTTGATACTCTAGAGTAAGAAAATAAAACTGGATCTGCACGACTATAGGATCGATTAACAAGATGATGGAGCATTGAGCAAAGAATAACATCCGAGCTTCTGAAAACTCTCCCTCGTGACAGGATCAAACGGAATTTAGGAATCCGTAGAAAATATACAGGGTAAAACCGGCTGTATGCCAACATAAATGGTCTTAAATGGGAAACGCCCTGATAAGCTTTCTCGAGAGAGAACTGCCACTTATCGTTGAAAGGGACTCATATGCCAAACTGGATAAGCTCTTAAGTAAAGAGACTGCTACTTATCTGTGGATAATAGATTGATTGATAATATAAACTTCTTCACGTCTCAAGTCTGTGCTCCCTGGACATGATTCAGTTTCTTCTTTTTCTAAAGGATAAAATAAACGTCTTCATAATTCGAGATCGGTGCTCTCCCGAATATGATTCGGCTCCTTCTTTTACTAAAGGGTAAACGAACTTCTTCATACTTCAAGATCTGTGCTCTCCTGAATATGATTCTGCTCCTTCTTTTACTAAAGGGTAAATGAACTTCTTCATACTTCAAGATCTGTGCTCTCCTGAATATGATTCCGCTCAAACCTCCCCTTTCTTCAAAATGATACGGGAAATGGAAACCAAACTGCTCGCTGGAGATGGCCATTTGCTGCAAGTCATAACGAAGATAGGATAAGCTTCTCGGGCGAGAAATGCCGCTTATTTGCAAGAGTGGCAATAATAAGCTTCTCGGGTGAGAATTGCTTGTAGAGGTGGTAACAGGTAATGTAAATTGTAAAGAAAGTTGTGATGATGGCAAACATCTAGATCACTGAGCGATAGCAGGTAACATAAATTGTAAAGAAGGTTGTGATGATGGCAAACATCTAGATCACTATAATGTAAATTGTCAAGACTTTGTGATGATGGCAAACATCTAGATCACCGTAATGTAATAATGAGCTCCTTGTATGAGAAGATCAATTGTAGAGTGTATTGTAAAGTGTAAGGTAGGTGATAAGCTCCTCCGCTGGGAACTGTTGCTTGTCTATTGTGCAATGTAGTGATAAGCTTCTCAGGCGAGAACTGTCGCATATCTGCAAAGGATTGTAAATGCTTTTCTTGAGAGATAGTGCAAAATAAATGCACATCTAGGTATGTTCAGTGACCAACGGGACCGAAGTTCGATCTAGAATTGGGATAGAAAGAACTGTCAAACAAGACTTCATTGAGGAAACGAACTCGAATGGGGACTACCTTATCTTAATGCGGAGAGGTAACGGGAATAACCATCGTCCACGAGGGTTGAACTCTATGGGGAAACTGGCAACAAGTAGGTATTTTATGCTTAGGGCTGGCGATCTACTTGGAGAGAGCGGACAAACCCAGTTACTCGGCGGTAACGACAAGGATGATGATAAATAGCAAGCATGCAAATGCTAATGCGTATGCCAAAGTGTATACGAATGTGTATGTTCATGTGTATGACAATGAAACGAAAATGAGTATGTCATGCCCATGCTTATGCTTATGCTGACAAAACAGATGAGAGAGGAGACATGAGATGAAATAAACATCTCGACAGGAATACCCAGTGACCTCTGCAACAGTACATCTATTAGAGGATAGGAATAGTTGATGGTAAGACCGAATCTGGCTTCAAAGTTAAAATTTCCCTGGGGAGAAAATCTCATGACTTCCACATGGGGATGCGATACGACTTCACCGGAGAGTATGATGCCCTGACTTCAACTGGGGATTCATGACCTTCGCGTGGGGATAAGATGTCATAACTTCACGTGAGGGATTGCTATCATGAACCATAATCAGCTCAAGAACTCTTGGATCATAGACTTCCGGGGATAAAATAAATATCCGCTGTATGGGGAAGGTGTGGAGCTAGACAGCTTCATGGAGATGGTGTAGCAACTTCCTGGGAAAAGTACCTCGGCTTCCTGGGGAAAAGGTATATCCGACTGGGGATAAGATATATCAAACTTCCCTGCGGAGAGTTCATCAGACTTACTGGGGAGAATTCAACAGACATTCCTGGGAAATGTATCTTAACCTCTTGGGGAGAATATGGTAGTCTCCTGGGAAGTATTTCCTGAGGAAAGTAAGGCAACTTCACTGAGGAACAGATAATTCCGCTGAGAATGGGGTTCAAGAACATATATCACTTGGAGGATACCAGGGATATCTCTGCAGTCTTGAGAGTCACTAGGGATTTATCGGATGGATCCCAAGAGTGTTGTCAGCTTACAGTCTCGCTGGGGACTATTACTGGGAAGATGCTGGTAACGAACAAGTGTTTATGCAAAAATGAGATTTACTGAGGACGAAGAGATCCTTCACAAATTTCCATAAGTCAAAGTAACTTTCGTTTCCAATTGTATTTTCGAGAAAATATATTTTAGTTTTGAAAAACACTTTTCATGCTCACAAGTTATTAACAACAGCAAATTGCATAACAAAAATAACATGGAGATAACGTGCACAAAGGCGTTGAAAAGCAAAAGGTAAATTTTATTAAAGAATGGTAGCTTGCTAAAGGCATAGCTCCATGGGAAATTACAAATTTGAAATTGGCAATATGGGAAAGGTTATATTGAATCCAACGACCTATTGACCCTGACGACTGAGACTACCCACAACCTTGCTTCTGAAGAGAGTGATTGGATTTGAAATGAAATTCTGTAAAAGCGTCTGCAATGCTCGGTGTCGTCCAATGCAGTGAAATGCCTTCGTCCCTAACTTTTGCCTGGACCGCCCTTTCGGGTTTTCAATCCACCGGGACGCTCATTTTTGCCTAAGCCGCCCTTTCGGGTTTTCAACTTAGCGAGCCGCATTTTTTCATTTCTATTATTATTTTTATTTTTATTATTATTTTTTTTATTTTTAGGCATAGTATTTTCAGACTGCATCGGAATTCACAGGATGGGCGAGCTCTTCACCGTCCATTGTAGTAAGAATTAGCGATCCTCCGGAGAAAACTGTCTTAACAACAAATGGGCCGTCGTAATTGGGCATCCATTTCCCACGCATGTCTTTGTGAACTGGCAAGATCTTCTTGAGTACGAGCTCTCCTTGACGAAACTCCCGGGGCCGAACTTTCTTGTCAAAAGCTCTCTTCATTCGATTCTGATATAGCCGCCAGGCGCTTCTCATCAATAAGATTCAGCTGGTCATATCTGTCTTGAACCCAATCTGCTTCATCTAACTTTGCTTCCATCAACACCCTTAAAGATGGAAACTCAACTTCAATGGGAAGAACGGCGTCCATTCCATAGACCAATGAGAAAGGAGTTGCCCCTGTTGAAGTTCGAACAATAGTTCTATATCCATGCAAAGCAAACGATAACATTTCATGCCAATCCTTGTAAGTCTTAACCATTTTTTGCAGGATCTTCTTGATATTCTTATTCGCAGCTTCCACAGCTCCATTCATCTTAGGACGGTACGGAGAAGAATTGTGATGCGCAATCTTGAAAGTATCACACAACTCCTTCATAGTCTTGTTATTCAGGTTGGTACCATTGTCAGTGATGATCCGACTCGGAACCCCATAACGGCAGATAATATCTTTCCTGATGAATCGAGCAACTACTTGTTTGGTCACATTAGCGTAGGAAGCAGCTTCCACCCACTTGGTGAAGTAGTCAATAGCGACGAGAATGAAACGATGACCATTGGAAGCTTTCGGCTCAATTGCCCCAATCATATCAAGACCCCACATAGAGAAAGGCCACGGCGAAGTCAAAACATTCAATGGTGAAGGAGGAACATGCATTTTATCCGCATAGATTTGGCACTTATGACACTTCCTAGCGTATCGGATACAGTCGGATTCCATGGCTAACCAGTAATATCCAGCCCTCAAGAGTTTCTTGGACATGGCATAACCGTTGGCATGAGTTCCGAACGTCCCTTCATGAATTTCCTGGAGTAGCCTGTCTGCTTCCCGTCTATCCACACACCTAAGCAGAACCATGTCGTGGTTTCGTTTGTATAGTACGTCGTTGCTGATGAAGAACTTAGATGCTAGTCTTCTCGAGGTCCTTTTGTCAAGATAAGAAGCATCTGCTGGATACTCTTGCGTGAGCAAATAATTCTTGATATCATGAAACCAAGGCTTTTCATCAATTTCACCTTCTTCAATCAACAGACAGTGGGCGGGTTCCCTTCTACGCTCGATTCGAATAAGCGGCGCTTCATTGACAAACTTGACCTTCCACATGGATGCTAGCATGGCTAAGGCGTCAGCAATATGATTTTCAGTCCTCGGAATATGTTCGAACTTGATCTTATCAAAGTACTTAATTAACTCCACAATGTAGGCTTTGTAAGGGACCAGCTTCTCATTCTTGGTTTCCCATTCACCTTTCACTTGATATATAACCAACGCTGAATCTCCGCTTACTTCAAGAAGTTTGATCCGGAGATCAATAGCTGCTTCAAGGCCAAGGATGCATGCTTCATATTCGGCGACATTGTTTGTGCACTCAAACTCTAACCTTGCGGTAAATGGGGTATAACCACCTTTTGGATTCATCAAAACGGCACCTATGCCATGCCCACTGTAATTGGAGGAACCATCAAACATCATCTTCCACCAGAGACCCGGTTCGGGGCCATCCTCGGGCTCTGGCTCTGGCTCGTCGAAATCATTTACCCACATAATGTCTTCGTCTGGAAAGTCAAACTTAAGAGGCTCATAATCTCCGACTGGTTGGTCTGCAAGATAATCTGACAATATACTTCCTTTGATAGCTTTCGGAGGTACATATTGGATGTCATATTCCGACAACAACATATGCCAACGAGCAAGCCTCCCTGTCTGAGCAGGCTTTTCGAAAATGTACTTTATTGGGTCCATCTTCGAAATCAACAGGGTAGTATGACCCATCATATATTGCCGGAGACGCCTAGCAGCCCATGCTAGCGCACAACAGGTCTTCTCCAACAGTGAATATCGGTTCTCACAATCAGTAAACTTCTTGCTCAAATAGTATATAGCGTGTTCCTTTCGTCCGGTCTCATCGTGTTGCCCAAGCACACAACCCATAGACTTCTCAAGAACAGTGAGGTACATAAATAATGGTCTTCCGTGAACAGGAGGCATCAAGATAGGAGGCTTTTGTAAGTAATCTTTGATCTTTTCAAACGCCCGCTGACAATCTGGATTCCAATCAACAGTCTGACCTTTGCAAAGCAACTTGAATACCGGCTCACAAGTAGCAGTCAGGTTAGATATGAACCTGGAGATGTAGTTCAAACGTCCCAGAAAGCCTCTGACTTGGGTTTCGGTCTGCGGGGCCGGCATGTCTTGGATGGCGCGGACTTTATCAGGATCTACCTCGATTCCTCGTTGGCTGACGATGAAACCAAGTAGTTTTCCAGATCTGACACCAAAAGTACACTTAGCAGGATTTAATTTCAACTGATATTTTCGGAGTCGTTCAAAGAGTTTCAACAGATGGATCAAATGCTCCTCCTCCTCATGAGATTTGGCAATCATATCATCCACGTACACTTCAATTTCTTTGTGCATCATGTCATGAAAGAGCGTCGTCATAGCACGCTGATAGGTTGCCCCTGCGTTCTTCAGACCGAAAGGCATAACTTTGTAACAGAAGGTCCCCCAAGGAGTGATGAATGTAGTCTTTTCTCTGTCGGCGGGATCCATCTTGATCTGATTATAACCGGAGAAACCATCCATGAATGAGAAAACTGCAAAACTAGCTGTATTGTCGACGAGTGTGTCGATATGCGGCAACGGGAAATCGTCTTTTGGACTAGCCTTGTTCAGATCCCTATAATCCACACACATTCTAACCTTACCGTCCTTTTTGGGCACGGGAACAATGTTGGCAACCCAATCAGGATACTTCGCAACCGCAAGAAAACCCGCATCCAACTGCTTTTTAACCTCATCTCGAATCTTCAAAGCCATGTCAGGTCTCGTTCTTCGAAGTTTCTGCTTGACAGGCGGACATTCGGGCTTAAGCGGTAGCTTGTGAACTACAATGTCCGTGTCTAAACCGGGCATATCCTGATATGACCATGCAAACACATCAACATAATCTTTCAACAGCTCGACCAATCTCTGCTTGACCTCTGCCCCAAGTACTGCGCCAATCTTGACCTCCTTCTTGTCTTCATCTGTGCCAAGATTAATCAAATCTACCTGCTCCTTGTGTGGTTGAAGCTCTGCGTACTCATACTCAACCAATCTAGTCAGTTCTGCGGGTATTTCAAAATCTTCTTCGCCCACATCTTCAGCTTGATAGATGGGTGAATCCCAATCAGGAGAGACAATAGATTCATCGGATTCAATAATGGTAATGTCACTGCATGTTTGAAAGGCTTATTTTATTAAATGTTCGATGAAAATGCAAAAGAAAATGAAAATGTTTTTTTAGTTTGTTTTTGAAGAGATTGCCAATTTCAAAAAGGTGAGAACGAAAAGACGCTTAGTGAAGCAAAATGGAGCGGAAACAAAATGCATTTATTAATAATTGTTTGAAATGAAAAGGTGGCCCTACAAAGTGATCCAATAGCCTTGGGCAGAGCTATGGATTTGAAAACAAAATGAAAAATGAAAAATTACTTTGACAATGGAAAAATAACTGGCATCTCTATGGCCTCCCAGTTGCTCAATGCTACATTACTCTGAAACACCAAGTTGTTCAAATCTTCATCTTCGTCATAGTCACCGATGGCATTGACCTGATAACCTCCACTAACGAACACCTCTTGGAAAACCTTCGGATGTCCTTCAACATGAATTGGCTTGTAACCCAACCCGTAGCGATTAGTCTTTGCCTTGACATCGATTACTTCTCCCCAACCTTCAGGAATGCCCCTGTCGATTGTCGATTTGGTACTCTTCAACGATGCAAAAGATGGGCTACTCTGGACTCCCGCAGCTTCTTCAACTTCCACTAGAACAGCATTGGCAATTTCAAGTGCTTGGAAAGAAGTCTCCAAAGCGTCTTCATCAGCCTCAATATACCGGTACGATGATAAATTACTAACCATTAAATCCTCTTCACCATGTATGATCACCAACTTGTCGTCAACCACAAACTTCATCTTTTGGTGCAAGGTAGAAGTTACTGCCCCAGCGGCATGGATCCAAGGTCTTCCTAGTAGACAACTGTAATTAGGATTAATGTCCATAATTTGGAAAGTGATCGGGAACACGTGTGGGCCGATCAGAATTGGAAGGTCAACTTCTCCAACCACCGATCTACGCGAACCATCAAAAGCCTTGACAATTAAAGAAGTAGGCTTCACCACAGTATCCTTGTAAGCCATCTTGCTGAGAACCCTCATAGGTAGAATGTTCAACGAAGAACCAGTATCCACAAGTACTCTTGCTAAATTATCTTCCTGACACTTCACGGATATATGCAAAGCACGGTTATGATTCAGACCCTCTTTCGGCAGTTCTTCATTACTGAAGCTGAGAGTATTACAGGCGGTAATATTAGCAATCACACTATTAAACTGGCCGGTAGTGATGTCTTGAGCCACATGAGCTTGAGTCAAGACCTTCTGCAAAGCGGCTCTATGCGCGGGTGAATTCAATAACAGGGATAGGACGGAAATCTTCGAAGGAGTCTGGTGCAGCTGATCGATAACTTTATAATCACTCTTCCTGATTATCCTCAAGAATTCAGCGTCTTCCTCATTAGTAACAGCCCCTTTACCTTTATCTCCAGCCGACACAGCAGTATTGGCAGTGGTTTCCTTGGACGGAGCCTCATCAAAACGGGGTGTGTAGACACGACCACTGCGAGTCATCCTGCTTGCCCCAGCTATGTTAGTCACATTTTCGCTATCAACTTTCACTTCTTCTCTTGGGATGACCTTCCCAGATTCCTTATCAATCGCGGTTACATCATACTTCCAAGGTACAGCTTTGGGATCACTGAATGGAAACGGACTCGGTTTCTGAATGATCAAGGGCTTAGGTGGGTCCACTGCTGGAGTAACAGGAATCGGTATGCTGAACATTGGCATGACAGACTTTGGCGTTGGCAGATTAAACACTGGCATCCTGCCCCTTGGTTCGGGCAGGTTGAAAGTAGGCTCAATTGCAGCAACTTCCTTCGCCTTGTTAACTACTTGTAGGAATCCATCATCCATCAATCTCAGAACATCTTTCTGAACCATAGCGCACCCTTTATCATTTCCTTCACAACTTATACAATCAGCATGGGAAATAGACACCAGACCTACTTCAAACAGCTTTGCATGGAACGCCTTGAGAGGAGTCTTAATCTGGGATACATCACGAATAAAACCCTCGTAAGACGAATCATCAACAGCATTAACATTCGCATGTGTAGGCAGGGGATTGGTTTTAACATTGGGAGATGGATCATCGAACGACAAGATCTTCTTTTCCATCAGATCTCTCACAATATTCTTCAAAGCATAACAATTCTCCAAATCATGGCCTGGCGCACCCTCATGAAATAAACAATGAGCGGCAGCGTTGTAGTTGGCTGGCAAAGGATTCGGAGGCGGTCCCAAAGCTCGGGTGGCGATCAAACCTCGCTGTACTAGGTAAGGGTACAACTCGGTGAACGTCATTGGAATCGGAGGACACGGCTTGTATTGTCTTCTCGGAGCATTTGGGCGAGGTGTCGGATTCCTCTGTTGTTGATTGGCAAGAGTGTTGGGCGCTTGCTGGTAGCTAGGTGGAGGCTGATGATAAGCGGGAGACGGGTAAACAGGAGCCTGCTGCATAGGCTGATAAGCAGGAGCTTGTGGGGCTTGCTGATTAAAAGATGGTGCAACAGCAGCCACATAGGGAGGCGGAGCATACTGAACCGGGTAACCATGGGGTTGAGCGTACGGCGGCGGATATTGATATTGGTGTTTTCCCCTTCTATCGGAGGATACAGCATGAGTCTCTCCTTCCTTCTTTTTCTGAGAATTGAAAGAGGGTTTCTTAGTTTGGTCCTTTGAGCTCGTGCTGCCAGAACCACCAGACATCTTTCCATTTTTCATAGCTAGTTCAACTTTTACTCCAACAGCAACAATATCAGCAAAATTCGTGGTTACACTACCCACCATCCTCTCGTAAAATTCAGGGCGGACGGTGTCCACAAACCAATCGGCCAGTTCCTTGTCCGTCAACGGAGGCTCAACCTGAGAAGCAATCTCTCTCCATCGTTGGGCATATTCCTTAAAGGTCTCAGAACTTTTCTGCGTCATACTCAACAGTTGTCTCCTGTCGGGAGCTAGATCCATATTGTACTTATAGTGCTTAATAAAAGCATCAGACAAATCCTGAAAAGACTTGATGCGAGACTGGTCTAATGTTAAATACCACTTCGACGAAGCACCTTTCAGACTGTCTTGGAAACAGTGAATCATCAACTTATCATTTTCCACATGAGCAGCCATCCTGCGGTAGTACATTATCAAATGGCTTTTCGGGCAAGTAGTCCCTTCATAGCAGTCAAAGTTCGGAGTTTTGAACTTTGGCGGAATAACCAAACCGGAAACCAAACAGATATCTCTAGCAGCAGCACCAAAGATTTGGTCTCCTTCCATCTTTCTCAATCTTTTATCAATAGTAACCACCTCTTCGCGAAGCCTATCCCGTGGTTGGCATCCTCCATCATCATCATCCAGAATTTCGTAAACAGGCTCATTAAGATAAGGCTGCACATGAGTGCGGACATTAGCTTGTGTGAAAGTAGGGACCACTTTGTGAGGCTCAGAAACCAAAGGCACAGTTTGTTGTACATTCTGAATAACAGGAACAACCGGTTGAACTGATGTAGTATTAGGAACAGCCTGGTGAGCTGATGTAACAACAGGAGGATGCAAAAAATCTTGTGAGAGGCCATAAGGAAACGGGTTTGGCGCAGAGACAACCGGAGGATCTACAGCAGCAGTAGCGTTAATCTCAGAAACCACGGTAGGCTGAGTATCCATCTTTGCATTCATGACATGGAGCAATTCCATGATTGTTCCAATACTCCCTCGAAAGTCTGCTAGCTCGTTGTTAAAGCGATCCATCTCTTGAGCATGTTCTTCCATCCTTTTTCGAGCTTGAGCTCTAGTGTTGTAACGATTCAGGGTGACAAAACTGGAAGGCGAGAGAACCGAGTATGAGAGACCGAGAGACACATGTAATGCAAAGATATGATGCGAAATGCGAATGACTTCATGGAATTCAAGTGTTTATGAGTATTGCGGATAACGAAAAATTTTATTGATTGAAAAATGGATTACAAATAATATTCTTAAAAGAAAAATCTCGATGAAAATAAACAACTAAAATTCTAGAACCCTAAGGAAGCATTATTCATGATTTTGGCGATTAGGCGGAGAATCGGAGGAAAATAAATCCTTGTAGAGTCTTCTCTTCTTGTAGGAGAGCAACTCTTCATTCCTTGACTGAAGCTGTTTCTGAAGTTCGTTGTACTCGCTGACCATCACCTGGTATTTGTCTTTCCATGTTTCTGCTTCGTGATGAGCTTTTTTCAATTCGATCTTCAATGTTTCAGCCTCGGACATGAAATACTGGACTGGTTCCTCTCTCGGAGGCAAAGGATCTTGGCGAGAATAGGGCATCTTCAATTTGGAAGCTCTTGCTCGGACCCACTGAAGATAGGGCTCCATGGAAATGCAATTTGGCCTACCCAGACTTTCTCGACCTTTCATATGCAAGTGTCCCCAAGAAGATACAATTTGATCCTGAAGCTCTTTGTTGAGTTCGAAGAAGATCTTCTCTACGTAGATACTTTTAGGCGGTTCTTTTAAGGGATACCCTAACTGTCGGCAAGCTAGGACGGGATTGTAGCTAATTCCTCCATTAAAACCGAGTAAAGGCATGTTAGCGAAGTCTCCACAACCATCAATGAGTAGTATTCCATCGTACCTGCGATTGTACCAATCAATATCAGAGTGAGTTAAAGCCATAACCTTTTGTGACCAACGTCCTTGAGTGGGACTCCAAAAAGGACCAGACTTAGGCAAGTGCGAAATAAACCACTTGTACAGTAACGGCACACAACAAGTAATCACCCCTCCACCACGGAGGTTTCGGAGATGGACTGAGTGATAAGTATTACCCAATAAGGTCGGTACTGGATTCCTTTGCATGAAGATCTTGATGGCGTTAAGGTCCACAAATCCTTCAAAATTAGGGAAAAGCAGCACTCCATAGATAAGCAAGGCAAGGATCATCTCAAAGGTAGGCATGCTCAAGTAATCGGCATGATATTGGGACTTCTTGATTAGGAACTTCGTAGGTAACCCAAAGATTTCACCTTTATGAGTCATATTCTCCTTAATGTCAGATACCTTCAAACATGTGGCTTTAGCAATATCCTGTTCTTTAGGGTCCGTCTCCAAGAACGGGAAAGGAGACTTATCCAGGATAGGTAACCCTACAAGCTGAGAATATTCTTCCAAAGTTGGTAGCAGCTGATAATCGGGGAATGTGAAGCAGTGGTAGTCGGGATCATAGAATTGTAGCAAAACCGAGAGAAGTTCCTCGTTTACTTTATATTCCAATAGAGATAACAAATTTCCATACCGGTCACAGAATCCTTCTCGATCTTGGACTAAAGATCCTAGCTTCCTTAAGTCATCTAGTTTAGGCCTTTTAAAAGTATATTTCAAAGTCTTTCTTCTATTGTAATCCATAATCCTGCAATATTCATAAATAAGATTTGAATTCCATGAAGTGTAATGTAATGTGATGCTTTAATGGATGCAGTGTATATATATTCACAAGTCCTAGGTTAAAGGTATGTGCCAGGAGTTAGGGTCTACCCATCCCCATAAGGTATGTACTACGGTTAGCTGTACCTGCAGAACAAGGGTTCTAAAGAAGTGCCCAAAGTCATTAGTCCATCCTTCGGATATTATCAACTCTCCAACTGACTCGGAGGTCGATAATATTCTCAAGAGAACCTCTTTTGAGTGTAGTATCGCGTAGCAACCATTGTAGGACTACTCCCACATAGTTCCCGCACTACGTCCTACATAAGGCCAAGGTGGTGTTAAGGTAACTACGGTCCTCAATATCACAGACTCCAATCGAAAATAGTAAAAGTTTTCACGACTAACTCGATCAACCGAACCATTTTCGACAGGGTCTCAACTGAGCGGTGATTCTCGAGTCAACTTGGTCGGGACTCACTCCCGGCAAGCCTCGTCGAATATCTCACCATCCTATAATAAGGTCACTCAAGTCCGAGTTAGGACTTATCTCACAATAGAAAGATATCCCCACAATATATAATAATATATACAGATAATGAGTAAAATAAATATCATACAATAATAAAATAGGGGCAACCCTTAAAAAGTAGACGCATTCCCCAGTGAAGTCGCCATTTTCTGTTGTGGTGGAAATATGATATCAAACTATTAATTAGTTTGAATCACAATTCTTAATTCACAACCGCTCTTTGATTTATCCGAAGGAAAAGGTCAAAAGAGGGAAAACCTATTTTTGCATCGTAAACACAATGCGGGGAGAGACCTAGGTAAGGGGTTGGTTAAGCTTAGGGAAGGTACTAGCACCCTAAACTTCTGTAGTACTCTACAGGAACCTTTTGTTTATTGTATGATTTTTATTTTTATTATCTGTTTAAAATATATTGCACTAAGGGATAAAGTGACCTAAAGACCTAAGGGTTAGTCCTAAATTTACTCGGCAAGACGTCGCATCTTGTGCCTACGTATCCTGGATAGGGAATGGAATCAGAGTAATCGTAGTTCCCCTAATTAGGGAGGTTAGAAACTTCTTGACTGTGGTCAAGGTTTTGATAGGGAATAAACATATCTTAAGCACATGCTTACGTGGAGTCTTAAAACTCCTATTTCTACGTTGAATTTGTTAATTAAATTAGGGTTAAATTAGGGATTCCACGGCGGGAAACCCTAAACAGAGTACGGCGACTCTTTGACCTAATGCTAGGGTAAAGGGCATTTTCGTCCATGGCGGGACACCTATGCTATTAGGGTTTGAAATGTTCAAAGGGTAGGACTATTGACTCGGCGGTCAAACGGCTAGACCTAATTCCTTCGGAAAGTAAATAACGGTAAAAACATGCCAGCAACAGAATTATTACATGGCAGGCATAAAAAATATGAAAATAAAGCAAGCAGTAAATGAAAGTCATCGCGACCACTTGCGTAAATTACAAATTCCCAAAAAACTAAAAAATAAACTGCGACCATGGCCTCGCGTAAATTACATCCATGGGAATTGAAATATGAATAACAATCAGGAAATAGTAAGCAAAGATAAACAGGAATTAAAGGATGGTCAGACGAAAATTTAGCGATAAGGGCTCATTGGTGACCGGAAGTCGAAACCTTTAAACACAAAAAAAAATCTAAAATAAATTCTACTTTTGAATCTTGTGAGAAAGGTGGGTGCCTTTTAAGTTAGTAAATGTTTTTTAATATTAAAGAAAATATGTTTCCTTTGTTTTTAAAAGGGTACGTTTTTGAATGAAAAGGTTTTAACTACAAATGATTTAATTATTAATGATTTTTTCATTTTTATGTTTTAAAAACAATTGTCTTTTTTTATTTATAAAAATGTGAAGAAAAAAAGGGTTAAACTTTAATCATGAAAATTTAATTCAATTTGTGAAAAGCAGAGTTTTATTAACTTATGAAAAAAACTTGATTAGAAAACTTGATTTAACTAATTAAATAGAAGTTATTTTAACTAGTTAAAATAAATTCCATTGACTAATTAAGTAAATTATACTAACTAATTAAAAAAATATTATTACTATCAACTATGCAAAACGTTACGTTGCTACCTAACTTACTTACGTTAATTGGACTATTAAGCATTAATTGAATTACTAACCTACAGTAAAATAATAATATCCTAATGTAAAATGAAAACATAAAGCAAACATCACATGTTAAAGAAATTTGAGCCGTGATAATAATATCATTGCTGCTTCTAGGTTTTCATTTTATCTTCTCCTCCCCCAAATGCCTACCGGCGGCCATGGGTGACAAACACGAGCTTTCGTTCGTCTCCGCTCGTGCATGTTAGATCCTCCTCACTCTCTGTCCCTGAAACACGAAAAAAACCACAAATTATTAATCAATTGCTCACCTTTCGGGGTTCGGAGCGGTTCGTAGTAAGCTTTGTCGAAAAAGGGCCGATGATGCTCCGACTGAGGCCGGGAAGCTTGGCCGGCGTGGATGCTTCAATGTCGTCCGCCGCCGCTTCGGTTTGGTTGCATTGCTTTCGATCTCTCTCTTCCGATGGCCACTGATGATGGATGATGATGCCGCTCTCTAAGCTTCTAAATCCGCCGCCGACCTTGTTTTCTTTTGATGAGCTTCAAACTCGTGTGGAGGTGATGATGAAGGTTTGATTTCTTCTTCTTTCTGGGATGATGATGAAGAATCTGTTGAGATTCTCTGAATCCCAATCTCTCGCCGCCGCTGTTGTGTGTTTTTGATGCCTTCTTCCTTTCTTTCGTTTACGGATCCTATATGATGATTTTATATCAGTGTTTTCTATGGCTTGTGGGCTTTTGTGACTGGGTTTGTTGAGACTTTATTGCAGGAATTGTTGCCACTTTGAACGCATGAAGTTGTTGCATTTGTTTATTCCTGATTTTACTGAGTTTGATTGTTGTTGTTCTGCTGCGATTTTATTGCAGGTTTTGCAGAACTTTCGGATGGCTGTTTGACTGACTGTTGAACTTGTTTTTCTGGATTTCCTAAACTGGTTTTTCCTCGCTGGTTGTTGAAACTGGTTTTAATTTGAACTGGATTGGTTGTGAAATTGGTTTACTAAACCGTTTTCTGAACTTGTCTTGATTTGATCTTCTGAACTTGTTCTTAGAATCGATTTCTGAACTGCTTTGGATTGATTTTTATACACTTGCTTTGGAATTAATTCGGGGAGGTTGGCGTTACGGCCCGAATATTCGGGCAAACCGCCTTTCTGAATAAGCACTTCGGCCAAGCAATTTGTTTCGACAAACTTTCTCTTCATCTTTCTCGGCTATCCCGCAAATAAGAACAAATGCCATTGATCTGGCGTCGATGTCACAGATTGGAAATGGGAGTAGGACGCGGCTTCGGTCGTACCCTCCCGACACCCGGTGATGAGACTTTTCTGAGGGTGTCAAAAATTACTAACCAATATTTTTCTGTCTGCTTTGCTTATTTTACAGGTTCGGAAGGTTCGGAAGTTACTCGGAAAAGTCGGGAAGAGTTGGAGAACTTGGAAGAAACATTAGGATTTTAGTAATTTTATTTTATGCAAAGTGTAATGAAATGCTTTTTTTTTATGTAAATTTTTTATTCTTCATGATTTTTATTACTATTATAATAATAATCTTTATTCTACAATATTATAGACTAAACATTATTATTAATTATTATTATTTTTGTTATAAATAATAAAAAAAACAAATGAACTATTATATATAAAATGAAAACAATATTGAAAATAGAAATTATTTTAAAGATGAAGTTATGAAATGAAATTATGCTTATTTTAAAAAGGAAGTTATGAAATGACAATAAAACTAAAAATGACATAAAAATAAAATATAATTAAATGAAAATTAATTTAAAAATAAGATGAAAATACAATGCAATATGATTAATTTAAACGCACAAATGAAATGAAACTCAATTTTTTTTAATTAATTCCTAATTTTTCCAATTTGTCCGACTATTCCCATTTCCAACACAAATTCCGATTGAACCTCATCAACTAGATTAAACAACCCACGTTTTCCACAAATTAAGTTGTGCCCGGTGATATAAGCGATACCGGCCTTGAACGAAGTAAAACGGTAAAAAAAAAAGCAGAGAAATCTGATTAGCAGTGAACAGAACTAAACTTCGCACTGACATTCAAATTATGTCTCTGATGAATAAATCCCCTGCCGTGAACCAACTCGGCCAAAAAATGCAATTAAACTGATATGGACTTGAGCCGACGTTCATACTGCTTTCTGTTTAGGGATTTAAATAGCGGGCAACAGAAGAAACAGAAAATAAATATCTATTGGAACCAAATTCCTCAGAACGGATTCTTGCACCCACTTGAACCAAACCAAACGGATATCTCAAACTAATCAACCCATATGACAGAATAAATGCCTCAGAAATCCACTGACGACAGAGTCTCAGCCCATTGAATTAATTACCGTATCTCGAACATCCTGATGCGAATACCGTGAATTTCTGTTTATCTTCAAAGAATAAAGAACTCGGAGACGGAGGTCCTGATTATTCAATAAATTCCTGATGATAACTCAGCTTCAAGGACTGTCAGCAAACAACGTGAAAATGACCATTTTGCCCTTCAACAACTAAAGTGTACCAGACGCGGTTCCTGCAAAACGAGACAAACTACGTAACCCATTAGTAATTAGCTGATGCACAAATGAAATGTCATGCAACCTGAATCGACTAATTTGAGGGCAAAATTTGGGGTATTACAGTTGCCCCTATTTAAATAGCTTCACCGGATGATTTGAGCGACGAAGGCTCGAGAAATCATGGTGGAGGGATTTAAATATAGATAACCGAAAATTTTGCCCTTAGATGCAGTGATATGCAATGCTATGGCCAAAACGAAAATAAACTATAATGTTGACAATGCCATGAATTTAGTAAGGTGCGTACGATGGAATGGTAAATGCATAGATGCATACGACACGACGACATAGGGGACAGACGCGACAAACGAACCACACCGGGAATACGACGCACTGGGTGACAGCACGACACTGGGGAATTCTAAAGTGATAGTCAACTGGTGCGAGTACGACCAATCATCACTTTAGGAAAAGGAATGGTAAGAGCGGGATCCTCAATGGAGATGGCACCGGTGAGACGGCCTCCACTGGGGAAATTTAAGAGTAATCATCAACAGGTTCAAGCGTGACCGGTTGATACTCTAGAGTAAGAAAATAAAACTGGATCTGCACGACTATAGGATCGATTAACAAGATGATGGAGCATTGAGCAAAGAATAACATCCGAGCTTCTGAAAACTCTCCCTCGTGACAGGATCAAACGGAATTTAGGAATCCGTAGAAAATATACAGGGTAAAACCGGCTGTATGCCAACATAAATGGTCTTAAATGGGAAACGCCCTGATAAGCTTTCTCGAGAGAGAACTGCCACTTATCGTTGAAAGGGACTCATATGCCAAACTGGATAAGCTCTTAAGTAAAGAGACTGCTACTTATCTGTGGATAATAGATTGATTGATAATATAAACTTCTTCACGTCTCAAGTCTGTGCTCCCTGGACATGATTCAGTTTCTTCTTTTTCTAAAGGATAAAATAAACGTCTTCATAATTCGAGATCGGTGCTCTCCCGAATATGATTCGGCTCCTTCTTTTACTAAAGGGTAAACGAACTTCTTCATACTTCAAGATCTGTGCTCTCCTGAATATGATTCTGCTCCTTCTTTTACTAAAGGGTAAATGAACTTCTTCATACTTCAAGATCTGTGCTCTCCTGAATATGATTCCGCTCAAACCTCCCCTTTCTTCAAAATGATACGGGAAATGGAAACCAAACTGCTCGCTGGAGATGGCCATTTGCTGCAAGTCATAACGAAGATAGGATAAGCTTCTCGGGCGAGAAATGCCGCTTATTTGCAAGAGTGGCAATAATAAGCTTCTCGGGTGAGAATTGCTTGTAGAGGTGGTAACAGGTAATGTAAATTGTAAAGAAAGTTGTGATGATGGCAAACATCTAGATCACTGAGCGATAGCAGGTAACATAAATTGTAAAGAAGGTTGTGATGATGGCAAACATCTAGATCACTATAATGTAAATTGTCAAGACTTTGTGATGATGGCAAACATCTAGATCACCGTAATGTAATAATGAGCTCCTTGTATGAGAAGATCAATTGTAGAGTGTATTGTAAAGTGTAAGGTAGGTGATAAGCTCCTCCGCTGGGAACTGTTGCTTGTCTATTGTGCAATGTAGTGATAAGCTTCTCAGGCGAGAACTGTCGCATATCTGCAAAGGATTGTAAATGCTTTTCTTGAGAGATAGTGCAAAATAAATGCACATCTAGGTATGTTCAGTGACCAACGGGACCGAAGTTCGATCTAGAATTGGGATAGAAAGAACTGTCAAACAAGACTTCATTGAGGAAACGAACTCGAATGGGGACTACCTTATCTTAATGCGGAGAGGTAACGGGAATAACCATCGTCCACGAGGGTTGAACTCTATGGGGAAACTGGCAACAAGTAGGTATTTTATGCTTAGGGCTGGCGATCTACTTGGAGAGAGCGGACAAACCCAGTTACTCGGCGGTAACGACAAGGATGATGATAAATAGCAAGCATGCAAATGCTAATGCGTATGCCAAAGTGTATACGAATGTGTATGTTCATGTGTATGACAATGAAACGAAAATGAGTATGTCATGCCCATGCTTATGCTTATGCTGACAAAACAGATGAGAGAGGAGACATGAGATGAAATAAACATCTCGACAGGAATACCCAGTGACCTCTGCAACAGTACATCTATTAGAGGATAGGAATAGTTGATGGTAAGACCGAATCTGGCTTCAAAGTTAAAATTTCCCTGGGGAGAAAATCTCATGACTTCCACATGGGGATGCGATACGACTTCACCGGAGAGTATGATGCCCTGACTTCAACTGGGGATTCATGACCTTCGCGTGGGGATAAGATGTCATAACTTCACGTGAGGGATTGCTATCATGAACCATAATCAGCTCAAGAACTCTTGGATCATAGACTTCCGGGGATAAAATAAATATCCGCTGTATGGGGAAGGTGTGGAGCTAGACAGCTTCATGGAGATGGTGTAGCAACTTCCTGGGAAAAGTACCTCGGCTTCCTGGGGAAAAGGTATATCCGACTGGGGATAAGATATATCAAACTTCCCTGCGGAGAGTTCATCAGACTTACTGGGGAGAATTCAACAGACATTCCTGGGAAATGTATCTTAACCTCTTGGGGAGAATATGGTAGTCTCCTGGGAAGTATTTCCTGAGGAAAGTAAGGCAACTTCACTGAGGAACAGATAATTCCGCTGAGAATGGGGTTCAAGAACATATATCACTTGGAGGATACCAGGGATATCTCTGCAGTCTTGAGAGTCACTAGGGATTTATCGGATGGATCCCAAGAGTGTTGTCAGCTTACAGTCTCGCTGGGGACTATTACTGGGAAGATGCTGGTAACGAACAAGTGTTTATGCAAAAATGAGATTTACTGAGGACGAAGAGATCCTTCACAAATTTCCATAAGTCAAAGTAACTTTCGTTTCCAATTGTATTTTCGAGAAAATATATTTTAGTTTTGAAAAACACTTTTCATGCTCACAAGTTATTAACAACAGCAAATTGCATAACAAAAATAACATGGAGATAACGTGCACAAAGGCGTTGAAAAGCAAAAGGTAAATTTTATTAAAGAATGGTAGCTTGCTAAAGGCATAGCTCCATGGGAAATTACAAATTTGAAATTGGCAATATGGGAAAGGTTATATTGAATCCAACGACCTATTGACCCTGACGACTGAGACTACCCACAACCTTGCTTCTGAAGAGAGTGATTGGATTTGAAATGAAATTCTGTAAAAGCGTCTGCAATGCTCGGTGTCGTCCAATGCAGTGAAATGCCTTCGTCCCTAACTTTTGCCTGGACCGCCCTTTCGGGTTTTCAATCCACCGGGACGCTCATTTTTGCCTAAGCCGCCCTTTCGGGTTTTCAACTTAGCGAGCCGCATTTTTTCATTTCTATTATTATTTTTATTTTTATTATTATTTTTTTTATTTTTAGGCATAGTATTTTCAGACTGCATCGGAATTCACAGGATGGGCGAGCTCTTCACCGTCCATTGTAGTAAGAATTAGCGATCCTCCGGAGAAAACTGTCTTAACAACAAATGGGCCGTCGTAATTGGGCATCCATTTCCCACGCATGTCTTTGTGAACTGGCAAGATCTTCTTGAGTACGAGCTCTCCTTGACGAAACTCCCGGGGCCGAACTTTCTTGTCAAAAGCTCTCTTCATTCGATTCTGATATAGCCGCCAGGCGCTTCTCATCAATAAGATTCAGCTGGTCATATCTGTCTTGAACCCAATCTGCTTCATCTAACTTTGCTTCCATCAACACCCTTAAAGATGGAAACTCAACTTCAATGGGAAGAACGGCGTCCATTCCATAGACCAATGAGAAAGGAGTTGCCCCTGTTGAAGTTCGAACAATAGTTCTATATCCATGCAAAGCAAACGATAACATTTCATGCCAATCCTTGTAAGTCTTAACCATTTTTTGCAGGATCTTCTTGATATTCTTATTCGCAGCTTCCACAGCTCCATTCATCTTAGGACGGTACGGAGAAGAATTGTGATGCGCAATCTTGAAAGTATCACACAACTCCTTCATAGTCTTGTTATTCAGGTTGGTACCATTGTCAGTGATGATCCGACTCGGAACCCCATAACGGCAGATAATATCTTTCCTGATGAATCGAGCAACTACTTGTTTGGTCACATTAGCGTAGGAAGCAGCTTCCACCCACTTGGTGAAGTAGTCAATAGCGACGAGAATGAAACGATGACCATTGGAAGCTTTCGGCTCAATTGCCCCAATCATATCAAGACCCCACATAGAGAAAGGCCACGGCGAAGTCAAAACATTCAATGGTGAAGGAGGAACATGCATTTTATCCGCATAGATTTGGCACTTATGACACTTCCTAGCGTATCGGATACAGTCGGATTCCATGGCTAACCAGTAATATCCAGCCCTCAAGAGTTTCTTGGACATGGCATAACCGTTGGCATGAGTTCCGAACGTCCCTTCATGAATTTCCTGGAGTAGCCTGTCTGCTTCCCGTCTATCCACACACCTAAGCAGAACCATGTCGTGGTTTCGTTTGTATAGTACGTCGTTGCTGATGAAGAACTTAGATGCTAGTCTTCTCGAGGTCCTTTTGTCAAGATAAGAAGCATCTGCTGGATACTCTTGCGTGAGCAAATAATTCTTGATATCATGAAACCAAGGCTTTTCATCAATTTCACCTTCTTCAATCAACAGACAGTGGGCGGGTTCCCTTCTACGCTCGATTCGAATAAGCGGCGCTTCATTGACAAACTTGACCTTCCACATGGATGCTAGCATGGCTAAGGCGTCAGCAATATGATTTTCAGTCCTCGGAATATGTTCGAACTTGATCTTATCAAAGTACTTAATTAACTCCACAATGTAGGCTTTGTAAGGGACCAGCTTCTCATTCTTGGTTTCCCATTCACCTTTCACTTGATATATAACCAACGCTGAATCTCCGCTTACTTCAAGAAGTTTGATCCGGAGATCAATAGCTGCTTCAAGGCCAAGGATGCATGCTTCATATTCGGCGACATTGTTTGTGCACTCAAACTCTAACCTTGCGGTAAATGGGGTATAACCACCTTTTGGATTCATCAAAACGGCACCTATGCCATGCCCACTGTAATTGGAGGAACCATCAAACATCATCTTCCACCAGAGACCCGGTTCGGGGCCATCCTCGGGCTCTGGCTCTGGCTCGTCGAAATCATTTACCCACATAATGTCTTCGTCTGGAAAGTCAAACTTAAGAGGCTCATAATCTCCGACTGGTTGGTCTGCAAGATAATCTGACAATATACTTCCTTTGATAGCTTTCGGAGGTACATATTGGATGTCATATTCCGACAACAACATATGCCAACGAGCAAGCCTCCCTGTCTGAGCAGGCTTTTCGAAAATGTACTTTATTGGGTCCATCTTCGAAATCAACAGGGTAGTATGACCCATCATATATTGCCGGAGACGCCTAGCAGCCCATGCTAGCGCACAACAGGTCTTCTCCAACAGTGAATATCGGTTCTCACAATCAGTAAACTTCTTGCTCAAATAGTATATAGCGTGTTCCTTTCGTCCGGTCTCATCGTGTTGCCCAAGCACACAACCCATAGACTTCTCAAGAACAGTGAGGTACATAAATAATGGTCTTCCGTGAACAGGAGGCATCAAGATAGGAGGCTTTTGTAAGTAATCTTTGATCTTTTCAAACGCCCGCTGACAATCTGGATTCCAATCAACAGTCTGACCTTTGCAAAGCAACTTGAATACCGGCTCACAAGTAGCAGTCAGGTTAGATATGAACCTGGAGATGTAGTTCAAACGTCCCAGAAAGCCTCTGACTTGGGTTTCGGTCTGCGGGGCCTCTGACTTGTAGTTCAAACGTGATAATATTTTGCAAAAGTGTCAGGTTGACTTTCCAGACTAAAGCCTAAGCACGATTCGAATTCTACTTTCCAATATGAATACGATTACGATTAATGCAAAATAAACTAAATCAAGGTAAAAACATAGTTCTCATAGAATAATTAAACACAAGTCATTACATCGCACTTAGAACCACCCCCTAACAACGTGGGGTTTAGCTCCTCATGTTCTTGGTAAACATAAAAGTAATTAGAATTGAAAAGGAAAAGATCATTACAATGCAAGTTGAAATCCTTGGATCATCAATTGCTTCCGCTTTTGATCGATCCTCTGTTTCCCAACCGAACTCTCCTCTCAGTTGTCAATCCTAATATCAATCCAAAAACGTTTTCTACTTTCTAAAATGTGCCTCTTATATCTAAATTCAAATTACATAGCGAAATGTCTCAAATGCCCTTCGAAATAGGTCTGACAGCAAAAAATCATAAAACAGAGAAATTTCACGTTCAGTGGCCCTGACACGGGCCGTGTTGTGCAACACGGGTGGCCGTGTCAGGCTGCTGGCTTCTTCAGGGCGTGTCTTCTCTCCAAGGGCTGCAACACGGGCCGTGTTGCATGACACGGGCACCCGTGTTGCAAGTCTGAGTCTTCTTTTTTTCTTCTGCTTTGGTCCACCCGTGTCTGCCACCCGTGTCCTTCATGACACGGGACGTGTTGTGCAACACGGGTACCCGTGTTGCAGCTCTGATTTCCCTTTTTCGACTTTTCTTTGCCTCCGAATGCGGTGCGATTGTCGTGCTATCCATTCCTGCCAAAAACACACTAAAAGAAACCAAATCAAACGCACCAGCGGCAAAAGCAACATAAACTTAAAAATAAGACTCGAAGACACACAACTACGAGTAATGCAGATAATAACAACTAAAGCTTCGAAAACTAGATAAAAACATTGCGAAATTAACCACAAACAGCATTTGAAAACACAACTGAAATCCACCGATCAATGACCTAAGTAAGGAGTTTGAAATGTCAGACTTGGGAAATCTCTCATATTTCCTTGGCATCGAATTCTACAAGACAAGTAGAGGTTTGATGATGAATCAAAGAAGATATGCAGGCGAAATACTCAAGAGATTTGAGATGCAAGATTGCAACCAAACTTCGACTCCAACTGAGCCTAGATTGCAACTGTCGAAAGATTCAGATGAAGATGATGTCGACCCAACCCAATACAGAAGACTTATTGGGTCTCTTAGATACCTTTGTCACACAAGGCCTGACTTAGCATATAGTGTTGGTATGATAAGTAGATTCATGCAAAAGCCAAAGGTATCACACCTAGCAGCGGCAAAGAGGATACTGAGGTATCTAAAAGGAACTCTCGACTATGGTATTTTGTTTCCAGCAGCTGATGAAGGAAAAGAATGCAAGTTAGTAGGATACACAGACTCCAGTTGGTGTAGTGACGCTGAGGATCGAAAATCCACAGCTGGATATGTGTTTATGTTAGGTGGTGCACCAGTTGCTTGGAATTCGAGAAAGGAACTAGTAGTGACATTGTCATCATGCGAAGCAGAATATATAGCTGCTTCTCTTTGTGCATGTCAAGCAACTTGGATGGTGAACTTGGTCGAAGAAATCACAGGGAAGAATAATGGAGCAATTACCATGAGGATAAACAGCATGTCAGCTATCAACTTGGCGAAGAATCCAATAGCTCATGGTCGAAGCAAGCATATCGAAATGAGGTTCCATTATCTTTGAGAGCAGATAGCAGAAGGGAATATGAAGTTGGAACACTGCAGAACTGAGAATCAGATTGCAGATATCATGACGAATGGAGTGCAGGTCGAAGCCTTCAGAAGACTAAGAGCCATGATGAATGTAGAGAGTTTAGACACAATGAATTAGGTGGTGTGTTAAATATAATTCATTGTTTTGATTTGATTTGATAAGATTTGATTTGAATATTTTGGGCCTTTTATGTTTTGGGCTTTTGTAAACCTAAAACTATAAATAGGGTGCCTTGCATTGTATTCTAACACAACATAGAATAGATTTCACAGTTGCAGTTTTAGCAAGTGAAAGTTTTATAAGCAATAAGAAATCCCACAGTTGTGGGTAACACATGCTCTCCAAATATTTCTTCTCTCATTCTTCTCTTTCTTGTTTGTTATTTTTCTTCTATTTTGTTGTTCTTGATAATTACTTGTTATTACCATTACTATCATATTGTGAGTTTGTTCATCAATCTTGAGATCAAGATTGAAGGGAATTCTTCATAGGGTGTGAAGTGAATTTCCAACAACTACTACAATATTGTAAAAAAGTTTTACTAATTTAAACATGAGAAATGCATACCTTTGAAGAGTTTGACGGAACGTTTCCGACGATGTCGACGATTGAAGATAAGCTTTTTCAATTTCTTTCTCTTTTCTTGCTGTTGTATATTTCTCAATGTGTGCGATTGAATTCCCCATTTTATGTACTGCCATTTATAAGCTCTTAGGTTGAATCGACATCACAAACATTTTGAATGCAATTTCCAATTTTAAGCAAACATGTTGGATATATGCTTTGGAAAGAATCTGAATTATGTTTAGAGCATCTTAATCTCATTTGATTCTTGATACAACTTTCTAGGATTGTTTTGGAAATTTGTCATAGTTACTTGATCTTATTTTGAAAAACTTGCCATTTTTAATGATACTTGTTTTGTTCGTGTACGGAAAATGATATTGTCGTGAATACCTCTTTGAAGTTGAATAAATGCTGCTGAAACTCTGTGCGTATGTGCTTCTTGTGTATTCTTTCCCATTTCATCTTATCATATTCAATTGCATTTTGGGAACTAATAATTTCTGATTTTTAATTTCTCTTTATTGTATTTGATTGTGTTGAAAGTTTGCCATAACAGTGAGATCATGTTTCCCTTAATACGTGTTATGTATGATGTGAGGGTGAGATTTTTTGTCGTTTTGGTCTTGCAGATGCGTATATACCATACACTTCAAATTCTGCTTCAGCTATCATCACTTTTCCTAATACATTAGTAGTATTAGTCTGCGCCTTTTCTTTATATTTTGTTGTCGCCAACATCATACTATGAGATAGTATTTAATCGACAGGTAACAACATTCCGAGAATTGGTAGCTTTTGTCGTGCTGAAGGTTTTGCTATTTATTTGCATTACTTGCTCACATGTTAATAACATTGGCTTTTGGAAATTGATGTTGTCATTATCTGTGACAGAAAAACATGACCAAAGGTGATCTGAGAGTTTGAAAGGTTTCCGACATAGCATTGCCTACACTAGCGAGAACGTCACTTTCCTCATTAATAGATTCAAAAGTCCTTGGATGGGTCTTTTGTTGTTCCTTAGCAGCTTGAAGTCAACTCATATACTTAAGGCCAATACAGTATTTCGAAATCAATAACTTGACCTTCGAATCAACTCCCGAAGATAAATTTGGCATTTCAAGGAGTTGAGACTTAAACTTTTGAATTTTGTATTATTTTTGAACCCATAAGTTAATGGGCTATTAATATCCTCCTTTGTAAAAATCTTCTTGACTCTTAAAATTGAAAATGTAGCTTGAACAATACTAGACCTTGACATTCATGCTTAAACTTGCACTTTGATTGGGATTAATTTGGACTTGTATTGTTAAAAACTCTTGAATCCTTGTGAGTTTCAAGTTTGCATTTGGTAAAGGCTTTACTCCTTGTACATTTAAAATGTTGTGACTTAAGTTTTGCTATGAAAATGTATTAAGCTTAGCATGTGAAATCCAATTTGAACTTTAAAATATGGAAAAAGTGCGGGAATTTTGAGTGAATCTTTTGTATGAATTGAACTTTATTTCAACTTATAAACTTTGAAATTCAAATGGCATGATATCTTGGACTTCTGAAATTAACTGAATTCGAATTTCTTCGAACATCTTGAATAAATTCCTAACTTCTTGAATAACTTCAACCTTATACTTTGTAAGTTGAAACTCAAATTAACCCCTTGGAATTTTCTTTAAAAAATTTGATTCACAAAGGAATTTTGAACCTTGGAATAACGTATTGATTTTAAGTCGTTACTTATATCTTTGCATGAACTCATGGATTTAAAGATAGAAAAAAACTTGTCATTTGAATCATCTTGGCATGATCTTTATAGAAAAGAAATAATGAATCTTGTAACGAACATATTCTTGAATTTCTTTATAGGAGTTTCTTGCTAAAATCTGATTCAAGATGTTTATCCAATACTTCACCACTTTAAAGCATTGTGATCTCCCATGAGAAACTTCAATCCCACAAAATCCAACCAGTCTTCCAATGACCAAAGTTCAAGATCCATGGACAGAAATACCCTAATCAAAACTTAATCCTCTCTCAGGAAATCTTCGGAGGAACATTGACCTTGTTTTGACCATTAGATCAATGAGGATGAGGGCCTATCCCTTATTTATCTTTACAAGAACTCACATAGTCTGCAGGGGGATATAAGTACGCATAAAACCTGCATGACCTTTGAAACTTTTGTAGCAAACCTAATTTCACAAGACAAACAAAAGTTGATAAAATGGTTAGCTATGCATGGATGATTGTCCTAAGATGATATGTAGAGATCAAATAATCTAAGGATAAAATTTGGGGTATAACACTCTAAGCATAAGGAAAGAGTCGTAATTCTAAGTCCAAGGGTCCAAGAAGTCCAAGGGTCCAAGAATAGTTCAAGAAGTCCAAGGTCTAAGAAACGTCCAATAACATAACCACAAAGTTAAGGGCACCAAGTTTTTTATAGGTTTAATCCTTTATTAGTATTTTAAATAAGATATGGTCCAAGTAGACAAAAAGAAAATGGCGGAAACATAAACATGTTTCCAACGGACAAAGGAAAAATAACGGAAGCATAAACAATAATACGATATGAGATGATAATAATGGAGCATAAAGATAAAAGAGAGATAGGGAGCAAGAAGGAAACTTAAACAAAATTAGTACAATGATATCGTTAGTGAGTTAGTGATTAGTTGTTAGAGCAAATAATCAATGATGGTTAACTCATGCACTTAAGCCAACGTTGATGAAAACTTATTAGAGGATTGACAAAATCAAAGCCTCCTAACAACAAGTTTTATATGTGATGGACCTAAGACAAATAATCAACCATACTTGGGCTTTCAAACATAAGTTTGAGCCACGAATGATCACTTTCTAATTACAGGACAACTTAACGCTATCTTAAGCAATCGTAATCAAGTTTATGTATAAACCATGACTATTTGAGGTCGGTCAATAACAATGTTAGTGCTAATGCATGCTAGAGAAGTGATATGCAGACCACTCTCCGAAAGCAATACCGCACGAAAAGAAAATAAGTAAGAAGCTCATCTTCATCAAGAACTTGAAATAAGTTCAAACGATATCGAAGATTTTCATCGATCAAAATATTTTAAAAAAAGAGAAAAGGAAAGGGAATGCCAAATTGGATTACAAGTTCAAGGTCTTTCCATCTTTAAGTTCATCCACTCATCTTGGTGGATTAAAGCACTAAACATATCATTAACTTAAAGCACCTAAAATAAATTGAACAATTCACTTTAAAAATATATCTGAATTAGTAAATGTTTATCCAACTTCATTTACACCTTAAGTCCAATAAATTTAAAGAGGAAAATGACCTTTAAAAGTGAACTCCAAGGCAAAAATCAAAATCAAATGGAAGAAGAAGCAAAAAGAACCAAAACAGTCCCAAAGTAGAGCCAAAAACTCAAATTGGACATTGGATAATCGATTACCACTAGCAGGTAATCGATTACCACTGCTAAAACAACAACAAATCAACTTTAAAAAATGCAGAAACTTGATCAATCATTTCTTCAAACACCTCACGATCAAGGATGCAATTGAGCATGGAAATTCAAGTCAAATAACAACAATCAACACCAATAGAACACAATTTGCAAGATCCAAATATCAAGCAACAAGAATCAACAATATATCACATTGTGGAAGATGTATATAGAACAACAATGATGGATCAAGAAATTACAACTCAAAATCTGGAAATTCTTCAAATCATCTCCACAAACCACACTTGAAAACCTTAATCTACTAGAATTGATGATGAAAAAGTGAATGGATGAAGGTTTAGCTCAAAGATTAGTAAGTTCTAATGATGAGCTTACCAACTTTTAAAGGAAGAAAGAGCTTTGGTGAATTTGGTAATTGGAGAAAATTTCAGAGTCAAGAAAGAATTTGACAAGGTGAATTTGACTATCAAAAGCTTATCAAATGAGAGAAATGTGACCTCTATTTATAGGATTTAGGCTTGGAAAATTTGCTGGATTGGAGTTTGGTTTGGAATCAAAATTAGGTTTGGAATTTGAATTTTGAGGGAAATTAATGATTAAGTGGCGATTAGTGAAGGTGTATGGTGGGAATAAATTATGATGAGGTAGGGGAATTAAAATTAAGTGATCTAAAATATTCTCATGTTGCAATATTTGAATTTGGTGCCAAAAATGCTGTAGAATTTGAATTTGCCCAATTTTCACAAAACTCGCACAGGGTAATTGATTACCCAATACTGTTAATCAATTACCACTGGCAAAAATGGTGAAAAATTTTCTTTTTGATGTGTTGTCTTGGCTCTAGCGCAATTATTTTGCTTGAAAAAGAAGGCATGGAAATAAACACATGAACCTTGGAGTCTCTTAGATAAAAGTTAATCAAATATTGGGAAACTCTTGATCAAATGATTTTGAAATGGTTGTAGATCAACTTCGACTTTGTTCAGATGAAATTCATTCGAGCTGAGGGACTGGTATTTGATATCTTTGCTCCAAAATCCTTCATGAAAAAGTTAGTAAAGGAAAAACAAATATTTTTTTTTTTTGGATTTTAATCAATGGTTAGTAAACATAAACACATATCAAACAAACAAGAAAACAAACGAGCACGATGATCTCTCAAGAACAAATATGCAGAGGAAGGCAAGAGAATCAAAGGTTGCAATCTTGTTTGTGGGATGAGATGAAAATAACATGTGGGATCTTAGGGGTAAAAATTAGGGTATTACAGTCGCCACAGGAAGATGTACACCACGAGCATGTTCAACATTCGACCTTTGAGGGACTACCTCACTCGATTCAAGAAGCCACCACAAAGGTACTCATTATGAGTCAAGAGATGTTCATAAGGGCATTTCAAAATAAAATTAGGGCGGGACATTCAATAAGTCTCTAGCCTAAAAGTCATAGCTCACACTGGTCGAGGTAGTCACCCCGTTCAAAGTTATATCAACGGCGAAGATAGCAGTGCGGAGCAGAAGGCCTACAATGTTTAAGAGTGCGTCTATGGTGTCTAAAGCTTGCACCATCAGAGGAAAAATAACTACACCTCATCTGTGAAAGACAAGTTAACATTTAAAAGAGTGTGGAAGGCGACATAATACTTCACACCCCTGAACATCCGCCAACAACAGATATGTCGCGAAGTGTTTCACATGCACAACATTAGGCATGACAACAGGGTGGGTCGGGGACGGTCTTTACCTTCCCCAAACCCAAACCCAAATCCCTAAATAATCATCGTTCCCCGCCCCAAACCCAAAATGGGATGGAAAATTAAAACTCAAACACGTCTCAAACGGGTTCGGGTATTTCCGCCCTGCCACCGTCCATTTAGTGATGTTGATTCAGTAAAAGAAGCATGGGAGATTCTTGAAAAGTCGTTTGGAGGCGCAGAGAAAGTGAAAAAGGTGAGGTTACAAACTCACAAGAGAACCTATGAGTTGCTTCAGATGGAAGACAACGAAAGCATTACAGATTTCTTCACCAGAGTTACAAAGTTGGTGAATCAAATCAAAGTATGTGGAGAAGCACTGACGACGAAAGCAGTTGTCTCAAAGATTTTGAGATCGTTGGCTCCAAAGTTCGACCACGTGGTAGTTGCCACAGAAGAGTCAAAAGATCTGTCAGTGTTGACGAAGGAAGAGCTTCAAGGGACTCCTGAGTCTCATGAACAGAGGATGGCTGAGAGAGCTGCAGGAAAGTCGAAAGATATGGCTTTGCAGGAACAGACGGAAAAGGAGAGAAAAGGCAAAGGTAGCTGGAATGGCAACAAAGGAGGAAACCAGTCGAATCAAAAGAAACCTTGGAACCAAGGCAACCAAAGAGGTGGTGCTGCAGGAAGAGGTGGTGGTCGAAAGACAGACAAAAGCCACATTCAATGTTTCAATTGCCAGAAGTATGGTCATTATGCTAGTGATTGTCCAAAAAGGAAGAGAAATCAAGAGACTGATGCAAAGCTGGCGAAACATGAAGAAGAAGAAACGTTGCTAATGGTTACAACAAAAGATGAAGAAAGATTCCAAGATCAGTGGTACTTGGACTCAGGATGCTCATCACACATGACTGGAAGGAAAGATTGGTTTGTCAACATGAAGCCCTCGTCGAAGAACACAGTGAAGTTTGCAAATGACAACACTCTAGCAGCTGAAGGTGTTGGTGATGTTCTGATTATGAGGAAAGATGGCAAAAGGTCAACAATTTCCAATGTGTTGTACATATCAGACATGAAGAGTAATTTGCTCAGTATAGGGCAGCTTGTCGAAAAGAACTACAAGGTAGTTGTCGAAGACAAGATGATGAGAGTTCTCGACGCAGGTGGTAGATTAATCTTGAAGGCTCCAATGTCTCAGAATAGGACCTTCAAGATTGGACTCAATGTGATGGAGCACAGATGTCTAGCAACTGCAGCCAGCAGAGATGAGTGGTTATGGCATTTTCGACTAGGTCATCTCAACTTTAATGACATCAGAGAACTGAAGAGAAGAAATATGGTTTCAGGATTACCAGAAATCGACATTCCAAGTGAAGTCTGTGAGGAGTGTGTTCAGTCGAAACAACACAAGAATAACTTCAGCAAGGATGCAGGAAGGAAGTCGAAGGCAATACTTAAAGTCATATACTCTGATGTATGTGGTCCAATCCAGGTGGACTCGATTGGTGGCAATAGATACTTTGTCACGTTTATAGATGATTACAGTCGAAAGTTGTGGACTTACCTCATCAAGAAGAAAAGTGATGTGATTGAGGTATTTTCCAGATTCAAGTCCATGGTCGAAAGATAGAGTGGTCGAAAGTTGAAAATTCTGAGGACTGATGGTGGTGGAGAGTATGTGTCAAAAGAGTTTGATACACTATGTGTAAAAGAAGGGATTGTGCATGAGGTGGTGCCACCTTACACTCCACAACAAAATGGGATTGCATAACGCAAGAACAGAACCGTCATGAATATGGTGAGAAGTATGTTGAATGGAAAGCATCTACCCAAACAATTATGGGGAGAAGCAGTTTCGACATCAACATATATATTGAACAAATGTCCGACGAAGAAGCTTGAAGGAATCACACCAGAAGAATGTTGGTCTGGTGTCAAGCCTAGTCTCAGTCACTTAAAGGTGTTTGGATCTATAGCACATAGACATGTGCCAGATCAGTTGAGAAGGAAGCTTGATGATAAGTCGAATCAGATGATCTTGATAGGATATCATTCGACAGAAGGTTACAAGTTGTTCAACCCAGTGAATAAGCAAGTAGTGATCAGCAGGGACGTGATCATAGATGAGCTTAAAGAATGGGATTGGACCGAGAATTCCAAGAAGGATTCAGTGAGAATATCTTGTGAAGAACCAACCACTGAAGTCGAAATAGAAGTTCGACAGGAACTAGTCGCAGATGAAGCAGGTTCAAGCAGACCTCGACGAACAAGACACATGCCTGCAAGGTTGCAAGAATGTGTAATCACATCAGATGATGTAGTCGATGAAGAGGGTGAGCTAGTACATTATGCTTTCTACGCAGATGTCGAACCAGTCAATGCAGCTGAGGCGTTGAAAGATTCGAAGTGGGTGAAAGCAATGATTGAAGAGTTAGAGTCCATCGAAGTCAATGATACCTGGTCACTTGTCGAATTGCCGCAAGGCAAGAAGGCAATTGATGTGGGGTGGGTTTACAAGGTGAAGGTAAATCCTAAAGGAGAAGTAACTCGACATAAAGCGAGACTTGTGGCGAAAGGATTTCTTCAGAAGGAAGGAATCGACTTCGATGAAGTATTCGCACCTGTTGCTAGAATCGAAACAATCAGGTTGGTTGTTGGTCTAGCAAATATGAATAACTGGCATACATGCCAGATGGATGTGAAGTGGGCCATGATGAATGTAGACAGTTTAGACACAATGAATTAGGTGGTGTGTTAAATATAATTCATTGTGTAAACAGATTTGATTTGATATGATTAGATATCATATGATTAGATTATATTTGATATCATATGATTAGATTTGATATCATATGATTAATTTGATATGATATGATTAGATATCATATGATTAGATTTGATTTCATATGATTAGATTTGATATCATATGATTAGATTTGATTTAGAATATTTTGGGCCTTTTATGTTTTGGGCTAATGTAAACCTAAAACTATAAATAGGGTGTCTTGCTTTGTATTCTACATCACAACAGAACAGATTTCACAGTTGCAGTTAGCAAGTGAAAGTTCAATAAGAAATCCCACAGTTGTGGGTAACACATTCTCTCCAAATACTTCTTCTCTCATTCTTCTCTTTCTTGTTTGTAATTCTTCTTCTCTTTTGTTGTTCTTGATAATTGCTTGTTATTACCATCATTATCATATTGTGGGTTTATTCATCAATCTTGAGATCAAGATTGAAGGGAATTCTTCATAGAGTGTGAGGTGAATTTCCAACAACCTTCGTTTCCTGCTTTGCTTTAATCACTTTCGATTAGTTATTCCAACATCCCTACTTAACATGTCTCTCTACTCGCCATGATGCAATCAATTGCAAGGGTGTTCACTCAATCAACATACAAGAGTAAAAATCAATGAATTTGTAAGTTATCTGTAAAATCAGTCAAATCATATTTAAACGCATACATTTGAGGATTTTTTTCGGTTTTAACATGGCTAATGTCAGAGTAGGATAATTTTTGGATTATTGGCTAAAACCTTTGATTTAGGTACCTCTTTGTCCTTTCTATATCTTCCCTATTTCATATCACTTTTTTCTTTCATTAGGAACTGGGGATTTTATAAATTAATGGTCTTTTTATTTTCTTTTTCATCAAGCAATTAAGCTCCAACAAAACATAATAAACAAACAAATATTTTCAACCCTGATGTTACAAGATCAGAGCAAAATCTCTAAATAACAAAGAAACTAAACAAAGTAACTCCATAAGCTAACTCTCACTTACAACATTAAACTCTACTCATGAGTATCTGCAAGATGTCCATGGTGAACAACATTAAATAAAGAGGTGACAAACGACAAATTAATATAAACAGTGTAAATAATGTTAAGGTAGAGAGCATAAAACAAGCCCATATTTATTACACAACCATCAACAACATAATCTCATACCCATTCATAATAACATGCACATATTTGCAACCAATCAACAACATCATAAACACTTAGGTTCATCTTGCTCTGATCCCCGCCACAGGACCAGAGCACACCAAATCATTACCATCACCATAGGTAACGTTTCACCAAGTCCCACCTGAAATCGGCTACTCGCTTCTGATCTCCACCATAGGATCAGAGCACACCAAAGTTTGTTATCACCATCATATATAATGTTTCACAAACTCTTCATTAGAACTAGCTACTCGTTACCGATTCATACCACCAAACTACAACACATAAAAGTTATATCGAAGCTCGTATACCATGTTACATGACTCTCGTTAACATGCATTATCATCAAAAGGTTCACCAAAAGAATTATCATGCACATTTCACCATTTATGCACAACATCATTCATCAAACACAACAATTAATCAGTGTTACAACATTCAACAAACAAAAACTAATTGAAGCAACTCAGCAAGTGCATAACCACACACATTCAATCATGTTCATTCACCAAAACATTAACACATCATTGGATAAACACAACGATTCGTTAATTGATTATACAAGTCATCACAAACATTGCCACTGTAGGCACATGATTATAACTCAAACAACACACCAAGCACCACCACGAGATAACTTTGCGCGTTAGTTTCCCACCTTTTTGAACACATCTCTTTTAGACTTACAAAATAGAAGCTATGGCCAAAATCGACAAGTGGATTAAACAACCGAAACAAGGACAAATCGATTGTCCAAAACCTACTAACTTCATTTTTTAAGAATTTTTTTGATGGTCTGATCGAACTGCAGTAAAGCGGCAATAAACAAAAATTGAGTTTTGGAAGGATTCCCTCCGGACTTTATATCTTCTCCATAGAGATCGATGCGAGGGAAAAAATGTTGTTCAACTGTCTCTACATTTCTAAGCTTGTTGTGAAAATTTGTTGATAAATCAAGGTACAATAAATAAAGGCATACAAATATAAAGATGAAAAATATGAAATAAAGACTTAAAATATAAATAGAGTCTTGTTGGGATTAGATCTTATCAATTTATAACACATGCATTCTTCTAACCAGTTAAACACAAATCAATCATTCGTCTGATGTCCTCGCGTATCACCCACAACAGAGGTTATATCTAACACAATATCGAGAGAATAATTGTATTGTCTCACGCAACTCAACAACACAGAACATTAAGAACTGATACTCAAGCAAATGTTAAGCCCAAATCCATGTTTAGAGTCTATAAACTAACAGATAATCATCCTAGATCCAGATCTGAATAGTATATTTATATAGCGGTTTAAATAAAAGATGTTCGGGTGCACCGTATCTATTACCACCAATAATAGAAAAATAGTGTGAAAACAGAAACTATCATGATAGTCCGGAGATGCACATCCGGACTACACCAAACCTCATTCGAAAATGCATCTTGGACTCAACATTCATTTTCCAACTTAAAACTAAGATTATGTGAGGAATGAGAGATGAAATGAATGATTTTTACTTGCAACTCTAACTTGATTTGTTCCATTTGAAGTGATGAAATACAAGAATGATGTTTTGGTGTTGAAAAGTTGATTGAGAATGAGAGAAATTTTTTCAAAGATTTTGAAATGGTTACTTGTTATAGCATGATGAAGAAGATCATGTAATGTGGTGTTTTATAAACTTTTCCATCGGACATTTTTGGAGATGCATCTCTAAATATATCATTAACTTGATATTTAAAACATTTGCGTGAATAACAAACCCCATAAATGAGTTTAAAGAGTATTTTAGAGATATATCCTCATATACACTCAAACAGTATACGAAAATGCATCCTAGAGTGAAATTCAAAAGAAAAAAAATTTGACACAATTTTAAATACGTTCGAATATGCATATCCGAACACTTAAATGTCAATTTAAAAATTTTAAAAATGTAATATACACATGTAAGAATGAAAAGAATATTACCAAATTTTTTTAGGGCTTAAATTTTGATATATTTTACTCCCACTTTCCTCTTCCAAAGGAGACAGACATGGACACCCGTGCCCCTAAGGCATGGCAGCACATAACCTGCCAATCTAAAAGGATATAAATTAATATGTGCTGTGTAAGAATCATTCTCTAAGATAAACTAATTTATAATTCCATAACTTTTATATAAAATTTAAAATTTATATGTGGATTGAAAAATAAATAAACTAAGAACCTACCAACAAATGAATATGAACACATTCACTGTACGATGCGACGTGGACATGCTGATGAATGTTCAATTGATCACTATAGTTGCGTCATCAATCAGCATAAGCTTTCGACACGTTCAATTAATTTAGTTTAAACGTTTTGTTTGTTTTTGTCAAAAAGGGACTAACACTTATATAAAACATATTAATTCATTCTTTGCTAAATGACTCTTGAGTCGGAATTCACCATTCATCATATATATCATATTATAAGACTTTAAAGTAAATAATTCATTCCTTTATCAAAAAAAGAAGAAGTAAATAATTCATTTCATCTAAAGACAAATCACACGCATTTAGACTCTTTGATCTCTGTCATTTATAAAAACATTTTAGTATTTTTATCTATCTTAATTGCATATACTATCTAAGGTAGAGCTAGTTTCAATAGTTTTCTTCTTCACTCCTTCCTCTTAGTTTCATGTATGATCCACACTCCCTCAATGTTTAAAGTTGTAGTGTTCCTCTAATAACCAATATAAGCCAATATTTCTTTTCAAATGTTTCTTGTATCTGCACATTCAAAGAGGTGATTCACATTTTCATTATGATCACAATGCGCACGCTTGCCATTAGTTGTGTTTTGGATTAGGCCTGTGGCTGATCCATCGTCGAGCACAGTCAACTTAGTTCTGCGTTGAGGACGACCCAGAGTACTGACCCATCCTGTTAGTCTCAGTGGAGAATACGTTCCGCACTTGCCCCTCACCCGAGGGCACGTCACCAACTAAACTCACGCCCCTCGCGGAGACATTGACTATTCGTAACGGGCAAGTCCATCCAATATCCAGAGAATGCGGAGCAATTGACTCAGAACGATGAGCCCAAACTACTCATTCCTACTTTCACGTGGAAGTCCTAGCAATCATCCGTTGTGGGTCTGAACACTCAGCCCATAACGGAGACCATTAGCCAAGCACTGGGGACTCATTATTATTGGTATTTTAAAGAGACATTTATTTTGAGATATAAAAAAAAAAGTGAAAATAAAAAACTTTTTATGAGAGGGAGAGAGTATCATATAAATTAGAGGACTACATTGTTAGACATTTAATTTCCTCCTTAATAAAGGTATTCCTAAATATTTAAATGGCAGCATACCGGTGGAGAAGTTATGTGCCAATTTAATTAAATATATCATGGTATTTCCCCGGTCTCATATATAAGCAATTTTACAAAAAATCATCCTTTAAAAAAATATTTAAATGCATTGAGTTTCACACTCTTTTTAATTTTATCTATATTTTTTGTATTGAAAATCGTTAAAAACATAGAAATGTGAAAAAAGTAAAAGTATATTTAAAATAATGACATTGAATGTAATAAATATAAGTGGTTTTTTTCTTATATTTAAGACCATAAAATTTTTTCGCTTGCCTTATATTTGAGATAAGAGGAAATAGAGATAACAATAGGTAGGGTATGGGCAGATACTCTTATATAGTACCCATCTCCATACTCGAGATTTGAAAAAATTTTCGTATCCGAGCACATACCCGCATGGGTGCCAAAATTAGCACCCATACCCGTGTCTTATGGGTATGTAAGTATACATATTCGTTATCTGCATCTCTATTAAAAATAAATAAATCAATTATAAAATATCACATCATTTTAAAATTTTAAAAACATTAAAAAAACCTATAAAATTTATTGTTGAAATAAATTAACACTTACACTAAATACTCAATGAATTAATATTTATAAACTTCTTAAAATTGTCAGACATGCATTTTTATATAATAAAATAAATTAAAATAGATAAATATATATTGTGCGAGTATGGGACATGGTGGATACTAAAATGTTCATACTCGCACTTATACCGACTTATTTTTGTGAATAATAATTCGAAACCGTATACGTATTTATTTTTGCGAATTTTTATCCTATCTATTATAAATAATTTTATATGTATTCATTAAAATGAATCAAATTGTGGTCTTAAAAGAAAATACTTTTTACTATTTAGTTATTCTTTTGATTTTTAAAATTTTTTATATCAATTTTGTAATTTTTATTGGGAAAGGCTAACAAATGGTCAAAGAGCATTTATTAAGAATTCAAAAGTAATTTACTTTGGAAATAGTGAATTCAACATCTTAAAGTTTTAAACATTAAAATTTTCCCATATACAATTTATTTGTTATTTTATATTTTTTCTGACTGAAACACTTGTTAACTAGCAATGACACATGTAAAAAACATTTTTCTAGCATCTAAAGACCCATAACATCTAATACTACAAATTAACTTCTATATTATCCTTTTCTCTCTCCTTAAATAAAATGAACATTTGTTGAAAATATTTTTTGACGTGTTGATTTTTTTAATACAAGTGCTCTATATATATGTTGTAGAAATGATGTGTTATATAGAACCAGTTAGGACGTTAGAATGAAAGAAGATCTGGTTGAGTGTTCTAAAGGTTTCAACATACCTTTAACACCGGTTAGTTTTCTAGCACGAGCAGCGTCGTTGTATGGTGACAAAATTTCAATCATCTATGGTGATCATGTTAGATTTTCATGGAGACAAACCTATGAAAGATGTGTTAAACTTGCTTCTGCTTTGGTCAACTTGGGAATTTCTCATGGTGATATTGTAAGTTCTTCCTTTCACATTATTATATATATATATATATATATATATATATATATATATATATATATATATATATATATATATATATATATATATATATATATATATATATATATATATATATATATATATATATAATTGATTGAAATTTAGATGATAGAATATATTTTATTTAATACTTATATTTAAGACCGAATGAAATATTTTAAAAGATTAAGAAAAGCTAAATTTATAAAATTATTTTTATGAGTGAGTGTTAACTTAACATAAAAAAAATAACATGAAACTTAGGTTGTCATTAAAATATTATGAATAACTTATCAACAACTCTGTCAAAAAAAAAACTTATCAACAAGTAATTAAAATCAACCACTTATAATCCACTTATTATGTCAAACATATTTTTCTCTTGTCATTGAATTATAAAAATTTGTAAAATCAACCTTAAATTTTCAGTAGAATATGTAAATTTAGGTGTAAAACCATACCATATAAAATCAACCTAATCAATTGTCATGCAGAAAGTTTGTTATCATATTTTCCTCTTTGACTAATTTTTAGCCATATTTTCAACGGTTGTGATGGAGTAATGTTTATAATAATAATAATAATAATAATAATAATAATAATAATTATTATTATTATTATTATTATTATTATTATTATTATTATTATTATATAAACTATTTTCAAAATAATAAATAATAACCAAGAGTATTTGAACTAGTTAGTAAATATTTCTCCATGTTTAATTAGGCAGGACAATTGATCGGGTCGGAGACGAATTTAATTATTATCAACTCTCCCACTGCCTTTTTATATTAGACTTATCATGTCCCTACCTTTGGTCGAAAGTAACAAATGATCATCCACTCCCTAAAGAAACGGATTTCTCCGTCTTGCCCCGCCTTCATATGTAAAAGTTATACTTTTTTAATGTATTTTTTCTTAACAATAAAAATTAATAATTAAATTTAATATTTAATAAGATTAAAAGAGATGGACGTAAAAGTTTTACGCTGTCATCCAATAAAAATATATTGTTTTACAATGTCATATCAATTTTTTAAAAATTACTGTTTGATTTGTAGGAATTCATGGTCGTAATTAGTTGAGAGTATAAAATTTTTTTAATCACTATAGTGCATTACTCATTTTCTCATATTTAATTTACATTTTTAAAAAAATAATAAAAAGTTTAATAAGTTTGTTATTTTAATCTGTTATTGTGTTTGAATCCAGCTCTGCACATATATCAGTGTTAAATTTTCTTTTTATAAAAGAGAGTTGATCTTTCATGGCTTGAGAGAGAATCTTATTTTTAAAAAATAATAATAATTGTATAAACGTGTAGTGGTGGAAAATGTGAAAATAGATGTATACCGTGTTCAACGCTACGTTTTCGTCATTGACATTCCATACCAAAATTTACGTCAATTAGATAAAACACGTCATTAAAAATAAAAAAACACACATTATTAAAAATACTCTATTTCAAGCCATTTGAATGTTTATGTTTATGATCATTTAATTTATAAAAAAAAAACTAAAATACATTTTTTATCATCTTATATTTATAAACAGGTAGCAACTTTGGCACCAAATATTCCAGAACAGTATGAGCTTCATTTTGGTGTACCAATGGCAGGTGCTATTATTTCTGCACTAAATCCTAAACTTGATGCAGCAACATTAGCAATAATATTGGAACAATTAGAGCATTGCAAAATCATATTTGTGGATTATGAATTTATTGACTCTGCCCTCAATGCAACAAAATTAATCTCCCAAAAAAAATTAAAGCCACCTCTTATTGTGCTAATCCAAGATTATGACCTATTACTGAAAGATTTACCACAAGGTACATTAATCTATGATGAAGTTCTTGAAAAGGGTCAATCAGATTTTAACATTTTATTGCCTAGCAATGAATGTGAACCTATATCAGTTAATTTCACATCAGGCTCAACAGGAATTCCAAAAGGAGTTGTTTATAGTCATAGAAGTGTTTATCTAAATTCAATCGCGACGATTACTCGTTTCGACGTGAAAATTATGCCGGTTTTTCTATGGACAGTTGACATGTTTAGATGCAATGGATGGTGTTTCATTTGGTTAATGCCTGTTCTTGGTGGAACAAATATTTGTGTTAGAGACAATTTTTCAGCGAAAAATATTTCTGATGCAATTTGTTTTCATAAGGTGACACATTTCTGTGGTGCACCTATCCTTTTGGAAATTATTGCAAATTGTGATGTGATTAAGCCTTTTTCCCATAAGGTTAGTGTCACGGTTGCAGGTATATTACCGTCGTTCAAAATTCTTAACAAAGTGGCAGAGATTGGATTCGATGTGAATATCAGTTATGGTATGACGGAAGTATTAGGCCCGGTTATTGTGAGGAAGTGGAAAAAGAATTTTGATGATGATGTTACAAAGTTTAACTATGTTGAAGAAGGTGTTATAGATTTTATGATGGCAGAGGTTGATGTGAAAGATCCTAGTACAATGAAGAGTGTTCCTTGGGATGGAAAAAACATAGGTGAGATTATGTTTAAAGGGAATACTTTGATGTTAGGGTATCTCAAGAGTTCAAAAGTGAGTGATGAAGCTTTTAGGGATGGTTGGTATAGGACTAGGGACCTTGGTGTTAGGTTACCTAATGGTTCTTTTAGTTTGAAGGATAGAGCAAAAGATGGTATTTACTGTAAGGATGAGTTTGTGAGTTCATTAGAGGTTGAAGGTGTGTTGATGAACCATCCAAAGGTTTTGAAAGTGGCTGTTGTTGGGGGGTTTTGTGAGGGTTTGGTGGAGTCACCTTGTGCAATTGTGAAGTTGAAGGAGGGTTGTAGTGCTAATGTTGAAGATATTATCAAGTTTTGTGAAGATCATTTGGATGTTCATATGGTTCCTAAGAGTGTGGTGTTTGGTGATTTGCCTCTTAATTCGACTGGGAAGGTGCAAAAGTTTGTTATTAGAGAAAAAATTAAAAATAATGGGTGGTGTGACTCAGTTAATCTCTTGAGTAGGATAAACCCGCAATGAACTGCAAAATTCTCCTTCAAGATTTTTAAGGGTAGTTCATTCTTAGAGTTTGATTTAAGGCATGACTTTTAAGCCGAGAGACATTCAAATTATCTGGTTCATGCAGTTTAAAAAATAAAAGTTGGTATGGTGCCAAACAAGCCTGTAATAATGTTAAATCAATTTAGTTGTTGTTTTTATTCTAGACACTTTGATGTCATTATTTCTTAAAGGCATGTATAATCTATGTATTATGAGTTGTGTTGAATGTTAGAATTAATTTGGCTTCTGTTTCTCTAAGAAAAGTTTGGGGAGTGCAAAAAATGTTTGATTCTAATGTAAGGCAACATAGTTACAAGGTTGCATCCAAAGCTTGTGACTGATTCTAACTACAGGCCAGAAACCCCCATAGACTACATTATTGAGGCAATAAACTCAGTTTTTACATAAAGGAATAGACGATTCTTGGCAAAACAGACTGCTCTTTTCAAAATTATCATCACATCAATTTATGAATTGAATAAACATTAATCATGGCCGAAAATTGCCGATTCACCTTCAAAGGGTGCAAAAAGATTATGGACACTTGGCAAAGAACTTGCAACGCTAACTTCATATGGTAAATGTGCAAATAAATATGAATATGTAATTAATTTAATGCATCTATCACTACATCAACAATCTCTTGGGTGGTGCTCGTCCCTCCAAGGTCCTTGGTCCGGTGTTTGCCCTCTAAAATGACTCGCTTCACAGCAGTTTCCAATCGGTCAGAAAATTCAGGAAAACGAAGATGCCTAAGCATCATTGCCGATGAAAGGAGGAGTGCCACAGGGTTGGCTTTCTTTTGTTGAACTACTTTTTCTTTACCAACATTTCCTGCTGAAGTACCTTGTTCAAATATAGCGTGGTCATCCATGATTTGAGATATTCAAGCTTAACGATAAAGTGAATTTTTAATCAATAATCACTTCTATTTAAACACCCTTCCACAAATTCCATCCCTGGGTTCAACACAAAGGCCCTATCTGATATTTTCATTAAAACCCTCCATCCTGCCAACAACACTGCCACCTCTAGAAGTTCCAACCCATATCCGTTTACTAGATTTGACTCTTCTTAAGTGAATTTTCTTTCTAGAGAGTACAACATGACCTCAACCATTGATTAGAAAATAAGTAGTTGGTTCATGATTTACTATACATGCATAAAATATTGAATCTTCATTTTTCATTAATTGTTGAAATATCTTACTTTATCGTCTAAAGTGAATTGTTCCCTAGTAGAGTAAAATGTCAATTTTACGACTTCTCTGCTCTTACTTACATTGCTTCTACCATTTGACAACTTCATTACCCCACAATTACTGATGTTACCTCCATACCGCAACCTGTTGAGGAAGAGAAATGAATTTTCAGTTTGATTTCTGTACCACCTATATTTTCTTTTCAGTGAATATACAATCTCTAATTTAATCGATCACTATATTTAGGTAGAGTTTTCAAAGAACGGCACTTTTTTCCTGGAATAATCGTCTGAACGAACTAGTCCAATATGATTAATACACTCTAAATACAGACTCAACAGTTCTGAGCAGTAGTCACCCTCACACATTTCACAACAACAATGACTATATGGAAGCAAAGTACTGCTCAATAAGAAAAATGACACAATATTATCAAATGAGAGCTCTAGAGTTTCAAGACATCAGTGGTAGTTATACATACCTCCCGGCATGACACCAGTTCCACCAGCAATGCCTGCCGCGGTATTTGCAACAAGATTTCCATAAAGATTGGGGGTTACCTGTAAGTGGAAATAGTGTTTGTTACCTTCAATACCTCTCTTTGAATTTAAAACCAAAAGCAAATTGACTGGGAAAAACACGAGTAACTTGCAAGAAAGAAATATCATATTAATCAGCAATTTCCTTCGATGTTTTTTACTTTCATAGTGGCATCAATAGAAAAGGCAGAATATGTGTCCCTTTAGTATTCATTATCGTGAATCCATTGGTTACACTTCCCTGAGGGATAATGAGATAGCTATTAAGTATATATTTATTTCCAACTAGCACAATCATCCATCATTTCAAATCACAAAAGTTGATGACTACTTTATCATATTAATGCTTTCATATAAATAGATTAAACTAGGGAATCTACGTTAAGAAATGTAGGATGCCATCACTGATTCCAAGGTCATTGTTAAGAGTCCCACATCGGACAATATATAGCATGAACATGTGTTTATAATTGGGAGCAATCCTCACTCTACCAATCGGTTTTGTAGGGTTGTGTTAGGCCCAACCACACTTCTTAACATGGTATCAGAGTCTCGTTTAAGATCCGGTGGGCCACCTTTTATGGTTTCCGCTATCGGGCCACCCAACATTTATTTCCACGCTTCAGTTGTCCAATCCTGAGCGTGAGGGAGTGTGTTAAGAGTCCCACATCGGACAATATATGGCATGAACATGTCCAATCCTGAGCGTGAGGGGGTGTGTTAAGAGTCCCACATCGGACAATATATGGCATGAACATGTCCAATCCTGAGCGTGAGGGGGTGTGTTAAGAGTCCCACATCGGCTCAATATTTTTATTTTTATTTTATGTGGTGGCTTGTTGTATATGTATTGAATATCCAAGGCTAAAATGACAATTATTATGCTGAAAATAATTGTAGGTTAGCAGGGTTTTTTGTTCTATCATTTCATTAAGAATAGACTTCATCTGATATTACAACTAAAACAACAATTGCTTGACATTTTTACCCTCGAAGCTTTCAAGATATCGCAACATTTTAAATTGTTTCAGAAACTACTCAAATTAGCAGAAACAAAAAGGTAAAATAAAATACTTAGGTGATAGACTGATTTGTCTTGGTTTGACTCTAACAATCTCTTTCCTACAGCAACTACTGAGAGAGCATTTTAAGCAATTCAAATTTTTTGTCAGACAAAACATATGTTGATTTTCTTGCAAAAAATACTAGTTTTTCCCAGCCGGAAAGACACCGATAATCCTTTTATAGTATATAGTTATTATGGATAAGATTTCACTCCAAGAAATGACTATAGTATGATCTCTATTTTTGTTTCTTTAAATTTAATCTGATATAAAAGTATTAAATATTAATAAAAGATGAAAAAAAACTTCACATTTCTTAAGAAAGGTAGTTAATCTCATTAATTTTTCCAACAATCTAAAAAAAAGTAATCAAACTTTCCAAATTGCCCCTCATAAGAACTTGTTCCATGAGAATAAAAGGGTGATTGGAAAATGAAATCTAAATTAATTGAAGACTAATTTAAGAATATTAACATTAAATATGGTTAAGTAGTTAAATTTGCTTATATTTTAGATGCCCGAAGATTTTTTGTTGTTGTTCATGTTTGAGACCAAGTATAATGAATGAATCTTTATAATATTTGATAAATACCTTTCCTTTAGTATATGTTTGCTTCTATCCCCAGAAAAAAAGAAATAGCTAGCTCCACTCTTATTAATATGTTTTATAATGACATCTTTTGATTGAACCCACAATTGAAAGCCTTGTAAAAAGGGGAAAAATACTAAAAAAATATCTTATTTTTGGTTATTCAGCTCATTTATCCAATGATTTCCATGGCAGCTTTTATCAAATTAAGCAAAAGGAAAAACCCATGTCACTGTGGCACTAATTCCCCAAAGAAATAAAAGAAACTACAAATAGACAAATGGGCCACAGTTTAACTAAAGAGTTTGGTATATTATATCACCAATAAACTAATAGCACTATGTTTTTCATTTAAAAAATACATTTCAACATGCACTGGACTCGTAAACATAGCAACCAAAAGTTGATAAATAATTGGGATTTAAGGCCAAAAATATACATACCATGACATCAAACTGCTCAGGCTTTGAAACAAGCTGCATGCAACAATTATCTACAATAATTTCATTATACTTGATTCCAGGATACTTTGTGGCAACCTCTCGACAAGATTCCAAGAATAAACCATCTGCGAGTTTCATAATGTTTGCTTTGTGCACAGCAGTCACCTTCTTTCTGTTATTTAGATAAGCGTACTTGAAAGCATATTTAGCAATGCGCTCTGAACAGAACTTTGTTATTACCTAGCAAAGGTTTAGCATGAGGTGCAAACAAAAAACTCACAAATCACAACGTGAAGGTGCTAACATTATGAAATACATAACATTTAAAGAATACAAGAAAAGTCTATCGGTTACAAAGGAACATAACATCTCCATCAAAAGGATAACCTCTAGAAAACGGGAAATATTTTAAGCATGATTACAATCAACAACCTTCAAAGGACATCAAAGTAGGGCAGCAAGTACACAATGCATACAAAAGAAATATATATAATTTTTTTAAAAGTATTTTTAATTAATTTAACTACTATGCACTACTACTTTCTATCAGTTGGCATTCCAACAAGTGTTCCGCGGATGAATAGGCAACTTCTGTAAATATGAATGTATTAGATTGAAACACTACCAGTTTCTAAGGACTTAGAAACATAAGTAAAATGAACCCGTTTAATTACCAAATAGCATCCTCTATCACTGTTTTTGAGGGCCAAATATGCTACACTTACATCCCGAACCCTTTCAAAACCACGTGACCTACTCTCCAAAACCTTCTAACTATTTTATAGATAAGAAGTTGACAATGGGTTTTCGACGCAAAACATGTCTAAAAATTTGTCACATCCCAAGTAAATTCTGAGGTATCTACTCTGCATAACTTACAAGTAAATCATCATGAATCTTCACCATAAACCCCAAGCAAGTTACTTCTCACTGCTTTCCATTTCATCTAAAATCCAGAAATCCTTTTTTTTTGTGTGAATTGAATAGATCAAATATTTCAAGTCAATACTTACAAACTAGTAAATACTCATTTCATCAATGCTACCTAATCACAGATCAATTCAAATTTCAAACCTAGTCAATGCCTGAGTACTCAAAAACCATAAACTCTACAAATTACTAACACACAACACACAATGGAATGTTTTTGTAATAATTTAACTGTTTGAAGGTTTCTTGGTAAAGTGTGTGTGTTTCTTGGCTCATCATTTATCTTGTCACCTCACTCTTTATATCTCAAGTTTGTGTTTCCACTCTACTAAAATGTTTCAAGTTTCCTATCGTAAATTGAGAATCAGTTTTTCAGTAAATCAAAATCAAGGCATGTTATCATTATGTTAAGCTTACCTTGAAATGTTGCCTTTTAAACGTGGAAGCATTCTCTAATTCTGTGTTTTTACTTGTACATACAAGTTTTATTAACATGTTTATAGTTTATAACATTGTGGGATTTCTTTTCTATAGCAACAATTTTATGAGTGACACATTACATATTCATCTAAAATTTTAAGGTGATAAGTGTGATGAGTTCTCCCACTTATAAATTGCTCAAATCTCCACATTTCTATTCATTGTTAGACTATTACCCATACTACTCACACTTGCTATACTCAACATGTTTTACCTTCTTCGAGATGGATTGTGCCACCTCCATCTCCAAGAACACGGAAACCAAAGATCCGACAAATCAGACCAGTTTTTAGAAATCAAAAAATTGAACTTCAAATAAAGAAGACTATTTAAGATATTTGAAGAATAAGAGAGAATCTCTCCTCCAAGAGTTTCTCCTTTCACAATAGAGAATACTATATTCAGACATTTGTTTGTGATCATTGAAGGTGCTGGCTGGTATGTCAAAACTCAATATCATTACAATTTACAACACAAGCCTATTAAGTAACTTGTAGATGCTATTAATGTAGGATCTGTCTCTGACACTACCCTCCCACACACACACACACCCAGAAAGAGAACAAATTTCAGAATTTTCACATTTCAATGTCTTTTCAGCAAATTAAGTCAAGAATAATGATTGGAACATCAGGAGAAGGAAGGACTTACAATCAAAACGTAGTCGAGGCTATGGCTTCCATAAATGAGCTACTTTTCACTGTATTCGTCAGCAACAAAAGCAAACAAGAGATAAATAAACCGGCAACAAAAATAGAAGACTTCTTCCATTGTATTTATTGAATCTACTAATACATTTTTTTGTGCCTTCATCCTATTCCTCACCCAAAAGAAAGGAATAAAAAACTATAAAAAAGTAAAACAGTACAAATTATATTATAGAATTGTATCCTACTCACACAAGTCCATAAGGCTTGAACAAACAATTTTGTGATCACCAATAATCCCCACAAGAACAACTCCCATTTTTAAAATGGTGAAACCTACTAGCATCTCTTAACACAATCTCACGTCCTGTAACCTTGGTTATAAGTTTGATTGCATTATGGCAGTCACCGCACACACGATGGCCCTGTGTAATTTGCAAAGGTAACCAATCTGGAGTGTTGATGATGCCAAAAGCTATTGCAAGCTTTTCACTATGATACTTCATAGCACGTTGTTCCTCTTGGTCCACATCAGGTAGCAACATTTCTTTCTCCATAACATAACCATGCCTGGATATCTCCACCATCATGCTGTCCACTTTTTTGTATATTTCTTTCATTTGCTTGTGAGATTTGGTTCCACAAAGGAAAGCATGTGGTTTTTTATTAACTTCGATCCAGCTACATGGCTGAAGCAATCTTAAACCTTTTCTCTTTAAGGTTTGCAAAACACCAGCAACTTCTTCCAATTTGCCAGAGGCGTTGTATATATTCAGAAGCACAACATAATTACAGATCTTTTCAGGTTTCATAACATAAAGCTTTTCAGCTGCAAATTTCCCGAGCTCCCAATTCTTGTTCATTCTGCATGCTGTCAGCAAGGCTGCGCACATGTTTAGGGTTGGTTTGAAAGGAGCATTTCTGAACAGTGCAACAGCATCGTTTAATAAGCCCTCTCGACCTAATAGTTCGATCATACACGCATAATGCATTGCTCGAGGCTTAACGTTGTGATCTCTACTCATAGAATGAAAAATCTCCCAACCCCTTTCTGATAATCCTGAATAGCTACAAGCAGATAAAACAGCAAGGAAAGTGACATGATTTGGAATCACATTTTCTTGAAGCATTTTCTCAAACATTTGTACTGCCTTTTCTCCCTGGCCATGATTACCATATCCACTAATCAATGCATTCCAAGATATGACATTCTTGCGGTGCATCTTGTCAAAAACATGTTGAGCGTCTTTCATCCTTCCCCATTTGCTATAGAAGTCAATGAGCGCTGAGTTTGCTACCAAATCTGTGCCAAAACCACGGCGAATTAATGCAGCATGAGCTTGTTTCGCATGTTCTAATGATGCCAATCTCGCACAAATTCTTATTACTATTGAAATAGTGAAATGGTCGATTTTAGCACCACTATCACGCATCTTGTGGTAAATACCAAGAGCTTTCTCACTATAACCTTGAAGTGCATAGCCAGCAATAATGGTATTCCATCCAACAGTCGTCTTCTGCGGCATTCGGTGAAAAACACATTGAGCATCTTTGATGCTACCAGACTTGCTGTACATGTCAATCAGCGCACAATCTACATATTGATCTCCTTTCACTCCCATTTTCAAAATACATGTATGAATTTGCTTTCCAATCTCAATACTTCCCAATCCAGCCGACGCGTGAAGCATAGTTGCAAAGGTGCGAGAATTTCTAACACTATGCTCTTCCCACATACACAAAAACATCTTAAATGCCTCAGAATAATTCCCCGAGTACACAAGTCCCCCAATCATGATCAACCAAGAACCCGAATCTCTCTCAGGCATATCTTCAAACAGCTTCCGAGCCTCGCGCATAAGAAAACATTTCACATGCATATGCAAAACCTTATTCATCATATACAAATCAAACTCAAACCCACTATTTTTCATATGATTAAACACCCTCTTAACACCTCCAATGGATCTCAAACGAACACAAGCACTAATCAAAGCATCATAAGTACTAGCACCAACAGGAGAATCAGCATATGCAAACTCCAACATGTCAAACAATTCCATTGCCTCCATATGCTTATTACTCAAAACCAAATTCTCAATCCGACTACATAATCCAGAAGAGGATAAAGGTTTCCTTTTAATCACCCTAGGTTCAACCAAAACTAGCTCCTTTTCATCAACCCCATTTTTCTTCTTTGGTTTTGGACGTAACACTTGTTCCAATTTGGAACAACAACAAATCTGAGAAATGGATTTGCTCCAATTTTTCAACTTTGATGCAAAACAACAGTTTTTTCTAGGATTCAAAGAAGATGAACCCAGATAGGAAAAGGATTGAAACAGATCTAAAGAAAAAGTTCCCATTGGTACTATTGTTAACAATAATAACTAACAAGTGTTGTTTTTGTGGTAAGTGGTTTATGAATGAGAGGGTTTAAATATGAAAGAGGAATAAAAGTTTGCATGATCAGATCAACTTGCATAAATTTCTCCGCCCAAATTTGATTCAGTATTGACTTTGCAGCAAAATTGGGAATTTAATGAAAAATATGGTATTTTGAAGCGGCTACTCATTGTGATTGTCATATACTTCTGTTGGTTGGTTGGGTGGTAGTTGGATGTTTGAATCATTCACCCAACAATGAAGCAAATGTTAAGTTTCATTTTTTATGTCAACCATCCTACTACATCATATACTGCCTATAAAAATATTTACGTCAAAACACACACATTAGATAAAACACATTATTAAAATAATATTGGAACAATTAGAGCATTGCAAAATCATATTTGTGGATTATGAATTTATTGACTCTGCCCTCAATGCAACAAAATTAATCTCCCAAAAAACATTAAAGCCACCTCTTATTGTGCTAATCCAAGATTATGACCTATTAGTAAAAGATTTACCACAAGGTACATTAATCTATGATGAAGTTCTTGAAAAGGGTCAATCAGATTTTAACATTTTATTGCCTAGCAATGAATGTGAACCTATATTAGTGAATTTCACTTCAGGCTCAACAGGTATTCTAAAAGGAGTTGTTTATAGTCATAAAAGTGTTTATCTGAATTCACTCGCGACGATTACTCGTTTTGACATGAAAATTATGCCGGTTTTTCTATGGACAGTTGACATGTTTAGATGCAATGGATGGTGTTTCATTTGGTTAATGTCTGTTCTTTGCGGAACAAATATTTGTGTAAGAGATAATTTTTCAGCGGAAAATATTTCTGATGCAATTTGTTTTCATAGGGTGACACATTTCTGTGGTGCACCTATCCTTTTGGAAATTATTGCAAATTGTGATGTGATTAAGCCTTTTTCGCATAAGGTTAGTGTCACGGTTGCTGGTATATTACCGTCGTTCAAAATTCTTAATAAAGCGGTGGAGATTGGATTCGATGTGAATATTCGTTATGGTATGACGGAAGTATTAGGCCCGGTTATTGTGAGGAAGTGGAAAAATAATTTTGATGATGATGTTACAAAGTTTAACTATGTTGAAGATGTTATAGATTTTATGATGGTAGAGGTTGATGTGAAAGATCCTAGTACAATGAAGAGTGTTCCTTGGGATGGAAAAACCATAGGTGAGATTATGTTCAAAGGGAATACTTTGATGTTAGGGTATCTCAAGAGTTCAAAAGTGAGTGATGAAGCTTTTAGAGATGGTTGGTATAGGACTAGGGACCTTGGTGTTAGGTTACCTAATGGTTCTTTTAGTTTGAAAGATAGAGCAAAAGATGGTATTTATTGTAAGGGTGAGTTTGTGAGTTCATTAGAGGTTGAAGGTGTGTTGATGAACCATCCAAAGGTTTTGAAAGTGGCTGTTGTTGGGGGGTTTTGTGAGGGTTTGGTGGAGTCACCTTGTGCAATTGTGAAGTTGAAGGAGGGTTGTAGTGCTAATGTTAAAGATATTATCAAGTTTTGTGAAGATCATTTGGATGTTCATATGGTTCCTAAGAGTGTGGTGTTTGGTGATTTGCCTCTTAATTCAACTGGAAGGTTAAAAGTAATGGGTGGTGTGACTCAGTTAATCTCTCGAGTCGGATAAACCCACAATGAATTGCAAAATTCTCCTTCAAATTTTTAGAGTTGGTTCATTCTTATAGTTTGATTTGAGGCATGACTTTTAAGCTGAGAGGCATTCAAATTATCTCAGTTCATGCATTTTAAAAAATAAAAGTTGGTATGGCGCCAAACAAGCCTATAATAATGTTAAATCAATTTAGTTGTTGTTTTTATTCTACACTTTGATGTCATTATTTCTTAAAGGCATGTATAATCTATGTATTATGAGTAGTGTTGAATGTTAGAATTAATTTGGCTTCTGTTTCTCTAAGAAAAGTTTGGGAGTGCAAAAAATGTTTGATTCTAATGTAAGGAAACATAGTTACAAGGTTGCATACAAAGCTTGTAACTGATTCTAACTATAGCTGAGAAAACCCCATAGACTGCATTATTGAGGCAATAAACTCAATTTTTACATAAAGTAATTGCCGATTCTTGGCAGAACAGACTGCTCTTTTCAAAATTCTCTTCACATCAATTTATGAATTGAATGAACATTAATCATGGCCGAAAATTGCCGATTCACCTTCAAAGGGTGCAAAAAGATTATGGACAATTGGCGAGCTAACTTCATATGGTAAATGTGCAAATTAATATGAATATGTAATTAGTTTAATGCATCTATCACTGCATCAACAATTTCTTGAGTAGTGCTTGTACCTCCAAGGTCCTTGGTCCTGTGTTTTCCCTCTAAAATGACTCGCTTCACAGCAGCTTCCAATCGGTCAGCAAATGCAGGAAATCGAAGATGCCTAAGCATCATTGCCGATGAAAGGAGGAGTGCCACAGGGTTGGCTTTCTTTTGTTGTACTACTTTTTCTTTACCAACATTTCCTGCTGAAGCACCTTGTTCAAATATAGCATGGTCAGCACCAACATTACCTGCAAAGACATTTCATCCATGATTTGAGATATTCAAGCTTAACGATAAAGTGGATTTTTAATCAATAATCACTTCTATTTAAACACCCTTCCACAAATTCCATCCCTGGGTTCAACACAAAGGCCCTATCTGATATTTTCATTAAAACCCTCCATCCTGCCAACAACACTGCCACCTCTAGAAGTTCCAACCCATCTCCGTTTACTAGATTTGACTCTTCTTAAGTGAATTTTCTTTCTAGAGAGTACAACATGACCTCAACCATTGATTAGAAAATAAGTAGTTGGTTCATGATTTACTATACATGCATAAAATATTGAATCTTCATTTTTCATTAATTGTTGAAATATCTTACTTTATCATCTAAAGTGAATTGTTCACTAGTAGAGTAAAAGGTCACTTTTACGACTTCTCTGCTCTTACTTACATGGCTACTACCAGTTGACAACTTCATTACCCCACAATTACTGATGTTACCTCCATACTGCAACCTGTTGAGGAAGATAAATGAATTTCCAGTTTGATTTCTGTACCACCTATATTTTCTTTTCAGTGAATATACAATCTCTAATTTAATCGATCAGTATATTTAGGCAGAGTTTTCAAAGAACTGACACTTTTTTTTCCTGGAATAAAAGTTTGAACGAACTAGTCCAATATGATTAATACACTCTAAATATAGACTCAACAGTTCTGAGCAGTAGTCACCCTCACACATTTCACAACAACAATGACTATATGGAAGCAAAGTACCGCTCGATAAGAAAAATGACATAATATTATCAAATGAGCTCTGGAGTTTCAAGACATCAGTGATAGTTATACATACCTCCCGGCATGACACCAGTTCCACCAGCAATGCCTGCCGCGGTATTTGCAACAAGATTTCCATAAAGATTGGGGGTTACCTGTAAGTGGAAATAGTGTTCGTTACCTTCGATACCTCTCTTTGAATTTAAAACCAAAAGCAAATTGACTGGGAAAAAACGAGTAACTTGCAAGAAAGAAATATCATATTAATCAGCAATTTCCTTCAATGTTTTTTACTTTCATAGTGGCATCAATAGAAAAAGGCAGAATATGTGTCCCTTTAGTATTCATTATTGTGAAGCCATTGGTTACACTTCCCTGAGGGATAATGAGATAGCTATTAATTAAGTATATATTTCTTTCCAACTAGCACAATATGGCTATTTCAAACCCTCCTCCAATTAAATTTTAACCAAAGATTAAATAAAACATCCATCATTTCAAATCACAAAAGTTAATGACTACTTTATCATATTAATCCTTTCATATAAATAGATTAAACTAGGGAATCTACGTTAAAAAGTTTAGGATGCCATCACTGTTTCCAAGGTCATGTCCTACTAAAATGCAGTTAATTTCTTTCGGCTCAATATTTTTATTTTTATTTTATGGGGTGGCTTGTTATATATGGATTGAATATCCAAGGCTAAAATGACAATTATTATGCTGAAAATAATTGTAGGTTAGCAGGGTTTTTTGTTATATGATTTCATTAAGAATAGACTTCATCTGATATTACAACTAAAACAACAATTGCTTGGCATCTTTACCCTCAAAGCTTTCAAGATATTTCAACATTTTAAATTGTTCCAGAAACTACTCAAATTAGCAGAAACAGAAAGGTAAAATAAAATACTTAAGTGATAGACTGTTTTGTCTTGTTTGAGTCTAATAATCTCTTTCCCTACAGCAACTACAGAGAGAGCATTTTAAGCAATTCAAATTTTTTTAGTCAGACAAAACATATGTTGATTTTCTTGCAAAAATACTAGTTTTTCCCAGCCGGAAAGACACCGACAATCCTTTTAGTATATAGTTATTATGGATAAGATTTCACTCCAAGAAATGGCTATAATATGATCTCTATTTTTGTTTCTTTAAATATAATCTGATATAAAAGTATTATATATTAATAAAAGATGAAAAAAAACTTCTTTCACATTTCTTAAGAAAGGCAGTTAATCTCATTAATTTTTTCAATAATCTAAAAAAGTAATCAAACTTTCAAAATTACCCCTCATAAGAACTTGTTCCATGAGAATAAAAGGGTGATTGGAAAATGAAATCTAAATTAATTGAAGGCTAATTTAAGAATATTAACATTAAATATGGTTGAAGTAGTTAAATCTGCTTATGTTTTAGATGCCTGAAGATATATTTTTTGTTGTTTATTATGTTCGAGACCGAGTATAGTGAATGAATCTTTACAATATTTGATAAATACCTTTCCTTTAGTATATGTTTGCTTCTATCCCCAGAGAAAAAGAAACAGCTAGCTCCACTCTTATTAATATGTTTTATAATGACATCGTTTGATTGAACCCACAATTGAAAACCTTGTAAAAAGGGGAAAATTACTAAAAAAATATCTTATCTCTGGTTATTCAGCTCATTTATCCAATGATTTCCATGGCAACTTTTATCAAATTAAGCAAAAGGCAAAACCCATGTCACCGTGGGACTAGTTCCCCAAAGAAAAATAAAAGAAACTACAAATAGACAAATTGGCCACAGTTTAATTAAAGAGTTTTGTATACTATATCACCAATTAACTAATAGCACTGTTTTTCATTTAAAAAATACATTTAAACATGCGCTGGACTTGTAAACATAGCAACCAAAAGTTATTAAATAATTGGGAATCAAGGCCAAAAATATACATACCATGACATCAAACTGCTCAGGCTTTGAAACAAGCTGCATGCAACAATTATCTACAATAATTTCATTATACTTGATTCCAGGATACTTTGTGGCAACCTCTCGACAAGATTCCAAGAATAAACCATCTGCGAGTTTCATAATGTTTGCTTTGTGCACAGCAGTCACCTTCTTTCTGTTATTTAGATAAGCGTACTCGAAAGCATATTTAGCAATGCGCTCTGAACAGAACTTTGTTATTACCTAGCAAAGGTTTAGCATGAGGTGCAAACAAAAAACTCACAAATCACAACGTGAAGGTGCTAACATCATGAAATACATAACATTTAAAGAATACAAGAAAAGTCTATCGGTTACAAAGGAACATAACTTCTCCATCAAAAGGATAACCTCTAGAAAACGGGAAATTATTTAAGCATGATTACAATCAACAACCTTCAAAGGACATCAAAGTAGGGCAGCAAGTACACAATGCATACAAAAGAAATATATATAATTTTTTTTAAAATATTTTTAATTAATTTAACTACTATGCACTACTACTTTCTATCAGTTGGCATTCCAACAAGTGTTCCTTGGCATTCCAACAAGTGTTCCGCGGATGAGTATGCAACTTCTGTAAATATGAATGTATTAGATTGAAACACTACCAGTTTCTAAGGACTTAGAAACATAAGTAAAATGAACCCATTTAATTACCAAATAGCATCCTCTATCACTGCTTTTGAGGGCCAAATATGCCACACTTACATCCCGAACCCTTTCAAAACCACGTGACCAACTCTCCAAAACCTTCTAACTATTTTATAGATAAGAAGTTGACAATGGGTTTTCGACGCAAAACATGTCTAAAAATTTGTCACATCCCAAGTAAATTCTGAGTTATCTACTCTGCATAACTTACAAGTAAATCATCATGAATCTTCACCATAAACCCCAAGCAAGTTACTTCTCACTGCTTTCCATTTCATCTAAAATCCAGAAATCCTTCTTTTTGTGTGAGTTGAATAGATCAAATATTTCAAGTCAATACTTACAAACTAGTAAATACTCATTTCAGCAATGCTACCTAATCACAGATCAATTCAAATTTCAAACCTAGTCAATGCCTGAGTACTCAAAAACCATAAACTCTACAAATTACTAACACACAACACACAATGGAATGTTTTTGTAATAATGTAACATATTCAAAGATTACAGTGACAAACAACACGAAACACATTCAGGATCAAAATAACAATTTTCTCACAAATAAATGTTAGGGAAAATACCTTGAGGCTTTCAACAACACCGGGAACGACCTCATGTTCAAGGCCAGCGTATTCACCCTCTGTATTCTCCCTAATAACAACAATATCAACATTATCATGCCGCGTAGTTAACCCAGGTAGATTGAAACAGTTAACAAGCGAAGCGTAAAGATCAAGCTCCTTCCTCAACTGCACATTCAGCGAACTAACTCCACCTCCCATAGGTGTCGCAAGTCCACCTTTCAAACAAACCTTATTCTTCTTAATCGATTCCAACACTTCAGCTGGCACCGCTTTCATGTCACCGCGCACTTCGAACTTCTCGAAGTACACCGGCGCATGCATGGCCTCCATTACTTGCTCCACCGCGCCGGTTACGAGTGGTCCGATTCCGTCGCCGGGGATGAGTGTTACGCCGCGAGGTGTGCCGTCTCCGGGTCGGGGCATGTAGGTGACGGAGCGGGTTTGGGTGAGGTGGTGGCGAGAGGCGCGGAGTTGTTTGAGAAGGTGCGGTGCGGATTTTCTCGTCGCCATTGGTAGTGGGGTGCTAGGGTTTTGAAAAATTGAGTGTGTTTCGGGGTTTTGAATTGTATGTAGCTTTAAGTATAAGACTCGAATGAGGTTCGAGAAGCCATGGAAAGTTTAGAAAAGAAGAATAAAGTTATGACGATTTTGAACCATTTAAGGAAAGAGTTATTAGTTCTTATTTTTTAATATAATAACTTTCTTAAATAAAAATAAAATGAAAACATTATACTGTCCATATATAAAATTAATAAATTTGATTTTTCATTTCATACAAAATTGCGCTTGGATTAGACTAATAAACGAGCTTCTGCTAAACAATTTAGATTCTGCTAAGCAATTTAGATTAGAAATACTGAATTTAATTTTTAGTGAAAATAATACTTGAACAAATCACATACCTCTGACTCAACATTATAGGGTGTATTATAAAATTTTATTTTATCAGTCTATTTAGTTAAATAAATCAATCATAGACCATAAAAGAAAATTTTTAAATTTATTAGTCTGTTCTATTTTAATAATATAAATAAATATATTATTTTTTATTTTATATTAAAATATAAAAATACAGTTCAGTTATCCAAAAAAACTTATAAAAATAAGTTTAAAAAAAATTATAAATAATGTTATAAATTATACTTCTATGTAAACTCAAATAAATATATGTAAACAAACATTTAGTTTCATTGTACTTTTGATTTTTTAGTATATTTAAATATTAATTAAATTATTTATTTATATATGCTCAAATAATATAGGATTTTCAAATAAGCTAATAGGTTAATTAAACATTCGAATTTTCTTAAACTCTTTTTTCATTAGAGTTTTTTTTATAGGGGCCTTTAAGCTTTCTTTATAAAAATATATATTTTATCTGTAAATATTTTTTTATGTAAATAAATATTTAGTTTCAATATATTTTTGATTTTTTAATATATTTAAATATTAGTTGAATTGCTTATTTACAAATATTCAAAAACTTTTCAAATAAGTTAATAGGTTAATCAAACATTCGAATTTTCTTAAACTCTTTTCTCATTAGAGTTTTTTTTTTTCTTTTATAGGGGCCTTTAAGCTTTCTTTATAAAAAAAAATTATTTTATCTGTAAATATATTTTTATGTATTATTAAAATATTATTTTATTACAAAATTTCAAAACTATTAAGCATGAAATGAATTAAATGTGATTTTTTAATAAATATAAAACAACAAAAAAGATAGGTTAGAGAAACAAATTTTGAACTCATTTATTTCAAGAAACTTTTAATAATATTTACATACTTTTGAAGAAATATATATATATATATATATATATATATATATATATATATATATATATATATATATATATATATATATATATATATATATATATATATATATATATATATATATATATATACACTTAAAAAAACATTGAAATTATATTGGACTCCTCTAATTTTAAGGTGGCTACTTTGTACACCCCATGGGTTGCTAGCGCACCCTAATGAAAAATAAAAAATGTTCATCAGTTTTGAATATAAATCTCAAAACATATGTATAATACATACACCTCAGCATTTCGTAAGTGAAACACTTTAATTTTGTTTAAAATTATTCTGGAGATGCACCTCTGTAATCATGTTGGGATGATTTCGTAAGTGCATCTTTGTAATAACCCTGATGTCAGATGAGTGAATTTTACGGAGATGTATCTCTGGAATAGACCCTGTTTTGTCAAACCAAAAACAATTGCATAAATTTTAGAAGAACCTCATAAATTAACATCAAAATACTTAATATTATAAAGATACTCGTTAACATAAATTTAATATTATATTTCATTATGAACATATGGTTTTTGACGTTTCAACATCTTTAGAATATCTGATTGATCATTCAATTGTCGATTCCACTTTAATCAAACCAATTCTTTTGTAACGGTAAAACATACTCCACATAACTCAAGTTTTCATTTGTCTTCAGCTCAAACTTTTTGAATTGAATCTTCCCATCATCATCAATCAATGGTGAACGATGCTCGAACTTGACAACTCTTCAATTGTTTAGATATCGTAGAATATTATTCTGTTTGGATTTCATATCGACCATATGTGTGTCCTCAGTGGTCCTAAGTTAAAGTGGAGACTTTGTGTCATTGAAATATACAAATGTAATATCTCTTCAATACGTATTCATTCTGGTGTGGTGTGGTGTTGTAGATAATGTGAGACAAGAGACCCCATATTTATACAAGTCTTAGATCATTATAGACATTAGAAATTTTATCCTGACTCAGAGGAGATTCTGAATATGCATTTTAAAACTCATCATATTTTTTTTCAAAATAAAAGTTTCTACGGAGATGCATTTTTGAATTACCCACTGATTCGTATTTTTTTGCAATTAAAATGGAATTAGCCTGGAAGTGCTTATTTAGAAGCGTGCCACATAGGCATTGTTAATTGTTTAAAATGGAAGGAAAAAAATTAAAATTGATCCCAATTGTTATTATATATATATATAGTGAGACACACACACACACACACATTGTTGATAATAATACATAAACAAGAGTCTCACATAAATATATAGTTAGATAAAAACTAAAAAGTATCAAAATATATGTCACCACCTCAACCTATTTCTACGAGTGGTGTTGTCTTTGATTTTTCCTTTTTTGACTCCCTTTCAATCTCGTTCAACTTGACAAACTCTTCAATCCTTTCCAGATAGTGATTCGACTAAGTTTCAGCCTCTTTTGTAGATTGTGTTGTCCACTTCGGTGATGTCTTTGATATACGATACTCATGTTTCAAATAAACTTGAACAAAATATAGTGATTTCAAAAGCCACCCAATACACATGAGGCAACCGAACGAATTTTACGGTGGGCTACTCCGAAGTAGGAAAAATGTTTCCGAGAAACCATATCTTGTTAAATCAATACACACCATATTATATGTATTTTCCTATAAGATAACCCGTTTCAGGGAACCGTGTCCATTTTTCCACTAATGTCAGATCGCAAGCACAAGGAATAATAGAGTCATGAATTGCATCAAAATATTGTTTTTCCTGTGTAGCGGTGTGTATGATTCCTTATGCGCATTAAACTCTTTGAGAAGTTGTTGGAGGACAAATTTGTGATTCTCCTCTCCTTTACCGAGCAAAGCCGAAATAGCTCGATAATTGCAGTTACCATCACCTTTTAACATCTATAATTCACTCAATGTATTTATGCATAAAAGCGACATCTCTTTAATGTGGATGATTTTCGATAGCGGTGGTGAGGGAAATGGTTTGCTAATGAGAGCACCCATATAAACACTTTTTTTTAGAATTAGGAGTTGGAGAATCTGAAAAATGTGAGTTGACAAGTTCAAAGTAAGAAGTAGCCCGCTTCGTAGAATTGTCACTCTGTGTCGGTTTGACCTTTTTAGGGGCACCCTTTATTTTAACCGAATTTAGGGGTAGTTTCAAATTTGTGGTTTTTGGATAGGAAATCTTCCTCAAATATTCTTTTATGTGCAACTTCGTGTTGTCATCAAATTTCATGAATCTCAACTGGATCATTTTCCATTTGGTCATATAAATATATCTTGTTTATCCTCTTTCATCACACCATCATCATCATCAAACCATAGCCTTTTCTAGTGAGTGTAAGTATCATCCATATGTATTGGTCTAATAAAATTCATTTTCTTTGCAATTAAACAAGCACATGGAAGATCATATGTCTTCCTATGTCTACATTCACACTTAGAACTATCAACACTATTTTCTCTGCTCCATTGGCTTCGTGATAAATAAAATTCATTCCCACCCGAGATATATTGTCAACCAACTATGAATATATAAAGAATGTTGTCTTTGAATCAATGTTTTAATACAGTAATTGTTTGACCAAAAGATGTTTATATCTTATTATGTTGATTTTTGATCATTTGGTTCACAGAGTTCCAACCTCTAAAAAAATCACCTTTATTGTTTCTCAACCAATTCTTTAGTGTAACATATGCATATTCAATTCTCTTAGTTAATGTATTACCAAATTGATTAACTTGATTGATCCAAGCACATACAATATTTTCCTTCACCTGGTCCAGAATCGTACTCTTAACATATTTCAGGAAATCTAGATATCTCGTACACCCTTCTGAATTGTATTAAAGATTCTACATATAAATCTTTCGTGGAAGAATTTATTATATAATTCCAAGCATCAAATATATTTCCCAATACCACACTATATTTGACCACTTTCTCATCTTCACCCTTGACTTCTTTGGTCCATGTCGCGGGTTTAAGTATGCTTCTCATATTTTTGGTTATGTGATACATACAAAGTAATGTATAGGATGTAAGAAACACCTTTGTAACCGAATTCATCAATGTGGTATCACGATCAGTTACAATGAACTTTGGAATATTGTATTTGTCATTCAATATAATATCGCGCACTTTCATAACACGTGTAACATTGTCCTATTTTCGCTTTCCAAAAATGCAAAACTCACTGAAAAATCATCTTTGACAAAGTAACACCAACAATTTCCATAAGTGAAAGTCTATACTTGTTGGTCTTGTATGTTAAATCAATTATGAGTGCGGTGGAAAATGTGTTGAACAAATTAATAGAATCAGGACGAGTCAGGTGACTACATCCTCACATACTTTGTACCTAGAAACATAGTAACCATCATCCAGAATCTTCAATAATTATTGCATTTCAATTATTAGTACTTTTACTGCCTTGTTGTTTATGACACAAACATTTTATATTTGCTTGACATTTATGACATTTTGATGTCTTTTCTGTTTCAAAGTTGCAAGTATGTTTTTGGACAACACCATATTCATTGTCATGTTAGAAACAAGTCCATTATCCTCGTAATTAAGGAGACGTATAATGGGATTATCGGATAACTTGTGACACAAGTCATGATTATGTATACCAGAAGCCACATTAAGTTTCCAAGAATTATTAGCCTTAAGGTATCCACACACCTTAAAAGGACATTCACACTTTCACATTTTGAGGTCATCCCGTTTAAAATTACGAATAAGTTATTGGTACTTGCCACTTATTTCACATCTTATTGTTATAAATGTTTGTCTTCTATCAGAACCATTATTAGACTGCCCGATTACAACGTTGAACCCTAGTTTGGCAGCCTCCATGCGAATCCATTAGAGCATATATTCACGAACAGTAAACTTCTGTTTACTTGTAAATTGTTTGTAAACCTCTACCTCAATATCAACCATTTTAACATCTACCTTGACATCAATCAGTTTAACATCATTTTCGACATCATTTGGTTTAACATCAACATTCATTTCACACGGATTTACATCCATATACACAACAACTTTGGGAAAAAGTATCAAGGTGTACCATATCTACGACCAATCATAACAAAAAAATTAATATTCAAATTCAACTTTAGAACAATTCATAAGTGCATATTTAGAACACATGCAACCTAATCCGGAAGTGCATCTTCGGACTAAACGCTCATTTTTTTTACAAAAAATAGAGATTAAGACTAGCAATGAGGAAGGAAATATATTCACATTACCTTGAATTACAACTTCTTTTTCTCCTTTTAATGTGATAAAACACAAGAATGGTATTTTGGAGTGTAAAATTTGATTGAGAATGGATGGATGTTTTTAAGGGTTTTGACATGAAAATGTAGTTTGATCACGAGTAAGATGAACATGCAAGGTGATGTTTTATCAAATTTTCTGCTTAACAAATCTAAATATACATTTTTCGATTTCTCATTGAGTTATGAAATAAACAAGCTAACTTAATAAATACTCCTTCAAGCTTTAATATGGAAATGCATCTATGGATTAACCCTTTTACTGACATGGAGATGCATATTTGGACTATATTTTGGCAAAAAGGGGTGTCTCATTTGCAACGTCCTTTTTTATGTGCATTTGGTGCGTCCAAAAGTGCACTTCTGGAATTTAGGATAGGATAATTCAGGTTTCTAAAGGGTGATCCTTCACCCCATAGGGTAGGAAAAGTAACCCACAATTTTAATTGAACTAAAATGTACAGAAAAAGTTTCTCCAATACATACTAAATTATTTGTTTGGTGTGCTTGATGGGCCAACTTATGAACTAGTTTATTATTGGGCCTATGAATAAAAACCACTTTACAATTCCTAAATCTATTAAGATTTATATGGTTTGTCTTCCCCTAAACATCACCAAGTAGTTCTATGACTTTCTTATTGTGTTCTTCCTTCTCGTTCAAAAAATTTGACAGATTCATGCAATTCGTCTAAAAAATATCTCATGAAAGCAACAATCAACTACAAATCCAACGCCTAAATTCATGACCTACGAGGTTTGATATGAAAGTCACATCCATTTAAGAAGTACAATATGTAAGTATTATCAAAATTGATGAGTTAATTGGCTCTCTACTCGCCTTTGAAATGGAAACCAATGACAAATTCGAGAAAAGAAACAAAAGTGTGACATTCAAAAATGACGTTGAAGATGATGAGAAACGGGTAGAAGAGGATACTAATGACAACATAATTGAATATATTATGCTTCTTTCAAAAGTATTCGGGAAGGTCATGAGAAGACTTGACAGGAAACCAATGAATAATACCACACCAAAGTCAAAGATAGTTTGCCTTCTAATGCCAAAGGTTTTAATTCTCAGTGAAAAGGTAAAAACGATATAAACAAAACAAAGGCAATGGAATTCAATGTCATGAATATGAAGGCTTTGGCCACATTTAGGCAGAATGTATCAACTTCCTTACGAAACAAAAGAATGGATACACTACTATATTTTCATATGATGAATCCAATGAAGATAGTGAAAGTGAAACATCCAACAATGTGGTTGTCTTCACGGCTCGTGTAAGATCCAAATTCATTGTAAATAATGATGGGGAGTCAAGCAATGAAGATCTCTCTGATGATAATCTTGTTGAAGCCTACAAGTTATTGTATCTTAAGTGGGAATAAAAATGCATATCTAGTGAAAAAAAAGAGAAAAGATTAATGCTTTACTTCAAGAAAAATCACATCTTACTACTGCAATTTATAAATTAAAGGAAGAAGTTGACCACTTGAACTCCAAACTTGAAGGTATGAACAAATTTGTGTGTATTTTAAATTATGTTTCTAAAACCCTTGATGAAATACTAGGGGTGGTAAAGATAACAAGAGATATGAAATAAATTGGGTTCAACTATTAATCTTTGAACTCAAAATCTAAAATTGTCCCTCTTGTTAAAATGACTCAGTTCCTCATGCCAAATTATAAGTCTCAACATCCTGACCGACATCATTACCAACATACTAATGTCTACGCAAAAGCTTCATGGGTGTCATTGTTGTAGTTAACAAGGTCATAAAAGATTGGTTTGCTAAAAATTATATGGTAGGCCATAATATTATTATCATCCTCATTCCATTAGGAAAACTTTAAACTATGTTCACCTTAAACAAGTACAAAAAACTAAAGAGGAAATTACAAATCACATATCTTGGTAGCTTACAATATATGCAAGTTTTAAAATCACCGTATCCCTAGAGACCGGTGGTTTCAAAGGAAAAGTAGCAGTGATTTATCATCTTAAGTAAGAAAAAGGTTTTGTGTGTACTCAAATGCGGAAAAGTAAATGACATAAAATAAATAACAAAAAGTAAAGTTGGAGATTTAAGTGTTAACTATGAGAATTGTAATTCCTATTGGAATGACTACATTTTGCAAAACAATAATATAGAGAAGTATTCAAAATGTTCAAGATTATTTAGCTTGCTTAAGATGTTTGGAGGTACAGAAGGGACACATGATGGATGTGATGCTCCAGCATGAGGTATGACATTTATGTCTTGTGCAACAAGTCAATATTTTTGCATTTTGGAAGAATTTATCGTCAAAGATTGGATCAAATTTTATTTCTAATTGGCTTAGCAATATGATTAAGTGATTTGTTTGATAGTTGGACGAAGATTGATTCAGATTTAAATGAAGATTTGAATTTGAATTTAAATTGAAACAAATCATATCTTGTTGGATATATTTATGGAATAAATAATATCCAACAAATTCTGTATTAATTATGGACAAAATCAAATCTCAAATCCATGAAGAGAAGTCCAAAACTATTATGCTATATAAGGAGCTAAAAACTTGCATTGGAAGCTAAGTAATACATTGAATATTTTAGAGTACTAAGGTTTATTTTGAGTCCTTGTTATTGTTGTACGTACACCACTTTGTTTAAGTAACTTAACATAGTTGGTTTGTCTAGAGTTGAGTGATAGTATTCAATATTGATTATTGAGTTATAATATCTAATCACGCGTTATTTGATTGAGAAGAAAGTGAGTATATTCTCGTGTTTAGAGGGATCCCTAAATAGAAAGTCATTGGGTAGTGTTGAGAAGACGCATTGAACAACATAGAGTTTGTTTTTACTTGTAAGACTAATTGTACTAAACTACTGATAATGAATTTCCTTTCTTGGGTTGTGGACTCAACCCTCATATGTAGGTGTGGTTTCGCTGAAATGGGTAAACAACTCTCATGTTATTTACTGCTTTCCTGGTCCATCATCTAGTACTTGTTATTATGGTGTTTCTAATTCAACTTGTTGATCTAGTTGTCTAGTACATCGTGTTCGACATCTGTCCCCTAAGGAACATAATTTCAATTGGCATTAGAGCAAGCACCCTAGCCTGTTGAGTGAGCTCCAGGGAAGATGAAGTCAGCTCAAATGGACACAATGAAAGATGGAGGACTAATCAACAAACCATTTATCATTAATGACACTAATTATGATTATTGGAAGGCAATGATGGTAATCTTTTTCAAATCCATGGGTAACAAACATAGAAAGCTGTGATAAAATGATGGAAACATTTGGTGATCACTTATAAAGATGGAACTATGAGTTTAATATTATAAGCTGAATGGAATGATGCTAAAGATGGAGAAGTTATTGGAAACTCCTAGGCTTTGAATGCTATCTTCAATTGTGTGGACGAGAACATGTTTAGAATGATAATACATGTTCAGAAGCTAAAGAAGCTTGGGAGACTCTCAAAACTTCACATGAAGGCACATCCAAAGCTTGTATGTCAAGGCTGCAGCTACTTATCACGAAGTTATAAAATCTAAGGATGATTGAAGAAAAATAAATATGTGAATTCCACATCATATTGCCAATACTTCTTTGCCTTTGGTGAAAATATGTCTAAATAAAAGCTTGCCAGCAAAATTCCCAGATCATTACCTAAGAAGTTTGATATGAAAGTGACTGCTATTGAAAAAACTCAGGACCTGAGTAGTATAAAGGTTGATGAAGACATTGGTTCCCTGTAAATATTTGAGATGTCCATTAATGAAATGTCTGAAAAGAACAATAAATGGATAGCCTTTGTTTCCAATACTAAAGAAAGTCAAGGGGATATAAAAGAAAATTTTCCAGATGATATAACTCTCTTGAGTAAAAAGTTCAACAATTCCTTGAAATATACGAATAGAAAGGGAAGGAGAAATGTCCAAGACAAAAGTTTGACATTAGTCCCTGTATCTAAGGCATGAGTGAAAACTCAATGATGACAATGGTACTCGATTTTTTGAGTGTGAAGGCTTTGGACACATTAAAGCAGAATGTCCTACATTTCTAAAGAAACAAAAAAGGGAATTTCTGCCACGTGGTCTGATTATGAAAGTGGGGAAGAATTTGCCAACATTGGGATGGCTTATTTTGGTCGATGTGAATATGATGAGGAATCCAATACTGAAGACCTATCTGAAGAAGATCTTGATACATCATACAAACTCATACTCTTCAAATGGGAATAAGTGTGTTTAACCATAGATAATCAGAAGAAAACAATATGAGTGCTTCAGGAGGAAACAAAGAAGTTTGCCTCAACCATCACAAATGTTGAGAATGAGGTTTCATCACTAAACTCCTAACTAGAAAACATGTCTCATTCTGAAACTAATTAGATAAATAGTTTAAATTTACTTTATGAAAAAATAAAGTTTAGTGAGATGTCCAGAGGTGTGAAGGGATTCAATGTTGGAAAAATATGAAAGATAAAAACGAGTAGATTCTCCAAATGAAGGTTGTTATTCTTGAATAGAATACTGAGGTTCTGAGGTTGAATCACATGTCACAACATTGTGCTCAACACGTGTCACTCCATCACAACAAGAAACGACATATGATATGTCGCCATTGTGGTAAGTATGGACGCACATGGCCTTATTATTTTGAATGGCGTAAGTTAAAGATTAGAAGACGCAAGGAAGTCCATGCTAAGGAGAAGTGTAAATCCAATGCTACATCAAATGGCTACATAACTCACACAGAACACATAAGTTCCTCAAGTAAAGGCTGGTATTTTAATAGTGAAAGTACCAGGTACATGGCTAAAGATAAAACAACTCATGGAAATCAAGCAAAGGGAAGAATCAAGGGCTCAAGAAAATTAGTTAATTTTGGTCAAGAAGAGATTCTATTGTGAAATGACTATCTACTAATTTGAACCAACATTACACTACTAAAAAAAAGACATTTGGGAAAATGATTTTACATCGGGTATTCACTCGAACCGATGTGAAATCTGAAAATATAAACACGGTGGCAGTATCGTAAATAATAAAAAAAAATTTATTAGATCTATTACATCGGGCCAATTAATCCACCGATGTAAAAAATTGGAAAAAAATTAGTAAAAGGGTTTTTAAATCGGGTATCGTTCCAACCGATTTAAAAAACAATATTAAAAAAATTAATAAATTGGATTTTAAATCGGTTTTAAAACCCACCGATTTTAAAAGCCACCCAAAATTAATAATAAAAAAAATTAATAAATTTGATTTTAAATCGGGTTTACAATCCACCGATTTAGAAAGTTAATAAAAACATGGATTTTGGGATCTTAAATCGGTTTTCAAATCCACCGATTTAAAAAGCCACCCAAAATCAAAAATAAAAAAATTAATAAATTGGATTTTAAATTGGGTTAAAAATCCACCGATTTAGAAAGTTAATAAAAACATGGATTTTGGGATTTTAAATCGGTTTTCAAATCCACCGATTTAAAAAGCCACCCAAAATCAATAATAATAAAAAATTAATAAATTAGATTTTAAGTCGGGTTAAAAATCCACCAATTTAGAAAGTTAATAAAAACATGAATTTTTTTTTCCTATACCATCATAGTTAATTTATTTTAACCTTTTTAAAAACACACAAAGAATTTTTTTTCTCATGTTTTAGGTGATAAAAGAATAACCTTTACATCTATTTACATAACTATTCATTTTAAAATATTGAAATATAGAAAAATAACATATTTTTCAAAAACGTACATATTTTTCAAAATAATACAGATATCAAATCTTTTTTTTTCAAAAAAAATATTTAAGATAACTTCAAATTGAAATGATATATTTAATATTTTTCATATACAAAAAAGGAATAAATTAAAACATGTAATGGATAAAGAAATAAATATATATTAGCAACGAATAAGTGTAATGGAAGAAGATTGAGTAAACTATTTTCATACATTTAAATTTCTAAAATTATATTGCAAATAAATAAATAAAGATATTCAATTAAAGTAATATGGAGTTTTTTTAAAAATAATTATATTACCCAAAATCAATAATAAAAAAATTAATAAATTGGATTTTAAATCGGATTAAAAATCCACCGATTTAGAAAGTTAATAAAAACATGGATTTTGGGATTTTAAATAGATTTTCAAATCCACCGATTTAAAAAGTCACCCAAAATCAATAATAAAAAAAATAATAAATTGGACTTTAAATCAGGTTAAAAATCCACCGATTTAAAAAGTTAATAAAAACATGGATTTTTTTCCTTTACCATCATAGTTAATTTATTTTAACCTTTTTTAAAACACACAAAGAATTTTTTCCTCATGTTTTACGTGATAAAAGAATAACCTTTACATCTATTTACATAACTATTCATTTTAAAATATTGAGATATAGAAAAAATAACATATTTTTCAAAAGCGTACATATTTTTCAAAATAATACAGATATCAAATTTTTTTTTCGAAAAAAATATTTAAGATAACTTCAAATTGAAATGATATATTTAATATTTTCATATACAAAAAAGGAATATATAAAAACATGTATAAAGAAATAAATATATATTAGCAACGAATAAGTGTAATGGAAGAAGATTGATTTTAAATCGGGTTAAAAATCCACCGATTTAGAAAGTTAATAAAAACATGGATTTTGGGATTTTAAATCGGTTTTCAAATCCACTGATTTAAAAAGCCACCCAAAATCAATAATAAAAAAATTAATAAATTGGATTTTAAATCGGGTTAAAAATCCACCGATTTAAAAAGTTAATAAAAACATGAGCATTTCACTTAAACCCTCAAATACCGTTTCTTCACCAAAACCTGCACATTCCAATTAAACCCACGACAAAACTTCACCGAAACCTGCCGTTCTCCCTCCCTCGCCGTTCTCCCTGCCTCCGCTATTTGCTGCTCTCCCCCCCTTCCCTCTCCGCCGTTCGTCGTTCGCCGTTCGTTGTTCTCCCTTCCTCCGCTATTCTCCTTTCCTCCGTCGTTCGTCGTTCTCCCTACTTCCGAATTCCGCTTCCGATTCCGACATACCAATAGTTCCACTTGTAAAAAGACATAAGCAAGGATAAAAACAAAGCTGAGGTAAGTCAATCTCATTATTTTTCAGGAACTGGTTTTTGAATCTATTAACAAAGTGCTTTTATTTTACTGGTTTTTGAATCTATTAACGAAGGATAAAAAATTAAGGGTAGTTTATTTGTTTATGCTGCTCAATGCTCATTATATGTTTGATGAAATGTCTAAATAAAAGGAAAATAAACTATGATGCCATTAAATGATAGTTTATTTGATATATCGTTAGTAGATAGAAAACACATTATGTAACTAATTTATGTATAACAGTATCATTCTGACAGTATCAATAGTAATTTAAAAATTGAAACATGTATATAACTATTTATGATACATGTCATTACGGAACTATTTTATGTAGCAGTATCTCATTACAGAACTATTTTATGTAGCTAATTTATGTAACTAATGATATAACAATATCATTAGTATAACAGTATCACAATTTATGTAACTAGTTTAAAAATTAGAACATGTCTCATTCTGGCCGTATCTTTTCTTTTATCTTTTGGGATGGACAGTGATAAAATACATTTGAATTTGTGATTTTTCTCCTTTCATGTTCATTAGTATATATAGTATCATTAAGATTGGTCATGTGAAAAACAAAAAAATTAAGGGTAGTTTATTTGTTTAAGAAATGTCTTTGTGTTTTGAAGAAATGTCCAAAAAAAATAAGGGTAGTTTATTTGTTTATGCTGCTCAGTGCTTATGTTTGATGAAATGTCTAAATAAAAGGAAAATAAACTATGATGTCATTAAATAATTTTTTTCTTCTGAATTAGTACTTTTGGGGTTCATCAAGCGGCAAATGGGAATAGAAAAAAGGCTACATGGCTTCAACCCAATGTAAGCGTGGTGTAAATTATAATTATATATTTAATTTTATCCTATAAGTATTCACTAATTATGTCATTCATTTGTAGACAAGAAAACAACCTAACTCTGATGATTGTGGGTATTATGTTGGATATTGTCTCTGCAAAAATGTCTTTAATTTGTTATTTACTTTACGTTTTGCAACTTAATGTGAATTTTCAAAGAATAACTTTATTGTTACTTACGTGTTGTAGGTATTTGATGACCCAACGAACTTAACAAACGATGATTTGTATGATTTGCGACTCCGTTGGGCAACATGTTTCTTTGAGTTATATAAAGGTTAAGTTTTTTGTTGTTGTAGTGGTCCATCGTGCAAACCTCCTTATAATTTAGTACCTTATAATTTAGTACATTTGTGTATATCCTATATCAGTACTTTTGTATCAGTACTTTTGTAAATCAATTATGTGTATATATACTAGATATTTGGTGCAATCAAATTAGATTTATGAGAAAAATATGAAAATAACGGCTTAAATATGGTCTATGTGATGTTTCAAAACTATGAAAATAGCGACCTAAATGTGGTCTATATGATGTGCACTATGGAAAATAGCGACCTAATTATGGTTTGTGTAATGTTGGAAAAATATAAAAAATTAGGTACCAAAATGTGCACTATGGAAAATAGCGACCTAATTATGGTCTGTGTAATGTTGGAAAAATATAAAAAATTAGGTACCAAAAAAGATACAGGAAACGGCTAAAAAATAGGCAAATAATTTATACTCGTAACAGTACTTTTTACATCGGGCGAATGAAACAACCGATGTAAAACATTACCTTTAACATCGGTTTAACGGCATAACCAATGTAAAAAGTGTCAGCAATTATTTTTCCCTACAGTACTTTTCACATCGGGTGAACTAACAAACCGATGTAAAAAGTGTTAGCATGGAATTTTTTTTTCCTCCAGTACTTTTTACATCGGTTTTGGCACGCAACCGATGTAAAATATCCCCCTTTTACATCGGTTTTTCCCTGCAACCGATGTAAAAACACCCTTTTATAATTAAAATTTACAATTATAATTTTTTTTTCCACATCAGACTTAAAAATTTAACCGATGTGATTGGTGTATTTCTTACATCGGGCCACAGAACCGATGTAAAATGTCTTTGATTTACTACATCGCCTGGCTTTACATCGGACTAAGACCCGATGTAAAAAGTCAATTTCGCCCGATGTAAAAAGTCATTTCTGCACTAGTGTTATGATCAAAGGTGGAATATGAACATTAACAAGTCTGAGCTATATATCATCAACAAAGGTAAATAAGTTCTTATGAGGAAGATCATATATGATAAATACTTCAACGGTTTAAAAGACCTCGGGATTGATACAGTCATTATGTATGAAGAAAGATAAACCAATATGTCAAACAAGATGTCTCAACATCCTTCTCAGAAGTTTGAATTATCTCATGAGGATTGGGTCAGTAAAAGAAAAGTTGAGGGCTATAGGTCCTCCCAATTTTGAACAACTAATAGTGATTCAGAAGAAGAAGCTAAAGAAGAACGATGGATATGACATGATTCCTTCTCATGTATCTAGATGTTTGAATAACCAACAACATGATGTGATGTTTGGTGAAGCAGAAATTGGTGTGTTGAAGTCCAGTCACAAGGTATATGTATCAGATAAATTTGATCTAGCTACTGGTGGAAGTATGAGTGAGGTTCCACTAAAGTCTGTACATATGAGAAATCATCATGACATTCTACTGTCTTCAGGAGAAGATTCCAAGGAAACAAGATTCACTAGTCTAGATGGTGATATGTCAGACATTTTGTCCAACATGTTGACAAAATCTCAAGTGCATAAGGAGAATGATGATTAAGTTCATGAATATGTTGAGGCTGATGGGGGTGGTATTAATAACAATGATCATACTTTAGAAGATGTGCAAACACTAAGTGAAGGATTGATAAGAAAAAATGATATCATTCTTCTAGTATGTGCTAGAAAGAGCAAGAAGTATAGATTGACTACTTCAAAGGGCAAGTCTCTCTATATTGAAGAGAATTTTGACGTGGAACATGTTGTCGCTGCCAAATGAAGAAACTTTATGACATTTGCTAATGAAAATAGTAGTATCTGTGATTCCCTTTCCTTTCTTGGAACCATCAGATTAAGTAAAAGAGTGTCACTTTTTCTAAAGTTCAAGTTATATAAAATGGATGTGCATTGTGCCTCTCTTATAGGTACTTAAATGAGGAAGTTGAAAAATTATATTTTGCCAGCATAATGAAGAACATCATGGAGAATAATATGAGTAATAACATTAATAATGTTGTTAAGTACTCTGTCAGTGCTGATAAGGATGTTGTTCTTATGAACAAGAATGTTCATGATAGGTCTAAACTTGACAATGAAGGGGTTACTGAGGATGCTTATCTTGGTAACGTGTCTCTATTTAACAAGGATATTATGTTGAAGTATTTATGTCAAATGAGGATAACATCTGAAAGGATGCTGCCAAAAATAAGATTTGATCTCTATAGAGTATGTTTAGTTTCTAGAGGAAGTCATTGTGAAAGACAATGATAAAGTTCTCGTGTGTAATATTGACTTGTCAGAGAATATGGTGGAATGTGTTGTTCATCAGATGATGTTTGACCTTGAGTTAAACATGATAGAAGATGTTGGATGTCTTTCTGAATTTCAAGCAAAGCTAATGAATATCGATACAAATGATAAGGAAGATGTTTTCTAATATGTAACAGACATATTGAGCGTGATAATGGTAACTAAGTCACCAACTCAGAAAAAGGACGATCAAGCAGTTCTTGGTTACTATGAAAAATCTAGAATACTTCTATCAGAGTAAAATGCTAAAGAAAATATCTTGGTCGTTGTGTTCAATATTCATAAAAGGTTAGATGACAGGGTATTGAAAAGGATATTGTTGTTAAAAGAATTTTTGACATTTGAAAAAGTGGTTCAACTACTAAAGGAAATATGTGTGACAAACAAGGAGAACATAATGATAAGTTTCAATGGTGATGATGATAGTGATAGAAGCCTCTCTTTTGTCAACAACATAATATCTTGGGTCAACAAGGAGAAAATCATTGCTACCTTGTATTTTGATGAAGTTAAATTCTCTACTTGCTAGGAGAAATGGTAAGCAATTACTCTGGGTGAAGCATTTGTTGAAGAAGTGTAATGTGGGACAAGATGTCACGGTATTCGTCTCTAAAATTTTCATTAACCTATTAGATGTACTACACTTTTAAAAAGGGGTTTACATTTGTGAGAATCCATAACATTCAATGATAGGGAGGTGTGCCAAGGAGTCTCTCTCTCTCTCTCTCTCTCTCTCTCTCTCTCTCTCTCTCTCTCTCTCTCTCTCTCTCTCTCTCTCTCTCTCTCTGTGTGTGTGTGTGTGTGTCTGCGCGCGCACGTGTGTGTTACACGTGAAATAATGAAAAATTCACTAGTTTTTAAACCTCATTTTATATAAACCTTTGTTACAAGCAAATTTTTTAATCTTTTTCTATATTCCTCTTACTACCATTTCCCTTCTCCCACATTTGTTTGTCTCTTTTAAAATGAGTCAAAAGTATGTAAATTAAAATAAGAAATCCTCTAATAAGAAAATATTCATCATGAAGGCTATTGAAAGATTTCACGAGGAAGGGACTAAGAAAATTGTTCCTCTTTTATTTCAAATTACGGATATGCTGGATCATCTACAACTAGAACAAAGTCTGCCAACAAGATGAAGAATGTAATAATAGACATGCATAGAAACACGATTCTAACTTAGAGGTAGATGAAGAATGGATTAGCTACAAGAATTGCAGATGATGGCTTGAATAATAAGTTTAATGGTTCTAGTTTAGTTGTTCTGGCCCTTGTGTCTGGGTGTTTTTTTTCCTTGTTTTGTAAAGGCTTTATAGCCTATTTGAACTTATGTACAATAAAGTAAATATAATGCTTGTGCATATTTGGATGCTACTATAGTTGTTCTACTCATGATTTTTGGTTGTGTATATTCCAATATACTAACATATGCATGACTTACATCTAGTGTTATTTGATACTTGCCTTTTTCCAAATTAATGGCAAAAAGTGGGAGTATTATGGTGTTGCTGAGTGCTGAGGTAACACAAGTTTTTGTTTAGTACTAACCATATATAGTAAGTGCCAACGGTATGCTCACATGCTGGAGCCTCAGGCAAGACATCTAGCTCTTATAATGTGAGCTTTTGTGTTATTAGATTCTGCATATCCTGTTATTAACTACTAACTATTTGTGTTATGTATGACTAAGTATGTGAATTATTGCATGCTAATAATTGTTAGTTAATAGAATTTGTATGTTACTAACTATGAGTTGACTGTGTGTTATCCATGACTAAGTTATGAATTATTGCATGTCTGTCGGATTGATTCTAGAGCATTACTTTGGCATTTGTGATGAATGCTACTAATTTTCTATTGCTGAGCTTATCTCTAACATTTAGAAGACTGATAATTGTATGCTCTGAAGATTATCATTTGTTCTGGTTTGAATAAGTGTTATATCTTGAAGCGTTATTTTGCTATAATTTGTCAAAGGGGGATATTGTAGCTCCTATTGGATCGACCCTTTGGATTGGCTGTATTTTGCAAAACAACAACATGGATAAGTATTTCAAAGTGTTCAAGGTCATATAGGATGCTGCCAAAATGATTTAAGACTTAGTTCTTAGTCGTAGACTGCCCCTCATTATACCAATGCATCTTGGGGAGACTGACACTCGCCGAACTAATTGTTGTCCCTTCTAGAATTCATCTTAAGGTGAAGTATTATACTGAAAAGGGGCATGTCGCCACTCTGCACGGAGACATCGAGGCCGCAAGACGATGCTTTGAAGCGGCCACCAAAAGGAAAAGTTCAATCAGTGCAACACAACATATCGTTAAACAGGCCAGAGACGAAGATCTTCCCAACGAAGAAAGCCATCCTGGAAAGAAGCCAGCACACCAGGTTCATGCCATCGACCTTAACAACCGGATCCCAGAAGAAGGTGAAAAAGATACTTCAGCCTCAACGGGCAACTCATCCTCCTCGACCGTTATGCGTCCGACACCAGATGGAGAATTCGAGGTGATCACATTCGAGGACGACCCCAACCGAGGAGTCAGGATCGACGCGGGATTGCCGAATGAAGTGAAAGAACAACTAAAGATCTGCTTGAAGAACAATGTTGACTTGTTTGCTTGGAGCGTCGCAGACATGCCCGGACTTAGCCCAAAAGTCGCTTGCCATCAGCTTACCATCGACCCATCTACTCGGGCGATAACACAACACAGGCGCAAGCAATCCAATGAAAAGACTGAAGCGACGAATAAACTTGTAAAAGAATTCTTAGAGGCAAAATTTATCTCTGAAGCCAGGTATATAACCTGGTTGTCCAACATTGTATTAGTAAAAAACCATAATGGAAAATGGAGAATATGTGTTGATTATACCGATCTCAACCGGGTTTGCCCAAAAGATGCATACCCATTATCCAGCATCGATAACCTAGTGGATAACTCCACTGGTTTCAAACTTCTATCCTTCACGGACGCCTACTCGAGATATAACCAGATCCACATGGCATAGAAGGACAAGAAGTGCACCATGTTCATCACCTCGTCGGGCAACTATTATTACAACATAATGCCCTTCAGTCTGAAAAACGCAGGGGCAGCGTACTAGCGAATGATGAACAAAGTCTTCGGATCACAAACCGGAGACATGCTTGAAGTATACATGGACGACATGATCGTGAAATCCCAAGAGGAATCTGATCATACGCTCCACCTATAAAAGGTCTTTGACCAAGCCAGAGAGTGTAAAATGCGATTCAACCCAGAAAAATGCACCTTTGGCGTGTGATCTGGAAAGTTCCTCAGATTCTACCTCACTGAGAGAGGGATCGAGGCCAACCCCGACAAATGTCGAGCATTTTCTGAATTCCCCACTGTCGCTACTGCGAAAATCGGTGTCGGCTGAACAGAAGAGTCGCCACCGTGCGTTATTTATCCCAACAGAGGGAAAGGAAACGCTCGAAGTAAACCTACCGCAAAGACGGGAAAGGAATGGTCATCGCAACCAAATCCTGGATTCGGGAGTCGGTTACGCGAGGGGAAGGTATTAGCACCCCTCACGTCCGTCATACTCGACGGGATCCACGCTTGTTTTCTAGTACAGATTGTTATTCTATCTATTCTACAGGTCTGGGTTAAAAAGAAAAGAAAATGACTCGGCAACGTATCGCACTTTATGCCTATGTATCCCCGTTTGGAACAAGAAATTAGAGTCAACGTAGTTCGCCTACCTACGGGAAAGGAGGGGAAGGTTGCTCGCTAGGATATCGCATCCTATGCCTACGTACTTTCATACAGCATGAAAGATCAAAGCAAACGTAGTTCGGGCTACGGAAGACACAGATTTGTCTGTTTATCTTTTATCCTTCTGAAAAAGGTTTTCTCCTGATTACGGGTCCAAGCGGACAAAAATGACACTTTGATTGGTTTTCAGTAGCTTTGTGGGGATGATAATAAACTGAATCACATCATCCTGCATCTCACGGCAAGACCTTGATTGTCTGAAAAGACATCTGGGCTTTAGAACTCCATACTCCTGTTGAGAAACACACCTGAAAGCACAAGCTTTAACCAACCGAACTTATGTTTCACGATGCGCATGTTTGACAATGGCGTAATGTTCCATACAGCATGGAAATGCTATGCGTTTTCTGGGTGGATGCAAACATGATAATGCATGCAAATGCAAATGTAGGTTCCGACTGCTGGGAACAGCTCTGATAAACTGGCTTTAACACGGCCGTTGAGGACAGATACCACCCTGCTGGGGAGAATGAACGAGTATCTCAAAGTATGCTGGGACATACAACCAACTCTATCGGGGAGAGCTTCAAACTTTCAATTTCCACTAGGAGGAAGAAAAACACCTGTCGGGGAGAGAAAACTCCGCTGGGGGAAGAAACGACTCTCTCGGGGAATCTTAACCAACTCCGCTGGAAACAGGGAGTGACTCCGCTGGGGGAGAATGAACAACCCTACTGGGGATAATGAACTGTCTGGGCACAGTTTACAACTCTGGAATTATCAATCCACTAAAAACTAAACGACTCCGCTGAGGATAAAGAATCCTTTTTGGAGAAACACCACTGTCTGAATACAGCTTACAAACTTTTAAAGTTATCAAACTCTGCTGAGGGTAAATGACCCTGCTGGGGAAAGTAAACCATCTGGCCATAGTTTACAAACTCGGGACTGAGGATAGACATCATGTGGCGAGCATTAATCTTGACCTGCTGGAGAACATCCTTTGAGGATAAGCTGCGACTAGCTGGGGAAATTGAGCCTTCTTTAGTAAGGAACAGTGTCATCTCAGCTTCGGGAAATGAAGTGCGACCTGCGCGGGGATTCACTTCACATAATGATCAAGTCTTTTCGTCAAGAGCCTCTGGTTAGGACTACAATTTTCTGATCGTCCACTTCACATGGGCAAGAACCCTGCAACACCACAAACGAGACAAAACAAGTCTATACAATCAAATCCATTCAAGTTAGCGTCAGTGACATCATTTCCAATCAATTCGAAGTTTTAGCAATTATTGGCAAGGGCCAGCAACGTCATGCAACTGCTAGTTTTATCAAAACATTGGCGTTTTTCACATACAAAACAGTAAAGAACAAGTATCAAATACTGAATAACATGTTTTATTGATTGATCCCCTGAATGGGCGGAGTTTTGTACACTGGATGTAACTCCTGAAAAGAGGAAGTTACGCACAACAAATATACAAGTATGCACAGGAAGCATAAATACAATGACAAATCAAATTTGCACATATGTCGGCAACGTGATGCAGACAAACATCATGAGCTGATCCTTCTATGACTCGCCTGACTCTGGCGCTTTCCCGGTATTCAAATTTCGGAAGAGATTGTATCTGATAAATGAACCCCCAAAGTATTCTCCCAACCACCACGTAACGTAGTATCAAATTCGGACCGCAGTCATTTGCTTTTTAAATCCCTAACTTTTGCGTGAACCGCCCTTTGCAGGTTTTCAATTCACCGGGATACCCTTTTTTGCCGAAGCCGCCCAGTGTAGGTTTTCAACTTCGCGGGTGTACATCTTTTTTTCAATTTTATCCCTAACTTTTGCCTGAACCTTTTATTCTGTTTTTGGTTCGCCAGGATGCCCCATTTTTGCCTGGACTCTCTTTTTTCTGTCCAGCGGGTCAATTTCAAGCAAAGTATTTTTTAACTGCGTCCGAATTCACAGGCGACGTAAAGTCTTCACCGTCCATGGTGGACAGCAACAAAGCTCCTCCTGAAAAGACTTTTCTGACAATGTATGGCCCTTCGTAATTAGGGGTCCACTTGCCCCTGTGATCAGTTTGTGGCGGGAGAATCCTCTTCAGCACAAGGTCGCCCGTCTGAAAGCTTTGAGGGTGTATCTTCTTATCATACGCTTTCTTCATCCGGCTTTGGTACAACCGACCGTATGCTAGAGAAGCTAGCCTCTTCTCATCCATTAAACTCAGCTGGTTCAACCTGTCTTTCACCCATTCTGCCTCGTCAAGTTGGACATCTCGCAATACCCTCAGGGAAGGAATCTCAATTTCCAGTGGTAACACCGCTTCCATTCTGTATACCAACGAGAACGGGGTTGCCCCGGTTGATGTGCGTACCATCGTATGATAACCGTGCAAAGCGAAAGGTAGCATCTCGTGTCAGTCCTTATAGGTCGCCACCATCTTCTGAACAATCTTCTTTATGTTCTTATTGGCCGCTTCGACAGCGCTATTCATCTTGGGTCGGTAAGGAGAAGAGTTGTGATGTTCAATCTTAAAATTCTGACACAGCTCCTTCATCATCTTGTTATTTAAGTTTGAACCGTTGTCGGTAATAATCCGCTCAGGGATTCCATATCTGCAAATGATATCTCGTTTGATAAACATGGCCACCACCTGCTTGGTCACATTAGCATATGATGCCGCTTCCACCCATTTGGTAAAATAATCAATTGCTACCAAAATGAACCGGTGTCCGTTGGATGTCGTCGGCTCAATCTTTCCAATCATATCAATTCCCCACATCGAGAATGGCCACGGTGACGACATCACGTTCAGAGGACTCGGAGGCACATGGATCTTATCCGCATAAATCTGGCACTTATGACACCTCTTCGCAAACTTGAAGCATTCGGTTTCCATAGTTAGCCAGTAATAACCTACCCACAACAGCTTTCTCGTCATAGAATGCCCACCAGCATGTGTACCAAACGTACCCTCATGTATTTCCTCCATGAGCAACTTCGCCTCTTTCTCGTCTACACAGCGTAGCAACACCAAGTCATGATTTCTCTTGTACAGGACACCGTCCGGATTTAGATAGAAATTACCAGCCAATCTCCTGAGAGTCTTCTGATCGCGATTGGATGCCCCAGCCGGATACTCCTTGTTCTTCAGGAAATTCTGGATGTCAAAATACCAGGGCTTATCATCGGATGCTTCGTCAATGGAAAATATGAATGCGGGCCTGTCAAGCCGAGAGATAACAATCCTGGGAGCTTCGTTCCAGAAATTAACCTTATACATGGAAGACAATGTAGCCAGGGCGTCAGCCATCTGATTTTCTGCCCGCGGCACATGATATAATTCAACCTTGTCAAAGAAAGGCAACAATCTCCTTGCATAATTCATGTACGGTATCAAATTGGACTGACGTGTCTCCCATTCTCCTTTTATTTGATTCACCACCAGAGCTGAGTTTCCGTATACATCCAGATTTTTGATTCGCAAATCAATGGCTTCTTCAAGCCCCATAATACAAGCTTCGTATTCGGCTTCATTATTGGTAACCGGAAAGGTCAAACGAGCAGTAAATGGGATGTGCGACCCATGTGGAGTAGTGATGATTGCCCCTTTTCCGCTACCATAGGAATTCACAGCTCCGTCAAATATCAACTGCCACTTGGAATCCGTCTTTGGCCCTCCATCTGGCAACGGTTCTTCCCAATCTTTCATGTTCAGGTACATGATATCCTCGTCAGGAAAATCAAACCTCATCGATTGGTAGTCCTCAATAGGCTGCTCAGCAAGATACTCCGATAACACGCTCCCTTTTATAGCCTTCTGTGAAATATACTGGATGTCATATTCGGTCAAAACCATCTGCCAACGGGCAATTCTCCCAGATAGTGCCTGCTTTTCAAATACGTATTTGATAGGATCCATCTTCGAAATGAGCATGGTTGTATGATTCAGCATGTACTGTCTTAAACGCTTGGCGGCCTAGGCTAGCGCACAACAAGTTTTTTTGAGCATTGAGTATCGAGACTCACAGTCAGTAAATTTCTTACTCAGGTAGTATATCGCATGCTCTTTACGCCCTGTCTCGTCGTGTTGACTGAGAACATAACCCATACTCCCCTCAAGAACCGTCAAATACATAATCAAGGGTCTCCCTGCCACTGGAGGTATCAAAATAGGAGGCTCTTGCAACTACTGTTTTATTTTATCGAACGCCTTTTGACAATTTTCGTTCCATGTTACAACCTGGTCTTTTTTCAACAGCTTGAATAACGGCTCACACGTAGCTGTTAGGTGAGATATGAACCGAGCGATGTAGTTCAACCTCCCTAAAAACCTGCGCACCTCTTTTTCTGTTTTAGGCGTCGGCATTTCTTGTATTGCTTTTATTTTCGCAGGATCAACCTCTATTCCTTTTTCGCTCACGATAAACCCCAGCAGTTTACCCGATCTCACCCCGAAGGTGCACTTGTTAGGGTTCAGTCTCAGCCTGAACTTCCTAAGCCTCTTGAATAATTTCAGCAGATTCACCAAATTTTCTTCCTCCGTCTGGGATTTGGCAATCATATCATCAATATAAACCTCGATCTCTTTATGCATCATGTCATAAAAGAGAGTCGTCATTGCATGCTGATACGTTGCCCCAACATTCTTCAACCCGAAGGGCATCACTTTGTAACAAAATGTTCCCCAGGGCGTAATGAAGGTAGTCTTCTCCATGTCTTCTGGCGCCATTTTAATCTGATTATAGCCCGAGAAGCCGTCCATGAAGGAGAATACGGAGAATTAAGCGGTGTTGTCGAACAGCACATCGATGTGAGGAAGTGGAAAATCATCTTTCGGGCTCGCTTTGTTCAAATTACGGTAATCTACACACATTCTCACTTTACCGTCTTTCTTTGGCACTGGCACAATATTAGCGACCCATGAGGGATATTTTGTAACAGCTAGGAACCCAGCATCCCACTGCTTTTGAACCTCCTCCTTAATCTTCACAGCCATGTCCGGTCTAGTTCTTCAGAGCTTCTGCTTAACCGGCGGGCATTCTTCTTTTAGCGGCAGACGGTGCACAACCATATCCGTATCTAGCCCAGGCATATCCTCATACGACCAAGCAAAAATATCACTGTACTCTTTGAGCATTTCAACCAATCTTCACTTGACGTCGCTCTGCAGCGCGGCCCCTATACGGATGTTCCTTTCAACCCCTTCCGACCCCAGATTGACGATCTCAATGACTTCCTCGTGAGGCAGAAAAATTCTTTCTTCTTGTTTTACCAACCAAGACAACTCTTCTGGAACATCACCATCTTCAACAATCTCTTCTTCGGCCTGAAATACCGGGTGCCCAAAGTCGAAGTGAGTCATAGGCGGTTCATAGATATCATCTGAAATAGTAACCTGTTTAGTTGTCACAGGAACAGTCTCCTGAATAGACCAATTGCAAAGCCCTTGTCCTGGCACGCTCGACTGAATCCAGGCGTCCATGTCGCAGTCGCTGTCTCCCTCTTCAGAATCTGAAACAACGTTGATGGTCTCGTGATATACCCCACCGGCCGTAATTGTTATTGGTCCTTTGAAACGGGGTGCCCCTGCAGTAGGCGTTGACGATGAAGTTGATATCCAAGTCCAAATCTGTCCATTTTCACAGGGATATCCAAAACCTTGCCCCAGCCCTTGGTCTCACCGGTCTTCACTAGAGCCTGAGCCTCTTTGTACGACGACACTGCCACCTCTGATGCTTTACTCGGCCCTGGAACTTTGTCCTTAATGCGCAACCCCTCAAAGGCTTGACAGGGTGTTTCGTGAATCTCGCTGTCGACTTCCACGTACTTGAACGACGCCAAATGGCTGACTAGTATATCCTCCTCTCCACAAACTGTGACGACACTGTCCCCCACCATGTACTTCAGCTTTTGGTGTAAGGTAGATGTGACGGCCCCAGCACCATGGATCCATGGTCGTCCAAGAAGACAGCTATACGCTGGCTGGATGTCCATAATATAGAATTCAGTTTCAAAAATCTCTGGCCCCACCTGCAGAGGCAAAGTTATAGATCCAAAGACTGACCTTCGTGTACCATCAAATGCCCTGACCACCAAGTCACTAGGCGTACAAATGATCCCCCTGATATCCAACTTTATCATTGCTTTATTCGGCAGCACATTCAAGGAAGACCCGGTATCTACCAACACATGGGACATGACCGTGCCCCTGCATTCAACTGAGACGTACAACGCCATATTATGCTCTCTTCCCCTCGGGGTCAAATCAAAATCCGTAAATCCCAAACTATGGCCTGCATTCACGTGCGCCATCACCCCCTCCAACTGATTCACCGAAACATCTTGGGGTACAAACGACGTGTCCAGAATTTTCAATAACGCATTCCTATGGGCTCCGGAACACAATAACAGCGACAATATGGATATCTTCGACGGCGTTTGTTGAAGGTGCTCAACAATTTTATAGTCACTCTTACGGATAAGACGCATAAACTCTTCTACGTCCTTCAGTGACGTTTCTCTTTCATTCCTCTGCACAGGAGCATTCTCATTCACTTTACCTTTACCTTTTACCAATCGTTCAGCCTCTACCTCAAGCGATATAAAAATTCTCCCGCTCCTCGTCATCCCTCCAGTCCCGACGACATTGTCCACAACCCCAGCTGGTCGTTTACTGATATCAATTTTCTCCCCATCACAATATGCTTCCAGCCCATAAGTCCATGGTACTGCCTTGGTGCTCTCATAAGAGATTGGCCCTGCCTTTGTAATAGTGATCTTCGGCCGCCTGGAGGGCGCTGTTATAGTTATCGTTTTCTGTGGAATTGTCACTGTAACAACATCACTTTGCTCATCAGCTAACACCTCTGCAGGTTTCTCAAGTGTCGTTCTATCAAATTGCAACATGCCTTCATCTATCAAGGTCTAAATATCCTTCTTCAATTCAACACAACCCCCAGCTTGGGTCCAACATTCTAGACAAAACTTATCGCAGCCCGGATACACACCTCCTTTCAATAACCTGCTCTTTACTTCACACAACGGTGTTTTCAGTTCATCAACATTCATGACCAGATTCAAACCCTCCTCAGTCAAAATAGCATTTGCCCCATGGTTGGGCATGGGTTGTTGTACTATATTCGGACCCGCTTGTCCAAAATGTATGGCTTTGCTATCCAGTAAGTCCAGAACTTTATGTTTAAACGCATGACAGGCCTCTATATCATACCCGGGTGCCCCGGAGTGGAAGTCACAATGTTTGTTAACATCATACCCATATGGAAGGGTTGGTCCCGTGGGCAGTGCCAATGTCCTCTTTTCAACTAAATCCAGCCCCAACAGTGTCTGAAAGAGTTCCGCGTACGTGGAAGGAGGCGCTTCAAACACTCTTTTCGGCTTCGCATTCGGAAATCTTCTTTGGCCAGCATTCTGCCCCTGCTGCTGTTGTGGCTGCTGCTGTTGTTGCTGCGGTTGTTGCTGTTGTCTCTGTTGAGGAATCGGAATCGTGACACTAGCTATCTGCTGCGGCTGATTATACTGATGTTTTCCTCTGCCCCTGCCCCGGCCACCAAACACTGCACTAGAATCACCTTGACGTCGACCACCGAATGCTTTTCTATTACCTCCTGATGAAGTAGACTCCCAGCTTGGAACCTTCCCACCTTAATGCTATTCTCAATCATTTCACCCATCAAGATCAGATCAGAGAAACTGCCCAACGCAACAGGAAACAACTTCTCGTAGAATATCCCCGTGAATGTTCCAATGAACATGTCGTTCATCTCCTTCTCCACTAGAGGAGGATGCACTCTTGCCGCCATGTCGCGCCACCTTTGCGCATATTCTTTGAAACTCTCCCTAGTTTTCTGTGACAAACCTTGCAGCTGGACCCTGTTCGGTGCCAGGTCACTGTTATACTTGTAATGAGTCACAAACGCCTCAGCCAGTTGCTTCCATGTTTTGATCTGAGTGGGTTCCAGCCCCATATACCACTCAAGTGACGGTCCAGATAAGTTGTCTTGAAAGAAATGCATCAGCATTCTCTCATCGTTTGAGTAAGCGGACATCCGTCTGTAGTAAGAGCGAACATGCACCTTCGGACAAGTGTCTCCCTTATATTTATCAAAGGTGGGAGCTTTAAACTTCAGCAGTACTCTTAGGCCAAGCACCAATCCCATCGTGGTCATATCTAAACCAGAAGTATTCTGATTCACTACACCCTTCATTTGTTCCTCAAGCATTTTGATCCTCTGAACAGGATCCACAGGTCCATCCATACCCCTACCAGAGAAGGCATCTTCTTGTTGGTCTTCCATCCAATTAACATTCTCATTTCCGTACCCATCATACCCATTGTTACGACCAAATCTAGTCTGATTCATCATAGGGCCCCGTCCTCTGTTACCATACCTTTGAGCGACCCTGACAGGTCCAAAAGGCATCATTCCAGCACCATTTCCGTTACCGAATCCACCATAGGCCTGATTAGCATTACCAAAACCATCATATCCTAAACCCTGAGTGTTGAAGCCAAACTTCCCATCCTGGTTGACATAATCAAACCCCTGGTCGTTATAGCCGAATCCGTTGTTACCAAAGCCATTACCTCCATTGTTATCACCGCCCAGATTGGCGTCTCCGAATCCAACGTTGTTAATGACAGTCTCATTACCAATTCCTGTATTACCATTCCCGGCGCCAGCGCCATTGTTCACATTCACAACAGGTATATTCACCACAGGTGGAGCTATAGGCGTAGGAGTACCATCCCCATGAATGGTGTCAACACGTACAGAATTGTGGTCTTCGTTTCCATTCCAGGCATTTCTCGCCAGCAATGGCTGCACCAAAGTTTGCAAGTTTTCCTGCCCCTTCACAATTGTCTCCATCGTCTGCATGAACAGCGCCAGCTTTTCACGCATCTCCTGCATCTCGTTTTGCATCTGGTCCATGACTCTTTTGCAGTTGGTACGAGTAGAGTATCGGTGAGGACGTTGACTTTCAATCCTGGAAGAACTTGGCGAGATGCAAGAAATGAGATACATTTTCAATAATTACCTGGTAATGCAATATGAATGTGTATGCAAATGCAACATGTGTCTGTGCATTAGGGAATATCACTCCCTAATTCTAGTGCCAATGTGACAATGTGGTGACAGTGATAGCAATAAGAAGCTCGAAACCCAATCATAGAAACATCTCATACATTGCAGAAAATCCCATCAAGTCAGGAATACAATATTAATGAGCGTACAATAAGAAGGCATGACCTCAACCAACAATCCTGGTGATGGCTAGCACAATGCAAATAAAGCATACACATCAATACATGAGATAGTCAAGTGCAACCATACGCCTGGTACTCCTCTAATAATCTCTTAGTCTCGGGATGATTTGGTTGAGTAAGCAAACCCTCGACAAGTAGATCTCTTTGCTTGAGAACACGTCGTAAATTGCCAATAGATTCCTCCCATGCCCCTTCTCCAAAGCGGTCCTCTAATTTCCGTTTCTGAGACACAACCTCCTTCTTGCACTCGACGGCTTTGTTCAATGAGTTCTGAAGACTATATCTTGTCATAACCTCCTCTTCATACTTTCTCTTGCTAGCCTTCAACTGATCTTTGAGTTCAGAAATTTGCTGCTTCAATTTGTCTGCCCTCTTTTTATTGTTGGTTAGCGTAGCATTCCACGTCCTGTTGCACGAAGAGATTTCCCGGTATGCGGCATCAAGTGACTTCTTCTTGGACTCTAACATATCATGAGAGCTTCTGAATTCTTTTCCCAGGCGTTCACGTTTCTTTGTCTCTTCTGTCAGTTCGGCACCTAGCCTATTTACCAACTCAGTCTGCTGTTGGAAGGAATACACAACTTTGTTCTTCTCACTCTGGATTTGAGCCAATTCCTTCTCTAACTCTTCATTGATCTTTATCAAGTCTTCTTTTTCTTTCACAACCCGCTCATAGACCTCAATGGCTACAGTAGTCGGTTCCTCAACTGGAATGGGAATGGGACGTGATACTGCTGGAAAAGGCATTTGCACCTGCCTTACCCTCTCTTGAATCCACACCTTGTAAGGCATATAAGCTTGACAATCATTCTTGCCTAATAATGGTTTCCCTCTCCTGCAGATATGATTCCAAGCGTGCTGAAGCTTGGCCAAGAATTCCCCACTCAGGTCACCAGTGAAATATAGAGATTCCTGTATTTCTTCCTCCTTCGGTGGACTCTTCAAAGCATACCTGAACTGTCGAACCAACAAAGATGGGTTGTAATTAATACACCCCTTCCTTCCGATTAGAGGAACGTTGGGAAACCCGGCGCAACTAAAGATAATCTCTGACCCCAATAAATCTCTATTGAACCAGACAATGTCTTCTGAAGAAAGCCCCATTATACGCTCGGACCATTCAGTTGTATTTGCAGACTCAACAAAAGGACCCTTCTTGGGCAGATGGCTCTCAAACCACATGTTAAGCAAAGGTACACAACAATGGATATTTTCCCCCTTCTGATTTCATTCTTATAATGCAAGGAATGATAGAAATCTCCAATCAAGGTAGGCACCGGGTTGCCTGCAGCAAACAAGTGAAATGCATCCAAATCAACGAACTCAGGCAGATTAGGGAACAATATAATCCCATAGATGCACAAGGCAAGAACAGCGTTAAACACGATCCAGCAACCACTTTTGGCATATTCTTGAGCTTTGCCAACCAAAAATTTGAGAGAAAACCTTGAAACTCCATGCCAGGAAGTCAACAACAACTCTGCAGGATCCATATGCAAGGGAACAACTAAGTCCTCCAGCTTAGGCTTAGCATCAAAGTGAATGAAGGGCACTTTGTTCTGAACTGGCAACTCTAGAAACTCAGCGTACTCCTCCATGGTCGGAGCCAAAATGAAGTCCTGAAACATAAAACACCTCAAGGAGGGATCATATAACTGCATCAATGTGTATAACCCATTCAGCTCGTATGTGGTTGGTCTGCAAACCAAATTCAGTAGCTTCCCATAACTCTTTCTAAAACTTCTCTTCACATCATCGTTAGCTAGGGAAATCAGACCCAACAGAGGAGTCACATCAGGGGTAGGCAACTTATACGCAACAGTCTTCCTCAAAGTACTCATGATGACAGATAGAAGTCCGGAACACTAGAATCGGGAAGTATGAAAATGCACCTGCAGCACAGACACACGTTAATGATATGCACATGATGATGCAAACAATGCAATATGCAAGCAATGCAACAAGGGATCAAGTGCCCATGGCTGAGAAGTCCAATCCACAATATTGGCCTCAAATAGACCCACAAACTGCTCAAAACCAACCACGATGCTCCAACCTGGTCTCAGACAGACCCAATAATACCGTCCTCAAATATCAACACCACTGAATCTCAATCAAGAAAACCGGTAATATGGAGGTCAAGTTACCTGCATGCCCCAACCCCTCTCACAGGTAGGTATCCTAATAACTAACACAAGGTACGGCATCCTATGCGGTCGTCGGCGTCACAAACTTTCAAGACGGATGATACGATACCCAGAAGGTGTGGCATCATCATGTCCTGAAGAGGCCTCACTTAGCCAACTTCCAAATGATCGATCCCCAGAGTCGACAATCCAACTAACCAACAACCTCTTCAACCCAAAGGGTCGAAAAAGAAGCCAACCAGAAGAACCTCGTCTGAGCGTGGATTTCATGAGACACTAGTACATGCAAAGCATGCACGCGCCCACTAATTTCCACTCTAATTCTAGGTGCACTCAAGCTCAGGTCCGACTTATCTCTCAATCATAGAACCCCCTCATACCCACAGCAATAATAACAATAATATAATGCTGAATGTAAAATACAGAAAACGTAAATCCATACAAAATCCACGACGGGAAAACAAGCGGTAGGATTGACTCGCGTAGGGAACCGTTGGAGTCCCCAGCAGAGTCGCCAGCTGTCGCTACTGCGAAAATCGGCGCCGGCTGAACAGAAGAGTCGCCACCGTGCGTTATTTATCCCAACAGAGGGAAAGGAAACGCTCGAAGTAAACCTACCGCAAAGACGGGAAAGGAATGATCATCGCAACCAAATCCTGGATTCGGGAGTCGGTTACGCGAGGGGAAGGTATTAGCACCCCTCACGACCGTCGTACTCGAAGGGATCCACACTTGTTTTCTAGTACGGATTGTTATTCTATCTATTCTACAGGTCTGGGTTAAAAAGAAAAGAAAATGACTCGGCAAAGTATCACACTTTATGCCTACGTATCCCCGTCTGGAACGAGAAATCAGAGTCAGCGTAGTTCGCCTACCTACGGGAAAGGAGGGGAAGGTTGCTCGCTAGGATATCACATCCTATGCCTAGGTACTTTCATACAGCATGAAAGATCAGAGCAAACGTAGTTCGGGCTACGGAAGACACAGATTTGTCTGTTTATCTTTTATCCTTCTGAAAAAGGTTTTCTCCTGATTACGGGTCCAAGCAGACAAAAATGACACTTTGATTGGTTTTCAGTCTTTTACGCAAGAGCTGTCTTTTATTGATGTTTGAAATCTTATTACTGTGTTTTGAATGATGTTGAGATAGAAGAGAAAGAACTCTAAAACCTAGGGTTAAAATGGGAATCAAAACTATCCTAATGTTGTCATGCACGGATTAACACCTAATGTCTGTCATATTTCTCTCTTGTGCAGAAAGAAACAGAGATCCTAGGGGATAAACGGAAAAGAAACAGCATATATACAGTAAAGCAGTAAAATGCATGAGATGCAGCAGTACAAGCGAGGCAAGGGAGTCCCACTCAACATAGAACCTGAGAAAACAATAAGCAAAGTGAAACAGCTTCACTTCAAACCCATGGGAAAATTAACAAACAATACAGCAAAGAAAATAAACCCCAAAAACAGCTCTGACAGCCCCCCAGCTCCTACAGCAACAGCTCTGAAAAACATCCAACTCTGACAGTTGATTAAAAGCAAAACAATAACATCTTCAAGTGAACCCCAAGATCAAACTTCAATGGCTTCCAAGCTTTAGGTGAGCTCCATCTTCAAGGCAAGCACTCCAGAAGAGAATCACTTGACATAATAAGTTGGAATGATAAAACAGCTCATTGACAACCAAAGGAAGCTTATAAGTGTTTATCATCACGAAAGACTGGTTCCCTCAAAGTTCTACCTCTAAGATAAGCCACTTATCCCTCCAAAGGAGGGAGGTGAATACCCTAGAGGGACTTTATGTCATAGAGAGGAATGGAAGCACAAGAAGCTATCCATGCTTGTACAAAGAATTTAGTCTATTCTAAGGCTCTGCTTATTCCTATTTCCTATGTCTTCAAAAAACATCTTCAAGCACAAGAATATCCATGCATCCAACTTTGATCTTCATCTTCGATCTTCTCTCATGCTCCACAAGCCCAATCCAAGCCCCATACCCCATAGCAAAGCCCAACCCCAAGCAAACAATACAAAAGCTCATAATGGCCACACCAAACAATCACACCATTTAGAAAAATCAAGTAAAGCAGTAGTATATTATTTAAAATCCTAAAATTAATTCTAAGGGGATTTATACATCTACCCTACATACCCTATATTTCCCAGCTCCTAATTCAAGCTAAAAAACCCAAAATCTAAGTGTTATGATGCACCTACGTCCAGTTTAACCCTAATTCTAGTCACCCTAATGTTGATGGTTCAAAACTAAACAAGATTAAATCACAAAAATGTGATATAAATCTCTAAGGGAACCTAATACTCTAATCTAACCATAGGAAAAAGAATCACATCAAAATATGAAAGGAAATGGCTAAACAAAATTCAACAAAATGGATATACAAACTAAAATGCAATAAAAGCAACTAAATGTGGAAATTCACCAAAAATAGAAAAAATGATTAAAATGCTACTTTTATCTTTTGAGAATTTTCTTTAGACATTAATGAGAATGAGAAAAAAAATCCCATGTAAAAATGGCTATTTTTGAATTTATTATGATTTTTTGAGTAAACTATATGCAAATATAAAACAATATGAAAATTCAAACAAAATTAAAAACAGGGGTGGCAAAAAGCAATTATTCTACACTGCAGAAATGCATTGGGCCCAGGAGGGGGGTGCAGATATCACTGCGCTGGGCCCAATCTGCTTCAGAAAAACACCAAAGAAAAAACAAAAAAAAAACAAACGGGGGGGGGGGGGTGCAGATAGCGACGAATGGCCTTGTCATTCTATTGGACCCCAGACTGGGGGGTGTAATCAGCAAACGGGCCTAAGGCCCAAAGCGCATTCACACAAGGGAGAGGGGGTTCCATGGGAAACGGGGAGTATGATCAGCAGACAACCACAATGGGCCTAAGCCCGAATCCAACCTCGACCCAACCTTCAGCAATAAACCATAATCCCTCAAAACTCCCCTTCACTGTTCATCCCTAACCCTCGCCGTCTCACCCTCCCTCACCTCCTCTCTCTGTCTCACAAACCACGAACGTCCACCTAGATTCAACACCAACCACATCGTTCACTCTACCCGTTCCACCCAATCCTCGCTAACACTCAACTAACCTAAATCCTCAACTAACAACAAGAAAAATACAAGAAAGGATGGATTCAGAATAGGAACCTGGACGATGGCGATGAGGCTTCTGGCGAGGAGATGAAGCTTGGCGAAGCTCACGAAGAATCTTTATTCACGATTAGGAGATCTACGGCGGCGCGATCGTTTCTATGATGAAGATCAACGAAGATCTCAAAAGATGAAGGAACTGATGGCGTTCTTGGTCGCTGAAGTCCTTGTGATTTTTGGAGAAATTTGATGCTGGAAGGAGGATCTAGGCAAATCGTTGATGAATCTTGGTGACGAACTGAAGTTTGGAGTAATCTTGAGGAGTCTCTGGGCGAAGTTCTTGAAGGTTGATGGAGTTCTTGGCGCTTGAAGGTGTTCTGGAGAAAGCAGATGAACAAAGTAGTTGATGAACGATGATGATGTTCTTGGCGTTTCTGGAAAAAACGAAGAACTGGATGAAGGTCCACAACTTGCTGACGGATGCTCTTGGCATTGGGTGAGAGTTGCTGAAGATCTGCTGTGGTTTCTGGGAAAACGAAGAATTGGATGAATCTTGATGAAGATTCCGGCAAGGAATAATTTTCCGGCGAAGATTAATGGAGGCTGATCGGTGAGGATGATGAAGCTTGAATGAAGTTGATGAAGAACGTTGCAATTTGCAGTTTCCGGCGAATTTGCAGTTCTCCGACGACGGTTGCGGCGGCTCCGACGAGAGTTACAATGGATGGGACGGCGGCTGCATGGCCGGCGGCGAAGGGGACCGGCGAGTCTCAGAGCTAGACGCGTGGCAGAGGGAGGAGGGAGAGAGGAGGACACGTGGGAGTGGGGAGAAAGGAGAAGGAGACGCGTGGCTCAGAGTGGAGATAGTGGAAGTGTGATTTGTCAGCAAAACGTGAAGTGGCAGCCAAAAAAGTGACAATTCGTGGCGCTGCTACTTATAGGACATGTGGCAGTATTTGGACCTTGGACTTTGATCTGGGCCTCACGAAATGGATACTGGCCCAGTTATTAATTACTCAGAATTAAACCTAATTAAGGACCACTTAACCCAACAAAATGAATATTAAACTAATTAACTAAACAAAAATTTAATAATAAAACCCTAATTAAACTAAAACGAAAATTAACTAAAAAACCTAATTAATCCTAATTAAAGCATAAACGAAAATTAATAATAAAACTCTAATTAATCTATTAAAAAAAACAGAAAAGATTTATTTAATATCTAAAAAAACTATTTAAAAATTCTAATTAAATCTGAAAAATCAAATTAAAATCTAATAAAATCTATAAAAACATTTAATCCTATTTAAAAAATCTATTCTATTAAATTTGAAAAATCAATTAAAATCTAATAAAATCTAAAAAACATTAATATCTATTTTAAAAAATCTATTCTTATTTAAGAAAAGTAATATCTAGTTAAAATCTAAAATCTATTAAATCTCTAAAAAAAGGAATATGTATTTAAAAATCTAAAAACTATTAAGAAAATCTATTAAATTCTATAAACAAAATACTAACTGATTTACTATCTAAAAAAACAAATAAACCTATTAAAAATCTATTAAATGCATTAAAAATATAGAAAATAAAAGAGAACAAATAAAAAATGCCAGGAGGCCGATTAAATCAATTATAAAACGATTGCGCAACCATAACGAAACCCGGGCCCCGAGATAGCCTGAAAACACAGGAAACAAGCACCAATTCTCAAAATACGCTTATTCAAACTGGCCTGAACAGCCTGAAACGCCAGGGGCTGCAATCCCAATAAAATCAATCTGACTGAGAAAATTGCAATGCATGCAGTATGCGAATGCGAATGCTAAATGCGTCGAAACATAAACCAGATATGGGAGCTGGTTGGTCAAATTTCGGGATGCAACACCCACACATAAGTCAAAGAAATCCATACAATCCCTCAACGAGATGCTTACCTTGCTATCTTGCTTCGTGGCCAAATCCACCCAACACGCCTTGCCCTTCTTTAAGCTCCTTCAAAAAGAGGCAACGTTCGAGTGGACGGAGAAATGTGAGCAGGCATTACGCCACCTCAAGCAAGAATTGTCTGAACCACCTATTTTGTCATGACCAAACAGCGGGGAAATGCTTTACCTTTACCTCTCTGTCACTAATGAATCCATCAGTGTTGCCCTCATTCGAGAAACCCTCGATAGGCAAAAGCCAACATACTTCACAAGCAAAGCCTTATAAGGGCCAAAACTTAGATACCAACAAATTGAGAAGGTCGCCCTGGCTCTCATCAATGCTGCGAGAAGATTAAGACATTACTTCCTGGCCCACACAATAATAGTGCAAACGGACCAACCTACTAGGAAGCTACTCGGTCGACCAAATATGGCTGGAAGGATGCTCAAATGGTCTCTAGAACTGTCAGAATTCGATATCCACTACGAAGGAAGGAAGGCTCTTAAGGCACAGGTCCTGGTTAATTTCGTGGGAGAAATGACACCCCCAACATCCCCTTCCAGCGAGACGCATAGGTGGACGATTATTGTCGACGGAGCATATAGTTCCACCGGTAGCAGGGCGGGCATCATCCTCAAAAACAAAGAGGGGATCATGATCGAAGTATCATTAGTCCTGTCCTTCCCAACTTCAAACAATCAAGCCGAATATGAAGCTTTCCTCGTAGTCTTACGACTAGCAGAGGACCTGGGCGCAAAAGAAATAAAAAAATTCACGGACTCCCATCTCTTAACATCCCAGGTACGAGGAGAGTATCAGGCCAAAAATGACCACCTCGTCGAATATTTGACGCTGGTGCAAAAAAAGACACCCAAGTTCGAAGCATGGGAAGTCCAACACATTCCCCGCGAAAGGAACGCCCGGGAAGACATCTTATCAAAGCTAGCCAACACCATAATGAAGGATGGAAACAAGTTCGTCATACAGGAGACTCTTCCCCGTCCAAGCATCACGAAACCAACAAGACTGCTCAATGTTAATGCCATCGGCAACATCGACTACTGGATGACTCCGGTGCATGACTACCTCACCATGAGGAAGCTTCCCAGAGATAGTAAAGAGGCCAACATAACTAAACGAAGGGTCTGCTCATACGTCCTGGTCGAAGGCAAACTCTACCTGTCGCTACTGCGAAAATCGGCGCCGGCTTGACAGGAGAGTCGCCACCGTGCGTTATTTATCCCTCAGATCGGGAAAGGAAACGCTCGAAGTAAACCTTGCAAAGACGGGAAAAGGTATGGTCATCGCAACCATAGCCTGGGTTCGGGAGTCGGTTACGCAAGGGGAAGGTATTAGCACCCCTCACGTCCATCGTACTCGATGGGATCCACGCTTGGTGTTTATGGGTAAAAGGGTGTATTATCTATCTACGCTAATGGTTGGTCTGAAAAGAAAATAAAAGGACAGGACTCGACAGAACATACGGTGTTCTGGGCCTACGTATTCCCTCGTGCAATGGGAAAGTCAGAGTCAACGTAGTTCGACTACCTACGGCTAAACGGGGGAAGGGTTGCTCGCCAGGACATCGCGTCCTGTGCCTACGTACTTTCATCTGAAATGAAAGATCAGAGCAAACGTAGTTCGGCTAACTACGGGTAAACAGGAGCTCTCACACAGCAGTGAGAAAACAAACTGGTCTCTAAGGCTCGGGAACCTACAACTATGATCTGGTCTCAAATGCACTCGGGCAAGAGAAAGGGATAACAATCAGTCGTTAGCGGGAAAGTCTCGATCGCACAGCCGCGAGAGAACAAAGGTTAGTCGTTAGTGTGCTCGCTAGGATATCGCATCCTATGCCTACATATCTTCGTCTGGAACGAAGAATCAGAGCAGCTGTAGTTCAGCTAACTACGGGTCAAGCTACTCAAACGCTCCTACAGAAAGGAAAGGGAAACCCTAAAACTATAGCTGAGAAAAGGGGAATCTACCTACTGCTATCACACCTGGTTGGCCATCCTAATGTCTATCATAACAACTCCGCAGCGGAGAAGTCAGAGCTCCTAAGGGATCATGGCAACAGGATTAAACCACAAACAAGAAACTGCAACGTAAATGAATACTGAAAATATGCATGAATGCAACAACTAGACAAACAAGGCGCGAAGGCCGCAAACCAAAAAGGCAAGGGAGCTCAGCTCTACCAAATACCAACAAGCAAAGCCACGCAATAACAAACAAGCAGAAGGAGGACCACCTCAACTTCTCATGCACACAAAGTCTACTTCTAAGATGCACTTATTCAGAACTATCTAGATGAACCTAAGTCTAATGCAACACAATATCACACAAGTCAAACAATACAAAGAGACTAACCCTGAGCAGGGCCTCAAACAAACCTGAAACAATCTCCTAATCTATCTCTAAACAGAACTCTAGGCAAAGCTCTAAGCAAAGGTCTAAGCAACAAATCTAATCAAAACCTAAGCAGGGATCTAAACAAACTCCTAGGCAGGAGGAATCAATCCCAGTCTCCAAGCTTCAGAATAAGCTTACCAGAGAAAGGAAGCTAAGCAGGCAAGCTCATGGTGCTTTCCTCAGGAAAGTACCAGGAGGTTACTACTCAGGAGTTATATCCTATGCGGCTCGACAACTGTGATCAGTTTACATTCCTCCTCAGGAGAAACTAAACTCACACGAAGGCTCCGGCATCACGGGATACTTGAGAAATACCTATATACACTAGGGGAACTAAGTGAACAGACTCATAGGACCTTCCTCAGGAAAGTACTAAGAGGCTAACACTTAGGAATCGTATCCTACGTGGCTCAACAACTGTGATCAGTTTACATTTCTCCTCAGGAGAAATTAAACTCACAAGTTGGCTCCAACATCACTGGATACTTAAGAAATCCTAGATAAACTAATGGAACTAAGTGAATAGACCCATAGGACCTTCCTCAGGAAAGTACTAGGGGACTTCCACTTAGGAATCGTATCCCATGTGGCTCAACAACATGTGATCAGTTTACATTCCTCCTCAGGAGGGATTAAACTCACAAGTCGGCTCCGACATCATTGGATACTTACGAAAGAGGCGAGAAGAAAGAATGCAAGTCATTTATAGTGCCTTCCCCAGGAAAGTACCATAAACTCCCTTCAAACCTCAGGATCTCGAACCTCACAAACAGACAACAAGCTCCTAGACTAAGCCTCAGTCCACTGCATCTCTGCAAGCTCCAACAGGACCTCCATCAGCTCCCACCTTCAGGAAGAGTCCACAGGCCAACAAACCTCAAGAGACTATCTCTGAAGTTCAACCACAGTTGAACTTCAAAGTCAGAAGTCATCAAGACTTCTCCTATCTTCAGGCTCAGACAAATCCTATCAGAATACCCTACAAAAATCTATCAAAAATCTAACGGGAGACCTACATGGCTCTAAAACAATATACTGAAAAATCAGAACAAAATTCAACACCAGATGAAAGAAATAAAATCAGCAACACAGACATATCCACAGACCAATTATTCAACATCAATAACAGTGAAAAAATGCAATTAAAATGAAAATGCATGATTGAGCTAATATTTCTGCACTATAAAATTCTACACTGAATCACGAGTCTACAGAAAAAAGAACGGAATTATTTGACTAATTCTACCATTTTTTATGAATTTTCTAATGATATGCATGCATTAAAAATATTAAAAAAAACATCAATTAATTGAAAAATATGCAAAAAATAGCAAAACAAAAATAAAGTGTCACTTTTATTTTTCTTTAATTTTCTTAACAATTTCATGAAATGGATGAAAAAAGAATCATAAAAAAACAATTATATTCAATTTATTATGATTTTCTAATATAAAAGAAAAAATAAAAGAAATAACCTGGGGGGTCCAAACAGCAATGATTCTAGGTTATTATCTACATTGGGCCCTCAATGGGGGGGGTGCCATTAGCAGTTGGGCGCAGGCCCATGTTATTATCCAGAAAAAAAAACAAGAAAACAGAACTGAGCGCAGGGGGGGTGTTGCATTAGCAATTTCTCAGTTGCTACCTCAATGGGCTTACGCCCAGGGGGTGTTGATAGCAATTTGGGGCCTAAGGCCCAACTCAATCCACTCAGGTTTCTCAACCAGGGGGGTGGGGAAGCAAATTGAGGGGTGTTAGCGTAGCAACTACGCTTGGGCCTAAGCCCAATCCAAACCCTAAACCCAGACAAACCCTAATCAAAACTAACTCCTCCTAATCTCTCTGGCACTGTTCATCAAGCGCCGTTTCACCATCTTCTCTCCCTCGTCTCTCCCCTATCTGAAACTCTCAGACATCACACGAATCCTCACAACAATCTAAACTGAACCCTAACCTACATCTAAACGAACCTCAACTCAAAACTATATTCAACTTAAATCCAGTTCAAGCCAAGATTAAATCCCTATGCTGCAACAATCAAAACGAGACGCAAACAAGGATCGAAGAATCAACACACCTGGATGTGGAATTCGAACGAATCTTGAAGCTTCTGGACCCCTTAGCGAGAAGATCTTGAGTCGTCTTGAAGAGAACTCCAAATCTGGAGTTTGGCTGATGAACACCTTCGAGGGATTCTGACAACGGACGAATCTCCTTGACAATTTGATGAACTTTGAAGATCCTTGAATCTGGAAATTTCCAGTGAAGGACCTGCACTTTATGGACTGACGATCTGAAGAATCATTGAAGGGATCGTTTGAAGAAATTTGCGTGTCTATGAAGATCTTCACAAGGAGATGGATAAATGTCTAGGATGATTTCTGGAAAAGTGTTGTGTGAAGGTTGATGGCGTTTCTGGGAAATTTGGATGAAGATTGATGAAGGTTTGAGTTTCAATGGTGATTTCTGGAAAAATTTGTGAAGACGATGAAGGTTCTGGGAAAAAATTGATGAAGACGATGAAGGTTCAAGGAAAAAATTGATGAAGACGATGAAGGTTCAAGGAAGGGGATCGGAGAAAGGAGATGAAGGAAAGAGGGTTTCTGGGGAAAAATGGTTTTCCGGCGACGGTTGGTGGTGGCCGGAGTCAGTTGAGGTCGCCGGCGGTTGGTTGCTTAGGGCGTTTGCATGGCCGCCGGTAGGTTTCCAGGCGAGGCTCCGGTGAGTGATGGCTGGGTGCCAAGTGTCTCAGGGAGAGAGAGAGAGTGGGACAGGTGTGGACCACGTGGAGGAGTCTGGGGAGTTCTGAGTGGGCGGTGGCGTGAGGATTGAGAAACGCGTGGTGGTTCTGCATGGCCAACACGTGGCGCTATTTATTGCTCTGAAGTTGCTGGAATTCTCTAGAATATTCCAGGCTGCGCTGGACTTTGGACTGATTTGGACCATCATTTTTTTGGACATGCTGAGTCAAGTGTGAATTGGGCCTTAACAAAAAAATCTCAGGGCCCATACGAAAATAACAGCAAAAAACTGGATTAAAAACAATTAACTAAATTGGATTAATGTCTAATTAACACTAATAATCCTAATTAAATCTGAAAACAACAATTAACCTAACTAACTCTAAAAACTCAATTAACCTATTTAATTCTGTATTATACTAGTTAACCCTAAAAAATCAATTAACCTCTAATTAATTCTAAAAATTCAATTAATCCTAATTAAACTCTAAAAAATGATTAAAAGTCTAATTAATTCTATATCATACTAATTAAACCTAAAAAACAATTAACCTAATACTTCTACTAATTCTCTATTAAACTTCTAATGTTATTTAATATCCATTAATAAAGGAAAAACTGTATCATTTTCTATATTATCTAAAAACATTAAAATCTATTTAAAAATCCATAGAAAATTCTAAAAAATGATTTAAAAAGCAATTAAACCTATTTAAAATCTTATTTATATTCTAAAAATCTATTTAAAAAATCTATAAAATCCTAAAAAAGAGAATTAAGCTATTAAAATATTCTATAAACCTATTTAAATTCCAGAAAAATTCTATAAAGCCTATTAAAATTCACAAAAGCCTATTAAACCCTAAAAATGCAGATGAATACAAATGACCGCCATAAAAGAGCGCACGAGACCAGATTGAATCGAACGGAGATCCCCGGGCATCAGAATATCCTCAAAATCACTGAAAAATCACCGAGGAGCGCACAATTTCCCGAAAATAAAACCCTGGCAATCTGGACTGGATCTGCCACATCTGATAGACAAAAATCAAGCTGTAACCCTGATATCCTCTGCTTGTGCACAAAAATCATACATCTGAGCTGCGAATATGAATTTAAACCATGAGTCAGATAGGAAAATCAGTTGGTCAAATTTTAGGGTGCAACAGCTGCCCCTATTCAAGCGACTTGGACCTGAAGGGTTTGAAGAGCGCTCAGCCTTCAGACATTCAGAGGTACGAGACGGTTGAATACAAACAAAACCCGAAAATTTGCCAACCGCGAGCATATACTGTCAACTGCTTGGGGAATAAAGTCCAGAAAACCGAGTCCAGTCATTATGGCACCAAACTGATTAATTATCTGATAAAGAACTCCTGATTTGAATACCCGTTGCTTGTGATACCCCATATAACAAACCCTGATGGTTGCAACAACATACCTGATTCTTTCACATTGCCTACTGATAGGCAGGAAGAAATATACTCACATCGCCCAAAGATGGACGGGAAGACACCTTGATTGAATACTCACCTCGTCTAATGATAGACGGAAAGACAACATTAATCTCCCAATTCACATCGTCTAAGGGTGGACGGAATCATCATGATCGATGAACAAATCAATATTCACATCGTCTAAGGGTAGACGGCATCATCCTGATTGATGAACAAATCATTATTCACATCGTCTAAGGGTAGACGGAATCATCCTGATTGATGAACAAATCATTATTCACATCGTCTAAGGGTAGACGGGATCATCCTGATTGATGAACGAATCAATATTCTCATCGTCTAAGGGTAGACGGAATCATCCTGATTGATGAAACAAATCAATATTCACATCGTCTAAGGGTAGACGGAATCATCCTGATTGATGAACAAATCATTATTCACATCGTCTAAGGGTAGACGGAATCATCCTGATTGATGAACAAATCATTATTCACATCGTCTAAGGGTAGACGGGATCATCCTGATTGATGAACGAATCAATATTCTCATCGTCTAAGGGTAGACGGAATCATCCTGATTGATGAAACAAATCAATATTCACATCGTCTAAGGGTAGACGGAATCATCCTGATTGATGAACAAATCATTATTCACATCGTCTAAGGGTAGACGGTATCATCCTGATTGATGAACAAATCATTATTCACATCGTCTAAGGGTAGACGGAATCATCCTGATTGATGAACAAATCATTATTCTCATCGTCTAAGGGTAGACGGAATCATCCTGATTGATGAACAAATCATTATTCACATCGTCTAAGGGTAGACGGGATCATCCTGATTGATGAACGAATCAATATTCTCATCGTCTAAGGGTAGACGGAATCATCCTGATTGATGAAACAAATCAATATTCACATCGTCTAAGGGTAGACGGAATCATCCTGATTGATGAACAAATCATTATTCTCATCGTCTAAGGGTAGACGGCATCATCCTGATTGATGAACAAATCATTATTCACATCGTCTAAGGGTAGACGGAATCATCCTGATTGATGAACAAATCATTATTCTCATCGTCTAAGGGTAGACGGCATCATCCTGATTGATGAACAAATCATTATTCTCATCGTCTAAGAGTAGACGGAAAGTTACCATAATCTCCATACTCACATCGTCTAAAGATAGACGGAAAGACACCATAACGCGATTCAACATCATCCTTTGAATTTCAGAATCCTTCTGTCTACGGGAATTGATGGAAAGATCAATATCCTTGAAGGGGCCACATCGTCAGTATGGACCGACGGGAAGAAAACCACCTTTTAAAGAATCATGTTGTCAATAAGAATCAACGATCATGCAAACTGAACATTCTTCGGAGAGCCTCGCCATCAATAAGGATTGACAGTCAGAAAAGTACCTCTTGAACGTCATCATATCCAATAACCAGAAAGAGAACCAATATCCAAAATCATTTTGAAACCCCTCAACAACTAAGGATAGCCGGAGAAGACTTGCTGGGGAAACACCTCATCATATGTATGATCTGGCAATAAGAAACCCGCTGAACAGTAGCTCGAAACTTCACATCGTCTGCTGACAGACGGAAAGGAAAGCTACTTGCTATAGAAACTCTATTTTGAACCCCATTGAAAATCAACCAAAACTTCACATCGTCTACTGATAGACGGGAAGAAAAGCATATCCTGGGGGAACCCCTTCTTGAAACCTTACTGCGATCACCCGCAACTTCACATCGTCTATGGATAGACGGAAAGAAAACCACATTCGTACTCCCGACGTCTAATGATAGACGGAGAAATCCACTCATTGGAGGAACACATCGCCAATATGAATTGACGGGAAGAAAAGTCTGTCGATATCAGATGACTGCTTGCTTAAAGCATAATTGTTGTATGATCTGATACAACTAATCCGCTGAACTGTCTGAACACTGTTGCTGGATAAATGCCCCTGAACTGATCACAGAGTAATTCACGCGCCATATGAGGCTGATAGAAAACCTGACTTACGCTTTGTATGCCTATGCAAATGCTTTAATCTTTCTACAGCGTAATGCTCCATTCTAGATGGAAATGCTACGCATTTTGAAAATGTCATGCAGGTATGATGCAAATATGATGCATGCAATATGTTAGCAGGCTCGAGCTGCCGGAGGAGGCCGGGTACAGAAAACCACTTCAGCAAAATAAATGCTGAAGGCGAGGCCAACTTTGCTGGGGATAACCCGGATATCACTGAATCGTCCTAGCAAAATAAATGATGGGAGAGTGAAATCAACCATGCTGGGGATATTGAGGACTTAACCGAACGCTTTGACGAAGTAATACCCTGCTGGGGAATATAACTCCGTTGTAAAATAGCAGACGTGCTGAATATGATTAGACTCCTCTGTGAATAGCTTACCCATACCAATGACCAATTGGACTTTGCTGGAGAAAATGGAGGGAGTCTTCCTGCGCTCTGATGAAGCTCGGATCTGGAAATCGATGCGCCAACACGGATGGTCTTCACAGTAATCGCAAACATGGATTTGAGCTCTTAAGCTTATCTTACTGGGTCAGATACAACTGCCACTGGAAAACCTTCTTCCTGAATACACAACCTTTCAGTGAAGAGTCAAGGGATAGTAACACGACTTCCCGCATTCATCTCGCTCTCGAAAATCGACTGCATCTGCTCGAATAACCCTGAATGGCCTTGCTGATACGGAGAACAACAATCCTTTCGCTTCTGATATGCCTCAGCCTACGGGACCTCTGTGGGGATAGCCCTTGAAAGAGAATCTGCAAATTTGTTGCCCCGATGGTCTGATATAACGTGCCTCAGCGTTCTGATCTTCTGAGATACTTCACCTTGAATGCTCCTCGCACAAACCTTTGCGCGCTTAAGGTGGTCTGCCCCTGACTGCAACTCCTTGATTATCTGATTCAGAGTAGCACCTCCTGACTACGACGCATTCACCGAATCTCAACCTGATTGCCCCAGAATAACTGACTTCGAAAAGCTGACCTGACTGGGGATCACAATAAAAGCTTGCCCCTGCTCTCGGAATATTTGGGCGTTCTGCATTCTATCTTGACCATACTTTCCATTGTAGGAAGCTTTTCTGCTGTCAAACGCTCACTCGCAAGTAAAACAAGTTGTTCTGCATAAAAGATGTATTAATGCAACACATATGACAGCTTTGACATCCAATCTGTTCACTGGGAAAAAGGAAAAACAGTTTATGGCATATGATGCACAAAACATTTATCAACATCAGTATCAACATGGTAAGAGGAACCTTTTAGGAGTCAGAATCGACACGACCTTTACCGGAGTATGCTTTCGAAACACCCTGCTTCAATTAGGTCTTTTGAAGGTTGTAACGTGGTCAGGTTCATGGTTTTGAAAGAAAGGATAAAGGCTCGAAGTTTATTCTAACCCACCCGTTCTCCTTGATGTTCTCCCATCCTACGTTTAGCTAATTTGACCTTGGCGCTCACCTCTCAGAGGCTGAAAAAATAGGAATGATAGTTCGAGAAACTTTTGGATTTGGGAGTGACAGCCACTCACCTTTCGTCTTTGACACTTGTGGTCACACGACTTGTATTTTCATCGAGGATTTTTCTTTTGATCCTTTTCATTTTTTTCTTTTCATATCCCTAACTTTTGCCTGGACTGACTCCTTTTGAGTTTCTTTTGATTTTTTAAGTCCAGCGGGATGCCCTCATTTTTGCCTAAGCCATTTGTTTTGAATTTTTCTTGACTTAGCGGGCTTTTGACTCTTCTTTTTTCGTTTTTTCGAACAAGTCGTGTGACATTGGTTGCCTGACTCTTTGGGAATGATGTGGCTGTCCCACTCCTGATTGAACCATTGTGGTCTTTTAGGCACGACCTCTAGGGGTGTGATTGATCCTCGAACGGACACTCCTTTTGCAATTCGGACGCTCGGTCAAATTAGCTAACACCTACCCTGTCCCAGGTTATGATTGAGGGTTTTTCGTTTTCAGAAAGAAACTCCTACTACAAGGCTCAAAGGGGTTGACAAGGGATTATCTTCCTTATATCTCCGGTGTTTAAGGATTTGAAACAATGCCTGTACATCATCAACGGGTTTTATTTCAAAAGCATACATTATCGATATTTGCATGTCGGTCATTTTCGTCATCCTCCCCAAATTCTACTTAACCAAGTGTTGGACATTTGCAAAACAGTTAGTGAACACGAATGGATTCAATCAAAACATGCACATTTATTTCATTATCATCAATTTGAATGAAAACAACCAAGTTTTACAAACAAGATTACAAATTCAAACAGGAAAGCAACTACAAATGTAAAGAAATGACAAGCTAAAACAAAGAAAATATGCTAGCCTCCGAGAACCGGGCTTTCACATCTGCCCTGCTGCTGAACCAACTATCTTTATTAAAGGCAATTCGATGCTGTCCTGATCTGCTTTCAACGACTCAACCAAACTATAGAGCTCTTCCTCTTTCATTCAGATGATGTGGGGACCTCCCGGCCCGAAGCTGATTGCTGCACTATCAAGCAGATCCTGCACTTTGTGCTTAAATGCTTTACAGTTCTCAACCGTATGGCCTGGTGCCCCGGTATGGAACTCGCAAGTAGCGTCAGCATCGTACCCCGGTGGTGGTGGTCCCGTTAAGGGAGCCAATGTCCTTTTACGAACCAATTGGAGCTGAAGCAATGCCTGCAGAAGCTGTGCGTATGGTATAGGAGGAGTTTCCAAATGACGGCTTGCCAAAGGACCTTGATTCTGACCTCTTTTATACCCCCGATTATTCTGTTGCTGAGGCTGCTGCTGCCGGTATCGGGTTGACCCTTGAGCACCATTCATATCAAATGCAACATCGGCTTCTTGATCTTCGATGTATTGATTAACGCTCTCCTTATGCTTAGCCATTTGCTTTCTCAGATCTGCCCCAGGAATAGGCAACAATTGTGGGCCTGGAGATTCTGACACCATGGAGTCCAGGATACGCTTCTGACCCACTACAGCTTTGGAAACATCTGTCATTTTAACATCGATCGAGACAGGAGCAATGTGCACAGCTACGCCGCCCGGCGTGAATTCAATATCGTGCGAGTCAATCAGGTCTTGAACATTGTGCTTGAAAGCATGACAGCCCTCGATGTCATGTCCGAATGCCCCGGAATGAAACTCACATTGTTTACTGGCATCGTACCCTTGAGGAAACACTTTCGTTGGTGGTGTCAACGTTCTCTTCTCAACCAGATTAAACCTCAATAAGATCTGCAAGAGCTCAGCATAGGTCATAGGCGGTGCCTCAAATATTCTCCTTGGCTTTCCTTCCTGGATCTTCCGCTGAGCCGGATGCATCCTCTGTTGCTGCTGCTCAGGTTCCACATGCACAGGTGGCGCAAGCTTCTTCATTGCGGCTTCAAGTAGCTGATCGTCTTCTTTTCTAAGCACATTCTTGACTACTTCCATGATCAAGCTCATTTGGGTCTTCAGCTGACTGTTCTCCTCTTTGAGAATCTTCTGCTCTAGACGCATCTCTTGCATGTCTCTCATCATCTGCCCCAGCTGGCTTTGGACTTCGATCAATTCAATCTGATTCTGTTCCATATCTCTGGAGGAATTCCTGCAACAAACTGGATGATGAGAAAATAAGGCCCACAGTTCTGATATACCTGTTAAATGATAATGCAGCGCAGAAAGCAAACACACATTCATAACGAGATAAAGAGAAACCCAAGCTATAAGCAAACAGACGAACATCTCCCATAAATGTACAACCAACAAAATCAGCAGGTAAGCACAAATGAGTATGAATATAACGACCCCATCCAACAATCCTGGTGGTGATCGACAAATACTGATGCACAAAAAGCTAAACGGATTAAGCAGAGAAAACAGATGCGGCATCCGACGCGAAAACCTCTAGAAATTTCTCCCATACAACCGAACTTTCTGATTGGCAATCTTCAGAGCACACACTTCCTGTGGAGTCTTCCATGACATTAACTGACGAACCCGCACAACTAGAAGACGGAAAATCATTAATCTGAACACAACCTTGAGGAGTGATGCAAATACGGCTAGAGTCTAACAGATCCTGAATCTGACTTCTAAACACTTTACAATCATTCGTTGAATGCCCCTGTGCCCCAGCGTGGTACTCACAGCGGGCGCTGGCATCAAAACCTGGAGGATACGGTGGAATCACCGGCTTAGTCTCTTTCGGCACTATCAATCCACTTCTGACCAGATCTGGAAACAACTGACTGTACGATACCGGTAGCTGAGTAAACTGCCTTTCAGGCTTCCTTGGTCTTCGTGGAGCATGCTGACGCGATCGGCGATAGGATGACCGTTGACTTGAAGTGTCTGAAAACTGATCCTGAGATGCTAGAGATTCTGAGGTGACGTCATCTCCTTCCCATTCTTCTTGAGAACTGACAACTGACTCAATCTTATTAACTGGGACATAAGGAACACCTCGAAACTTTCCACTCCTGAGTCCTCGCTCAACAATCTCTCCCAGCCTCATCAGGCCCACAAAGCTTGTGCAACTGAACAACTTGTCAAAATAATGGCCTTTCAGAGTACCCAAGAAGATGTCAACCAGTTCCCTTTCCGGAAGCGGCGGTTGAACACTAGCAGACAATTCTTTCCATCTTCGCAAATACGCTCTGAACGATTCATTCTCTGCTTGAAACAATTCTTGCAGATCTACGAGACTAGGAGTCAAATCCAAATTGTAATCGTACTGCTTCATGAAAGCTCTGGCTAAATCCACCCAAGATCGAATCTGATTACTTTCCAATTGCATATACCATCTCAACGATGCCCCAGTCAGGCTATACTGAAAGCAATGGATCATTAGTTTGTCATTTCGCACAAACGAAGTCATCCTTCGACAGAACATCATCAAATGCAACTTCGGACAGCTATCTCCCGTGTATTTTTCAAATTCCGGCATTTTGAACTTGTACGGCAACACGAGGTCAGGGACCAAGCACAAGGCTACAGCATCCAGGTTAACGGCATCTTTCGCTTCCAAGGCTTTCATTTGCTCTTCCAACACTCGGACTCTTCTACCATAGTCAAGAGCTCTTGGATCTACTAACCCGGTCATTAGATTATCTCCTCGGTAATTCATCACAGGGAAAGCAACACATTGACTGTTAACAGGAGGATAACGTTCATTTCGGACAAGAAACTGCTCATGTCGATCTCTGTTCTCAACAGTTGGCTGTACAACTTGGGCTGCAGTAAGATTGTTTACTTGCGGGAAGCCTTCCATAGAATCATACTGATGGTTGGGCGCCACAGTAAACCCTGCCAAGGTGCTAGGAGCCTGGAAATTGCCTTCAGACATAGCCACCAATTACCTGTACCGGACTATGCTGCTTGACTCTGCTCAAATCTGCTTCAGCCCCTTGGTCATCTTCACTCTACTCTTGCTTCAAACAATTCCCCGAGAATCACTTTCTGGTGAAAACAAAGGCTGGATAAGTGCTCTGACCTGCTAAATGCTATGCAATATGATTTATGCAAACAGAAATACAAAAATGCTAACGTGCATGTGTGCATTGGAGATATTTTCCCTCCAATTCCAGTGTCAGTGGTAGCAAGACGAGATGAACCATAAAGACAATATTTGGAAAAACCCTCATATATTGATTAGAATAACAGTCTTGTCAAGAAGTTACATAACTATGCTCCATACAGCTGATATGGTAAGGAGGATCCCAGCCAACATGCCTGGTGGTGATCTCAACATACAGAATACAAGAGAGAAATCAAGTACGGGTACGGTTGCGGAAGTCCTCGACCATCTTCTTTGTCTCTGCATGATCTGGTTGATTAATCAAACCTTCTATCAGTCGATCCCTCTTCCTGACTGTCCCCTGGATGTCTCTGACAAAGTCTTCCCAAGCCTTATCATTAGCACCATCCCCAGGTTTGGGTCTCTTGGCATCTGCTCTATGCTGGAAATCTTCCAAATTCTTCATGGCATCTGTCAACTTGCGCTCGGCTTCGTATCGGCGACAGGCTTCTTCTTCAAGCTCTTCGTTCTTCACTTTGACCTGTTCTTCTAACTGAGCAATCTGTGTCTTCAGCCCTTCTTCTCGCTCCTTGCGCTTGGTCATAGTGAGATCCCAGTGTTCTCTGAACTTGGCTAGCTTTGTGTAGGCCCTTTCCAGCTCTTGCTTCTTGGTGGCCAACACACTACTAACTGAGTCGACATCTAACTCCAGACGCTTCTTGGTTTCAGTCAATTCCAATAGCGTAGTCTTCAGATGTTTCAGAGTTTCAGCCTGTTGCTTAGAAATATATCCTGTTTCAATATTTTCATGCCGAAGCTGGGCATTTTCCTGCTCTAAAGCCTCTTTAGCCCTCGCTAGCTCTTCTTTCTCCGCCATCAGCTGCTTATAAACCTGAATGTCCACAGAAGTAGGCTCCTCTACTGGAGGAGGATGCAATGGCTGAACCGCTGGATACGGCATAAGGAACTTCACAGCTCGCTCACGAATCCATTCTATATATGGGCTAGGAACTCGAGTATCCCCTCTGCTACCTGAAAGCTTCCCTCTCTTGTGCAAGTTTTTCCAGGCTTTCTCAAGTTTGGTCAGCATCTCTTTCCCTATTGCCCCGGTGAGATACAGAGATTCCTGTATCTCCTCGGGCTTTGGCGCTCCTTGAGGTATGTACCCAAATTGCTTGATCAATAAGGAAGGGTTATAGTTGACACAACCTTTCCTTCCTATTAACGGAACGTTCGGGAATCCTTCACCTTTAAGTATGACTTCAGCTCCAAATACTTCTTTATTGGTCCATACCACGTTCTCAGCAGTCAATCCCATTAAGCGCTCGGGCCATCCTAGAGAATTGATAGATGCGACAAACGGACCTGACTTAGGCAAATGACTGGTGAACCACCTGCATAGGAGAGGTACACAACAAGACACATTCCTTCCTCGTCGCTTTTCATTCTGGTAATGAGTTGAATGGTGGATGTCCCCCAGCAAAGTAGGAACTGGGTTTCCCGCAGCCAAAATATAGAAGGCATCTGAATCAACAAAATCAGGAATGTTCGGGAATAACACGATGCCATACACACATACAGCAAGGATAACGTCAAAAACATCCCATTTACCCTTCTGGGCATACTCTCGAGCCTTATCCACTAAGACATCCAACGGAAATCCCCATACGTCTCCTCTTCTGATCATCTTCCCAGACAGCTCAGACTCTTTCAAACACAGGATGGCAGAAAGCTCAGCCAGCTTAGGCTCAGCGTCCGTACGATAAAAAGGCATCTGCTCACGGATCGGTATATCCAGAAGTGCAGAGTACTCCTCCAGGGTAGGAGCCAAAACGAAGTCGGGAAATACAAAACACCTGAGCTCCGCGTCGTAGAACTGTAACAGAGTATAGATGCCGCTGGTCTCGTAGACAGATGGCTGATAAACGTAGGTCAGAATCCTCCCATATCTCTTTCTGAAGTCACCCATTCCTCTCTTCTTAGCAATAGCCGTCAATTCTAACAATAGACTGATATTCGGCGACGGAAACTTATAGGGCAATACTCTCTTCAGGTTTTCCATGTCTTGCTAGGAACGAACACCAGAACTGGAAGGGAAAATATGTACCTGCAATACACACACGTTAGTTGAATGCAGATGGTAATGCAATGATGCAATATGATAAATAATGCAATCTGCGAACATAGGGGCTATGCTGTAGCCTGAAGAGGAATATCTCTGTGATCAAGAACAGAAAACCAACACGGTCATCAGAATCTCATGCCACTAACTACCATCTGATACTCCAAATATCGATCCCCTGGTAAGAAAACCATCTGAACCTCTGTATCTGACGAGAATACCATCTGATAATAGCCTCTACCTCAGATAAGAAACCCATCTGACCCAGACAACACACCTGGAGATGAATCAAGAACACCATCTGATAACTACTGAATCATGGCTTCTGAAGGCCAGTTTTCCTGCAATAACCCAGTCCCTCTCACAGGTAGGATAGACCTAAACCACGGACAACGGTACGGCATCCTATGCGGTCATCAGCGTCACAGACTTTCATGAGTGACGATACGATTCCCAGAAGGAGTGGCATCATCAAGTCATGAAGAGGCCTCACTCAGCTGACTTCCAAATGATCGGTCCCCAGAGTCGACAATCCTCACGTCTGGACTCCCCTCAGATCCTCAGGACCGGAAAGGAGCACCTCTGCAAGAATCTCGTCTGAGCGCAGATTTTCGTAGGGAACTGTGCCTGCTCAGCAGACAGGTTCGTCTACTACTTCTCCACAACTATATCTAGGTGTGTACTCAAGCCCAGGTCCGGCTTTTCACTCACAGTAACCTCCCTTGCCCACAGCAATAATCATGATAATATAATACTGGAAAATAAATGCGGAAAGGTAAGGGTACAGAAAAGTAAAGTGCAGAAAAGTAAAACACAATATGCACAACACCCAACCAATAAACACCCAAGCGCTAGGATTGACTCGCGTAGGGGATGGGAAACGGTCCCAGCATAAGGGATGGGAAAAGTCCCTAGATGCTATAAGTCCCCAGCAGAGTCGCCAGCTGTCGCTACTGCGAAAATCGGCGCCGGCTTGACAGGAGAGTCGCCACCGTGCGTTATTTATCCCTCAGATCGGGAAAGGAAACGCTCGAAGTAAACCTCGCAAAGACGGGAAAAGGTATGGTCATCGCAACCATAGCCTGGGTTCGGGAGTCGGTTACGCAAGGGGAAGGTATTAACACCCCTCACGTCCATCGTACTCGATGGGATCCACGCTTGGTGTTTATGGGTAAAAGGGTGTATTATCTATCTACGCTAATGGCTGGTCTGAAAAGAAAATAAAAGGACAGGACTCGACAGAACATACGGTGTTCTGGGCCTACGTATTCCCTCGTGCAATGGGAAAGTCAGAGTCAACGTAGTTCGACTACCTACGGCTAAACGGGGGAAGGGTTGCTCGCCAGGACATCGCGTCCTGTGCCTACGTACTTTCATCTGAAATGAAAGATCAGAGCAAACGTAGTTCGGCTAACTACGGGTAAACAGGAGCTCTCACACAGCAGTGAGAAAACAAACTGGTCTCTAAGGCTCGGGAACCTACAACTATGATCTGGTCTCAAATGCACTCGGGCAAGAGAAAGGGATAACAATCAGTCGTTAGCGGGAAAGTCTCGATCGCACAGCCGCGAGAGAACAAAGGTTAGTCGTTAGTGTGCTCGCTAGGATATCGCATCCTATGCCTACATATCTTCGTCTGGAACGAAGAATCAGAGCAGCTGTAGTTCAGCTAACTACGGGTCAAGCTACTCAAACGCTCCTACAGAAAGGAAAGGGAAACCCTAAAACTATAGCTGAGAAAAGGGGAATCTACCTACTGCTATCACACCTGGTTGGCCATCCTAATGTCTATCATAACAACTCCGCAGCGGAGAAGTCAGAGCTCCTAAGGGATCATGGCAACAGGATTAAACCACAAACAAGAAACTGCAACGTAAATGAATACTGAAAATATGCATGAATGCAACAACTAGACAAACAAGGCGCGAAGGCCGCAAACCAAAAAGGCAAGGGAGCTCAGCTCTACCAAATACCAACAAGCAAAGCCACGCAATAACAAACAAGCAGAAGGAGGACCACCTCAACTTCTCATGCACACAAAGTCTACTTCTAAGATGCACTTATTCAGAACTATCTAGATGAACCTAAGTCTAATGCAACACAATATCACACAAGTCAAACAATACAAAGAGACTAACCCTGAGCAGGGCCTCAAACAAACCTGAAACAATCTCCTAATCTATCTCTAAACAGAACTCTAGGCAAAGCTCTAAGCAAAGGTCTAAGCAACAAATCTAATCAAAACCTAAGCAGGGATCTAAACAAACTCCTAGGCAGGAGGAATCAATCCCAGTCTCCAAGCTTCAGAATAAGCTTACCAGAGAAAGGAAGCTAAGCAGGCAAGCTCATGGTGCTTTCCTCAGGAAAGTACCAGGAGGTTACTACTCAGGAGTTATATCCTATGCGGCTCGACAACTGTGATCAGTTTACATTCCTCCTCAGGAGAAACTAAACTCACACGAAGGCTCCGGCATCACGGGATACTTGAGAAATACCTATATACACTAGGGGAACTAAGTGAACAGACTCATAGGACCTTCCTCAGGAAAGTACTAAGAGGCTAACACTTAGGAATCGTATCCTACGTGGCTCAACAACTGTGATCAGTTTACATTTCTCCTCAGGAGAAATTAAACTCACAAGTTGGCTCCAACATCACTGGATACTTAAGAAATCCTAGATAAACTAATGGAACTAAGTGAATAGACCCATAGGACCTTCCTCAGGAAAGTACTAGGGGACTTCCACTTAGGAATCGTATCCCATGTGGCTCAACAACATGTGATCAGTTTACATTCCTCCTCAGGAGGGATTAAACTCACAAGTCGGCTCCGACATCATTGGATACTTACGAAAGAGGCGAGAAGAAAGAATGCAAGTCATTTATAGTGCCTTCCCCAGGAAAGTACCATAAACTCCCTTCAAACCTCAGGATCTCGAACCTCACAAACAGACAACAAGCTCCTAGACTAAGCCTCAGTCCACTGCATCTCTGCAAGCTCCAACAGGACCTCCATCAGCTCCCACCTTCAGGAAGAGTCCACAGGCCAACAAACCTCAAGAGACTATCTCTGAAGTTCAACCACAGTTGAACTTCAAAGTCAGAAGTCATCAAGACTTCTCCTATCTTCAGGCTCAGACAAATCCTATCAGAATACCCTACAAAAATCTATCAAAAATCTAACGGGAGACCTACATGGCTCTAAAACAATATACTGAAAAATCAGAACAAAATTCAACACCAGATGAAAGAAATAAAATCAGCAACACAGACATATCCACAGACCAATTATTCAACATCAATAACAGTGAAAAAATGCAATTAAAATGAAAATGCATGATTGAGCTAATATTTCTGCACTATAAAATTCTACACTGAATCACGAGTCTACAGAAAAAAGAACGGAATTATTTGACTAATTCTACCATTTTTTATGAATTTTCTAATGATATGCATGCATTAAAAATATTAAAAAAAACATCAATTAATTGAAAAATATGCAAAAAATAGCAAAACAAAAATAAAGTGTCACTTTTATTTTTCTTTAATTTTCTTAACAATTTCATGAAATGGATGAAAAAAGAATCATAAAAAAACAATTATATTCAATTTATTATGATTTTCTAATATAAAAGAAAAAATAAAAGAAATAACCTGGGGGGTCCAAACAGCAATGATTCTAGGTTATTATCTACATTGGGCCCTCAATGGGGGGGTGCCATTAGCAGTTGGGCGCAGGCCCATGTTATTATCCAGAAAAAAAAACAAGAAAACAGAACTGAGCGCAGGGGGGGTGTTGCATTAGCAATTTCTCAGTTGCTACCTCAATGGGCTTACGCCCAGGGGGTGTTGATAGCAATTTGGGGCCTAAGGCCCAACTCAATCCACTCAGGTTTCTCAACCAGGGGGGTGGGGAAGCAAATTGAGGGGTGTTAGCGTAGCAACTACGCTTGGGCCTAAGCCCAATCCAAACCCTAAACCCAGACAAACCCTAATCAAAACTAACTCCTCCTAATCTCTCTGGCACTGTTCATCAAGCGCCGTTTCACCATCTTCTCTCCCTCGTCTCTCCCCTATCTGAAACTCTCAGACATCACACGAATCCTCACAACAATCTAAACTGAACCCTAACCTACATCTAAACGAACCTCAACTCAAAACTATATTCAACTTAAATCCAGTTCAAGCCAAGATTAAATCCCTATGCTGCAACAATCAAAACGAGACGCAAACAAGGATCGAAGAATCAACACACCTGGATGTGGAATTCGAACGAATCTTGAAGCTTCTGGACCCCTTAGCGAGAAGATCTTGAGTCGTCTTGAAGAGAACTCCAAATCTGGAGTTTGGCTGATGAACACCTTCGAGGGATTCTGACAACGGACGAATCTCCTTGACAATTTGATGAACTTTGAAGATCCTTGAATCTGGAAATTTCCAGTGAAGGACCTGCACTTTATGGACTGACGATCTGAAGAATCATTGAAGGGATCGTTTGAAGAAATTTGCGTGTCTATGAAGATCTTCACAAGGAGATGGATAAATGTCTAGGATGATTTCTGGAAAAGTGTTGTGTGAAGGTTGATGGCGTTTCTGGGAAATTTGGATGAAGATTGATGAAGGTTTGAGTTTCAATGGTGATTTCTGGAAAAATTTGTGAAGACGATGAAGGTTCTGGGAAAAAATTGATGAAGACGATGAAGGTTCAAGGAAAAAATTGATGAAGACGATGAAGGTTCAAGGAAGGGGATCGGAGAAAGGAGATGAAGGAAAGAGGGTTTCTGGGGAAAAATGGTTTTCCGGCGACGGTTGGTGGTGGCCGGAGTCAGTTGAGGTCGCCGGCGGTTGGTTGCTTAGGGCGTTTGCATGGCCGCCGGTAGGTTTCCAGGCGAGGCTCCGGTGAGTGATGGCTGGGTGCCAAGTGTCTCAGGGAGAGAGAGAGAGTGGGACAGGTGTGGACCACGTGGAGGAGTCTGGGGAGTTCTGAGTGGGCGGTGGCGTGAGGATTGAGAAACGCGTGGTGGTTCTGCATGGCCAACACGTGGCGCTATTTATTGCTCTGAAGTTGCTGGAATTCTCTAGAATATTCCAGGCTGCGCTGGACTTTGGACTGATTTGGACCATCATTTTTTTGGACATGCTGAGTCAAGTGTGAATTGGGCCTTAACAAAAAAATCTCAGGGCCCATACGAAAATAACAGCAAAAAACTGGATTAAAAACAATTAACTAAATTGGATTAATGTCTAATTAACACTAATAATCCTAATTAAATCTGAAAACAACAATTAACCTAACTAACTCTAAAAACTCAATTAACCTATTTAATTCTGTATTATACTAGTTAACCCTAAAAAATCAATTAACCTCTAATTAATTCTAAAAATTCAATTAATCCTAATTAAACTCTAAAAAATGATTAAAAGTCTAATTAATTCTATATCATACTAATTAAACCTAAAAAACAATTAACCTAATACTTCTACTAATTCTCTATTAAACTTCTAATGTTATTTAATATCCATTAATAAAGGAAAAACTGTATCATTTTCTATATTATCTAAAAACATTAAAATCTATTTAAAAATCCATAGAAAATTCTAAAAAATGATTTAAAAAGCAATTAAACCTATTTAAAATCTTATTTATATTCTAAAAATCTATTTAAAAAATCTATAAAATCCTAAAAAAGAGAATTAAGCTATTAAAATATTCTATAAACCTATTTAAATTCCAGAAAAATTCTATAAAGCCTATTAAAATTCACAAAAGCCTATTAAACCCTAAAAATGCAGATGAATACAAATGACCGCCATAAAAGAGCGCACGAGACCAGATTGAATCGAACGGAGATCCCCGGGCATCAGAATATCCTCAAAATCACTGAAAAATCACCGAGGAGCGCACAATTTCCCGAAAATAAAACCCTGGCAATCTGGACTGGATCTGCCACATCTGATAGACAAAAATCAAGCTGTAACCCTGATATCCTCTGCTTGTGCACAAAAATCATACATCTGAGCTGCGAATATGAATTTAAACCATGAGTCAGATAGGAAAATCAGTTGGTCAAATTTTAGGGTGCAACACTACCGACGAGGATTCTCCACTCCCCTCCTAAAATGCATCAAAGAGAACAAGGTCCCAGACATTCTCCAAGAAATTCACGATGAGATTAACGCACAACATTTAGGAGGAAGATTGTTGGCATGAAAAGCCTTTCGAGCAGGATACTATTGACCAATTATGCAACATGACACAAAGAAGCATGTCAAAAAATGCGATAGATGTCAACGCCACGGGGAAATGTACGTAACACCCCCTAACAAGTTGAAGAACATGTCCTCCTCGTGGCCTTTTGCCTGGTGGAGGACAGACATACTCGGTCCCTTCACCGTAGGTTCGTATCAGAATAAGTTTCTAATCATGGTTGTCGACTAATTCACAAAATGGATCGAAGCTGAGGCCCTCACCAAAATCACGGTATTTAACATACTTTGATTTTACAAAAGAAACATCCTCGCACAATTCAGTGTACTCCGGGCTCTCGTGACTGACAATGGAACACAGTTCATAGACAGGAAATTTCAGGACTTCGTTGCCAAACTAGGCATCAAGCAACACTTCACATTCGCCGAACACCCCCAGACCAACGGATAGGCAGAAGCCATGAACTGGGTGATCCTCCGCAAACTAAAACAAAGTTAGGCGAGGCCAAAAAGAGGTGGGAGAGAAGCTACACAGTGTGCTCTGGGCATACAGAATAACTCCTCACTCCACTAACGGGGAAACTCCTTTCCAAATAGCATACGAAACCGAGGTAGTAATCCCAGTGGGAATTAGAGAACCCTCGAGACGGACTGAATCCCCCTTTAACGAGGAACGAAACGACAAAGCATTAAGAGAAGAACTCAACTTGGTCGAAGAAATCCGATCAGGTGCAACTCTCCACGAAGCTTCGCTAAAATAAAAAATAACCCTACACCGTGACGCCAAGGTCATAAAGCGCAACTTCTAAGTGGGTAGCCTTGTCCTACGCCAAAACCAAAAAGACTCGCGCGAGGGAAAACTGACCACAAATTGGGAAGGCTCTTACTGAGTAAGATCGAAAATAGATACTGGGGCTTATCACCTTGAACACCTGGACAGGGAACCATTTTCTCGATCCTGGGATGTTGAAAAACTCAAACAATACTACAACTAACATTAGCGCAAGTAGAACGAACCACCAACGATTATACTCACAAAGAAGGGTCGTCTGACCAAAGGAACGTGCCCTGGTGCGAGCAAAATCTTCAAAAATTAATGAAGGCAAGTCTCTGCTCATGAAAAGAGCAAATTCTGTATCCGATGGGGACAACTCAATCAAGCTCCTTCGTCAATGTACCAGCGTGGCAAGACACCCAGCTCGCGATGGGAAAGTCCAAGCCCTGCGCGATCAGAATTTCAAATGAGATCCTAGTCCCACATCTGGAGAGATTACTCCGCCACCTCGACAAGTTCCATAAACTATTGAGTAACACGACCAGTCGAGCAAATTCTAAAAATTATCCGCAAGGAAAAATAAATAAGGCATACAATGTAGAGGCAAACAATGTCAAAATAAACATCCATAAATATAATCGACCTTATGGTCGGGAAAATGTTTAAATATTACATAAATGTCGAGCATATTTCGACGATCAAAAGTACAAAAATTTGGCACGCATGCCGAATTACGTTAAGTCATAACAATCATTCATCATTAGCGGGGATTTCTGGTGGGACCACCTTCCCATCGACCACCTGATGCAGAACATCCATCCCTTTGGTGACTAGTTGAAGGTCGGGATTTAGGGCCTTCACCTACTCCACAGCGGTAGAAAACCCAAATTCAGCAGCTCTAATGGCATCCTACTCGAGAATATATATTTTCGCGACCATGTCCCGTCGAGTCTTCAAAGACTTCTCCTCATCAGTTTCGTCTGGCCCCACAGTCGAGGAGCCCTCCAACTCAGTGACCCTGATCTTCAAATTGGCGTTCTCCTCCTTGATCTTCTTCATTTCTTCAGACATCTCATTGTCGCACCTCAAAAAATTCATTTCGAACATACGACCCTCGCGCGAAAGGCGCGGAAATGCGGTTCGACAGAGTCGCCACCGAACTTTATTTTTCCCGAATGAATGGGAGAGGAAAATATCGAGAAAACCTCATAAGTGCGGAAGGAACACGGCCATCGCAACCATATTCCTGGGTTCGGGAGTCGGTTACGCGAGGGGAAGGTATTAGCACCCCTCACGTCCGTTGTACTCAACGGGAACCTCTTAGTTCGAGTTGCGATGGATGTTAGCTAAGCTTAATTCTTCTCTTCTCACTACTAAATGCTAAAGCGATACTAAAGGGATAAAGATGCTAGGGGAAAGGGGGTGGTTAGGAGAATGGAGTGCTCGCCAAGGATTGGGGCCCTTGTGCCTACGTATGCTCATTCGGACGAGAATGAGAAATCAGAGCGTCGTAGTTCGACTACGGATAAGGATAAGGGGAAGTAAGAGATGGAGGGGATTGTGCTCGCCAAGATCATCGCAATCTTGTGCCTACGTATCTTGCATTCAAGAATGAATGAAGAAATCAGAGCATTCGTAGTTCGTGGTAACGACCACGAAAGAAACTGGATTTGAATTGGATTTTAAGTGGGTACGGATGACGATTACTTGAAGTTTAAGAAAGACTTCTCGGACCCAAGTAATTGGGGGAGCGAACCAAAGACTTGGAACACTCTCTTTTTCATCATGAAGGAATGGTGTGTTCGAAAGGATAAGGTTGAAATGATGACGATCACTTGAAGCTTAAGAAAGACTTCACAGACCCCAAGTAATCGGGAAAGCGAATCAAAGACTTGGAACACTTTCTTCTTCATCGCAAAAGAGGGTTGTTTGAATTTGAAATGGTGTATAAAAGGATGAGATTGGTCGGATGACGACTACTTGAAGCTTGAGAAAGACTCCTCGGATCCAAGTAGTCGGGAGAGCGAACCAAAGACTTGGGACATTCTCTTTTTCATCGTAAAAGAAGTTGTTTGAAAGGTGAGTGAAAGGATGAGTAATTAGAGATGGTTGAATATTATCGAGTTTGTTAATATTATTTAAAGGCGTCAATTGATCACACACACGAATAAGATAACTCGCATCTAAACAATCGAAAGAAAGCTCAGAGACTTGAACCCACTCTTTATACCTTGAAAAAGCGTTAGATAATTGTTAATTGATTGATAATTTGTTTCGAAAATCCGTTTGACGTTGGATCAAGGGTTTGACTCATTATTGCGTGCAAAGCGTGTTGAAAATGAAATTGTTTGGAAAAAAAAAAGACCGACTTGACTTACGCATCAAGGGTCGAGTTGTAATAGGTTGATGGCGAATGCGTATGAGCACTCGACTTACGGGTTGTTTGAAAGTGGCTCGATGATGAATCGAGAATTAGTTTGAAAATAGTTTGAATCCGCTCTAGTCCCTATGGGTGCTCGTAGGAGATAAACTAATAATCAAAGAAATGCGAAACATACATCGGAATGGGGAAGGGATACATGTAAGTTACACGGGATTGCACGAAATAAAAGGGTCTCATTGTCAGGTAGCCCAAGACAAAGCTGTGTGTATGCATTTGTGTCCTAAACTACGCCTTAAGCAAAGTCGGGCACGAACTTGATAATAAGATACCTACAAATAACCAGAGATCCAATAGTCCACCAATTTGGTTTTTAACGATTTCGATAATTTATTAAGTGTTTTCGAATATAGCTGAATGAGAATGAATAAGTATGATAATAAATAATATGAATAAATATGATAATATGAAATAATATGAATAATGTTTGACAGAAATTAAATTTAATGTTAGTTTACGGAAATAAAATCGAAAGAACAAAGGTGGTCTCAGATCCTTTGTTTCATGCCACTAATGTGACGGTTAAACGGTGGAAGTCTCGTCATCGACCACTAAAATAAATGAAATCGAAACTGAAAGCATAAGCAACAATATCTACAAAAGAAATCTTAAATGAAAGTGAAATCGTAAAAAAAATATTACCATCATGATTAAAATCAAGCGTACATAAACTAATGAAATTCTTAATAGAAGTTTTAATAAAATTATTTATGAAGCCGTTTATGAAAAAAAACTTTAAAATTTCAAAATAAACTAAAACCATTAAACAGAGGGAGGTATAAACAGAAAACAGGTAATGCTGTAAAAAAAAAGGGAGGATTCTTTGGGCTTAGATAAGCCCATCACACTCATGTGACAAGAAAATGGGGCACATAATTGATTGAGGGGTGCGTCTATGATTTGAAAACAAGCTCCAAGCCTAGATCAGCACTAAATGAAAGAATAATGAGATAATAAAAAAAACCTAGAAAATTAACACAGAACAAGTTCATGGCTCAAGCGAGAAATGAAAAGTTACTTCCAAAATCAGAAGTCAACCCATACATTTTCGGCAGACAAAACGATTTCCTTTCAGAAACAATCACAAGGCCACATTATGTTTTTTCAACATCTGCTCCATCATCACGCGTTAGGAACAAAGGTTTATCTCCAACCTTTCTCCACGATCCAAATCTCCTCGGTTTCTTGATCTCAGGTTTTGGTTTTGTTCATGGTTTTGTTTCGTGTTCTTCCTTCTTCTATATCCTTCGATTTGGTTTTGATTTTGCTTCTGGTGGTTCGAATCGGTTTGTTACTGTTTGGTTGAAGGTTTTGAGCGGGTTGGCTTTCGGTTTGGCATTTAAGGTTGGACGATTATTTGAAGAAAGGAGAAGAAAGAGTCAAAGGTTAGGGTTGAAGGTTTACAAGTCTTGGTGAATGAAAAGGGTAGAAGAGCATCGTTAAGGGATAAGCTCCTTCAAGGTTTAAGAGGGAGATTGGGGTTTTGGATGTTTTTTCTAGATTTGGTTCAACTAAGATTTAAAGGTTGGAAGGAGAGTTTTAAGATTTTTTGAGTTTGATGAAGGAAATTCAAAAGGGAAGAAGATGGTTTTCGTGAATCGTTTTGCGGCTAGGTATTGAAGAGGACATGAAGGTAGCAGATTTGGGGGTATTTTAAATGGTGAGAAGTTCTTGATGTTGTCAATTTTGAAGAAAGATGAAGGGTTTTTTCGCTAATGTTTGAGAGTGAAGATTGTTTTGAGATTTATGCATTTGGGTTTTGCAGAAGGTTTGGTTTGACGTGTTGATTGAAGATGGGAGTTTGGAAAAGAAAATGAAGGTTGTTGAATGGTTTTCTCTGTTTAGCAGAGTTGAAGGTTAGCTTATGGTGTTGAATTGTTTCTGTCAAAAAATGGAGGAAGCATGAAGTCAGATTGAAGTCTTGAGATGAAGGTATTTTTGAGTTTTTGTTGGAGCTTGGAGGCAGATTAGGGTTTGGAGGCCCTTGGAACGGTTAGGGTTTTTGTTCTTTTATAGTTGAACTTTAAGGTGAAAGATCTATATCCAGGTCTTTTGGAGTCCGAATGATGCACCCAGTTTTTATTGTGTAACTGAGGTTTGGTTGGTCTTGATGAGAATGGTTTTGGTAGTTTTTTTTGTTGTCACTTTCCTTTCAATGTTGCAGGAAGTTGTCTGTTTTGTGCAGGTCTGATGGTAACAGGTCTGTGGTGCTGGTTTGTCCTCTTGTGATTGTGCAGAGTAGCTGTCTGGTGTGGGTTTTGTGTAGTAGCTAGTTTTGCAAAATAGTACAAGCAGTGGTATGGCCTGTTATGTATGTTATCTTTTTCCGTTTTTTTTCTTTTCTTCACAGCTTGATGTATTTTATTTTATTTTTTGTGAAATTATATGTTGACTGATGGTTGTTGTATTTTAAATCAACATACACCACATTTCTACGTTTTGTTGTGATTGGGGTGGCCTGATTTCATGTCGGTTATACGAAGTTTTTTTCGCATGGGGCCATGTTGAACGGATTGGAAAGTGGTAGCTACTAAAGCCTCTTCGTTGCATATTGATTCGGTTACTCATGTATGAGAGTGTAATATCAAGAGGGTGGATTAATGTGAGTGTGGTATTGGTTTTGTTGTGTGCAGGACGTGGGAAAAGGTGCTTGCGGCATCGTACTACTCGTGACAGGCTTCTTTTTGCTTCACGTCTCAGCACAAAGGGTGACATGAATGCTTATCGCGTAAATTGATGTGTTGCTGCTACATTTCACGTACGATCCATTCGTGAAGAGCAACAGCGTGGTGAGTAACAAAGAATTTCTTTTGGTCTTGTCTGTCAACCATAAACTTCAATTGCGTTGGGTTAATAACATTTGATTTTGCCTTGTGATATGGTCTTCACGTGTGGTGTTTTATTTTGATTTTTTGCAGGTCCCATTTTGTATTGACAATACCGAGTCATGGATGGACGGTGGCACTACATTCTCTCTATGGAAACTGTCCTGTTTGTGTGCAAGAGAGACACGATAATTACGGTCTTGTTGTGAAAACTCTATGAACTCCCTCTTTGTCATTTATGATAGGAATGGTTTTACACATTCCCTAATCACAACAACTTGTATTTCTATTCATTTTTGTAGGTACTGTCCTTTTTGTGGGATAGAAATATATTCACTTAATGCTATTGGTGAATTAGTGATGGCTCGCAACATTTTGTAATGACTATTCTTTTCTGACTTCACAGAATGTTACAAACTCAAGGCTGGGAATGCCTAAAGCGGATACGGTTCAGTCGCGATACATTTAACAAATGGCAAGCTCAGAGATGGTGGGCAGAGAACTATGACCAAGTCATGGAACTTTACAATGTTCAAAGGTTTAACCGCCAAGCCTTCTCGTTGCCAACTCCCAGCAAGATCTGAAGACGAGAGTTCAAAGTGTGAATCAATAGCAGACAGCCCAGTGACACCTCCACTAACCAGGGAACAACTATCACGTAATTTACTGACCAACAGGTATGGGAATGGGATATTCATCCTCTGATTCCTTTGATCAAAACTCAATGCAATCCCAACATTATCAGTATGATTTAAGTGGCATGAACTCAACTCCAAAGGTTTCACCCATTAGTGCTGGTGTTTACATTACTATCAGGTCTCATTGAATGCAAGTGATTCATGTATGCGCCGACTGAATTTCAAATACGGGCTTGGCCTTGATACCTGAAGCGGGCTTCCAAGCTTATTCCACATAAACTTATACATTTTGCAAGGTCTGAATTAGTGCGCTGCTGCTTTTGATATGCTGCAGGTTACGTAATGTTGATTTTGGGCAATGGCTGTCGGTTAAGATTAGGCAAGTTGTTGCGTGTACGGTTTGGCCATGAGGTAGTGGTTTTAAAGAACTTGGTTGAAAACATATTGGGTGTGTTTGTCGTATGCAGCAAAACGTGGTACAAGTCGTGCCTTTTCTTCTTTGTACATTACGGAGATTAATTTTTTGGAACCTCAAGGAACATGGCACGTGAAGGCCAGTGGCTGCGTATCACTTTTGGGAAGTAGCCCTTAATTACCTTTATTATCTTGTAACGGTTGCAAGTCATTTCGCTACTAACAACACCTCATTTCTCATGAGGCTCTATTGTAATTTGTCCATTATGTTAGCTGATGCCTGGAATGGCTGTGAACATTGTGCAGGAGCCACTTTGTGGAAAAAAAATGGTAGACGCTGCTATTACGAATGTTCTCTCATTCATTCTCCATTTCAACTTGGCAAGGCTATGGTTTTCTTTGGTGTACACAAAATACAACAAATTTAATGCTCCTTTTTTATTGGAAATAATGATATCAAATATTTTTGTATAGGTAGATTTGTAAATAGTGGACTTTGAAACCATGAATTGGGCTCAAAACGCTAATTGCACCTTCCAAATTTATTCGAATTAAAACTCTGAGAAATAACATCGTGCAACAATTCAGCTCCTAAAAATGATCTTGAACAAATAAGGGAATTAAATTCTTTTTGAATCATAATCCAAAAATGGGAAACATGGAATCCAGGACCAAGAGCCATGTGCATCAAACTCGAATATCTTGCAACTTAATATTGTCATATGAACTTGAATTTTGCACAACGGTTTGAACACAAAACATTGTAATTCGACACAAATTGATAACCTGATCCACTTAAAAATGAATTACCTTGACATGAACTCCAACTGCAACGTCACACATACACCATCTAATTCATGCATCCTGACTTAATAAACCTCAAGTGAATTTAACAACATATTTTTGGACTTTTTGATGGGTGTATAGATATACATAGGTAGGACAAATTTGGGGTATGACAGATGTCCCTATCTGATTGGCTTGATATTTGTAAGATGAACTACTATGGAGTTCTTTCTTTCGAAGTATGAGACAATTAGATATAAAGAAAATCCTAAATTTGTCCGAAAAGAAAAAAAGATGCTCGGGGATTGGAATGCCGGATGAGGTAAGCCTTTGAACCAACTGTAAATAACTGGCAAAAAGGGGGTCCACATCACCAAAAGGATGATGGGACAAAACACACACGGCTACTGCCACCAAAAGGGTGACAGAGCAAAACACATTCGCAAAATCTGACATTAATGACTATGACAGACCCACCACCACAAGGATGACGGGGCGAAACTCAAAACAGATTGCACAATCTATCATTAATGACTATGATAGATCCCCCACCAAAAGGATGACGGAGCGAAACATAAACAAACTATCGCACAATCTATCATTAATGACTATGACAGACCCCTCACCAAAAGGATGACGGAGCGAAACACAAACAATATCGCACAATCTATCATTAATGACCATGATAGATCCCCCACCAAAAGGATGACGGAGCGAAACACAAACCAAACACATCGCACAATCTATCATTAATGACTATGACAGACCCCTCACCAAAAGGATGACGGAGCGAAACACAAACAATATCGCACAATCTATCATTAATGACCATGATAGACCCCCCCCACCAAAAGGATGACGGAGAGAAACATAAACAAACTATCGCACAATCTATCATTAATGACTATGACAGACCCCTCACCAAAAGGATGACAAAGCGAAACACAAACAATATCACACAATCTATCATTAATGACCATGATAGACCCCCCACCAAAAGGATGACAGAGCGAAACACAAACCAAACACATCGCACAATCTATCATTAATGACTATGACAGACCCCTCACCAAAAGGATGACGGAGTGAAATATAAACAATATCGCACAATCTATCATTAATGACCATGATAGACCCCCCACCAAAAGGATGACGGAGCGAAACACAAACCAAACACATCGCACAATCTATCATTAATGACTATGATAGACCCCCCACCAAAAGGATGACGGAGCGAAACACAAATAAACTATCGCACAATCTATCATTAATGACCATGATAGACCCCCCACCAAAAGGATGACGGAGCGAAACTCAAACAAACTATCGCACAATCTATCATTAATGACCATGATAGACCCCCCACTAAAAGGATGACGGAGCGAAACATAAACAAACTATCGCACAATCTATCATTAATGACTATGATAGACCCCCCACCAAAAGGATGACGGAGTGAAACACAAACAATATCGCACAATCTATCATTAATGACCATGATAGACCCCCCACCAAAAGGATGACGGAGCGAAACACAAACCAAACACATCGCACAATCTATCATTAATGACTATGACAGACCCCTCACCAAAAGGATGACGGAGCGAAACACAAACAATATCGCACAATCTATCATTAATGACCATGATAGACCCCCCACCAAAAGGATGACGGAGCGAAACACAAATAAACTATCGCACAATCTATCATTAATGACCATGATAGACCCCCCACCAAAAGGATGACGGAGTGAAACTCACACAGGTTGCTATCAAAAGGATGATAGAACGACACAAATTGAAAGTTACCAACACCAAAAGGATGCAGGCTAGGTTGAACCGACGAAGTTCGGCTATCACCAAAAGGATGATAGTGAGGCAGTTGACAACGGTCACGCTTGCTGGGTACGACTCATTGGGGAACACCCAAGAGGAAGATTGAGTTGAAATGAATCAACGGGGTACGCCCACCGCCTTGTTTGGAGATCATAATTTTGTTGAAATGATTTCATGGTTACGCCCATGAACTCTGAAGAGGATGCCCCTGACTGGGCTGAGTTTGTCTTTGATGTCTCATTCTTGCTCAACAAAAGGCTGAGCAACTTCATGAGGAACGCTCACGGTTTTGCTGAAGATGCCCCTGATTGGGCTGATGATGGTCTTGGAAACCTTCAAAGTTGATCCTGGACCTTGACTTGCATATATGAATGTTGGATGTAAATGATGTTCCATACCGAATGGAAATGAAAATGCAAATGCTGAAGCGCGGAGATGCAAGAGCTAGGGAAATATGATATGATTAGTATGCATATGATGTATGATGCTTATGAGGTCAAATGCAATGGGTATGATGCAGATGATGCAAACGGGTAATTTGGAAATGCAGGTGAAGACGCCAGCGTGGTGGCCTCTGGTAGTTGCCAATGTGAGTTGGACTTTAGGTGGTGGGAGGGATTGATTTCCTCGACACGCAGTTTGTTGAAGACGCCACGATTGAAGCAAAAGATAACGCTCTGGATGCCCCAAGTCTGGGTACTTGGTGATTTGTTGTGAATTTCCTTCAGAGAAGGTTGCAACTCTGCTTGATGGTCAGGGCGACCTGGTCTTGCCCGAGTTCGAATATGGCAATGGTCCGCCCCCAGATTAACTAGTTCTGACATATGGAAGCTGAACTCGGATGATTTTCCCCTACTCGAGCTGTTGAGTGATTTGCCCCAGCCTGTGGATTTTGAGGTAGTCTTGCTTCGTGTCAGCCACTGGAAGTTAAATTCTTCCTTGATTCCCCTTTGTTGAAATATCTTTGAATACCTAGCGCTGTTTTGCAGTTAAAATTGTACATTCACAAATGGTAATAATTAATGCAGAGTTCGATGCAAGTTTGAAAAAGTATCGTTTATTTGAAAGTGTTGTGGTAGTGAGACGAACGGACAGTTAGCCCAAACGTTGTGCTAACTTTGATTGGTGTAAAAGATATTGCAAGGATAATGACACCAATGCTGATGATTAGCAATCATGTGAGGAGTCATGTTACGCAACCTCGCAATAGTATGCTTTCAGAATAAACCTCGCCTCAATTAGGTCTTTCGAGGGTTGTAACGTGGTTCGGTTCACGGTTATGAAACAAAGGATGCTAGGCTCAAAGTGTAATTTGTACCCACCCATTCTTCTTAATGATCTCCAATCCTACGCTTAGTTAATTCCACACTTGTCTTGACGGTATAAACTTGATGATTCAAGGTTTGCTCGTCGTGGCAGTCACCTTATTTTGGTTTTTTTGATGGATGTCAGTGCCCCTTTTGATTTGGGTGGCCACTGAATATTATTTTGTTTTTGTTGAGGGTTTCGGGGTCCTCTTTTGCTTTTGTTTTTGATCCCTAACTTTTGCATGGATTGACTTTGCTTGTCAGATCCATCGGGATTGCCTTGATTTTGCCTAAGTCCCCTCTAAGGTGTCTGACTTAGCAGGCTTTTGATGTTTTTTTAGATTTTGTTGGAAGGTTGTGACTGCCATGTTATGGGTCGTTGAAGAACAACCGTCTTCTGGATTTGTTTGTTGATTCGAGTGCGGTGTTGAATTAAGTGAACTCTACCCTGCCCCAGGTTGAGTGTAAAGGTTTGAATATCCGAAGGAAACTGCTACTTCTAGGCTCGAAGTGGTTTACTAGGGATTAACTCCTTATATCTCCGGTGTATGGGGAATTGAAACAATGCCTGTACATCATTGACGAGATTCTATCTGAAAGCATACGGTTTGCAATTATGGGCATCTTGTTTTCATCATCCTCCCTCAAATCAAGCTAAACAACAGTGGATAAAGTGGACTGAATAAATGTGTCGGTGATAAGTGAAAAATGAGTGAATACGACATAACTAATTCAAAACATGCATAAACGATACATTAATGAAAACCGAATACGAATGACAATTGTTCAACTCATACAATACTTAAACAAACAAGGACAAATATAATAGATGCACAATATGAAATGGCGACATGACGGCCTTCTTCGAGAAATGAACTTGACTCTGCTTGATCTGATGTTGGCACTAGTTGACTGGTGGCATCGGATTGATGACATTTGGAGACTTCCCATTGAAGTTGATAGCATCCCTGTCGATCATGTCTTGAATTATGTGCTTGAAAGCTCTGCAGTCCTCAATGGTATGACCTGGAGCGCCCTTATGAAACTCACAATGAGCATTTGCATCGTAATCGACAGGAATGACAGTTGGAGGAGCCAAATCTCTCGGAACAACAGATTTCTTCTCCATCAACTGAGCAAAGATTTTAGCATATATCATTGGTAGACGATCAAAGACTCTATCTGGCCTCCATGTTCTCTGCTGACGCTGTGGGCGAGCACCTTGTCGTTGCTGAGTAGTTTGCATCTGCTGTTGCTGAGGAGGATACTGATATCCTTGCTGGTTGTAGGCTCGTTGCTGAGGAGCTTGTTGTTGTGGCATCTGAGCTTGCACTGCTTGAACAGCTGGCTGATAAGGCATTGGAGCGTGTTACGCAGCAGCAACATACAGATACGGATAGTAGGGCATTTGGTAAGGCATAGGAGCGGGAGCTTGTTGAGAAGCTTACCCTTTCTGCAAAGAGATGGCATTTGTTTCACCCTCTTTCTTCTTGTATCCATTGAAAGGCTTCTTGGCATTGGCCTGGTTATTGGAACCTCCTGGGATCTTTCCACTCTTCAACCCTTCTTCAATTCTCTCACCAACGATCACTAGGTCAGAGAATCCAGCAGAAACACTACCGATCAACTTTTCGTAGTACTGGCCTTGTAAAGTGCTCCCATGAAGATGTCAATAAGTTCACGGTCAACAAGAGGTAGATGCAACCTTGCGGCTAGCTCTCTCCATCGTTGTGCGTACTCCTTGAAGGATTCGTTGTCCTTCTGAGTCATACTCTGAAGCTGAGTACGATTCGGAGCGAGATCTGTGTTGTATTTGTACTGTTTGACAAATGCATCGGCTAGCTCGGCCCAAGTGCGCACACTGTTATGTTCCAGCTGCATATACCATTCGAGTGATGCCCCAGACAAACTGTCTTGGAAGCAGTGAATCATGAGCTTTTCGTCTCTGGCATAGGCAGCCATCTTGCGACAGTACATCTTCAGATGAATGTTTGGGCAACTGAGACCTTTGTACTTTGAAAATTCGGGCACCTTGAACTTGGGAGGAATGACAGCATCAGGCACCAAGCATAATTCCAAAGCACTGAAAGAATTTGAACTGTGCCCCTCCATGGCTCGGAGTTTCTCGGCTAGATCTCGGCACATCTTCATGGCTTCAGAATCCTGAGCAGCAACGGGACTGGCAATGGGGATAGCAGCATGATAGTTCTGAACGTCGTCATACTGATCCATCAGAGTATCTTCGATATGAGGAATTGGGATTTGCACAGCAGTAGGCTAGCCTGCGGGATAGCTCCAATGGTAACTCCGCGCGCTGGGGTTGGATGAGAAGTGTTCCCTTCGGTTGCGTTATTGAAGTTCAACGGCATCCCATAAGGATTTGGAATTGGAACCAAAGGGATGGCAGTAGACCCTTGTCCTTGACCATTGTTGTTGACGACAGCAGCAGCTTCACGTTGTTCTTCCTCTCTTTTGGCTGCGAGGATGGCTTCGAGGATCTGGTCGATCTTTCCTTTCATAGAATCCAACTCTTCCCTGAAGGTAGCTTGCTCCTGCTGAATCTTCTCCATCATTCATCTTGTATTGGCTCTAGTTGCGTATTGGTGTCGAGGACTCAACTTGATTTACTGGATATGAAGGAAAGAGAAACATGAGAAACTGATGAAGGAAGGAGAATGCAAGTTGCACAACAAATGAGATGCAATGCAAATGATATGCAATGCAAGATCCAGGATCACAGGATCACAAATTCAAACAGTTCTGAGATTTAGCCGGGTGAACGGTTCAAGAATCACAGTCACTGCTCAAAGGAACCCCCACTGGTAGGATTCTAAAACGGGTAGGTGCCTAGAGTCATGGACATCTTTCAAAGATATTACTGCCATGACAAAGCCTCATCACGACAGTAATATCCTTTAAAAGAATATCCTCTAGGTGAGGTTCTCGTATCTGCCACGTGAGAAAGACTTCTCAGAGGCATCAACTACACAACCATCGACACACGGATTCTAGAAAAGGTTCTCAAAGTCATAGATCGAGGTTAAAAATATTACTGTAAGGAAGTAATACGTTCAAGGGATCTCATCTGATTGGGGCGTTCGTATTAATTCACAAAGAATTAACACTACCAACCACCATGGATAAAACGGTTTATGGTCCTTGGGATAAACGATTCAAACTCGAAAACATTATTGTCATGGCAAAGACTCACCACAACAACAATATCTTCAAGGAATCTACTCCAAGCGGGGTTTTCGCTTCAACTTAACGTGAAAGACTCCACGCAAGTCTCCACTACACAACCACCATCCTAATCCTAGGGTTTTACTCAGACTCGGGTGTAGAGTCATCTCACAAAGTAACTATAAGCATAGCAACCCCCACAATGCTTCAAGCACAAGTAACCAAGACAAGGATACCAACAAATAAGCGAGAAGAAAATAAAAACAAAAAGCTAACAACTCAAACTAAGATAGGCTTGACTCTCTCTTGCATGGAGAAATAGTCCCCAACAGAGTCGCCACCTGTCGCACCTCGAAAAATTAATTTTGAACATACGACCCTCGCGCGAAAGGCGTGGAAATGCGGTTCGACAGAGTCGCCACCAAACTTTATTTTTCCCGAATGAACGGGAGAGGAAAATATCGAGAAAACCTCATAAGTGCGGAAGGAACACGACCATCGCAACCATATTCCTGGGTTCGGGAGTCGGTTACGCGAGGGGAAGGTATTAGCACCCCTCACGTCCGTTGTACTCAACGGGAACCTCTTAGTTCGAGTTGCGATGGATGTTAGCTAAGCTTAATTCTTCTCTTCTCACTACTAAATGCTGAAGCGATACTAAAGGGATAAAGATGCTAGGGGAAAGGGGGTGGTTAGGAGAATGGAGTGCTCGCCAAGGATTGGGGCCCTTGTGCCTACGTATGCTCATTCGGACGAGAATGAGAAATCAGAGCGTCGTAGTTCGACTACGGATAAGGATAAGGGGAAGTAAGAGATGGAGGGGATTGTGCTCGCCAAGATCATCGCAATCTTGTGCCTACGTATCTTGCATTCAAGAATGAATGAAGAAATCAGAGCATTCGTAGTTCGTGGTAACGACCACGAAAGAAACTGGATTTGAATTGGATTTTAAGTGGGTACGGATGACGATTACTCGAAGTTTAAGAAAGACTTCTCGGACCCAAGTAATTGGGGGAGCGAACCAAAGACTTGGAACACTCTCTTTTTCATCATGAAGGAATGGTGTGTTCGAAAGGATAAGGTTGAAATGATGACGATCACTTGAAGCTTAAGAAAGACTTCACAGACCCCAAGTAATCGGGAAAGTGAATCAAAGACTTGGAACACTTTCTTTTTCATTGCAAAAGAGGGTTGTTTGAATTTGAAATGGTGTATAAAAGGATGAGATTGGTCGGATGACGACTACTTGAAGCTTGAGAAAGGCTCCTCGGATCCAAGTAGTCGGGAGAGCGAACCAAAGACTTGGGACACTCTCTTTTTTATCGTAAAAGAAGTTGTTTGAAAGGTGAGTGAAAGGATGAGTAATTAGAGATGGTTGAATATTATTGAGTTTGTTAATATTATTTAAAGGCGTCAATTGATCACACACGAATAAGATAACTCGCATCCAAACAATCGAAAGCAAGCTCAAAGACTTGAACCCACTCTTTATACCTTGAAAAAGTGTTAAATAATTGTTAATTGATTGATAATTTGTTTCGAAAATCCGTTTGACGTTGGATCAAGGGTTTGACTCATTATCGCGTGCAAAGCGTGTTGAAAATGAAATTGTTTGAAAAAAAAAAGACCGACTTGACTTACGCATCAAGGGTCGAGTTGTAATAGGTTGATGGGGAATGCGTATGAGCACTCGACTTACGGGTTGTTTGAAAGTGGCTCGATGATGAATCGAGAATTAGTTTGAAAATAGTTTGAATCCACTCTAGTCCCTATGGGTGCTCGTAGGAGATAAACTAATAATCAAAGAAATGCGAAACATACATCGGAATGGGGAAGGGATACATGTAAGTTACACGGGATTGCACGAAATAAAGGGGTCTCATTGTCAGGTAGCCCAAAAGAAAGCCGTGTGTGTGCATTTGTGTCCTAAACTACGCCTTAAGCAAAGTCGGGCACGAACTTGATAATAAGATACCTACAAATAACCAGAGATCCAACAGTCCACCAATTCGGTTTTTAACGATTTCGATAATTTATTAAGTGTTTTCGAATATAGCTGAATGAGAATGAATAAGTATGATAATAAATAATATGAATAAATATGATAATATGAAATAATATGAATAATGTTTGACAGAAATTAAATTTAATGTTAGTTTACCGAAATAAAATCGAAAGAACAAAGGTGGTCTCGGATCCTTTGTTTCACGCCACTAATGTGACGGTTAAACGGTGGAAGTCTCGTCATCGACCACTAAAATAAATGAAATCGAAACTGAAAGCATAAGCAACAATATCTACAAAAGAAATCTTAAATGAAAGTGAAATCGTAAAAAAAATATTACCATCATGATTAAAATCAAGCGTACATAAACTAATGAAATTCTTAATAGAAGTTTTAATAAAATTATTTATGAAGCCGTTTATGAAAAAAAACTTTAAAATTTCAAAATAAACTAAAACCATTAAACAGAGGGAGGTATAAACAGAAAACAGGTAATGCTGTAAAAAAAAAGGGAGGATCCTTTGGGCTTAGATAAGCCCATCACACTCATGTGACAAGAAAATGGGGCACATAATTGATTGAGGGGTGCGTCTATGATTTGAAAACAAGCTCCAAGCCCAGATCAGCACTAAATGAAAGAATAATGAGATAATAAAAAAAAACCTAGAAAATTAACACAGAACAAGTTCATGGCTCAAGCGAGAAATGAAAAGTTACTTCCAAAATCAGAAGTCAACCCATACGTTTTCGGCAGACAAAATGATTTCCTTTCAGAAACAATCACAAGGCCACATCATATTTTTTTCAACATCTGCTCCATCATCACGCGTTAGGAACAAAGGTTTATCTCCAACCTTTCTCCACGATCCGAATCTCCTCGGTTTCTTGATCTCAGGTTTTGGTTTTGTTCATGGTTTTGTTTCGTGTTCTTCCTTCTTCTATATCCTTCGATCTGGTTTTGATTTTGCTTCTGGTGGTTCAAATCGGTTTGTTACTATTTGGTTGAAGGTTTTGAGCGGGTTGGCTTTCGGTTTGGCATTTAAGGTTGGACGATTATTTGAAGAAAGGAGAAGAAAAAGTCGAAGGTTAGGGTTGAAGGTTTACAAGTCTTGGTGAATGAAAAGGGTAGAAGAGCATCGTTAAGGGAGAAGCTCCTTCAAGGTTTAAGAGGGAGATTGGGGTTTTGGATGTTTTTTCTAGATTTGGTTCAACTAAGATTTGAAGGTTGGAATTTGAAGGTTGGAAGGAGAGTTTTGAGATTTTTTGAGTTTGATGAAGGAAATTCAAAAGGGAAGAAGATGGTTTTTGTGAATCGTTTTGCGGCTGGGTATTGAAGAGGACATGAAGGTAGCAGATTTGGGGGCATTTTAAATGGTGAGAAGTTCTTGATGTTGTCAATTTTGAAGAAAGATGAAGGGTTTTTTCGCTAATGTTTGAGAGTGAAGATTATTTTGAGGTTTATGCATTTGGGTTTTGCAGAAGGTTTGGTTTGACGTGTTGATTGAAGATGGGAGTTTGGAAAAGAAAATGGAGGTTGTTGAATGGTTTTCTCTGTTTAGCAGAGTTGAAGGTTGGCTTATGGTGTTGAATTGTTTCTGTCAAAAAATGGAGGAAGCATAAAGTCAGATTGAAGTCTTGAGATGAAGGTATTTTTGAGTTTTTGTTGGAGCTTGGAGGCAGATTAGGGTTTGGAGGCCCTTGGAACGGCTAGGGTTTTTGTTCTTTTATAGTTGAACTTTAAGGTGAAAGATCTATATCCAGGTCTTTTGGAGTCCGAGTGATGCACCCAGTTTTTATTGTGTAACTGAGGTTTGGTTGGTCTTGATGAGAATGGTTTTGGTATTTTTTTTTTGTTGTCACTTTCCTTTCAATGTTGCAGGAAGTTGTCTGTTTTGTGCAGGTCTGATGGTAACAGGTCTGTGGTGCTGGTTTGTCCTCTTGTGATTGTGCAGAGTAGCTGTCTGGTGTGGGTTTTGTGTAGCAGCTGGTTTTGCAAAATAGTACAAGCAGTGGTATGGCCTGTTATGTATGTTATCTTTTTCCATTTTTATTCTTTTCTTCACAGCTTGATGTATTTTATTTTATTTTTTGTGAAATTATATGTTGACTGATGGTTGTTGTATTTTGAATCAACATACACCGCATTTCTACGTTTTGTTGTGATTGGGGTGGCATGATTTCATGTCGGTTATACAAAGTTTTTTTCCGCATGGGGCCATGTTGAACGGATTGGAAAGTGGTAGCTACTAAAGCCTCTTCGTTGCATATTGATTTGGTTACTCATGTATGAGAGTGTAATATCAAGAGGGTGGATTAATGTGAGCGTGGTATTGGTTTTGTTGTGTGCAGGACGTGGGAAAAGGTGCTTGCGGCATCGTACTACTCGTGACAGGCTTCTTTTTGCTTCACGTCTCAGCGCAAAGGGTGACATGAATACTTATCGCGTAAATTGGTGTGTTGCTGCTACGTTTCACGTACGATCCATTCGTGAATAGCAACAGCATGGTGAGTAACAAAGAATTTCTTTTGGTCTTGTCTGTCAACCATAAACTTCAATTGCGTTGGGTTAATAACATTTGATTTTGCCTTGTGATATGGCCTTCACGTGTGGTGTTTTCTTTTGATTTTTTGCAGGTCCCATTTTGTATTGATAATACCGAGTCATGGATGGACGGTGGCACTACATTCTCTCTATGGAAATTGTCCTGTTTGTGTGCAAGAGAGACGCGAGAATTACGGTCTTGTTGTGAAAACTCTGTGAACTCCCTCTTTGTCATTTATGATAGGAATGGTTTTACACATTCCCTAATCACAACAGCTTGTATTTCTATTCATTTTTGTAGGTACTGTCCTTTTTGTGGGATAGAAATATATTCACTTAATGCTATTGGTGAATTAGTGACGGCTTGCAACATTTCATAATGACTATTCTTTTCTGACTTCGCAAAATGTTACAAACTCAAGGCTGGGAATGCCTAAAGCGGATACGGTTCAGTCGCGATACATTTAACAAATGGCAAGCTCAGAGATGGTGGGCAGAGAACTATGACCAAGTCATGGAACTTTACAATGTTCAAAGGTTTAACCGCCAAGCCTTCCCGTTGCCAACTCCCAGCAAGATCTGAAGACGAGAGTTCAAAGTGTGAATTAATAGCAGACAACCCAGTGACACCTCCACTAACCAAGGAACAGCTATCACGTAATTTACCGACCAACAGGTATGGGAATGGGATATTCATCCTATGATTCCTTTGATCAAAACTTAATGTAATCCCAACATTATCAATATGATTTAAGTGGCATGAACTCAACTCCAAAGGTTTCACCCATTAGTGCTGGTGTTTACATTACTATCAGGTCTCATTGAATGCAAGTGATTCATGTATGCGCCGACTGAATTTCAAATACGGGCTTGGCCTTGATACCTGAAGCGGGCTTCCAAGCTTATTCCACATGAACTGATACATTTTGCAAGGTCTGGATTAGTCCGCTGCTGCTTTTGATATGCTGCAGGTTATGTAGTGTTGATTTTGGGCAATGGTTGTCGGTTAAGATTAGGCAAGTTGTTGCGTGTACGGTTTGTCCATGAGGTAGTGGTTTTAAAGAACTTGGTTGAAAACATATTGGGTGTGTTTGTCGTATGCAGCAAAACGCGGTACAAGTCGTGCCTTTTCTTCTTTGTACATTATGGAGATTAATTTTTTGGAACCTCAAGGAACATGGCACGTGAAGGCCAGTGGCTGCGTATCACTTTTGGGAAGTAGCCCCTAATTACCTTTATTATCTTGTAACGGTTGCAAGTCATTTCGCTACTAACAACACCTCATTTCTCATGAGGCTCTATTGTAATTTGTCCATTATGTTAGCTGATGCCTGGAATGGTTGTGAACATTGTGCAGGAGCCACTTTATGGAAAAAAAATTGTAGACGCTGCTGTTACGAATGTTCTCTCATTCATTCTCCATTTCAACTTGGCAAGGCTATGGTTTTCTTTGGTGTACACAAAATACAACAAATTTAATGCTCCTTTTTTATTGGAAATAATGATATCAAATATTTTTGTATAGGTAGATTTGTAAATAGTGGACTTTGAAACCATGAATTGGGCTCAAAACGCTAATTGCACCTTCCAAATTTATTCGAATTAAAACTCTGAGAAATAACATCATGCAACAATTCAGCTCCTAAAAATGATCTTGAACAAATAAGGGAATTAAATTCTTTTTGAATCATCATCCAAAAATGGGAAACATGGAATCCAGGACCAAGAGCCATGTGCATCAAACTCGAATATCTTGCAACTTAATATTGTCATATGAACTTGAATTTTGCACAACGGTTTGAACACAAAACATTGTAATTCGACACAAATTGATAACCTGATCCACTTAAAAATGAATTACCTTGACATGAACTCCAACTGCAACGTCACACATACACCATCTAAATTCATGCATCCTGACTTAATAAACCTCAAGTGAATTTAACAACATATTTTTGGACTTTTTGATGGGTGTATAGATATACATAGGTAGGACAGATTTGGGGTATGACACTCATTTATGTCCTTGAGGAGCATGGACTTGGCCTAGTAATTACCTTTAAGGGTCCGCAACTGGTTGAATAGATCTGTCATCTCCAACTCAAGTTCAGTCTCCCTTACCTGTCCTTTTTTCAACTCCTTGAGCGGAACGGTCTCCGTGTCTCCAAGGGCTAGATCCGTCTCAAACACTCACATCATCGCAGCAACATCGCAACAAAGGAGTGACCTCTTCACCTTTGAATCAGCGGCCAAGATGGCCGACGCCTCCAGATAGGGGACCTGCACAGACCCCTCCCCATCAAAAATCTTGTCTTTCAAAAAGCAGGGGGCAGGGTGAATTTTCCCTCAACAAAACCGGAGTGTTCGACCAAAGATGAGCCAAGGTCGTCTCGCTTCCTCTTTTTTTGAGAATCTGGGTATGAGGTTTAGAGGTGCTGCCCGACGATGGCGAAGGAACCACGAACTTCTCCAGGGTCACCTGCTGCCTGACCGCATCTGCCTTCGAGGTGAAAACTTTTTTGACATTTTTAGCTGCGGCTGACTTGACCAAGAGTTCACGTAAATTTGACATATTTCCTGCAAAGAAGAAATAAGAGGTCAACACGATATTAAAACACAAAAAAATAAGTCGAGCACATCATCTATACCTAGAAGCTTGAAATCCTCGACCTCAGTCCGACAATCAAGATGGGCTTTAGTATTTATGTAACAAGCCGCCCGAGCAGGCTCCCCATCTTTAGAGAAGAGTATATTTCCATCCTTATCCACCATAACAGCAGGGGTAAAGCTTTCAACAAATGATGTCAGCGCTCGAAGAGATTTCTTATCCTCAGAGCAAACTTGGTAGTGCTTTACAAGGAACTGGTATGTCCTATATCAGAAATAGGCATACACCCATTCCAAGGGAAACTTTGACACGAGCCGCACCACTTCCCGACCATCTTCCTTTAGCATCTCCGTCGTTACCAAATAGCCATTGGTCACTTCGGAAAGGGGTTTTACGGCCAGAAACCTAAATTTGAAGTTTCTGACAGACTCTGAGTAAGGCCTGAACAACCTGTTTTGCTGCTTGAAAGACACCCAACTCTGCTTTGATTATGAAGTGCTTCTCTACAGTTGGAAGATAAAAAAGAAGAGTTCCACGGTAGCCCCTATCTGAAGGTAGTGACACATCAATTCAAATGCTCGAATGAACGCCAGAGCATTCGGGTGGAGCTAGGCATGACATGGCTCGAGGTGGCAAAATATCGCCCCTTGGAAATCCGTAAAAGGCAAACGATAAACTGCCTCGCTAAAGGTGAATTCATACATGGGAATTCTCCTCCCCGGATACACCGAGCATATCTGGTCATTCTCTGTCTGGCTAATCACCCTTAAACTCATTGGCGCGTATTCAACCCTATCTTCAAGCAGACCTAAGTTACTGGCCTCCTCCTCAGAAAATGTGGACTTCGTTACAAAAGGCTCTTGGGCGATCCAACTAAGATCCCTTTCAACCACCTGCATATCGGCATACTTAGCGGGAGACATGTCTTTGTTAATGTTTTCCCCAACTTCGGGGATGGTTCCCTCATCACAACCATCTATTTCACCTGAAAAGAAGAGGAAACAATAGTGAATTCGACAAATATCAAATCTACCCTTCCACCATAAATCAAGTAAAAAGGCAAGGATTAAGTGCAAGGATGCCTCCCCGACTCAGGCCTTTATCAATGGCAAGGGGTCTCAGCGAGACGCGTCCCCGACACTAGGGATACGTCCCTTCTACTCATAAATACTCTAAAGAGGAGGAGCCCTGCGACTACCCTAACGTATCGGGGATCTAAAAGCAAAGCCCTCAGCTACGATGACACCCCTGCCCGACGACAAACATAAAATAATCCCATGCAACTACCTAGGAAGATCTATAGGCATAAAACATCCTAATCTTAAGTTCTACAAAGCCTTCATGAATTTCCCATAAATGTTCATGTGTTCTTCGAGAAACACATAAATTTCAACCGGAAAATTCATGAACCACTGGGGAATTCAAGAATAATTGACAGAAATACATACAAGTTGAAGAACTTACTTGAATATTCAAAGGTTGAGGATGAAGATCTTGGATGGCAGGAGCAGCAACGGCAACGATAAAATCTCTAACGAAGAACGTGTTGCAGAGCGAAACATAAGAAGGAGAGAAATCTTCATAAAGTGTAAAATGAAATTTCGCCCTCCTTTATATAGGCTCCCTTGCTCGCATAGGGAAGCGTAAAGGGCAAAACAACATCATTGTCTAGCCTCCTAGCCTTCTAGGCCTTAAACAAAATTTATTGCACCGACAGACGTGGCACATAGTGGCTGCCACTTGGCATCCTCAAACTAACCCCTCACATGTTTCTGAAAAGACAAGCCTCTTCAGCTCCTGGTAGGCGCATTCTCCTCGACGACGTCACCAGATCTATGTCCGAGCAAGAGCCTCGTCGACATTTCCTTCATCCTAAGAACAAGTCTGATCCATGTAAAATGCACTTCTCATCTCCGAGGAGTTCCTGCGTGTCCCCAAAGTATTTCAATCAATAAATAGAAATCTTAAAAACCTCTTTGCAATGCGGTTCCTGACCCTTGGCCGCACAAGTTATGCTAACTCAAGTAATTACTCCTCGCCTCGAAGCAACGAATTAGGGGGATCTTGTTCTAGACTGGACTGATACCTGCCCCAACGATGGGCAAGGCCCAATCCAATCTAGCTTAAAGCCAGGCCCAATACGACCCTAGGGCACAATATAGTCGTTGGAGCACATAGCCATTAGGGATGTGCCCCTCACGCGCTTGACACTTCACGCGATCAACTACCCCTTCGAAAGTCACAGAGATAGTTGGACCAGGCCAAAGATCACACACTAGATCTTCCTCCTGCAGTCCCCCATTGGTCAACCAGATATTTCGGTTACATGGGAGACCTTGGCCCCGCGCTGAGGGAAAAACTTATAAATACCCTCTATCTTGAGAGGGTCAGGTATTCTAATCATTCTTGCTCATACCTAAACACTCTTACTTTCTTTCTCTCTTCAGCTCAAACACTTACTTTGGAATTGGAGTACCTTGCAGGTACAACCCCCTCCTCTCATACAACCATTGTTGCTGTCCTACATTGAAGGGCAAGACGATCCATTCTGATCACTCCAGATTAGTTACTATAAAAAAATGTATCTTATTGTAAATTTATCATTATATTTTATTATTTTGAAATCCTTCTTTTTGTTTGTTTTGGTTACTGTAAAAATGCAAACTTGTATCTATAGAAGAAAAAGAATAAAATAAAACTCATTTTCTTTGAATTTTAAAATAGAATAAAGACATATAATTAGAAATGTGACCCAAAAAAATTATTTAAATTCAAATAAAAGAATTAAGTATTATTACCCTTTTTTTAAATTCTTGTCTAATTTTAAATTGTAAATCCAACTTTATTCCATACAAAATGAACTAAAACAAGAACTTAGACTTGTAAGTCCAATAGACTTTCTTGCTAGAACTTAGTAAATAAGAATCAAAACAAGACAAAGTCAAATAACATTTATTTTTGAAATGTAATACAGAGACATAACCCTAATTAACTAAAGCTAATACTTTAAACGAAAGTTACAAAACAAATCTCTAAACATCCATGCTAACGAACACTTAATATGATGCAAGACAAATACCAATTGTGGACATGTAAAATGGAACAATGTATGGGAAAGAAAATGTATGGATGACATGGTGTATGGTAGGTATATTCATAAATGCATAGTGATGTGGTTCTAATTTATTAAAATTAACTTAGAAAACTTAATGAAAAATCATAACAAAACCTTAAGTCATCAATTTAATGAAGGTTATGTAAGATTCAACACCTTTGCTAATTATGGACACGTCATGCATGGAGGAATGCATGGACTGATCAAAATAGATAAATCAAACAAAGAGATTATTAATCTTGACCTATGTATGGAAAATGAAATCTTTATGACTAGATGAAACAGTCATAAGGAATCGGTTCAGATAATGAGATGCAGATGAATGAAATATAAATGAATGACTAGAAATGAATGAATGCCCATTGATGAATATAGATGAATTAGGTGGGGTAAAGTTTGGGACATGACAATAGGCTTATTACTCAATAGGTGATTATCTTGGATCTAGTAATGACAAGCACCTTTCGATACCAAGTCACACCATAGTAACATGTTTTATGTTACAAAGCTAAAACAAGCATTAAGATTAAAGATTCACCTATATTACAGCATGAGTAAATTTACATAGTATTTCACGACCTATTTAGTAAATAATTATAACGACTACATCTAACTTCAATAGTAGAAATTTTAGCTACGCTTACACGTAGTTAACATAATAACTGGTCTTTCTAAAGATGTCGACTTCGAAAATGGGATATACCCTGTCACCTGAATAGTGTTTCCACCTCCAACTCCTTTCTTATCGTCCTATTTTATATCATAGTGAACCTAATCCAATTTTGTACTCCTCTAATCTACTGAAACTCCCTTTTTCTTGAACTAGAAACTTTGGTTTATAGGCAAATTTGCGAGCCTCGCGTTGGGCGCATAGTTTTTTTTTACCAATGTGTCTACCTTGCTTTGAAAACAATACCAACCATCAGTCCATCTTTAGCAAGCAATGCTTGTATGTCTTCCACGTGTCCTTGGCCACCTTTGCTCGCCCAGTGCACTCCCTTTGCGACTAGTGCGCTAACCCTTGATTCACCATAAAGTACTTGCACCAGGTGCTACCACATAACCTTATAATGCACCCAGCGCATTGTTGATGGTAAAGGTTCAAGAAAAATAAGAAATGTGGGTTCGAATTATGTTTCTAGATTTAATTAATCATCATCATTTCTATTAATGATTGTTTTTCCTTTTTAATCAATCATCATCATTTTTCATTCACAAATCCTTTGTCCTTTTTATAGATAACAAATACGATCGTTGGAGGATAAAATATGAATTTTCTTAAAAGTACATTTTTGTTGTAGAGTACGTAGGGTTAGCTGTAAATATTGAGTAGTTGATAGAAAGTCTTTTATAGCCATTTTTGTATAATACTTTTTGATTTTACGCTTATCCTATACTATTCATAAGAATTATTCATCCGTTCTAACATTCTAGGACCTTGTGAGGATTTAACGTACGTTCTGAGTTTAGAACCTTGAGAATAGACATTAGATGCTAAAGAGTAGATAAGGCTTGAATGGATCAGAGTGCATCAGAGACATCTAATTCATAATTATTGACTGGTGACAACCAAAGTTGACTTAAACTTTAGAGCTTCTTCAAGTGATGACTTTGTTTCAGACACTGATGATGTCCAATGTTTAGAATATCTTTTAGAGTTCAGAGTCTTATTTGATCATCTTTGTCAAACACCTTGATTTGTTTAGAGACATCTTCATTCAGCTCTTAGCTTACTCAGAATCTGCACACTCAAGAAACTATTAGAGAACAAAATTATTCTTTTACACTTTGTTATCATCAAAACTCAAGGATAGTTGCAGAACCAAACTTGTTCCAACAGATGGGGCCTAGCGAGCCATGATTCTCCAGGGTTTGTTTTTACCTATTTTCTTCGTGCTCATTCGTGGTTTTCTAGTTCTTTTCACTTGTTTTTTATAAATACATGCAAGAAAATTCCAAATAGGTGTTTCTTTACTTTTCATAGATAAATTAAGAGTTTTTTTTTTTATGATTACTTGTAAAGTAAGTAAATAGGTGTCGATATATTTAACGTAAATTTGGCTCTTATCAACTCTCCCTAACTTGACCTTTTATTTGTCATCAAACAAAATTATCATATGATTCAAAAAAATGTTGCTTGTTTTTTCGATAAGTTGACTAACTTCAAGTCAAGAGTTTTTGAAATTGTATTTATGGCATGGTGTTATTTTTCAAATGCAAGTTCATAATCAATATCATGACTATTAATGAATCATAGTATTCATACGAATATTTTGCTTTGCCAAAGTAAGATTTTTAAAATAAGTCAAAGTCAACATTTGATCATCCATTAAGATTGTGATATAATGTTTAGTGTTTCCCTCAGAATTTCATATATGCATATACTCTTGTAATACTTTGTATTTCATCTCACCATTATCATAAGATATAGCATCAATAATGGATCACTAAGGTCTTTCTTTAGGTTGTAATATGGTTAGGCTTAAAAAAATATTAGTTTTTCTTTAGATACAAAATCCTATAGATAAGAGAGCGTACATTATTTATTTTTCACATATTTCTCCTTATTTACTCTCACTTTCTTACAACCATTTGTTTGGTGCCTTTTTGTATTATATGCTTGACTTTTTTTTCTTTTCTTTTTATTTGTGTAAAAGCATTTTCTTTCTTTCCATGCACCAATACTACTTGAGTTTCTTTTCAAGTCTTTCATTTTTGAATTATTTCCCCAATTTTTTCTTTTACCATGCTCTTGATTTTTTTCTTTCTCTCTTATCCTTAAGATAAGGTAGTGAACATTATTTTTCTTTTCAATTTTTGTTAAGGGTTGTAGCTTTGAAATACTTTGTTTTCACTGTATGGATCAAAGGGGTTTGTCAAAGGATTATCACACTCACTAGGTGTGTTTTTTAGGTCAAGTAGCATTTTCACTCAATACAAACAACGTCTTTATCCTTTCCATGACTTTCAAACATAATAAGTAATTAGAAAGACTTTAACATTTGGTAAAATATAAGGTTGCACACTTCTCACTTTAGTAGGATTTTATGATTCCTGACTTATGTCAACGTATTTTCTCTAAACCGTAGAAAAGTCAAACTTTGGATAAAGCAGAGAATTTATAATTCATGCTATTTTTCACATATAGTTAGACATTATTTATGAATGAAGCATTTAAAGAGAACAAAATCTTTTTTCATACCATTTAATCTATGACCTTTTATAGTCAACCTATTGTTGGTGGTTCCATGTAGTTTTGACTTTTCAAATCTTTATTTGAATCATCTGCAAACAAAATTGCTCTTGGAGTACATTTTAATTTTTTTTGAAAAATATCAAAAAAATCGACACTTAATCATGAAAAAAATTTAAAACAAACAAGCATAGGTTAGTTTGGATCATCTTTGCATTTCACCCCTTGTAGAAAATATTTGCATGACCTTGGGCAACAAAATAATTGAGTGTGAGCAAATAGTGTCCTTACCCAGCCTCAAGTTCCTCACTTAGCCTTCTCATTTGACCGAACTGTGATAGACACACTGGATGGTGCTTAGTCCGCCTCTGCATCAAATTGGGTTGGGCGTAGTGTGTGTCGTGTTGGATGTGACGTCTATAATAGCAACATAACATGTTCATTTTTGTGTCTTTTTCTGATTTTTGTACACATTATGAATAGGAAATAGATAAAAATTATTGCTATAATATTTAAACACATGAAGGAGCTAGGGTGTGTCAATGTACTTAGTACAAAATGCCCATATTGTGAAGAAGATGTTCATCATCTATCACTAGCTTAGCTATGATAAAGACAAAAGGCTTATCAGTAAAGAAAGATCAAAGAAGAAAAATAAAGAAATCAATATCAAGAATGATCAAGCCTTGGAAATAAAAGGATTGAACCATTGACAAAGGAACATTATGCAATTCAAGTGTTATAAGCCTTAGGTGCTCAATCATTTTCACCTAAATCATTCCTAAACGTTTTGCATCATTTCAAGTTGCACCTTTAAATCAATAAAATTCAAGGTTCTCAATGAAGCAATTGATTGATCATATACTATAATTGATTGACTGAAGTCTCTTCCAAACGAATTTTTGAAAATTACATTGAAATAATCAATTGATTGACTAAGATAATTTATTGAGGGGTCCATACAATTGATTAAAATTCCCCTTCAATCGATTCATTTATTTAATTTCTTCAATTTTTTCAAACGTTGACGGATAACATTGACTATCATCCTAGATCAATCGATTGACATTTGTAACATGTTGAAAAATTCTAAAATAATGCCATACATCTTCATTACATATGATCATGATACCTTTTCCAAAACATTGCAAATTCTCATGGTCGTATTTCAATCATTGCCACTCATTCAAAATGCATCTTGCAATGTATTTATATCAACAATTTTTCGCATTACAATTAAACTTTTTCATTTAAATTCTCAAAATAATTCAGTTGTTTTTAAGTGTTCATTAATTATGCCAGATAAACTTTTTACTGCATAATTTTAATTCATTAGAGAAAAAGTTTCATGAACGTTTGAGCAGTTAATGTTAATATATTTTCGAGTTGTTCATTTGAAAAGAGAAGATTGTATTTTCATAATATTGGAAAAGCATACAAATCTATATGTATTCATTTTATCTGTTTACCGTAATTTACTCGCCAAGTATGTGGTAGTTTAATCTGTAAGGATAGTGGTTGTACTTTCTACAAGTGTTGAAAAATGGGAAGTGTTGTTCTTTAATTTGTTGGAAAAAGTTTCTTTGAATCAGGGGGATTCAAAGTCTACCATAGGGTTGGTGTTTTATGTTAGAAGATTTTTTGATAGTCTTGGTGTGAGGCTGTACAAAGATCTAACATATAGAAATCCTTCACGAAGTGTGAAGGGACTAGACACATCCTTGGTTGATAAGGAGAACCAGTATAATTCTTATGTCTCATTTACTTTCTTGCATTTTATTTCTCTGCATTATTGTTTATCAGTTCATCATTACAGTTTCGAAAAAAGAAAAGAAAAGGAACATCGATAAAATAACCAGAAAATTTCATAAAAGCCTAATTCATTCCCTTCTTAGATTGCACACTCTAAAGAATTAATTGGTATCATAGCAGGTTAAGGTAACTTGCTCCTCGGTTCGAAAATTAATGCTTTCGTTAATCCTATTTTTTTATGTGGTGGAAAAAGTAACAAACCTCTATGCTTTGTTGATGAATACTATGATTTTTGGAAGATTCACATGCAAATGTATTTAGAAGCACAAGGAGAAGAAATACAATATGTTGTTTAAAATGGTCCATTTGTTCCTACAACAATCATAAACAACATAAAAGAAATAAATGTGAAAGGCTCTCAGAACAATGAAGACAAGAAGAAAGTGATGTATGATAAAAAGGAAAAGAACGACCTTGCATCTACACTAGGTATGGATGAATTCTTCCATATTTCATATTGAAAAACAACAAAAGAAATTTGGGATACTTTATAAGTAACACATGAAGGTGTAATACTCTAAACCCTGAAACTTATTTAAAAATATTTACACGACAATTTAAGGTGTCTCCAACAACAACCCCTTCAAAACACATCAAATCATTTGAAACTACGCAGTAATTTTTTTAAAGCAACTTCATAAATAAAGTAATAAACATCAAAACAACAAAACCAATATCAAATTGAAACATAACAACTACCATCCTCGATGTTACACGACCATAACACTAAAAACCAATAATGCACGATAAAGCGATAAATAATAAAACGAAGAATAACTCCAACAAGCCACCTTCCACATACAACAACAATGATCTCTCATGAGTATCTGCAAGATGTCCATGGTGGACAACATGAAGCAAATGGGTGATAAATAACATTTAAAGTTAACAGTGTAAAGAATGTGAAGGTAGACAAGCATATGACATAACACACGTTCAATACACAATCAACATCACTATAGTCTCACTCCCATTCATAACATCATGCACATATACATATGAAATGAGATTCACAACACGACGTAACACTTATGCATGTGGAACCATTATGGATAACACAAATCCACATCATTCCTGAATCCACACCATGGGACGAGAGCATACCAAGTCACTATTATCACCAGAAGTAACACTTCACCGATTCCTATATGGAACCAACTTCTCGCTCCTAAACCCACACCATCTGACCAGAGCATACCAAAACTGGACCGAAGTTTGTACACCATGACACATGACTTTCAACAACATGCATTATCCCCGAAACTATCACCAAACAGCAACACTATATCAAATGTGTATTCATACAACATTCAAACATGTTAAATCATTCCAACATCAACTCACCATTAAGTAAACACAAAGATTTGTGAAATTATCCATGCATTCCATTACATACAGTTCATACCATATACACATAAATTATCTCACTAAGAACTACAATGAGGTAGCTCTGCACGTTATCTTTAGAACACTTCAAGTCATACCTCCATTGGAGTCACGTAGCTCAGTTTATGGTGAAAACAACAAGTGAACCAATCAATTTCTATAATTGACCAATTGATTGGCATGGAGGATCAATTGATTATCCTTAACTCTTTGCCTGCATCTTTTTTCAATTTTCAAAGGGACCAATCAATTGCTATGGAATGCCAATCTATTGTTCCAATGTTTCCATCTTTTTTTTTCAAAGGGAACCAATTGATTTCTCCCTAGGGTCAATCGATTGGTCACTCCAAATTTTTCCAGAAAACCTAGTTTTTCACACGATTTGCATCCCTCTCCTAAAATAACCCTCATTCTAACTTATACTTTCCATATTCAGTTAACCCAAAATACAAATTGCACAGTACACCATATTATTATAACAATACATCTTATAATACATACGTCAATCATGATTCATGGAAATTTGTCATACAATTCAATCATCACCTTCAACAACATTTATACTCATGTTCAAAGCTTCGTATACTCATCAATGGCAGAAAATTACATATTTATAAACATGATGAATCGAAGATGAATTCAATCACAACCAATCAATTAATAAACATAACCAATCACCAATTTTAGATTTGAACACAACAACAACACATCTAAAACATGATTATAAAACCCTAATGAGAGAAATGACATATCTTCTCTATCCTATCATGCAATACACCCATAGTGTAAGCCCTTTCACCCATACCTTAAATTGCTTGTAAAATTTAGAATGCTCAAATTTCTCGTTCACTCTTCAAGCCCTAGCCTCTAGACTTGCCTCTTTACTCCCAAAATTCTATTTTCACATAGTAACAACTCTAGATTTCTCTCTAACAAGTCCCATGCCACCTCTCCCAAACAAAATTCTGGTTGACAAAATAGTAGCTTTGAGAAAAAAATTCCCAATTGTCGAGAGCCTTATATTATTGCTCAGGAGAAAGAGATGGAAACTCTCTCTTAAACCAATATGAACTATGACTTTGATTGACGAAAGGGGTCATAGAAGAATCAAGAGTAGAGAAAATGTAGTGGCTTCAACCCATCTTACTTCAATCTGTCTTGTTAAGTTGGAAGGAATGGTAAATTTCAGAGAAGGTTCAGAAGTGCCATTAAACTATAGTTGTAGAAGGCACATAAGGCCAGAGATAAAAAACAGTTTTGATTTGGATCAATTATGGATTTCATGTCAAACGAAGAAAGCCCCATGAGCTTCATACAGGGAACTTAAAATTAACCTCCTAATAGAAACATTATGCCCCTCATGGATTTGGGTTGTCAATGATATGAAATTTGTTGCTACCTGCAAAGAGATATATTAAAAGACAAAACAAAATAGCCAAAAAATTAAGGAAAGCAATATGCTCGTGGTCAGAGACTTCCTCATTATGGTCCTCATATTGGTCTTTAATGAAGGTATTATAGCTAGGGCAGGTCAAAGAAACGTTTGGTTCGGTCCTAGTTATGAGCATAAGGTTGAAGGTTTTCCTAGTGGGTCGAAGGCCAGTAGTGGAAGCTACGTCGAAGAGGGTGAGAGTTATCATCCTACAACGAATGTGAAAAGTGTTAGTTGAGCCTTCCCAAAAGAAAAGGGCTGAAATAAGCATGTTGGCATTGTATTTAGGGCCAACTCTAGACAATTGAATCAGATCATAGATTCCTTGATCTTTCTAGAATTGTTACTTTTTCTTCTCCACTTTATCTAACCAATTGATGTAAGCCTCATTTTTTGTGGGAGAGGAACAGAAAACTCGTTGGGGGTGAACTCATGAACCCTAACTCAAAAGTTTTGTCTTTAAAAGCTCGGGATTTGCAGTGATAGTGACAATGAAAAAACTTCTTTAGTTATTCTGTTTTTTTAGAAGACACGTGAAATAGACCCAAGAATGAGCGAACTATGCCTAAAATAGAGAAAGAGATTAATACCTAAGAAGCCCTGATCATGACTTTTTCTTTATTCGTTGGTGGTTCAAGAATGCAGGTAAGATTACTAATAAAAGTATGAGCAACAACTTCAGAAGTAAGCAGGATTGAAAGTTGTTGTGTTGAAGCAGAAGAGGAGACCATGATTTTTGAAGTTTGATAAAGGAACAACAATGAAAGTTTTCAAAAAGAATGAGAGAATGAGGGTGTATATATAGTGAAAGAAAACATTTAAGTATATGTGAAAAAGAAGAATATTTAAGTTTTCAATAACTTTATGGTGTATATATAGTGAAAGAAAACATTTAAGTTTTCAATAATTTTATGGTTTATGAAGAAGAAGAATATGTGAAAAAGGAAGAATGAGAGAATGAGGGTGTATATATAGTGAAAGAAAATATTTAAGTATCTCTATCAAATTTATACGAACTAGCGTTCAGACGGGCACTCCCGTGCCGGTCTGTCCGCTTTTTTTTAATGCGCACAACATATGAAAATAAACGTGTGTATGTTATGTGTGAATTCACTTGCATATTATACTTGCATATTTTCTTAATGCACACAACATGGGAAAATAAGCGGACAAACAGACACAAGAGAGATATCATCACAAATATGAGGATTAAGAACTGAGATCTTTATCTTGAGAATTAAGAACTATCCGAGTCTAGGTGAGTTTATATATATTCCATCATAAAATGAATTGATTGGACATCTCACCATATGTAAGTTGTCACCAAAAGGTTAATAAGAAGACTATTTTATTGTATATGCATCTTGTTCGATCTTTCATATTACTCACTGTAGGCTACAAAGCTCGTTACACACTCACGTTAAAAAAAACACAGGTTCAATAAAAAAAGGTGGTGAAATCAAGCAAAGATAAAGGGCATATAGAAGCCTACACGATCCAGTCAAAACATGATAATCAGCTTATAAACAAAAAAACCTATAATTTACACTTTCGAAACATGATCCAGTCACATGTTAAGCATTGTAACTTTAACCACCTTTTAAGAGCGTCTCTGTACAAGTGAGTCCACTCAGGCCAGATCAAAGCAATGCTTTCACATGTGACTTATGAAGTTCTTTTCAGAATTGATCCGGACACGGAAAACTTCCAATTGCGGATATCAACAAAGAAATACATTCAAATAAGTCACATGTTTTGAATGAATCTCCTTGTGTTGTGCTTACTCAATGAGAACCATCTTCACCCGCGGATTTCAATTTTTGATCAGGCCTGGGTGGATTAGAAATACATCTTTAAAATTAATATTTGAATGTATTTCTTTCTTTGACCGTGTGTGGAGCATTTGTTGTCTTTGATCTCTCAGGTTTTATTGCATCTTTTTATTGGTTAACTATATTAATTTATGCGTGTTAATACGAAAGGTAATACCTGAGGAGGAACATCTCTCATGTATTACCTTGTAGCACATAGTTTTGATAGCGTCCAAACAAGCACGACACACGCGTTAAAATACGAACGAATATTTTTTATTTTATTTTGATTTTAATTTAAATTATTTGTATAATAAACTTTGCAATATGCATTCCTCTCTCCCCCCTTCCCCCCTCTCTTATAAATTTGATGAAAGTGTTTAGAGAGGAGTTTGTAGAGTAAACTGAACAACACTTACATCCCCTGCGAACATGTATGCTCCACACATGACTCTTCTCGCGCTTGTCTTTTTTTAATGAACATACACGTCAAAATATAAACGAATATATTTTTATTTAAGTATGATTTAAATTTAAATTATTTGAATACTAAATTTTCTGATATGCATCCTTATGTTTGTAAGAAATTTTAAAATATCATTTATGTTAAAGTTAAAGTATTAACAAGTGTGAGTAGTGTGGATAATAGTCCCACATTGGATAGAAATGTGGTGACTTGAGCATTTATAAATGAGAGAACCCACACACCTATCACCTTAAGGTTTTGGGTGAGTATGTGGTGTGTCTCTCACAAAGGTTGCCCTAGAAAAAGTCTCACTATGTTCAATGCTCCCTAGTTGAAAGTCCAACAGTGGTATCTTGAGCCTTTGGTTCGAATAAAGGGAACGAATTACTTGTAACGAAAGTATCCCCACAGGTTGTGGGTTGAGTGTCTCGTTGAAGAGTGTCAACGGCGGTACAAGGGTGCAGTTGCACAGTTGAAGTTTCCGCTTAAGGGAGAGCACTCACACTTGAGGGAGAGTGTTAAAGTTAAAGTATTAACAAGTGTGAGTAGTGTGGATAATAGTCCCACATTTGATAGAAATGTGGTGACTTGAGCATTTATAAATGAGAGAACCCACACACCTATCACCTTAAGGTTTTGGGTGAGTATGTGGTGTGTCTCTCACAAAGGTTGCCCTAGAAAAAGTCTCACTATGTTCAATGCTCCCTAGTTGAAAGTCCAACAATTTATTTAATTAATTAAAAGTTAAATTATTTTTCAAATTAAATTTGTAAGTAATATGACATTTATTGCGCATCTCTCTTTAACATCAAAAATAAAAATCTTAAATAAAAAATTAACAATAAATTCAACTAATTTTTTTTGTTAATATTTTTATTTTATTTTTTCATACTTAAAGTTTTGTTCAATAGCAAGGTCACACATATAGACATAAAAGATAAAATAATAGATGTTATATATTTTTGCAACTGTCATTGTATATTTGAACAGTATATTAAGTATTAATAAATGTGACAATTTTTTTAAAACTGTTTTATCAAGATACATAATTTTTTGAGGAAATGTTTTTTATTTCTATAGTACATATGGAAGTTAACAATGTACGAAATATTAAAATTGTGTGTACCAATTAAGTTTGTGAAAGATTTTCAAAAAGATTTCATTTTATACCGTTATATTACAATCTTCCGTTAAAGTCATCCATAATATTTCAAAAAGAAAAGAGAAGAGAAATGAGACGATGGATCTAAAAAATGAAATGTAGATCTAAAAATGAGATGATAATAATTTGTTGAATTTTTTATTCATTTATATTTTTATGCGTGTCTCATTAAAAAATTTAACAAAAAAACTGTTACTATGAGAAATTGATAGGTAACACTCTTATATCCTCTTCTCATCTCTCCTTTTGTTCTAAATGTCAAATAATGTTAACCAAATTAATGATTTTTTAATATGAAAAAAATACAAACCATCTCCAAAACATGATTAAATTACCACACAAATAGATAGTTACAATAGCAAATGGCAAATCAAAAGTAAGATAGAAATAAAAATTTAAAACAAAAGAACTAACACAATTAAAAACCATGTCATTTCAAAAAATAATACTGATGAAATAATTGTTTGTATTATGAAAATCTAAATTACATATTTTATGATGTGTTTATATACTCACAAAATACAAATAAGTATCATTAAGAAATAAAACATAATAACAACAAAAGCAAAAAGTTAAAACTATAGTATTAATGAATAATGTTTTGTAGAAAATCACTCATACCCATTGTAGTTGCATTAAATACTTGAATTTTATTGTATTTTAGAGTATAAAATTTTTTCAAGTATCACATGATCTTTTTTTACTCCATAGTTAATAACTCTACTTTGAAAAAAATGAAAGTTTCGTAAATGATAAAATTCTAAAAAAGACTCAATTACAAAAGTCATAAAAAAACAATTACTACAAAAGCAAATACAAAAAAAATCTACATACAACAATCAATTTTCAGTCATAATGAGAACGACTTCTTCTACCAGGGCGATGGCGCGATCTTGACTGGAAATAAACTTCGTCTATTTTTCAAAAATCAAAAGATCACTAATTAAAATTGAATAAATGAAAATATTATAGAATGAAAAATTAAAAAAAAAAATAGTATTTTCATTGAAAAATAGATGAAATTTACATAAAGAAATAGAAGAGAATTTATAACTTCTATCACCACTTAGTAGTTAATGAAAGTTATAGGTGTGAGACATTTTTTTGTGAGAGATGAAAGTTATTTTTTCAATTGGTAACCAACAAAAGTTATTAACCGCTCAAGATTTTAAATTAAACTATTTTCTTATTGATAAAAAAGATGAAGGGTAATTTTGGAACAAAAACAAGCCACACCAAAAACTTGTATCTCCTTTATATATAGTTATAGATGACGCTTGACTTTTTTGATTTAAAAATCAATGAAATGATTTTTTATTAAGATTTAATCTTGTGGCCCACAATGTCCTGGAAAATGTGAGTAATTATGATTGAGTGCATGCACATTTAGTGATATGACTGTTTGGTGAAAGTGGTCATGTCAAGATGACTATAACATATGCCGAACACTTTGAACAATATCGAGTCATTACTAAAAATGTTACCTTTCTCTCATCTTGTATAAGCGAAAGTGATATTTTTAGGCAACATAAACAAAGTTTTGGTGGATATAGCGGAGTTGACAAATTTGAAGTAGTCGTGGGCAAAGAAGAAAAAAAAAGAATGAAAAAGATGAGAGTGATAAAAACACCATGAATGATTGATATTTATATTGTTATTAGAACTTATAACTTTCAAATATTAAATATTAAATTTTATTAATTATTTCTAAATTAAATTTATACAACATTTAAATATTTGTAATTGATTTTAAATTAAAAATATTATATATCTATAAATTATTTATTATATTTATATTATTATAAGTATTAAAATTAATATTTATAATAAAATAAATATAATATTTTTTTATTAAGTTTTTATATATTATGGAAGAATTAAAACATTATTTGCACGTCAAATCTTATGTATGGCGAAATGGTTTTTATCCGACAAATTCGTGTTACTATTTAGAAATTAAAGCAATAATTTATAAGATATAGTATCACAAAAAATATAGAGTTATAGATCTAAAATGAGTCTCTACGGTTTAGTTTTTGCCATGTAATATCTAGTAATTAGTTAACGATGTTGGCCGCAGAAGAAGAAAGAAGACACGCTTTGTCTTTATTTGAAGAATGTTTTAGGTTGGTTTTATGACCACATTCAACATGGTCACATTCATAATAATCAAAGAGGAAAAAGACAAATACATTAAAAGTTAAAACAAAAGCAACCACTTTTGTACAGGAGCTCACACTTCACACTACACATGGTCGCATCAGATTTTATGTTATATTACCAACATATAGTGTCACTCACACTGCTCCAATAAAAGATATATTCATGTTGTTTACCTTAATCATTTTGCAGTTTTGTTATTGGCATCTTCTGTTTCTGGACTGTTCTTGAGTAAAAATAAGGTAAAAAAATTAACATAAGTATTTTTCATTAAGTCAAGGAAAAATAAAAAGTAAAAAAAATAAAAATTGAAAATATATTTTGTAATGAATAATTATGTTAAATTTATTAAATAATGAAATTGTATTAATATAAAATATAAAAAGTATTTTTAAATATTTTATGCATTTATATTTTGATATATATTTGATATCTTAATAAAATTTAAAAAAGCAACAACATGATACATTAGTATATGTTATTATTGTATTGATTTTTTAATTTTTTTAAAATATTAAATACATATTAAAATATAGTTGTAGTTTTCGAAAGTCTTCTTCTCTAAAATCTTTTAAAAACTAACTCCCAAATAAATTAGGAAAAGATAACTATTTTTTTTTATAAAATTTAAGTTTTAAATAATTTAAATGATTCAATTGTAATTTATTTATTTTAAAAATAATTTGTTTGAATGTAATATTAAAGTAGTTTATTATTAACTTTTTGGCTTACTTTCATAAATTTTAAAATTTTGGGTTCAGATTTAAAATTTTTAAAAATAAAAGTTAGTTTGTAATTTTTAAAAATTTAAAGAAACAAATTGATAAAACTTGAAAATTATTAAGAACTAATTTAAAAATTTTAAAAATTTTTTAAGAGTCAATTTGTAAAATTTAAAAAATAGGGAGATTAATTTTCAAAATTGAAATAATAATATTTAAAGGTAAGAAACTTATTTATAGTAAATTTGTATTGAAAAAATAATTTAAAAATTAATTATATGCTTTAATTAAAATTTATACACAATTTTCAAGACAATTTTTCTTAATTTAGTTTCTAACTTATGTCATTGAGGCACAAGTTAACGTTACCCAATATCTAATTTGACATTCACATTCTATAGGTTAATTATAACAAGTGTGAATAATAGTCTCATATTTGATAAGAATATGGTGACTTGGCCATTTATAAGTCGAAGAATCCACACACCTATCACCTTAAAGTTTTGGATGAGTATATGGTTTGTCTTTTATGTTGCTTCGGAAAGGAAAGACCTACAACGTTCAATATTTCCTAATGAAAATTAGAGTTGTTCAAAAAATTCATGAATCAAACCAAACTAAAGTTAAAATAACCGAATTGTTATGTTTGGTTAGTGAACCAAACCATATATATTACACGAAATAGTTCTAGAACCGTACTGAACTGAAACCGAACCAAACTGAAACTGTATCTGACTGAGCCGAAACTGAAAATTAAAAATACTAAAGACAAGTTTTAATTTTTATTATTTTAAAATTTTGAAAAATAATTTAATGGTTGGTTCTTTAATAAACGGTTTGGTTGGAAAAATTGTATTCTAACAATTTGTCACGGTCCGAAATTTCTAAACAGTATACTAAACCAATAATTTTAATTCGGTTCGGTTCTAAGTAAATTGAAACGGTTCAATTTAATTCGAGTAAATTTGTATTATTGATTTGATTTGGTTCGGTATAGTTTTTTCTATAAACTATACCATGAACAACTCTAGTGAAAATATCCCTAACACTATAAACTTTGAGAGTTTGAGAGAAATTTCAATTTTTTAATTTATTTTTATATATCATTTCAAAATTATTAAATTTAAATTGTTCAAAATACTTTATAGATTTTCATTATTTTAATAATTCTTTCTATTTTCTATTCAAACAATAAATTTTGTCCAAATTATTTTAAATTTTTTAAAACATTATATTCTTTCATTAAAATATATCTTCTAAACATATTATTTACATTGTCAATCAATCACTATCATGTATTCTGTCAAATCACAATGGTATTTTTAAGTTAACTGTATGACATGACTGATTGATAAATCTTTATTAAATGACAATATATATATATATATATATATATATATATATATATATATATATATATATATATATATATATATATATATATATATATATATATATATACTTTTTAAATTATATGAATCTTTATCATGAAATTTATTCATGAAAAGCCAACCAAATTAATACTATATTAAAATGAGTAAAATTGCCTCAATCAATTATTTATTTCAAAAAATTGTGTCATGATACATAATATATACTTTAAATAACCAAGATAAAAATATCTCCTTAACTATCAAGCCAAATAAAGTAAAAGTACAACTTACGGCCAACCAAAACATTTATTTATATTCATTCTGGTCCTTAAATCATTAATCTATTTTTCGGTCTACCGATTACGAACTATAAAAATATACTATTCTATTTTAATCATAAGAGAATTTTTAGAATTTACTAGTCACATTTATTATAAAGTATTAGGCCTTTTAAAAATATACTCTCTATTTTAATGAAGTATTAAGCCTTTTTATTCTTGCTTAAGTATTGGCGTTTTTAATATTAGTAAATATAATAATGTTTTAGAATTAATTTTTGGTTAAGATTTCTCATAATTTCTTATAAAAAACATTTTTTACAAAATATTTTAAAATAGTTTGTCATGTTGATTTAAATAATAAAATACATCCGATTCGAACAAAAAATAAAATATATATATTCAGTTTTATATGAGAATTTTAAAAACATAGAACCGAATGGATGAAATTTAATATGATTTATTTTAGATATTCAAATTTATATATTATGATTTTTAAAATATTAATAATATTATAAAAGTATGAGAAAATAATTTTTTGATATAAATTATATCATATAGTATATTAAAGTTTAGGTAATATAGACATCATGTAACTTGAAATCTAATTTTAAATAAGGAAATTCATCAATTATCAGATGCATATAAAATTTAAAGAAAATATTAATTAATAAAATTAAAATTGAATAATAAATTAATATAATATATTATATAATCTTCTATTTCGTTTTTGATAAATAGAAAATAATTGATGTATATTTTCTTTAAATAGGTGGTACAATTTGTGTGACATGTCCACTGCCAATTATTACATCTATTTTATATTTTATTTTCTTTTTGTTATATTTATTTATTTGACCTAAATAAATTTTAATAAATAATTAAATAAATACAGAAACTGAAAAGAAATGAAGTTTATATTACTAAGAAAGATAAAAAAATTAACAAATTAATAATATTTTAATAAAATATAGAATTTAAAATAGAAACGAGATATTCTTTAAAATACTTTATACTGAGATTAAATTCAAATTAAAAAATTATTAAATTAACATATTAAAAATAAAAATGAATAGAAGTAACCGTCTCTAAAATAAAGAGGAACTAATGAAAATAAAGAGAAATAAATTGAATACGATATTTTCATTCAATATGCACTTCAACAGTGCACTCCTCCATATTTTTACACCATGATTTCTACTGATTTCATTCTTATTTAATCTAGAAAAACGTGCAGTTTTTTCAAGTTTTTGAATTCACTAATTTTTGGATTTGCTTTTAATTTTTTTTCTTTTTTTCCTCTTCTCATTCCTATTTCTACCATATACTTCTATTAATTTCATTTTCTATTTTATTTTTTCTTTTTCTTTATCTACTTCTTTATGCAAATAGATGTTGAGATAAAAGAAATTAAGCAACAAACACAACCAAATACAAAAATCACGTGTTAAAATTAAACAAACTCAACAATATAATAAATGAAAATCATATTAATGCAGAAATATCTGACATTTAAAGATATAGAGATGAAAGAAATTAAAACCAATATTAACAAACTCGTCTTCATTTAGAATATTCATTAGAGACAAAACTCAGATTCTGAAAAAACTAATTTTATTTTTATTTTACCAATAGAGTCAAAACCTAGATTCTGAAAAAAATTAAAATTTGGTAAATTTTGTAAATCTATATATGTGCTTGCATTATTTTTATTATTAATATTATTATTACATATGCCATTTTACCGAATCATATTGATAATTTAAAACAACTTGGATGATCGGATAGATAGGTAGTTTTTAAAAACAACTAATTATTTATGAATACGTTTTAAAAAATATTTTTATAAGAAATTGAGAAATGTTGACCAAAAGTTAATTTAAATTTTCCAGGGCGTGAGTTTTTGTTTTGATTGAGCGTTGAGAATTGATAAAAAAAGACAAAGTAGCGCATTGATTCTACACCATTCAACGTGCCTTGTTTTCTGTTTCATTTTTTTCATACACACTTTTTATTCTTCTCTCTTTTTCCCCCTTATCTCTCTCTCTCTCTCTCTCTCTGCGTTTAACTTCAAGCTACCACCACATTCCGTTTCCCGATCATGTACCAAACACACCCCTCTCCCTCACTCCTCTTACTCCTACACCCCCTCCTCAATTTCACACTCTTCTTCCGTTACTCCTTTCCCTCTTCTTAAACCAAACCCCCTCCACTCATGGCTTGCTTAACTCGCCACAATTATCATTCTCGACTCCCTAAAATGGTGTCCGAGAAACCCTTCCCTCTCGACAAAGTTTTTCCTGTTTATGCCATGGGTTTACCCGACCCGCTTCCTCATTCCATCCTAGACGGCTCCGACCCCATTTGGGAAGCTGTCAAACTAGAAGCTAAGCTCGAGGTTCATTCTTTTTTTACTCTTTTACTACTTATTCTGAACTAAATTGACTTGCTTGTGACTCTGATCATGATGTTGAATTTGTCTTGTAGGCTGAAAAGGAACCGGTGTTGAGTAGTTTTTTGTATGCTAGTGTTCTATCACATGAATGTTTGGAGCAGGTACTGGCTTTTGTCATTGCCAACCGTCTTCAAAGTCCTACTCTTTTGGCTACACAGCTCATGGACATAATGTCCAATGTCATTATGCATGACAAAGGGATTCAGCGATCCATTCGCCTTGATGCTCAGGTCATTTCGTCTTTTTTATTCTGTTAAAGGTTAACAATGTTAGGCTTTGAGTATTTTGTTTGTCCGTAGATGAAGAGGTCGAACTCAGTATAATGTGTTCGACCTAATAGTATTCGTATTTTTTCAATTGAACTAGGGTCTTACTGACTTAAATTTTGAGTTTGATCGGGCGTGATCTAGTATTATGTATACTATCCAATCATATCTTATGCGTGATCTAGTACTAGCTCTTGTCTTATTTATAAGAAAATTTTTGTTTTTTAGATTTATTCAATGACTAATGTATCTGATCTATATTTTGTCCTAATATATTGTTTATTCAATGAATTTAAAAAGCAATTTTTTTCTTATAAATAGGATCAGATGGAGTATTATGTATACTATCCAATCATATCTTATGGTGCCGTAATAATAAGGCATGATTGAATTGGATGCACGTGTAATTGTTTGTTGCGCTAATTAAATCCGAATGTGTTTAGTTTAGTTAAGGGTTTGCCTTGTAATATTTTAAAGATCAAGGTCGTCTAAAGTAACACTCACTCTGGTCCAATTTATTAAAGAAAATTTTCTTTTTAGATTCATTGAATAATCAATGTATCTCGTCTATTATATTGATTTGATACATTGGTTATTCAATGAATTCAAAAAGTAAATTTTCTCTCATAAATAGGATTAGAGATAGTACTTAATTGTAATTTTCCCCGACTATAACGCGATTTTGGTCTCCACTTTTTTGGCCGCGAGTGGTTTTGTTCTTTTATGTTTCTGCTTTGTGGTTTAGCGTGATCACGACAATAATTGACGTGGCTTTAAGGTAATATTTGAAGTAAAAAGATATACGGGTTTACACCGTTAAAAGAAAAATCGTATAATTTTGAAGTAAAATCGCATAATTTTGTATTGGGAGTGTTTAAGGGTGGGATTGATGTGTCTTGAATGAATGATGATATGATTTGATTATTGTTTGTGTTTGGAAACAGGCATTCAAAGAAAGGGACCCTGCATGTTTGTCATATTGCACTGCAATTTTGTATATGAAGGTAATAATAATAAATCTCTGCTTTTATTTATTGTCTACTTACTTTCTGTTTCTGACTCTGACTTATTGCTTTTCACTTCTAATTATGCACTTTGTTTTTTATTTTGGCTCATAATGCACTTTGTTCTAGTTTCCATTATAAGGGATAAAGAGCTTTTTTATAAATAATTCTGCAATACCCTTTTTGTAAAAGTTAGTTAGAATTTTTTTTAACTTTAAGAAAAAAGTTGTTCTCAAATGATTTTATATTAACAAAATGCTTGTACCACATGTTGACAGGGACCTACCACATATAGTATTTCAATTTTCTACTTCATTTTGGTCCAACACCCACTAACTTGTTGTGTACTCAATTTATTGTATTTGCTTGGGTATCAATCATTATGTTCATGTTGTAACATTAGAGAGTCTTATTGTGGATTTTGTGTTTAAGACTCCAACATCTCCCTTTTTCATGCGTATAATAGCCTCATAGGACTGACATTCAACTGTGATCTGGCAACAGGGTTTCCATGCGCTGCAAGTTCATCGAGTTGCGCATGTATTGTGGCACCAGGGACGCACAATTTTGGCCCAGGCTTTGCAAAGCCGTGTAAACGAGGTAGCTTACTATTTGGTTAAACTTGATAAATTCAATAAACATGAAGGGCTTTCATATTTATGTTTCTGTCACTGATAATCCACCCCCTTGTCTTTTTCCTCGCAGGTTTTTGCAATTGACATTCATCCTGGTATGTTGTTTTCATCTTTGTTTGAAGGATGTTAGTTTCTCTGTTTAAGATATTGAAAGCTCTTTGTTCATTGGTTATTGCTTAATTATTACTATTGTTGAACTTTACATTTTATGATTTTTTTTATATAGCTGCAAAAATCGGAGAGGGAATTTTATTAGATCATGGGACAGGCGTGGTTATTGGTGAAACTGCTGTTATTGGAAACAGAGTTTCATTGATGCAGGTGAGTGTGTGTCTTCATTAATATCTTTTATCGTATTCATTATCCATTTATTTGATGCCTTTAATAATCTTAAGTAAATTAGTACTTTCTTAATTTCATAAAATCATGTGTTTAATAAAATGACTCTTGCATTAGAGGAAAATAGTTACTACTCAACAGCTTTTTGTTTTTCTACATGAGGAAAATAATAACTAGTATACGTCGTTTTGAAGTTCTCTTAACAAGCCTCCATTGAAGTGATAATAATCCTGAAAACAGTTTTGAAAACTATTCTAATTTCACTTTTACGAAATTGCTTTATCAGATACTTATATACTGCAAAGAGATTTATGGCTAAAACTATTTTTTAACGAAGTTTTAAACTCATACGTTCAGTATGCTCTTTTGATGATATATGTATGATTTGGCAGGGTGTAACATTGGGAGGCACGGGGAAGGATACAAGTGATCGTCATCCCAAAATAGGTGAAGGGGCACTCATTGGAGCTGGTTCAACTATACTCGGAAATATAAAAGTTGGTGAAGGTGTGATGATCGCTGCTGGCTCCCTCGTGCTAAAAGATGCCCCTCCCCGTAGGTATTAATGAATATCTAACTATCTATTAAAAAAATCTCAGTCGTTGCAATTCGATTTCTTTCATATTACAAGGTGATGGTTGACCCTTTTATTGTTCTGTTTGCTTTGTCTTAAAGCATTGTGGCAGGAATACCAGCAAAAGTTATTGGTGGTCTAAGGGAGCATGACCCGGCTTTAACCATGAAACATGGTAAGCCAACCTTTGAACATTCCATATTATTGAGGACTAGGGTGATGGTGATTCATAGTTGTTGATGGAAATTACGTTTATCGCATGACATTCTTATGGAATGTGCTGGCTAACTTTAATCTAGCACTGCAGTTCCTTTTATGCAGCACCATTAACTATAGATAGCTTATAAGATTCACTTCAATCCATCATTAGAGTAATTAGTTTTTTTTCCTTTTCAATACCTGTTACCTATGATATCACAATTTTTTGTTCTCTTGATTGTGCAGATGCTACAAAACCATTTTTCATTGATGTAGCTGTTAACATTATAGCTGAAAAATCCAGTGGTTAGTTTTCTCCAATCTGATCTTCCGGTTTAAATTTGATAAATCTACCATGCTTTTTTCTCATATATGATGTATAAAATATTTTAACATGTTTCAGGAGGAAAGAATCAAGACAAAAAGGAATCAAACACTTGAGCGGTTCGGGTGCGTTGATCTTATTTTGGATCGATTGTCTTTAAAGAAAAGATGGCGTTTTAGTACTTTATGTTAGAATCATGATCAGTTCAAAATGATATAGAGGATCTCAAATTTCAATAATTGTAATTTTTGCTGCTGAGTGCGGTGGTTTTTGCACCAGTAGCTAATAACTTAAAAGCAGATGCTACTTGTCTCAGGCTTCTTTTTTATTTCATCTGAGTTGAAGGATATCAAATTTAGTATTAATATCTTTAAACATTTTTTTATATAAACGGTGGTCTTAAAGGCCACTATGCTAAATTACTGTAAATAAAAAAGAAAAACAACAAAGATGGGTCACTAAACTTTCGTGAATGCATAACTGAAATTCCTTCCGAATTTTAACTTCCAAACTACATTTTCTATATGTTAGAGTCAAATTTCTGAAATGTATATTAGTTAAGAAATTTGTTTACAGAAAATAAAATAAATAATAAAAAGAGAAAAAAAATTTTCTACTCTGAATTTTTTGCACACCGTGTAATTTTTTAAATATGTCTCCTATTTGACGCATCAAAACTCAAGTGAACGTTAAAATAATTTGGAGATATATTTTCAAAATATTTTGAAGATTAATACTACGTCAGACTCTTTTTCTCTCACACTTTTCATTTTCATTCAAACACAACTCTTCCATTCTCTCATTCTCAATATTCTGCAACTCATATTTCATCAATAGGAGGCTCAAATAATCCATTTTGTCATTCAAAATCTTCCAAATCATAAATTTCGGATAAGTTTTTCGAGTTTTCGATAAACATTCAAATTTTGTTCTAAACGAGTTAGAATCAATTGTTAAGTGTAAAAATGTTTAGAAATCACATGAAATATAGTTTAGAGTAATTGTATGCATTGTTTCTAGGTTGAAATGAACGATCATGTTGTTATTTTTCACAATCCAAGTAGCAGAGGACATCATTGTCGCGACCTCTGGTTCTCAGAACATTCAGGAGATACATCTCCGAAAAAGTTCAATGTTTCATATGCTTTGAGAAATTTCATAGATACATCTCCAGAATAGTGTAAGAAGTATTTTCGTAGATATATCTCCGAAATTTCCTAAGTTTTTTTTTTTAAGTATAATTTTCTTGTTTGTGTTGTTCTTTTGCGTAAACTAATTATATGTCTAATTTTAACTTGCAGGCATAATGGCTGATAGAGTCGACAGACTGAGACTTGGACGGGTTTTCCAACATGCATCCATTCGGCGAGAACGGAGCCAGCATGTTTCGGAGGTAGCAGGTACATCTGTTCAGGTAGAGGCGACGACTTATAGAACACAGTCTACTCCTGGGACTCGACCTTCATCTTAGGCCACTTCACCTTCATCTCAGGTCACTCCATCTTCATCTCAGGTTACTCAATCTTCATCTCTGGTCACTCCACCTTCTTCTTCTCGTAGAAGACGAGATGCACCAACGCTACCTCCTGTTGATCAGGTGCCACCTCCCGCTGATGATCCTGATGCACCGGTGCCACTTCCGGAGAGTGATGTTGCTGATGTCGAGCCAAAGGGATTCAGAAGGGGTCCATCTGATATGTCCCTACTTCCTCCTGTTGCATCATCCGATTAGAGGGAAATTCTTTCATCATGGTAGGATGATGAAAGACGAGGCGATCGAGATGATGGTGGAGCATCTGGGGTTAATTTAAGGGACGCGGTTGAAGAGGTAGATATGACCAAGGGTGCTCATGCTAGGTTCGAGTTCTTGAAAAAAGATATATGATGAAGAGATCATTGCTGCAAAGCATGCTGATGGTGATGTCGTACAAGTGGCCTTACACAGGACTCATGCTTTGAGAGCATATCTTCTTTTTTTGGTTGGCACTTGCATTTTTTTGGACAAGAGTGTCACCTATACTAACGCTGCATACCTCTGGTACTTCTTAAATCTCACACGAATCCATGAGTACAACTGGGGGGCGACTTGCCTGACCTATCTGTATTCGAAGTTGAGAGATTGATGTCGATGAAGGACGAAGCAGGTCACAAGATGCACGACAATATTGGTGGTAATAACTTTTTATCCTTTGATGTTTTTTTTATCTTTTTCGTTTTATATTTGCGATAATTCTTGATCCCTGAATGCTTTTTATTTTATTTCAGGCTTGGATTCTCCAGCACTTCCCGCGCATCACTGACTGGGCGAGTTAGGATGACTACACTGAGGAGCTGAACCTTATAGAGCTGAGTGAACCCATAAGATAAGAGAACTCACTGAGATTAATATCTCACCTCATTATTGTTGTTGCTTTTCTGGTATTGTTGCAAGTTTAGTTTGCAAGTGGAGTCATGCTTTGGTGTTTCAAAGAAAACCTAGATCATGTTATTCCATCGGGTATTGTGTATCTCGTATAATGAAGGATGTTGTACTTAGATCTTAGTTTTTATTGTTTGCCACTTTTTATATCTTGTACCTAGGGATGGAAGTGAGTCGAGTCGAGATGAACTCGTCTTAACTCGGCTCACTTCGTTAAGAATTGGTTCAACTCAATCTCGGTTGGAATTTGACACGAACTTTTTTTAAAGCTCAAACTCGACTCGTTAAAAGTTCACGAACTATTCGGTTCATCTCGTTAGGTTAATCTCAATAGGTTCAACTCACTTGCTTTACGGACTTAAAAATCATTTTTAAATCTATTTTATTTTTATATATTGACATTTTAAATTAATATTTTTTTAAAAAGAAAATATTGAGATAAAATAAAAGTTATGAGTATGAAATTTAACTGTTTTAAAAATCTACTAATTCAAAAACTACACAACTTTTAAGAGACACATTTGAAAGTCTAAATAAAAAAACACTCAATTGAAGTTTAAATTTATCTAAAAAAATCCATAACTTCATCAAATATTTAAGTAACTTACAAATTTAATGAAATAGTCCACCAAAAATACTAGAAGTTGATACTTTTTCATTACAAAAGAATTACATCACTTGCAACCTTTGTTACACATGTTATTTTACTCAATGCCATAATGTCTTCAACAAAAATGACTTTAAATGCATCTGTCATCTTTATTTCTATAACTGGTACATAAGAGACAATATAAGGTTAAAATTTGGAGTAAATCTTTAAATGTACTTTTAAAATAATATAATCATTCTCATATATAATCGAGTTGACTCGTGAACCTAACGAGTCGAGCTATGTATAATTCAAGTTCAATTCATTTAGTTAACGGACATAGTTTTTCGATCATATTCAGCTCATTTGATTCATGAACCTAGTTCAACGATTTAATTGTCGAATCAAATTCCAAATTATTTTCGAGTTGGTTCGATTTATTGTCAACCTTACTTGTACCATAGGTTGTCTTTTATATTTGAAAAATTGTCAAATATATAATTTATGCCCATAAACACTTGCGGTAATATTAGTATCAAATAATAATTCTGGTATTATATAATTTTAGACATATATTATACGGGACATTACATTCTTTTAATTTGAGGCTTTCTGTTTTTGTCGTGTTGTTTTATTTATTTATTTATGAGCACTTTTGTGCATTGTGCTATCTATTGTACTTGATCTATGTTCTTTATTATTATATTTATTTTGCCATTAAAAAAAGCTCATGCACACCAAAATGGATAGAAACAAATATAAAACATTGAGGACCGGAGCCCTCCAAAAATGGAAATTTATTTTAATAGCACTGTTATTATTTTTCCAACCCCCGCTAATAAATAAATTAGATTCAGAGTCTTACAATTATCCATTTATCATAAGTTTATATTTTATGTTTTTCCGTTTTTCACAAATCTAATTTTTATTTTTGAGATTGTTTTTGTCTCATCGTTACTACTTTTTGACATTTAAAGATTAGATTTTTTTTTTTTACATTTAGTTCTACTTCAACTAATCTTTATTTATTATAGTACATTTACTTACAACTATTGAAAGATATTATTTTTGTTGTAATCAAATTTTATTTTAATTATTTATTTTTTGTCACCGATACAAGTTTGTAAAAATAGTTTTTTAATTTGGTATTTTATTTGAAAAAAATAATTAAATATTTAAATATTTTTGTTAGTAAATTAAATCAAACATCATTAGGAAGTTTAAAATTTTGATTTATTGTAATACTGTGATCATAGCAAAATTAAGGTCCATGATTTTTCTTTTCTATTAAGAAGATTAAATATTTAAGTGTTTTATTTTACTAGTGAGATTATTTTTATTAATTTGGAATTTGAAATTTTTATTATGTTAAAAGAGATCATTGATATTTATAAAATATTGATGAAAATTAAAAATCATATTGTGTATTTAATAATATGTTTATTTTGAGATTAACTTTGATTTTGTTTGGGACAACTTTAATTGTTGAAATTTTTTTCTTTAGCATAATTAATAGTGTTGACGATAAATGAAACCTTTTAAAGTTTCTTTAAACAGAGTAGTTGATTTTATATATAATTTAAAAAACAAATGTTTCAAAAATTGTTAATATTATTAATATTAAGTGTTGCCAAAATATGATTAATTCTGTTTTTTTGTTGTTGAAGTAGATACAAATCAATAATGTAGTACCTCCTCTTGCAAAAGTACTATTAAAAATGTTATAAAAAATATGATTATTACTACTTTTATAAGACAAAATTTAACCACTAAACTATTTAAAAAAAGTAATTAACACTCGTTTTACTAGAGTTTATTAAGAGGCAAATCAATGATGTAGCAAAGGTAACCAAATATCTTTTCTATATCTTTATTAACAACCTACTAGGATATTAGAAACATTATCAAGAATAAAATGCTACAACCACTTTTTAGTAAGAAAAAAAATTAAAATTATCGTGGAAACTTACTGTAACACTTGTGAAAATATCACTTTTATCCTCGTGAAAAGAAGTATTTACAAATTACAATTTCAATGCTAGATCCAAGCCTCTTTCCCGTTCGGAATACAAATCCGCCAAAACGGTGACTGGACCATTCCGAAACGGCAGCGTTTTCTCCTCACCTTGACATCCGCGGCGGTGAGAGATCAATTTCACCACCGGCGATCTCACATTCACCGGTGGTTCCCGCGTTTAAATCTCTTCTACCTCATATTTGTGCAATATAAGGTACACTCAATTGTGGAGAATCTCTATATTATTCAACATTTCTCCTAATTCAGTTACGTTGTTAGATTTGTGTTAACTTCTAATTCAATCATGCATCGCAACGATTTGGAGAGAAGATTCAATCGGCACGAAAACTGAGCTCTGCTTTTGTTTATCTGTTCCGGCGAAAGCTCGTTCCATTTTATGGATTATTATGTATGGAACATTTTGGAGTTGAACTTCAAGTAATTTAAAATTGTTATTGTTTGGATTTGTAATTTAACTAGTTAGTGAATTATGATTGAAAGTTTTAAAATGTTTCAATCCTTAGGATACGAAGAAGTTTAATCATGAATGCATGCTCTATTGAAAATTTCCATCTGTATTGCTTATATAATAATAGATTCATGGCTATTGGGTGTTTAATTGCAGCTTATGCTGGTAAAACGTGTGGCACTAATTGATGGCATCTGGTGAAGGTGATACTGTTGGAATTATGGAGATTCAAGCAGAAGATTCTTCTAGACCTGAGGAGCATTTGTCTGATTCTGATACGAATCGTCAAAGCAAGGATGGAAGTAATATAAATCTAGTAATGGAAAATGGCTTATCTGATGGCAATGAATGTTCGGCTGATACTTATGATCAGCTTCTGCAAATGGTTGTTGACCTGAAATTTCAGAATGAATTCTTGAAGTCCCAGTTTGAGGGGTTTAGCAATGTTAACAGTGTAAGTACTGAGTCTAGTATACAGAAAGGAGCTGGTGGAGTGGAAGATGGGGAATCTGACGTTGTGAAAGAGCTCCAGGAAAGGATAGAATCATTGAATAAAGAGTTTCTGGAAGAGAAACAAACGAGAATTGCATCTGAAGAAGCTTTGAAGCACCTTCAAATTGCGTATTCAGATGCAGAAGCAAAAGCCAAAGACCTCTCTGAACAGCTTGTAGAAGGTGTGGTTATGTTTGAGTGCACGTGTTTGATAACGAAAGTCAGATATTAATCATGAATGAACAAATTTAACTCATTGAATATCATTTTACCCTGTATATTGTTACTTGTTTGGTAGCTAGTTTTACTTCCAAAACTAATTCTTACTATGCATTTAGTGATGATGAAGCCATATTGACATAATGGAATTAATACTGTTCAAGAAAATTTTATCTTCCTTAGAATGAAAGCGTTGTGTTACTTTCTTGTGTAGCTCAAAATAAGTCAGAACGTGAAATAAAAGATTGGGAAGAGAAGTACTCTGAACTTGACGCCAAGTTCAACAGGCTTCACAAAAGGGCAAAACAACGCATTCAAGAGGTTCAAAAGGTGAAGTACTGCTATATTCTTTTCTGGCTCGTTAATATGTTTTTAAGTTGATATTGTCCAAATTTCCTTGAAGTAATGCTACTTGTACAATCTCTTATAATAAATTGTGCTCAAACTTCTAATCAAGTGAGTCGCTTAAACTGCCCTAACCCTCTGAAACTTAGGTCATGTATCCACATTATAAGTTTGTGTGAATGGTATACTTTTTACCTTTGCTTTCTTAGATGATTGAAATTTTGATATGGGACTGAACTATATGCTTATAATGATGAACCCTGGCCCCCAAAATTTATTATCACAAATAAGTAAGGATGTTCTTGTTTAGTGCTTCAACAAAACCTCATGAAGCAATTTATCGAGGCACTTAACTGGATTATTTTCTGTGTTTATATAGAAGTGAGTTCATCTTTTGGTTTGAGAAAATTCCATTCGCAGGAAAAAGACGATCTTGAGGCACGGCTCACTGAGGAAAATAAATCTGCCGAGCAAGCATCATCTCAAGAGTTAGAGCGCACAAGGAAACAAGCAAATGAGGCATTGAAAGCCATGGATAGTGATAGGCAACAGCTAAGAAGTGCAAACAACAAGTAAATACACTAATTTACTTTTCATCATGATGATTGATAAACAAACACATTCATTACTTGAAAATTTGTGCATCTTCAGGCGTGTCAGGAGAGGCTATATTTTGTTTTATTTTATATTATAGGATCTATTTGTGTATTAATAAGCTATGCTTATGATAGGAGTTTACCCAAGCAATACAGTTATTTGCACCGCAAGGATCAGATCACAACTAAAACTATCACATTCCATTTTATTCCATGTCTTCTTTATTTGTGTGTAACATGTTGCACTTCTTTTTTCACGGAGCATATTGTCAATTTTGTCCTCCAAAGATTAAGGTGTTACCACATTAGTGCTCTAAATTTTTTTGCATCAGATCAATCTCCCCAAAAATTAATGTGTCACACACAGCAATAATCCTTTAAAGACTTTTTCGACAAATTGGTACCTTAGAAACATAGTTGTAAATGGACTGATACTTAGAAAAGCTGAGACAAAAGGACAAATTCAGGAACAACTATGTATCTTTTAAGGATAGATTTGGTGAAGTAATTCTTTGAAATACCAATATGGTGACGCTTCAATCTTTGAAGGGCTAATTTAATAAGTAATGACAAAAATATTTAGTAAAAAAATATTATGATAACCTAATTTTCAGATGAACAAATTAAGGTTTTATTCTTTTTTAAATTATGAAATGTGGAGTAACACAACGCAGAAGAATTTTTGTATTGGTTGGGTCTCTGCATGTTTTATATAAATATACTTTCAAAAGAAATTCTAATTTCTCCTGTTTGTGGAGAAAGCTAGTGATTTTGCTCCAAGATGGCACGTTAACCCCTGATTTCAACTGACTGAGCTATGTAGGAATCATTAGAAAGCAACCTTGTCTTAAATTGATCCTGAATTTTTTCCTTGAAGGTTTCTTGAAATCTGCCTCTAGGCTAACAAAACGTTTTTGATGTGCCTAAATGAACTAATTCTAGATTTTTATGGAAAAGTGAGAATACAAAGCACTCATCCCTACTTGTAATACTAATTATTAGTTAAAAAATGCGTTGCCCAGGCTTCGAGATACCATTGAGGAATTACGGCGTTCATTGCAACCTAAAGAGGACGCTCTTGAGGCGTTGCAATTGTCACTTGCTGAAAAAGAACAGGTACGTACAAATTATCCATTTATTTTAATTGGAGAAGTGTTTGTATGATTTGGATCTCCTGTATGTATATTATGTGTAGTGCTTCAGTCTCAGTAGTAACGGATTATAACTTATGTCTTTGTATCTTGTGGAAGTTTGTATCTTTAACTTGATGCAGTACACTATTTATAAACTAAATAATTGATGCTTTACATTTTATTGAATAATATTTGGCAAACATACTTTTTCACCCAACTTATTTTGCTGCGTCTGCCCAACCATAACTTTGTATTTAGGTTGTAGTCAATAGACTGTAGCAGCCGCTAACTTCATAAGATTAATAGTTGGGTATCATAAAATTTGACAACTCAGATGCTGGAAGATACAAGAGGATTGCTTCAAGCTTCTGATGAAAAAAGGCAAGCTGCACTAACTGAGCTCTCTGTCAAACATCAAAAGGTATGTGTGTGTACTTTTTGTTTCTCTTTTAGGATGACTGTGTAATCTTTCACAAATTCATATTTTTTTCTGAAAAGGTGATATTCTTAATCTCTACGATGAATTTTGTATTCTGTTGCACCTTGGCTTCAATTCAGTGCTTATTTCCTGCAGAATATAGAGAGTTTGGAGGCTCAACTCAATGATGCTTTGTCTGATAGAAGTAAGGCAGATGAATCCATTTCTTCACTGCAGGTGAATTTTATGATCATGAGCTTGTCCTACCATAAAATTTTCATAAATCAAAGCACACATGACTCTTGAAGTGCATAAACAACTACAAAGAAAGGTTAAGGTTGAATCTCAACTCAAATTTCAAAATTACCCTTAAAACATTGTAAGTTTAAGGGGTAATTTCAGTTTTTTAGAGGGGGAAAATGTTAGTGGGCCAAAACCCGCTCTGGGCTGGGAACCGCTCTGCTCCGCTATCTCGCTATTTCCCTATAGCGGCCGCTACAGTGGTCTGCACCGCTATGACTCTTCCCATAGCGGCCAGCCTTCGCTCCACTCTGCCGTAGCGGGATAGCGCCACTATTGACTACTCTTATTTCTAGACATTCCATTCATGTGCTTTGTCATACTTGCATATTTGACTTACATTTAACTTCTTTCTGATTATTAAATATAGAATCCCTGGACTCATTTTACTGGCAAAAGTTATATTAATTGTAATAAGATATTATCTTTTTTCCTGGATTGATTAGTGGTGCCAATATTTTATCCAAAAAATAGATGGTACCACTCACTCCTTATGTATGAATGCATGTGTTCTTGGACATGACTGCAGTTTCCGGCTGATGGATTGATCATGCTTAACTGACTAATGCCTTTAGGTTCTAGTGGCAGAGAAAGAATCTAGAATTGCAGAGATGGAGGCAGCATCAACTGGGGAAGTAGCACGACTCAGAGCAGCCATGGAAAGCGTGAAGGGGGAGATTTCTCACTTTAAACAGGAGCATGTATGACTCTGGATTTCAACATGTATAAATTAGTATTTCATTGTGTTTTGGAGCTTTCTTCCTCTTTTCTCCTCTCCTTAAGCAAGAGAGTTTGTTTTGTTGTGATATTGTAGTATGTACACCTGGCATAGTTTTGGGTTTTGACATTTGAGCCACTAATTGAGTTCATAAAGCATAAATCCAATTTTAAAATTAAAATGAATTAAAATTGGCTCTCAGTACAATGATTTGTCCTCCTATTCAATAAGACTGTCTTAGTGATTAGGGCGGAGAAGTTAAAGAGTGGACTGGTAAGGAGGTTGAACTTTCTATCCCCACCCATAACATAACGCTAACATACAAACATTTTCCATTACAAGAAAAATAAAATTTTTATCATGCGTAACTCATTTTATGCAATTGTTATGCATAATTTTCTGTCTTGATTATAGCACTTTTACCTGGAGATTTCCAGAACTGCAATTGATTGATCATGAGTGATCATGTGACACCTATATGCAAATTTAGATTATGCATTGAATTCTCCATTACATGTGTTGAGATGGAAGGATGGGTTACTTAAATAATTATTTGATTGAGCTATCCCTTAAAGATATACATGTAAAATCAGGAATGAAAACACCCCCAAGGCGTTGACTTGTTTGAAGTTTGTTAGCGCTTAGCAGAATTACATGCCTTAGATGGTTAAATCACAATTAAATTCTTGTACGATTTATCATGCAGAAGTTGTTTTGAATTTTTCCTTTTGTTAAGTGAATGGAAGCATTGTTATAAATCTTCTTTACCTTTATTTGTGAAAGGAAATTATGGTTATATCCAGTTGAGATGCCTTTTGCTGTAGTCATTTTTTGCATAGGTGATGAAGATGTGTAATTAAAGAGAACTTGGAATTTTTAGAAATTTTGGAGGTCTTATTGTTATGCATTTGTTGCTTGGTAAGTTGGTACTTTTTTTATATGGCACTTATTTGAAACTTTGGTGTGTTCAGGAAAAAGAAAGGGAAAGCTGGGAGGCTGCATCTCATGCACTTAAAGCGAAGCTCCAAATTGCTGAGAGCAACTGTATACGTGCAGAAATTGAAGTAGCAAAAATAAGAAGTACATATTAATCCATTTATAAACTTTCTCATATTCATTTCAAAATAGATTTTTATGTGTTTGGCAATGGCCAGGTCAGCTTGAATCAGAGGTATCTGCACAAGCCAAAATCCTCACTATGAGAGATGCTGAATTGTTAGCTGCCAAAGAAGAGGTTCTAATTAATCTTTGTTAGAATTCTCATATGACTTATAATAGAACAATACAGCCTTTAATTGGCAACTGTTCATGGAAATATGGTTTGTACTCAAACCATGCTCTTGAATGGCTGTTGATTTGACCCTTAGCCACATAGTGTGTGAAGATTTGATTTACATGGCATGACTGATATATGATGTGTTCTGCACCTCTGCAGATCAGCAGTCTTGAGAGGGATTTTTCTTCATACAAGGCTCGTGCACATGCACTTCTTCAAAAGAAGGACGCAGACTTGGTTGCAGCTAAAGACTCTGAACAACTCAAAGCTCTCGAGGAGGCTCTTAAAGTACATGTTTATCATAGTCTTATGAAGAGGACACTGTTCGACTAAAATGTATACATTTGCCAATCACATTCTCTATTGCTACAGGAGGCTGAAAATGAAGTATTATCAATAACAGAAGAAAGGGATAGAGTTCTTCAAGATCTTCAATCGGCCATGGCCAATAATGAGAAAGAACTTGCCGAAAGGTATCATTATTATTGATAAATCATTGATTCTTGACAGGCTTGTATTTATTATTATTAATATTATTAATATTATTATTATTATATTATTATTATTATTATTATTATTATTATTATTATTATTATTATTATTATTATTATTATCATCATCATTATTATTATATGTCGCCTTTAAGACTATACAGATGACAAACATACAACTGGAAACAAAAGCCAGATCACAAGTAACTGATGTTGTGAAAACCTTGCTTTTTCCCATTGATTTGTGCTATGGTTTGGGGATTAATAGTAGTTACCTTTTTGCTGTTCAGTGTGGAGCACTCACAACCTCTCATTTTATTAATTTCAGAGACACTGCCCTTGAAAGTGTCAAGCAACAGATAAGGAGTTTAGAAATAAAGCTTGACTCAGTTAGTGCTCAGCACCTAAAAGAGAAAGAGGAATGGGGACTGAGCCTTCAAAATGTAGAAGAAACATGGAGGAGTAATACACACTGATAGTTAGTTAAAAGTTGTTTGTGCCTTATATTTCGTTGATTTTCTTATGCATATGAATTTGGCATTAAAAACTACCCTAAATTGAACTTTGCAGTCAGATGCGAGGCAATGAAGACCGAAAATGAAGCAGCTGCTGCAGAAGGTATGGAAAAGGAATTGGAAGATCTCAAACAGAGATGTAAAAAATTGAAGGTAATTTGTAAATTGTTAAACCTGTGCTTGGACTTGATTCTGGCCTCTGTTAATGTTTTTGCCCATCTTTTTTATTTGGGGGCTAACTGAATCTGTAACCTTTAGGAAGAACATGCTTCATTTCATGATCTTGCTGATAGAATGATTGAGGACAAAGACAATGAAATATCAAGACTTCTAGATGAAAATAAGAATCTCCGCGAATCTCTTCAATCCAGACCACGCGTATGTTTTTTATTTATTTATGCATTTTCTCAATATCATAACAATCACGGCATTTCGCATAAACTAAACATTTCCACGGTCTTGCATTTTTATTCTTCTGATGCCGCAATGCTCTGAAATGATATCAGGCCAGTCAGAATGATCATTACAACCCAGGTATTAATTCAATTATAGTATGACAGTATATTTTCGATCTGCAGAGTTTCCTTTAAGTTTTTCCTCAGGGTGATGAATAGCTGTTCATATTGTTGTTAGTGTAATCGTAAAGTCTATCAATTAGTGGTGATGTTTGACACTTTCTTCAACTGTTATGTACAGCCTTGCATCAATTGGATTCGAGTAATTTAAGTCCCTCAGATGCTGAACATCAAATTCTGGTAAAGCATTCTGCAATTGCAGTTTCTATTCAATTCCATTTATCTCTAATAAATTTTTGAGATAATTTTTAAAGTACCCAGTTAGAAAGTTGTGTATAGCAATTTGGTGAACTACGAGGAAGAAGATGCAAATCTCTTAGTTGCCTCAGTTACAGGACCCTGTTTCCTCCAATTTTTTTAGTTGTTTTGGCCTTTAAGGGCGGGGGTGATGAAACTGGAAGACGTTTTTTATTCAAGATATAAAAGACGATTTCTTTCATTCCATATCTTCTCGCATTTCTTCAGCATACTTTGGAGAATCCATCCCCGAGTCTTTGTTTTGATGTTTGTCACAATTTCAGATTTTGGCTAGACAACAGGCCCAAAGGGAGGAAGAGCTGGCACAGTCGCAGCGCCATATTTTAGCTCTTCAAGTATGTCTAGATTTTTTTTTAAAGAATCTTAGTCTCTACTCTCTAGTTGTCCCCCATCCCTTTTCTTCTGTAATACTATATAATACAACACTGCTAATTCAGGAAGAAATTGAGGAGCTTGAACATGAAAATCGTCTCCACAGCCAACAGGTATATGTCTTCCTGGAATTTACCAAGATTTATTTGTATTTCCATGTAAAGAAATGAAAGGAGCAGCTGTACAAGGTCAATGCTTGTTTCTTTGATTGGAATACTGATTTCCATTTAAAGATATTCTGCTAATTCTCCTTTTGCTTGTAGTGCAATTTTCTGACAGGAAAAATGTTATCATGCTACATAATTTTTAAATTTGTGACTACTTGAAAAATGAATAAATGAGCGTTCTTTGGATTTGTGATTCATTTAATTTAGTTACATGTGCAAGCATACAGCAACCCACACGTGAATTTCCAAATATTATGACTGCAGGAGGCAATGTTGAAGTCTGAGCTTCGCAGCATGGAAAGAGCGAAGAAAAGGGAAGGTGTAGATATGACATATTTAAAAAATATTATCTTAAAGCTTCTGGAGACAGGTATTAATTTATCTTAATAAATAAGTAAAGATTTCCCCTTTGTTTTAATCTCCTTTGCATTTTCTAATAATAATTTTTCTGTGGTCAGGTGAAGTGGAAGTATTGCTACCAGTTATTGGAATGCTGCTTCAGTTTAGTCCAGAAGAGGTAATGTTGTCATCATCTACCTTTGCATCTAAACTCTTACTTTGTAGAGAGATATGAATGAAAATTTATGGGGGAAGTCGTAAATTTTGCAAATGATAAAGGTGCTCCTTTTACAATGCCATTGCATCTCCAAAATTATATTTAAGGGCTTCTATTAAGAATCACACTCATGTAATTTTAAGTTGAAAAAATCATTTGGCTAATACTAAATATCTGTAGGCTCATCAGTGGGCACTACACTTGTTACAATATATGAAAAATATCTCAATATTTTACAACACTGAAAGAATCTTAATATTTAGTCTAAATACGTGCTTCTGTATAATAGGAGTTTCAAATATATTCTCAAGTATTCAATTGGATAGTTAGTAATTGCTCAAAACAGTATGATTCAAGTTTCAAAAGTTTTTCCTTATGTACGTATCTTTTGTCTCCCAATGATTATCCTGATATCATCTAAAATGTTACCCCTTAGAAGAGTCGTTATTTCTTAACTTTTCCTTAATTTTTTTTACGTATCATTCTAAATGTTACTCCTTAGAATGTAACATTCAAAAATTCAGTTATGTTGACGAGTGAAAAGGAAACAATTTTGTGCTATTTGATTGTGAATGCAGATGCAAAAATGTCAACAGACATATCAAAACTCAACAGATGTTCCGCCAAGTCCTGCAAGTGAAACATCAGGATCTGGGCTCTCTCTTTTCTCAAGATTCTCATTTTCCTAATGGCATAAATGGGAGTGATGGAGAATTCTTTTGTTGACACTTGAATGTCTGCTTCTGCCATCCAGCTTCAGCGGAGTATGTTTGCTTGCTAACTGTTTTGCTGAGAAAGCAGGTTTGTATCTGTAAATTAGAAAATATATCTTGGTTACAAAAACAATGGTTCAATGAAAGAATTTGGTAGCTGACAGCCTGTAAAGAAACATTGAGGATTATATACATCAAATATCACAACAGGGAGGGAGAACGCACATGATGTTCTGCTTATCTGTCTTTTTTTTTGGGTACAATGCTTGTTATCTGGTCTAGGGAGCTACAGTATAATTCATTTTTAATGATTAATTGTGTTAGTCAAAGCTTATTAGCTAGAAAATTGTATCATATTCTTGATATATGAATTTTCAATATGACAATGCCAATGGCATGAGAATTTTCATTATTTCTTGATATATTAAAGTTGTATCATATTTGATGTCATAACTACAAGGCATTTTTATTTTCATTGAAATTTCCTGAAGAAATGCTTGTTGATGGGTACATTAGACATTATGTTTATTGCATTTTGAGCCAGAATTGTATCATTATTATAGGTCAGCCGGGACTTTAAAAAATCGACTTCAACTGCTTATCTAAGCTTGTGCAAGAGGTTGATGCCGCAGGCTCTTGAACTGCTGCTTGGCAACTTAATGTTGCTTCGATATTATAAGGACTTGATTTCCATGTAGAAAGGATTAGATGTATGTCAATTTTCTGATATGGTGGAAACCAGAGTTGATAGGGAACATGTGCACAATTAGCTACTCGGTTTTAATAAATTATGGAGTTCAATAGAGTATATAAGCAATGCCACGAGTAAAAATGGCGTGCATGCTGTTAATAACAAATTTCAAGTGACGTTTGATTTGCCGAAAATAGCACATTTAACTTTTCTGCACTTTGTGTGCATTGTAGCTAAACATCATTCCTTTGTCGCTGCATTGTTTTTTATATATTAATATATTAAGCTGTGGTTTGAATGGTTGATATGCTATCACTTGTTCGTTCAGATAAGTCATGAAACCGAATTCACAATAACAATCATTAAGAATATCCATCTACATGGAAATGGCATAAGATCATACATAGGTGAAGTTTGTTATATGATGAGATCAAGTGGCATTATGTCAAGGACTTCGGTATCTAAGGTCCTCGATCTCTCTCTCTCTCTCTCTCTCTCGTTGTACCCAATTCATTTACTCATCACTGATTGCATGACATGCCACAAAATGACTCTGGGAAGAGTTGCGAACCATGAAATTGGAATTACTTGAAAAAAAGAAATACATAATTAGACTCTATAACAATGATTATATTTCATTATTTTATTACTCATAACATTATTTTTCTAACTTGTTTACATTGTCAAGAAGTTTAATTTGATTTAGTTATCTGTAAATAATTGTTGAAGAATAACTTGGTCTTGGTCTAATCTAGAACCAAACTAAATGATAAAATTAGAAGTAATTACAAGATATAAGTGCATGGGAAGCTGAGAAAGTCATATTTAGTACGAGGGAATTCAATGCGAATACCATGACAAAATAAATACTACGATGTTGGTTGACCAACTTTTTAATTTTGTTATAAAAAAATAATCTTTACATGCTTTTGTTCCTTTTTTTCTTTCATCCAGGTGCTCGTATTCTCAACCTTGAATTTGTATAAATTAATTCGTATGACAACTTAGAGGGATAATACCCTCTCCATTTTTTTTCTCTTCATTTTCTCTATTATTATAGTTTTTATTATATAAAATCAATTAAATATTAATTATATGTCACATGTTTTAAAAATGTGTGTTATTTACACACAAAACTATAGTAATAAGAAAATAGAGAGACAAAAAAATGGAAAGGATCCCTATCTCCAACTTGCGCCATGTTTATTTATCCACAAGAACTATTCTTTTTTCTGAAAGACTTTTCTAAAACATATCAAAGTATTTGTAGTTTCTACATAATTTACCGTAGAAAAATGGTATTCTTACGCCACAAAAATACATTTACATATAAAATTATGTAATTAATTAATTTTATAATTTTATTAATTAATATTTTTGTATTTTATTAATCAATTTTATTTAATGTTAAATTTTTTTAATATTTGAATATTTATTATTCAATTTTATTAGACAATTTTTTACTTTTTATTAACCAACTTTATTTTATTATAAAAATTATTTTTAATATCAGGACATTTATTAACCAACTTTATCATTTCATTAATCAATTTTTTACATTTCATTAACCAACATTGTTTCACTACTTAAAGTAATTATTCACCTACTGTTCACGACACTGTTCAATTTACTATTCATAAATATAATTTTTATTAAAAGATAACTGTTTTGGCCTGGGCCCGACCTCGCCTCGCGGTCCAGCCCAATGATGCATAACCAAGGCCCAGTATGACTTAATTAGGCTAGCCGGACACGCGACCCCCTCGGCGGGCAGGACATGCTCCCGCCGAACAGGACGGCGTGCCCCAAGGTGCCCTCGACGCTCTCACCTCGTCGAACAGAACAACCTTCCGCGGGTAGAATCCCCACGCCGACGTGCAGGACAATGTGTCCATCCCCCACCCTCGTGAGCTCCCCTCCGCAGGGACACGTCACCAACCAACTGCCCACCTCTGAAAGAGCACGTTCTGGTCTTCACTACGCCACGTAAGCCCTAGCAGTCACTTGGGTTGGGCCTGGCAACTCAGCCCAACACAAGTGACCGTTGGCCCATCGTTGAGGTCTCTCTATAAATACCCTCTTTCACAAGAGGGTCAGGTAATTCACTTCTTACCCCTTTTCTGTACTTTGCTCTCACTCTGCCTAATCCCTTACTTTGGCGTCGGAGTGTCTTGCAGGTACACCCCTCTTCTCCTCCTCATCACCAGTGAACAGGTAGCAGTCCAACAGAGTGTGGTCAGCCCGTGATCCCCTCCTGATCAAGTCAGATCAATAACATTGTTCACCGTATAAATACGGTGAACAGTGTATACGGTGTAAGTATTTGATGTCAAAATGAGTTTAGAAATAACATTCCTATAATAAAAAGGAACATCTGAAAGACCATTCAGAATGTGGTATTCGCAAAGATAATCATTCTCTTGCCATATAACATTTCTTTTTTTTTAAAGAATTACCAATTTATTGACAATTTTATAATTATTATTCTTTTTATTATATTTTACATAATTAAAAAAAATTAAACTAAGTCTATCATCTAATAATAATAATAAAAATAATTTGAGTCTTAAGTTTTTGGAAGATTATATATATTAATCACAGTTAGGAATAAAATATGATTTTATTTTGTTAAGATTTAACCGTGACAAAATATTTTATGAAACCATATTAACTAATAGAATAAAAACAAAGAAAAAAAATCTGTCTATATTTTGTGTACATTGATTGGTTGTAATTAGGCATTATCATTGATTCGTTGTAATTAGACATTATTAGTTTCTTAAATAATTAAGTCAAAATTTGTATATTATTCAGAAAAGGTATCAAAGAAAGACAAGGTACTTTCTTACATGGTGTATAAGTTTTCTTCGATCCTTAAACACCAAAACACCTAAATAAATCGGCCTTCCTCATCCCTTTCCCATGGCTGAAACCTCTTCCCTCTCAAATAGCGGTGACGACACTTTCTCACCGACCAACCAATCCACTTCGTTGAGAAAAACAAAGTTTCACTCCGCTTTTACCATTAACAACGTCAAAACAATAATTCCCGTGATGCTGGACAACAACTTTGATCTCTACTGTCAAAATTAACAAACTCAAAAACTGTGTTTATTATTAATTCAGATGTAGCAATATATACTACACCAGTTACAAAATAACTGCCTCCTAAATACTTGGTCCTCACTGCTACTAACATGCTAACAACCTTGACTTGGCAAATGCACTAACTGACAGTAAAACAAAGACTTAAAAATAGGACTGACTCAACATAAATTATAAATAAATAAATATAAACCTAACAAATTCTCCCCTAAACTCAACATATTTAAGTTGAATTTAAACAACAGAAGCCTCCAAGGTCTTCTCATTCTTCATGACTCCAAGATGTGCTCTTAGTCGTTCAAACACTTCAAGCCCCACGGCCTTGGTCATAATGTCCGCTATCTGCACCTTGGTACCACAGTACTCGAGCTCTACAACTCCATCTATGACCAAATCCCTAAGAAAATGGAAACGAACATCGATATGCTTGCTCCGTCATGTAGCACGGGATTTTTTGACAGTTTAATGGTAGAGTTGTTGTCACAGAACACAGTGGTTGCTCCTACAACACTTTCAGTCCATCCCATCTGCTCAAGAATTCGTTTCAGCCATATACAGTGTGCTGCACATGAAGCAGCTGCAACAAATTCAGCTTCGGTTGTTGATAGAGTCACGATCGGTTGCTTCTTGGACGCCCATGAGATTGCTCCTCCCGCCAAGAAGAACGCATAGCCGCCGGTACTCTTCCTATCATCCGTGTCCCCGGCAAAGTCACTGTCAGTGTATCCTATTAGGCGCTTCCCCTGTCCCTTTCTGTGGTACTTTATACCGAACTCTGCAGTTCCCTTTAAATATCTTAGCACACGTTTTGCAGCCATCATGTGTAGCTTCGTAGGTTTCGTCATATACCTGCTTAGAAGACACACCACAAACATGATGTCCGGTCTGGTCACAGTGAGGAATAATAAACTTCCTACCAGCTGTTTGTATTGTGTTTCATCCACAAGCACTCCATCTCCCTCAATACTTAGTTTTGTCCCTGGCACAATAGGATTTCTCACCGGATTACTGTCCAACATTCCAAACTTGTCGAGAAGTTCATTCGTGTACTTCCTTTGACAGATGAAAACCCCTTGATCACTTTGGTTGACTTCTACACCCAAAAAATACATCATTTGGCCTAAGTCGGTCATTTCAAACTTAGACTGCATTGATGCCTTAAATTCCTTCACAAGTTTCTCACTGCTACTTGTGAGCATGATATCGTCCACATACAGACTCACGAGGAGTACATCAGATTCATGAGCATAGATGAACAAAGTATGTTCATATGGGCACTTGGTGAAGCCTTCACTTAAGAAATAGTTTTCTATTTTGCTAAACCAAGCTCTCGGCGCTTGCTTCAAGCCATATAGAGCTTTCTTGAGCCTATACACTTTATGTTCCTCTCCTTTAACCATGAAACCAGGAGGTTGCACAACAAATACTTCCTCGGAGAGCTCCCCATGAAGGAAGGCGCTTTTCACGTCAAGCTGATGAATTTCCCATCCATGGTGTCCAGCAAGAGCCAATAGTGATCTGATCGTATCCCACTTGGCTACCGGCGCGAAAACTTCATTATAATCTATACCGTGTTTTTGAGCATAACCCTTCACCACAAGTCGAGCTTTATACTTCTCCACTTTGCCATGCTCATTGAGTTTGGTTTTATAAACCCACTTCACTCCAATTGGACTAGCTTGTGATGGTAAGCAAACCAACTCCCATGTATCATTTCTGTTGATTGCTTCCATTTCAGCCGCCATGGCTTTTCTCCACTTCTCCTCTTGTTTAGCTTCCTCATAACTGCTTGGATCAGCCCCATCTACGGATAGTGCAAGCTGCTCACAGAAGTTGCCCATTACATAATCATCATGCCATACCGGCCTACTTCTAATTCTTGGCCTTAATTCAGCCTGTGGGAGGCTTTCAACAGCATCCTCCTCTTCCTCTTCTATTTCAATCTGCGTCGTGCTCTCAGATGAGGTCAGTTCATTGCCGTCAACTGCTGCAGCTACAGAGTTCTGGCCCGTTGCTGCTATTATTGTGTCCTGGTCGTCATTTTGGACAGATTCTGCTTCATCCTCAGATTCCCAGAATTCATCTTCACTGCCTTCCCATCTGAGCTGAGTAGACTCAGCTAAACTCTCATTGATGTCTTGCCATCCTTTGGACTCATCAAAAACAACATCCCTACTCACCATAATTTTCTTAGTTTGAAGATTATACAATCTGTATGCTTTAGATTCTTGTGACACGCCTAGGAAAATACACTTAACACTTTTATCATCCAATTTCTTGCGTTGTTGGTCGGCCACATGAGCATAACATAGGCTTCCAAAAACTTTGAGATGATCCACTGATGGTGGTAAACCACTCCAAAGTTCTTGAGGAGTTTTTTCTAGATTAATCGAAGTCGGACATCTGTTCAAAATGTGAGTGGCCCAAGCTACAGCTTCCGGCCACATTTTGCTTGGCACTTGGTTTTCCTTCAACATACACCTAACCATATTCATAATGGTTCGGTTTTTCCGTTCAGCTACCCTGTTCTGTTGTGGAGTGAAAGCCGCCGTCAATTGCCTTTTGATGCCATCCTTGTCACAAAACTCTTTGAATTCTGTAGACAGAAATTCGCCTCCCCTATCAGTTCTTAAGCAAGCTATCTCTGTTCCGGACTCCTTCTCGATAAACACCTTGAATTTCTGAAACACCTCGAAGGCCTCAGATTTTGCTACAAGGAAATGAGTCCATAGTTTCCTGCTGTAGTCATCTATCAAGGTAAAAAGGTACTTCTTACCGCCGTTAGAGTCAGGTGTGATAGGACCGCACAAGTCTGCGTGAATCAGCTGTAACCTCCCTGTAGCCTGCCACAAGCTCTTTTCTGCAAACGATTTTCTATGTTGCTTCCCCATAAGACAGATTGAGCATACATCAGGGGTGCTACTTTGTTTCAACTGCGGCAAGCCTTGAACCATTGATTTCTGCTGAAGCTTTCTTAGGCCTTGGTAATTCAAATGTCCAAAACGCCTGTGCCAGAGCTCGAGATTCTCCTTTTCAGATTTTGAAACCATCAAGCATTGCCCTTGTTCAGCTTCTTTACTGCCTAACGATATGGCTTGAAGCACAAACATTCTGTTTGCCTTCATCGATGTCTCAAACAACAAGCCTTTGTTCTCATGGAACACCTTGCAAGTTCCCTGCTTGATTAGAAATATTAGAGCCTTCTCCTGCATCTGCCCTATGCTGAATAGATTATTCTGCAGTCCCGGAACATAGTAAACATCTTGGATAACAGCAACAGTACCATCAATTTTTACCTTTATGCTCCCTTTGCCAAGAACCTCCAACTTCATGCCATTGCCTAACTTGACATTGCAGGCAAAAGATGCATCAAGGTGTGTAAACCAACGTCTGCTGCCCGTCATATGGTTGCTACAACCCGAGTCTAAGAACCACAGAGCCTCATGTTGCTCACCGTTCTCCATAGCCATCAACAATATTTCTTCACTGAACTCACTTGTGTAATGCGCCTGATGGGACCACTCAGGACACTCGTTCCTGTAATGGCCTAATTTGTGGCAATGAAAGCATTCAATCATTTCCTTGCTTCTTGAACTATTGCGTCCTCTACCTCTTCCCTGATAATTACCACGACCTCTGCTTCTTCCTCTACTATACTCAACTCCAACCCTTAGAGCTTGATCATCTGTGATCGTTTTCCTAACCAGCTTCTGTTCGTGCACCAACAAAGAACTTTGCAGCTCATCAACGGTCAATTCATCCAAATCCTTAGACTCTTCTATCGAACATACCACATAATTAAACTTGTCCGTTAGAGTCCTAAGTATTTTCTCAACAATCTTCACCTCTTCAACCAATTCTCCGCAATTTCTCATGGAATTAGAAACAATCATGACTCTGCCAAAGTAATCGTTAATCGTTTCTCCTTCCTTCATCTCCAACACCTCAAACTCTCTCCTTAAAGCTTGAAGTTGAGCTCTCTTAACCCTGGCGCTGCCTCGGAATTTGGTTTTCATGGATTCCCAAAGTTCCTTGGCTGTTCCCTTCTTTGTAATTGTCTTAAGGACAGTTTTATCTATGCTACTAAATAGATAATTCTTAGCCTTAAAATCTTTTAACCTCATTTCCTCCAAAGCTTTACTTTGTTCTGCGGTTGATGTTGTATCTGCGGCTGGTTCTGTGAAGCCCTCATTCACTACCTTCCAATACTCCTTGGAACGCAGCAAGTTCTCCATCAAGAGACTCCAGTGATCATAGTCTCCATCAAAGATCGGAATGCAAGCCTTCGCGAAATTTGCGTCACCCATTCTCAGTTCTTTTGGAACACACTCACTTTCTGTAATCCTCTCTCGGTTCTCTCTGTGTTTACCCTACCCAGAGATCCTCCCTTGATTACTCTCTTTGTGTTTCCCTTCCTAATCACTAAATTGCTGTCAGTTTTTGTATAACCGCTCTGATAGCATTTGTCAAAATTAACAAACTCAAAAACTGTGTTTATTATTAATTCAGATGTAGCAATATATGCTACACCAGTTACAAAATAACTGCCTCCTAAATACTTGGTCCTCACTGCTACTAACATGCTAACAACCTTGACTTGGCAAATGCACTAACTGACAGTAAAACAAAGACTTAAAAATAGGACTGACTCAACATAAATTATAAATAAATAAATATAAACCTAACATCTACCTCTCTTGTTATGCGTTAAAGTGCAAGCACGCATCCACAATGCGCTCGACCATATCATCCCTCCCTCTGAATCAAAAGCAATACGCGCGACAACCACCCTCAAAGCTAGTGATTTTGAGCATTAGAATCTTCTAGACGTTGTTGTGTTGCAATGGATGTATGCCACCGTCTCATAAGACATTCTCACCTATATCTTTATGATCGACGACTCTACAAGAGCATGTTATAACCGCATTACGACAATGTTCAACGACAACAAACATTCAAAGAGTTGTTAAAATTGAAGACCAGTTTAAAAACACAAAGCTTGAGGACTTTTCCTCCATCAAAGCCAAGTGTAATCGTCTCAAACTACTCTCTAATTAACTTGCAAACGTCGAGTCTCCGATTTCTAACACCCGTTTGGTTTTGAAAATGATCTCTGGCCTCATCTACGCGTATGCTGGTTTTGTTACCTATATCTAAAAACATGATCCTTTACCCACTTTTGATGCTGCCAAATCCCAATTAGAGCTCGAAGAATCGACTACCCTTCAGCATGTTGCTCACAATTGTCCCCCCTTCACACCGGCGATGCTGGTGGCCAATATCACCGCATATTCAGATAATGTGTCTCCTCATTCCCACTCCGTAAACAGTTCGCACAATAGGCTTGCTGAACCCCCTCTCGCGCTTGTAAGAAGAAAAATAAGTGCATCGATGTTGGCGGCCGAAACATTGATAGAGGTTGCTGGAATGACGGCCGTGGATAACAACCTTGGCAAAAATGGGTGCCTTGGCAGCACTGGGCCCCATGGGACATTCCACAATGTCGTTATCCATCTTATAATCTTAATAAGCCCAACAACGATGTCTCACAAAGCGAAATTCTTGGCCCAAGATCACAAGCCGCTCTTAATATGAATGCACTCATTCCAACTAATACTGAGAATGCTATTCATACCCTCACTCTTGCTCAGCCAGACCAGTCTTGGTATATGAACACAATGCTTACCTCTCACATGACATCCTCACAAGATAATCTCTCGTCTTATTTTAAATTGAACAAAAATAATAAAATCATAGTAAAAAATGGTCATTAGTTCCATTCTATAGCTTTGGTAGTGCAAACATAACATTGCCCCACCATTCTTTTATTCTAAAAAAATGTCCTACATGCCCTAAACTTGATTAGAAATTTAGTACTTGATTGAAAATTTACTAGGGATAATAAAGTTTCAATTGAATTTGACCCATTTGATTTTTCTGTGAAGGATTTCATATGGGAATTGATCTAATGAGATGTGAGAGTATAGGCGACCTATACCCCATCACCACCAACACCACTTCCAAAAACAAATTCGAGCCTACATAATCATATGCAACTTTGTCATCTTTTCTTTGGCATGATCGTTTAGGTCATTCAGGAGAACGAGTTTTAAATTCTCTTAGACAAAATAAATTGATTGAATGTAATAATTCTAGGAAGCTACATTCATGTTTTTGTCATTATTGTCCTCTTGGTAAACATGTTAAATTTCCATTCATGAATTCTCATAGTTATAGTTTGTTATCATTTAATATTTTACATAGTGATGTATGGACATCTCGTGTTTTAAGCTTGTCAGATCACACATACTATGTTCTATTTTTGGATAATTATTCAAATTTTTGTGTGGACATTTCTTATCTCACATAAAACTCAAGTACACTCTTGTTTTCAAAAACTCTGAGCTTATATAAGCACAGTTTAAAAAATAAATTAAAACCATTAAGTGTGACAAAAGTCGTGAATATGTAAATAATGATTTTTGAAAAATATGTGAAAATAGTGAAATTTATTTTCGTTTGTCTTGTTTGTATACATTTTATCAAAACGAAAAATTCGAACAAAAAATATGTTACATTAACAATATTATTCGATCATGATTAATTCATGCATCATTACCCTCTTCTTTTTGGCATCATGCTTTAGAAATGGCAACATACCTTTTGAATATTTTACCTAGCAAAACTATTAATTCTGAGTCACCGATCAAAATTTTGTATCAAAAAGTCCCTTCTTCTTCTCACATATGCATTTTTGGATGTTTATGTTATCCTTTATTCCCTTATACGAAAATACATAAACTTCAACAACCACATGTCTTTCTTGGATATCTATCAAACCATACAGGTTACAAATGTCAAGATTTATCTTCAATAAAATCATCATTTGTCGCTATGTCGTATTTGACGAAACATCCTTTTGTTATGTGAAGGTGAACACTCCCCAACCTACCACATACACCTTCCTAGATAATGACATGCCCCCTTAAGTCATTGACCATATCTTGACCCAAACAAAATTTGAACCAAAGCAAAGCCCATTGGCTCATCAAATTGACTGATCCTCCCCATCAATTTCGGACCAACCAACTACTCTCCCCACTCCAAACTCTTCCAACCATCCGAAACCCCCTTCTCATATTCCCTAACCCCACCATACCGTCTCACCCTCCACCAACAAACCAACCATCACTTCCTACCATCCTTACAAATTAACACCAAACCTATAACTATGAGTCAACATAGAATTTTTAAACCTAATAAAAATAGTATGGCCTACACAACCAGATTAATAAATCCCCTCTCCCTAGAAACCAAATGTCTGCTTTTTAGGACCCAAGTTGGAAAATAACTATGGATGATGAATATGATGCTCTAAATAAAAATAATACATGAGATTTAGTACCACGACCACTTGATTTTAATGTTATTACATCTCTGTGAATTTTTAGACATAAAGAAAAAGATGACGGTTCTTTTGAGAGGCATAAAGCCCGACTGGTAGGTGATGGTGCAGGGTACAAGTCAAAAGGTTGGCTTTGATTGTAGAGAAAATTTTAGTCCAATTGTTAAACCAACAAGAATTCAAACTATTCTTAGTATTGGTGTTTCTAAATCATGGAAAATTCATTAGTTGGATGTCAAGAATGCTTTTATTCATGGTGAGCTTAAAGTAACAAACTACATGCATCAACCATTATACTTTAAGGACTCGAAAAATCCAAATCAAGTGTGTCTTCTACGTAAATCCTTATATGGGCTCAAACAAGCTCCTCGAGCTTGGTATAAAGACTTTGTTGATTATTTTTCATCCATTGGTTTCTTTCAAAGCAACTGTGATCATTTTCTCTTTATTTATGAGAAAGACACTCATATGACATACCTCCTCTTATATGTTGATGATATTATCCACAATAGTTCCTCTAATACTCTTAGGCAATATATCATTTCAATACTCAATTCAGAATTTGCTATGAAAGAATTGGGACCTTTGCACTTATTCTTCGGCATTGCGGTTACTCACTACTCTAGAGGTATCTTTCTCTCATAAAAGAAGTACACATAAGAAATTATTGTCTGTGCCGACATGTCATCCAACAAACCGTGTCTTGCCCTGGTTGACACAAAACCGAAGTTGAGTGCCATTGATAGCACCCGTTTTGAGAATCCATCTCTCTATCATAACCTTGCAGGTGCACTTCAGTATCTCACTTTTACTCGACCAGAAATTCTCCTATGCAATTCAAAAAATATTCCTATTCATGCACAATCCCATGGAAATCAATATTCATCCTCTTAAACGTATTTTGCGCTACATTCAGGGCATATGTCAATATGGTTTATATGTTTATCACTCATCTACTTACTCTCTAATATCTTATACAAATGCTGATTGGGGAGGGTGCTCGAACACCAGACGCTCCACCTTTGGTTATTGTGTGTTTCTTAGGGATAACATACTCTCTTAGTCCTTCAAACGACAACCTACATTATCTCACTCTAGTGTTGAAGTTGAATACTGTGGTGTCTCCAATGTAGTTTTTGAATCATGCTAGTTACACAATCTTCTTCTCGAATTACATTTTCTCATTCTCAAGGAATCTTTAGTCTACTGTGATAACTTCAGTGCCATCTATCTCTCAAGCAATCCAGTCTAACATTAGCGTATGAAACACATGAAAATGAATATATATTTTGTTTGGGAAAAAGTAGGTCACAATGATGTTCATGTTCTCCACCTCCCATCACAATATCAAATTGTAGATATATTTACCAAAAATCTTCCATTAATACTGTTTCAAGACTTCAGAGACAGTCTCAACGTTCGTCAACCTTCTTATTCGACTGAGGAGGAGTAGTATAATAAAAATAAATAAAAAACAAACCAATATATACTTAGTGTACATTTATTGGTTGTAATTAGGCATTATTAGTATATTGATTTATTATGATTAGACATTATTAGTTTCTTGAATAGTTAAGTCGAAACTTGTACATTATTCAGAAAATATATCAATGAAAGGCAAGAGAAATTACTTTCTTACATTAACCACAATTCAGCCCACATAAAATTTTAGAAATTATACAATAGTCCTCATTTTACGCTCTCAAGAACGGCTATGATAAAAATAATCTCAACTAACATAAAATAATAAGAATAAATTTTCTCTTATCAAAATAACACTCTCAAACAATATGTGAGCGTAGTTCTTGTATACAATCAAGAAGGAGAAAAAAGGGTAACTCTATTTAAGACATAGCAAACCATCAATAAAATTCTCACTTCTCCAATATCGACAACATTACTGGTGTGGGTAACTCACAACTAGGGGTGACAAAACGGGCTGCCCGCCCCGCCCCATCCCGCCTTAAGCCCACCAAAAAAAGGCGGGGCGGGCAACGCCAAGTGAAAATGGGCATAAAAGTCTAGCTCGCTCCGCTAAGATGACGGGTTGGCGGGCGGCGAGCTTACCTGCCTATTTATTTATTTATTTATTATTTATTTATTAATAGATAATAGTCTTGTTTTTACATTTCAATTAGATTTTTCACTTGTTTTTTAGAATAATTTTTATAAAGCACCTTTTTAACAAATTTTACTTCAAAGAATATTGCATATATTCTTAAAGGGCGGGTTTAAGGTGGAACAAATTGAACGAATAAGTGCGGCGGGCTTCCGCGGGCAGCGAGTTTTGGCGGGGTGGAATTTGGCGAGTGGCAGTCTTTAGCGGGGCGAGCTTTGGTGGGCGACGAATCTAAAATCCCAATCCAACCCACCATTTTTTGCCGGGTGTGCAGGCCAGTCCGGCGGGCCACGACCCGTTTTGCCATCCCTACTCACGACAACACTTTCTTATTCGTGTATGTTTTAAGCATTGCACATTCATAACAGACTTGGCGAGAAGAGCCAGTATCTATCCACCAACCATTAGATTCACCAATCATGTTGATTTTATTGATCAAAGCAATAAATTTCTCATCAGTCAAGTTAACTTATGCATTAGGAGCAACACAAGGTTTAAGATCGATCTTATATTTCTTAATCATACGACCTATTTTTCTACAATTGAAGCAAAAGAAAACACCACTTTCATTTCGTCATGGTGGTGGTTGTTTCCTATCAATTGGAGTAATTAAGGCCCTTAAAGGATTCTCATTCTTAATTTGTCTCACAATATTATAGTTCTAAGCCTTTAATCATTTGCCAAATGACTTCAGAACTACACCGAATTTCTTTTTGTTGTTTGAAAAAAATAATACTTTTTCTTTTTGATATTATCTCTAATATTCTTCTTCAATTCAAATGCGAATAATCACACTTTCAATTAAAAATTATTTTGTTTTGTGGCAAATCAAATTTTCAAAAACTTTTAAACTAGGGGCAATTTGTCAATAATAAAAGCAATTTGGAATTGTTCATATAAATACATACCTTTAGTTATGAAGTCATAATCAATCTCTTGAAATTCGTGACATTGATCTTCCACAAACCTTTCATTTGTACCATATGATACTTGAGGTAGCGGCTAACATCATACTTCTTTGTTCCAGCTTTTTCAGTATCATATTTCTTTAGAGCTTCCTAAATCGGTTATGCATACTTACAGTTATAGTAATAGTAAAAAATATCATCTGCAAGACCATTTAGAATGTGTTTTTAAAGAGATAATCATTCTCTTGCCATAAGGCGATTTCTTTCCTGACCTATAAATCACTCGCTTTAGTCTATGCAACATATTTAGTTTCAGTAGTTCCATCTGAATCCATAGATTTCTTGTCGTTAATTTGTTCAATTGATCCAGAAAGAGCAACAAGAATGTCCTCAGTCAAAACATTGACAACCTTTTCTAGTGTTAAGAAAAAGTGCATCTTTTTTCCCAGCATTTGAAACAAATTCTCTCAAACATTAATGGTTTATCAGAGACAATATTCGTAGAGTTACCAGTAATTTATTCGGTAGCCATAACCGTTTTAGAAACGTCTTAAAATTGTTATTAATTTTGAAAATCAGCCACACAAAAAATTATCGGGTCGAGTCTCAGACTAGGTCACTCTCTTTAAAACGTTTCGCGACACTTCCCAAATCTATGCAAAGTAGTTGAACTACCACACCCCCTCCAAGATAAAACAACTCAGTTCTATATTGTACGATTATTATTTACACGTTAGGTAATCGGTCTAAAAATACACTCTCTAATGATACAAAGATCATTCGAATATGGTATAAATACCACTCATAGAATCTTGTATAAAGACTAGTCGTAATAATTTTTCAACGATAAATTCAAATAATTCTCCAAAGAGAATTTAATGATGGTCATTTGACCACTCAATAATTTTTGAAACAAGAGAAATTCAAATTATTATTCTCTAAAGATAATCTAAAAATTTAGTTGATAATTTATCAACTCAAACGAAGAGAAATTAACATAATTCTCTAAAAATAATTCAAAAAAATATTTAGAAAATTCAACGAGTAAAAAGAAAGGGTGATACATTGGTATTTTTACAATTCAAAAGACGTAAAATTATGAGAGTGAAAAAGGAAAAATCAATAAATTTTTTTTGATGTATTTTAGAATGAAATATGTAGTTTCCTTATATAATAAAACAAACTAGCTAAAGAAAATAATCTAAGCAATGTGGAACTAATTTTTTTTATATACACTTACTTTTTATAACAATGTGGAACTTAGAAAATTTTTCAATTCATCTTCTTATTAGAATATTGAAATGTTCCAACACAATCTATTTAAATAGACTAAGTTATTATAAAGAATTCTATTATATATAATATTATATTTCAATTATAATTAATAATAACATATTTAAATATACATAAAATTAACACAGGTTAATAAGTTTAATGAACTAAATTTTAAAAAATTTATAAAGTAATTAAAGTTAAAAACCTAATAAAGTAATACAAAGTAGTCGAACTACCACACCCCCTCTAAGATAAAACAACTCAGTTCTATATTGTACGATTATTATTTACACATTAGGTAATCGGTCTAAAAATACACTCTCTAATGGTACAAAGATCATTCGAATATGGTATAAATACCACTCATAGAATCTTGTATAAAGCATAGTCGTAATAATTTTTCAACGATAAATTCAAATAATTCTCCAAAGAAAATTTAATAATGGTCATTTGACCATTCAATAATTTTTGAAACAAGAGACATTCAAATTATTATTCTCTAAAGATAATCTAAAAATTTAGTTGATAATTTATCAACTCAAACGAAGAGAAATTAACATAATTCTCTAAAAATAATTCAAAAAAATATTTGAAAAATTCAACGAGTAAAAAGAAAGGGTGATACATTGGTATTTTTACAATCCAAAAGACGTATAATTATGAGAGTGAAAAAGGAAAAATCAATAGAAATTTTTTGATGTATTTTAGAATGAAATATGTAGTTTCCTTATATAATAAAACAAACTAGCTAAAGAAAATAATCTAAGCAATGTGGAACTAATTTTTTTTTATATACACTTATTTTTTATAACAATGTGGAACTTAGAAAATTTTTCAATTCATTTCCTTATTAAAATATTGAAATGTTCCAACACAATCTATTTAAATAGACTAAGTTATTATAAAGAATTATATTATATATAGTATTATATTTCAATTATAATTAATAATAACATATTTAAATATACATAAAATTAACACAGGTTAATAAGTTTAATGAACTAAATTTTAAAAAATTTATAAAGTAATCAAAGTTAAAAACCTAATAAATTAATAATACTAATACAAAATATTGTTTATATATACATTGTAGACCAATTTAGCATACCTTTTAGATATGGAGTCGCATCTTTTCAAGTTTAACTAGTTAGACTTTAACAAAATTTAACATTTATAATTTTAAAATGATCTTTTAACTAATTAAACTTTAAAATAAATTAAGCATTCTATAATTTTTTAAAAAATTAGTTTGCTGATGGTCAAAACATAGTGTTAGGGGAGATTTTTCAATTAAGGAGCATTGAATATTGTGAGATTTTTTTTCTTACAGCAACACTTCTGTGAGAGACACATCACATACTCACCCAAAAACTTAAGGTAATAGGTATGTGGGTTATCTCACTTATAAATGCTCAAGTCACCACAATCTTATCCAATGTAGGGCTATTATCCACACTACTCACACTTGTTATACTTAACATTCTCCATCAAGTATGAGTCTATCCACAAAGCTTCCACAACATCCTCCCTTAAGCAGAAGCTTCTTCCACATACACTTGTACCGTCATTGATACTCATCCTCCCTTAAGCAGAAGCTTCTTCCACATACACTTGTACCGTCATTGATACTCTTCAATGAGACACTCAATCCACCACCTGTGGGGATACTTTTGATACAAGTAAGTCGGTCCTTCACTCGAAACAAAGACTCATGATACCACTGTTGAGGGATATTTTTCAACTAGGGAGCATTGAACATTGTGGAACTTTCTTTCTTAGAGCAACACATTTGTGAGAGACACACCGCATACTCACCCAAATACTTAAGGAGATAGGTGTGTGAGTTCTTCAACTTATAAATGTTCAAGTCACCACATTCTTATCCAATGTGAGACTATTATCCACACTACTCACACTTGTTATAAACTATGGCAATTTTTTTCAATCTTTATACATTCGCATAAAACCTTGGTGAAAATTAAAAACTGTCTCTAGAATTTAGATATGCATCTCCAAACACATCCATTTTTCACAAAATTGAATGCTTACGAGTGAACCACCTTTGTTAATACTTAATTTTAGTCCGGAGTTGCATGTCTGAAAGTGTATTGAGGCTAATTCAGAGATATATATATCTGAAAAATGACCCTGATATTTCAAACCAGAAACAGAGACAATATGAGCAAGATTTAGAAACAAAAACAACTTGACATTAAATTAAAACACTCAACGTTACATAGATAGTTGTTAACATAAATTTAACATTACATATCATTATAAACAGGTAGTTCAGGATGTTGCAATATATTGATAATATCGTCGACGAATCTTGCAAATCTTCGCTTCCACTTCAATCAGACACTTTGATATGTACACTAAAATGTACTCCACATGAACTTTAAATATTCATCAGTCTTTAATTTAAAACTGGATAATTGTATCTTTCCTTAGCTGTCAAACAAGGGTGAACGATACTTGAGCTTGACAACTCTCTGATTTTCTGGATATCGTAGGAGAGTATTCAGTTTGATTTTTAGATCGACGAGAAGTATGTCCTCGCAGATGCGAAATTGAAGTGGGAATTTTGCACCATTGAAATACACAAATGCAAGATGGGGATAAATAATCATTCTCTGATTGTTGTGTGTTTTGTAGAAAAGATGAGATGAAAGGCACCCTATTTATACAAGTTTTAGGTCATTTTGGATCTTAGAAAACTTATCCTTGTTAGAACACAGATTGGTTCTTAATAATAACTCTTTATTTTGATGATAACTGTTAGGAAATTTATATTTAAGAATTATATACTCTAAAATTTGTTTGAGAGTTTCACTGCAGATTGAAACGAAATTAACTCTCTAGAAGCAAATCTGTTTTGGATGCAAGAAGTTATTCTGACTCTGAAGCGCCAGATGCACCTTACAGAAGAATCTGATTGCTCCTTACAGAAGATCCTGAGCGTAGTCTCCAGAAGGATCTGAAGCAAGAAGCTCCAGAACATTCTGAGTCAGAAGCATCTGAAGATAATCAGAAGCATCTGAAGCTGAAGCATCTGAAGCATAGAAGAATATTGATTGAAGAGTTTCTCAAAGCATTAGTCTACAGAAGTTTCTGAAAGTACCAACGCTGCCAAGTACTGAAGCTCTGTGTCAAATGTGCTCTGATGATCAACACGCTGAAAGCACACCTGCTGCAAAAGACCCTGATATAGCAAAGTTCTGATTTTCATTAGAAGACTCTGATCCATTCAGACTCTGAAGAACTTGCTGAAATCTGAAGAAGAAATATTCAAGAATATATCCGTTGGAGCTATTCAATGTCTCTTTCCTCATTTGTGCTAGACACACTTACACAAACAAAAAGGATTTTTCTGTGCCATCTACTTCTAGGAAAGGTCACTTGATGTGAAGACAAAAAGGCTCAGACCTTTTTGGGACTCTCTTTTCAACGCTCAGCATCCTTGGATCAACTGCCTATAAAAGGAGAACTTCACCACATTCTTCAGTTACACAATTTGCTGAAAAGAAATCATTATATTCTAAGCTCTCATTCATTCTTATTCTTCTTAGAATTTATTGTACTTAAACTTAAGAGAAAAATCACAGTTGTGATAAAAGCTTTATAGAAGCATTAATACTCTTGTATTTAATTTACATTGATTGTAAAGGTTTTTCCTTAAGAGGATTCAGTTGGAATCAGTAGCTCTTGAGAAGACTAAGAACTGTTGTTCTTAGGTGTTACTATTGTAATCAGTTTGATTTAATAATGGATTAAGTCCTTGTTGAGAAAGACAAATCACTCTAGGAAGGGTGGACTGGAGTAGTTGTTTAAACGAACCAGGATAAAAATAATTGTGTGATTATTTTTTAAGTTTAATCTTTCATACTTATTCAACCCCCCTTCTAAGTATTATCTCACCTTCAGTTGGCATCAGAGCTCCGGTTCTGAGTGTGCTACCACTTAACAGTGTCAGTAAAGATCCAGAGAGAAATACTTTGATATATATTTATTTGTTACCATGGCTGATAATTCAATGTCCAATATTAACAATAAATATGAAGAGAGGGATAGGATCAGCACCAAACCCCCAATGTTTGATGGGGAGAAATTTGACTACTGGAAAGACAGAATTGAGAGTTTTTTCCTAGGATATGATGCTGATCTATGGGATCTTGTCATAGATGGATATGTACATCCCACAGATGGGGATGGCAAAAAGATTGACAGAAAATCTATGACAGATGCTTAGAAGAAAGACTTCAGAAATCACCACAAAGCCAGAACTATATTACTGAATGCTATTTCACATACAGAGTATGAGAAAATTACAAACAGGGAGACTGCTTTTGATATGTTTGAATCCCTAAAAATGACTCATGAGGGAAATTCTCAAGTTAAGGAGACAAAAGCTCTGGCTCTGATCCAGAAGTATGAGGCTTTCAAAATGGAAGACTCTGAATCTGTTGAAGCCATGTTCTCCAGATTTCAGATACTCACTGCTGGGCTGAAAGTTCTGGACAAGGGATATTCTACATCAGATCATGTAAAGAAAATCATCAGAAGTCTGCCTATCAGATGGAGACCAATGGTGACTGCCCTGAAGATGGCCAAAGATCTGAACAAGATCTCTCTAGAAGAACTCATCAGCTCACTGAGGAGCCATGAGATTGAGCTTGAGGAAGATGAACCTCAGAAGAAAGAAAAAGGTAAATCTGTTGCATTAAAATCTAACAAAACTGCTAAAGCTTTGCAGGTCATTCAAGAAAGCTCTGAAGAATCTTCTTCTGAAGAAGAAGATGAGTTATCCATGCTGTCCAGAAGGATTAACAAACTCTGGAAGCACAAGGGAAAGAAGTTCAACAACTTCAGAAGATCTGATAACAGAAAGGAATCTTCTGGTCACAAAAGATCTGCCAAGAAAGAAGTTGTGTGCTATGAGTGCAAAGAACCTGGGCACTACAAGAATGATTGCCCCAAACTTCAAAAAGAAAAACCCAAGAAGAAGTTTAACAAAAAGAAGAAGGTTCTGATGGCAACATGGGATGACTCAGATGAATGTGAATCATCTTCTGAATCAGAAGAAGAATGTGCAAATGTTGCACTGATGGCCAGCACAGAGGATCAAGAGGAAGGTACCTCAGGATATGAATCAGAATCAGAATCTGATGATGATGCAGAAGAGGTAATGGCTAAACTTACCAAAGAAGAACTCATTAAAGTTTTAACAGAAGTTCTTAAAAGTTATAACAACATCAAACTCAAATACAAGAAGCTGAAAAGATATCTTGAATCTGAGATTGATCTTCTGAAAACAGAACTTGTTGAGCAAAAAGAAATAAATTTGAAAATCAAAAATGACTTTGAAATAACTCAACAAGAATCTGAATCTGAGACTAAGTCATGTGAAAATATTTTAGAAAAATATGACTCTAGTTTTCAGAGATTTCTCACTAAGAGCATAGACAGAAGCAAGATGGCTTCCATGATCTATGGTGTTAGTGGAAACAACAGAAGAGGCATTGGATATGAATCTTCATCTGGAAGCAATCCAAAATCTGTTGACAAACTTTTCATCAGGAAGACACCTCTGTATTCTCAATTCAAATTTGGTCACTTGAATGACATTAAACACACAAGCTCTGAGAAGAATACTTATGTGTTTAAACCCAAGGCAAGTCAGAATAAACATTATGTTGTAAAACAGAAGTTTAGACAAACCTACAAACCAACTAACCCCAAAGGACCCAAGAAGATCTGGGTACCTAAAAACAAAATAATTCCTGTTGCAGATGTTCTTAGCAGCAAGGTCAGGACACCAATCATGGTACCTGGACTCTGGATTCTCACGACACATGACAGGAGAAAAGTCTATGTTCCAAAGCCTGGAACTTAGATCTGGAGGTGACGTGAAGTTTGGAGGGAACCAGAAGGGCAAGATCATTGGATCTGGCACTATTGGAAATGGTAAACTTCCCTCTATTACTAATGTTTTACTTGTTGAAGGGTTAAAGCATAACTTATTGTCCATAAGTCAATTAAGTGACAATGGTTATGATATTACCTTTAATAAAAAATGTTGTAAAGCTATTAGTCAGAAGGATGGCTCTATCCTATTTAGTGGTAAGAGGAAAAACAACATTTATAAAATAAATCTTTCAGAACTTAAAGTTCAAAATGTTAAATGCCTCTTGTCTGTTAATGAAGAGCAATGGGTCTGGCACAGAAGATTGGGCCACATTAATATGAGACGTATATCTCAGATTAATAAACTTAATCTTGTCAGAGGACTCCCTAATCTGAAGTTCACTTCAGATGCTCTTTGTGAAGCATGCCAGAAAGGGAAGTTTTCAAAAACATCTTTCAAATAAAAAAATGTTGTTTCTACTTCCAAACCATTAGAACTACTTCATATTGATCTGTTTGGACCAGTGAAAACTGCATCCATCAGAGGCAAGAAGTATGGATTGGTCATTGTTGATGACTTTAGCAGATGGACATGGGTAAAGTTCTTAAAACACAAGGATGAGTCACATTCTGTGTTCTTTGACTTCTGCAAGCAAGTCCAGAATGAAAAGAGTTTCAAAATTATTAAAGTCAGAAGTGATCATGGTGGTGAATTTGAAAATAAATATTTTGAAAAATATTTTTCTGAAAATGGCATTGCTCATGATTTTTCCTGTCCTAGAACTCCACAACAGAATGGGGTTGTAGAGAGGAAAAACAGAACTTTGCAAGAAATGGCCAGAACCATGATCAATGAGACAAATCTGGAAAACCATCTTTGGGCAGAAGCAATCAATACAGCATGCTACATTCAGAACAGAGTGTCTGTTAGACCTCTTCTGAAAAAGACTCCTTATGAATTGTGGAAGAACAAAAAGCCCAACATTTCATATTTTCATCCTTTTGGATGTATTTGTTATATGTTAAACACTAAGAAAAATCTGAGCAAGTTTGATTCCAAAGCACAGAAGTGTTTCATGCTTGGATATTCTGAACGCTCTAAAGACTACAAAGTATACAACATTGAGACACAGATTGTGGAAGAATCCATTCATGTCAGATTTGATGATAAGCTTGGCTCTGAAAAGCCAAAGCAGGTTGATAACTCTGCAGATAGGGAAGTAGTCTTTATTGACTCTGAAGTTCCAGAAGCAGACAAACTTCAAGTAAAGGAACCAGAAGCAACTCCAGATGCTACTCCCTTAACTTCTCAGATGAATAATCTAAACATTTCTGAAGAGTCAACTATCAGAGGATCATCATCCAGAATTAAAGCTTCTCACCCAGAGGATGTCATTATTGGAAAGAAGGATGATCCCATCAGAACAAGATCCTTTCTAAGATCATCTGAAGCATCACTATTTGGACTAGTGTCAGAAATTGAACCATCTTCTGTAGAAGAAGCTCTGCAAGACAATGACTGGATTATTGCCATGCAAGAAGAGCTAAACCAATTCAGCAGAAATGATGTATGGGATCTAGTTCAAAGACCTCAAGGATTCAATATAATTGGTACAAAATGGGTCTTCAGAAATAAGCTAAATGAGAAAGGAGAAGTTGAGAGGAATAAGGCAAGGCTGGTTTCTCAAGGGTACAGTCAGCAAGAAGGTATTGATTACACTGAGACATATGCTCCAGTGGCAAGGTTAGAATCTATACGCCTTCTTATCTCCTTTGCTGCACAAAACAACATCACTCTGTATCAGATGGATGTTAAAAGTGCCTTTCTTAATGGTATTATAGAAGAAGAAGTTTATGTCCACCAACCTCCTGGTTTTGAAAATGAAAAATTTCCAGATCATGTTTTCAAACTAAAGAAATCTCTATATGGATTAAAACAAGCTCCCAGAGCTTGGTATGAGAGATTGAGTAATTTTCTTTTGGAAAAGAATTTCATCAGAGGCAAAGTGGATACAACTTTATTCTGTAAAACAATAAAGAAAGATCTTCTAATTTGCCAAATTTATGTGGATGATATTATTTTTGGATCAACAAATATTATGCTTGGAAAGGAGTTTGCTACATGTATGCAGGCAGAATTTGAAATGAGCATGATGGGAGAACTCAGATTCTTTCTAGGAATCCAAGTTAATCAAACTCCAGAGTGCACCTACATACATCAGACAAAGTAAGTTAAAGAACTTCTGAAGAAATTCAACATGTCTGACAGCAAGCTGGAAAAGACTCCAATGCATCCTACTAGCTCACTTGGCAAAGAAGAGGTAAGTAAGAAAGTAGACCAGAAGCTCTACAGAGGTATGATTGGCTCTCTTCTTTATCTTACTGCTTCTAGACCTGACATATTGTTCAGTGTTTGTCTGTGTGCTAGATTCCAATCAGATCCTAGAGAATCACACTTGACAGCTGTCAAGAGGATTCTAAGGTATCTGAAAGGTACTTCTAATGTGGGTTTGTGTTACAGAAAATCTGATGATTTCAAATTAGTTGGATTCTGTGATGCTGACTACGCTGGAGACAGAGTAGAAAGAAAAAGTACTTCTGGAAGTTGTCAATTTCTAGGAAGAAATCTAATCTCCTGGTACAGCAAGAAGCAACCCACAATTGCACTTTCAACCACAGAGGCTGAATACATTGCTGCTGCTGGATGTAGCACGCAGATGCTCTGGATGAAGAGTCAACTAGAAGATTATCAAATTTTTGAGAGTAACATTTCTATCTTTTGTGATAATACTTCTGCTATATGTTTGTCCAAGAATCCCATTTTACATTCTAAGGCAAAACATATAGAAATTAAGCATCATTTCATCAGAGACTATGTTCAGAAGGGAATCATAAATTTAGCCTTTGTTGATACAGATCATCAATGGACAGATATTTTTACAAAACCCCTTGTTGAAGATAGATTCAATTTTATTCTGAAAAATATTGGTATGGATTTTTGTCCAGAATGATATCTATCAGAAGCAAATTGTTACAGATGTAAAAATGCTTAAATCATCTGAAGTATTTCTTCTGTTTATTTATTCTATTCTGATTAATTTTTCTGATGAGAAACTCTGAACTAACCATCTTTAGAGGATCTGAACGTTGGCTAACGTTTCATTTCTTGAGAGAATTCAGAACAGCATGCAAGTAAACACGTGTCACACAAAATCTGAAGAGGTGGCGTGTACATAACTGAAGAGACATTTGAGGTGAAATTTGAATAGTAAAAATCTTGGTTTTCCCCCCAAATTGTCAGAAGCATTTAATGTTTTGAAATGATTTTATTCTCTTCATTTATTGCTTGCTCAAACGTGCGTTTTTCTGACTTTTGATGTGCCTAAGTGTTTAGTATAAATACTTGTCTTGTATTCACTTTCACACTTTTCACTCTCTGAATTTACATGCGTTTTTATCTCCTATTTTCTCTGCATAAAAACTCAAAACCTAAGTGTTTGAAAAAGCATTCTTCAATGGCGTCTTCTTCATCAACAACTGCTCAGTTTCAATCTACAATGGCTGCTGTGACTTCAGATAACTTAGGTGCTGCTCCATATTCTCCTCCCAAGAGAACACTTCTAACACCTGTTGATAAACTAGAAGTTCTGTGTGAATCCATGGTTGAGTTTGACTCTCTGGCTAATAATGGGTTTGATTTTCGCTCCATTGTTAGAGCTCAATGATGGGTTAAGTACTTTGATAGGTTGTTTGGACCAGTTTACCCTCTCCTTGTGAAAGAATTCTGGATTCATGCATCTGTTTATCCCAAGTTTATTTTATCATCTGTGCTGGGAAAAGAGATTATCATCACAGAGGATCTGATAAGAAGATTGATAGGTTATGAAGAAACAGATGGTGTTTCCCACTTGCCAGCTGGGCGTGTGGACATGGAAGAGGTTTATGAGGAAGTTATGACTGCTGGAAAAGCTTCTAACAGATTCAAAGATCTGAAGCCTGATTACAAGATCTGGGCCAAGATCTTCATGGGATGCATCCACCACAGAAAATCAACCAATTCTCCAGATTATGTCAACAATGAACAGATCTATTTCATGTACTGCCTTAGTCAGAGCACCAAGGTAGATCTTCCTTACATTCTGTTCATTCATCTGTGGAATCACATCAATGCATCTAGAGAATCTGTAAAAGAAAAAGGCCAGAAGATCAGGACTTGGATCCCATTTGGAAGGTTGATCTCAGATCTTCTCACTGAAAATGGTTTAGTGGCTGCTCTATACGCTGCTGGGGTTACAGAGGAATTAGAGTTTATTATGGGAAAGCCTCTGAACGCTAAAAGTCTTCTGAGACTCAAAATTGTAGATGAATTCACTACTGCTCCAAAGAGGCTGAATATGTCTGATTTGAATAAGAGGGTTCCAGTATCTGACTTTCCTCTATTCTTTGCTGAAGAACCCAGACATATAGTACTGATGTATATAGAGGAATGCAAGAGGGAAAGAATACCTGTTCCAGCTAATGTGTTTCAGCTTGTCAAACAACCACTACCAGATGCAGGAGAAGAAGAAGAAATACCACTTCAGAGGAAAAGGACTCAGCCTGCAGAAGTATCTGAACCTGTCCAGAAGAAGGCTAAGATTGCTGAGAAACCCAAGAATCTCTCAAAGAGAAAGGATTCTGAAGAAGCTGCCTCTGCATCTGCCAAGAGGATTAAAGTAAAAGGTACTAAGACTCCTGTAATTTCTAAAAATTTTGTTATTAATGATTCAACTATTAAGTCTGTTCCAAAACCACCTGTTACTCAAACTACTTCTGTTACTGCCCCTAGTTCTGTCTCACCTCAAAAACAACACACTGCTTCTGTTTTAAAACCATCACAACCCAAAATACACATCAAACACTTTGTTCCACGTCCATCACCATCAGAATCACAACCAACAGAACCACAACCATCAGAACCACAGCCATCAAAACAACAACAACAATCTGAAAAACAAAACTCTGATCAACCACAAACTTCTGAACATCCAGAAAACCAAACCAAAGAAGTTCAACCAGAAAAAGACTTTGTCATACCACCATCAAATAATCCATCTTCTGAACCTGTTGCACCTGTTACTTCTGAACCCACAAAAGTAACTTCTGCTCCTGTTTCATCAGAACCATCAACCAAACAATCTGATACTCCTTCAGAACCCACTCATATCCCTGAGACAGAAGTTCTTGATATCACTCCATTAAAAACAGTGTTTCAAGTGTCTTCTACCTCTTGTACACCTACAACATCCTCCAATTCATCTGAATCAGAAATCCATCCAGATTTTCTTGTCTCTCCATCCAAATACTCTGAGATGAATCAACCTGAACCTGCACCTGAATCAACCTTACCTGCTAAAACTCCCATTCCAGACCCTATGCCTCCACCTGCACCATCATCTGAGATGATTGTTCCCACTTCCAATCCATCATCATCTGGTATATCTTGTGCCCAAGTGTCTTCTCTTTATCATAATCTATCTTATGGTTTCAAACTGAAAGATTTTTATGATAGAGTTGAACCTTCTGAACCCCTGAATCCTCTGAAACCAAAACTCAGACAGGCTCTTCCATTTGTAATCCTTTCATATATTCATTCAATGAATAATGTAGGATCTTTAGCAACAATATCTGCTACATCTGGTAAAGCTGTTGTTTCAGCTCTGCAACCTGCATCTGATAACACAGTTGCATCTGATCAACCATCAACCTCTGCTTTCATACCATACTCTAATGAACCCTTTGATGATGTCTGCCCATGCACAAGACCAAAACCTCATCTGCTTAATACGTTAAACAGATCCTTACCTCAAAAACCAGAAATTCCCTTCATTCCTTATTATCCCCCTCCTCTTATTTCCATCCCAAAATCACTGTTACCACCAACTCCCAAACCTAAACATATGACTCTGGAAACCTTGCTTAAACCTCCACCCAGACTTAATATTGATCATTTATTTCAAACATTTTTGCAAGAAATACAGATGTCTTTAGGTACTGTTCAGAAGAGATGCTCTGAAACTATGGATGCAAATGAATCTGACATCATCTGGAAAGGATTCATCAATAGATTCAACACTGTAGCTTCCAATCTGAAGAACGTCTGTTCTGATGATGCAAAGCTCAGAGCCGAAAGGACTTTATTTTGGACTGTCAACAAAACTGAACCTCTGCTTCGTTTAGGTACTCCCCCACCTCCAACAGAATCTACTGCCAATACATTGACTATGAATCTGATAGAACCCTCTTCAGGATCTACAGAACCAATGGCAATTGACTCTGTTCAAGCTGCAGAACCTCCAGCTTCTTCATCTGAGATAAAGTCAGAACATCTAGACTTTGAAGACAAGATTGCTGCTCTGGAGGCTGGTCAGTCTGAAACAAAATCTTGGATGGCAAAGCAAGATAAGAAATCTGAGGACATGACAGAGTGGATGTCAAAACAAGATGAGAAGAATGAGACAATGACTAAGTGGATGTCAAAGCAAGAGCAATCATCATCTGAGATTACAGATCTATTGAAGATGCTTTTGTCAAAACACTCTTAGATTTTTTTTCTAATGTTTGTGCATCTGTTGTTTTGCATCTGAATTTTATTGTTATATCTTCTGATATTTACCTATGTACTCTTGCTCTGTTATTTTAAATGAATAAGTTTTTCTCCATTGAATTATCTATTTACTGTTCCTTTTATTTGTCTTTTTAAAAGTTTTCACTTTTTGCTTATGACAAAAAAGGGGAAGAAAATAAAGATCTGAACTGTTTAATATAACTTCACTAGAATGAATCTTCAGACATATCTATGCTATCTAATATTTAAATTGACTATTTCAGAACATTTGATAAGAACACTCTATAAAAGAATCTCTGAGTCTCTCAGATCATCTGCCTTTTTATCAAACTCTGAATCTTATATCTGCAAGATATTCTGACCCTAAATTGATATAAGAACAAACAAGATCTAACTCTGAAGATTACTCAAGATAAAAGGGAAGTTTCTATTCCTTTTTCATATTTAACTCAGGGGGAGATTCATCATCTCAGGGGGAGTTATAATTCTTTATGTTCAGTTAAATAAAATTTCTGATACTTTTTGTCATCATCAAAAAGGGGGAGATTGTTAGAACACAGATTGGTTCTTAATAATAACTCTTTGTTTTGATGATAACTGTTAGGAAATTTATATTTAAGAATTATATACTCTAAAATTTGTTTGAGAGTTTCACTGCAGATTGAAACGAAATTAACTCTTTAGAAGTAAATCTGTTTTGGATGCAAGAAGTTATTCTGACTCTGAAGCGCCAGATGCACCTTACAGAAGAATCTGATTGCTCCTTACAGAAGATCCTGAGCGTAATCTCCAGAAGGATCTGAAGCAAGAAGCTCCAGAACATTCTGAGTCAGAAGCATCTGAAGATAATCAGAAGCATCTGAAGCTGAAGCATCTGAAGCATAGAAGAATATTGATTGAAGAGTTTCTCAAAGCATTAGTCTACAGAAGTTTCTGAAAGTACCAACACTGCCAAGTACTGAAGCTCTGTGTCAAATATGCTCTGATGATCAACACGCTGAAAGCACACCTGCTGCAGAAGACTCTGATATAGCAAAGTTCTGATTTTCATTAGAAGACTCTGATCCATTCAGACTCTGAAGAACTTGCTGAAATCTGAAGAAGAAATATTCAAGAATATATCCGTTGGAGCTATTCAACGTCTCTTTCCTCATTTGTGCTAGACACACTTACACAGACAAAAAGGATTTTTCTGTGCCATCTACTTCTAGGAAAGGTCACTTGATGTGAAGACAAAAAGGCTCAAACCTTTTTGGGACTCTCTTTTCAACGCTTAGCATCCTTGGATCAGCTGCCTATAAAAGGAGAACTTCACCACATTCTTCAGTTACACAATTTGCTGAAAAGAAATCATTATATTCTAAGCTCTCATTCATTCTTATTCTTCTTAGAATTTATTGTACTTAAACTTAAGAGAAAAATCACAGTTGTGATAAAAGCTTTATAGAAGCATTAATACTCTTGTATTTAATTTACATTGATTGTAAAGGTTTTTCCTTAAGAGGATTCAGTTGGAATCAGTAGCTCTTGAGAAGATTAAGAACTGTTGTTCTTAGGTGTTACTATTGTAATCAGTTTGATTTAATAGTGGATTAAGTCCTTGTTGAGAAAGGCAAATCACTCTAGGAAGGGTGGACTGGAGTAGTTGTTTAAACGAACCAGGATAAAAATAATTGTGTGATTATTTTTTAAGTTTAATCTTTCATACTTATTCAACCCCCCTTCTAAGTATTATCTCACCTTCAATCCTGTCATCAAGGAGCTTTTCTGAGTGCATCTCAGGATAAACCCTATTTTTTATACAAAAAGGGTGTTATGGATATGCACATCCCGTAAACTGCCATGTTTTTTTTAACTTAGTGCGGAATTTATCCGGATATGCATATCTAGAATCACCTTGAACCAGAATCACACCAGAAATTGTGTAAATAAAAATATAAAATATAAACCATAAAAATTATAAACTGAAACAATCAACATTTACACCATCAATGTTAAATATATATTACTTATGTATTAAATTATATCAATATTACAAACTTGACGACAATACATTCAAAAAAAGTGTATCGATTACAATCTAAAATGTTTCGAAAGATGTAACACCGCACAAATATAATAATATTTCCTCCTTTGACTTTTTCTTATTTGATTCTCTTTCAATCTCACTCAATTTAGTGAACTCTTCCATAATTTCCCGAAATTGATCCAGCCAAGTCTTCGCCTCTTTTGTGGAATGTGCGTCCACTCTAATGATGTACTTGGTATAGGACACATCACTTTCAAATAAACCTCAACAAAATGTAGTAATTTTGAAAGCCACCAAATACATATGATTCGTCCAGATGGATCTTGAGGCGGGCCACTCCAACGTGGAAAAAATGTCTTAGAGAAACCATATATTGTCAGATCGATGCACACCCTGTTATAGCACTTGTTATAAGATGACCTATTTCAGGGAATCACATCCATTTTGACTCAGGTATGGTACTGCTAAAACAAGGAATAAGAGCATAGTGAATTGTAATAAAATGTTCTTTTTTATAGCAATGTGTAGAACTCTCTACGACGTCAACTCTTTCAAAAGTTGTTGGCGGACAAGAAAGTGATTTTCTTATCCTCTACTGAGCAAGTAGGATACAGACCGCTAATTGCAATTACCACCACTCTTAACATTTACAATCAACTCAATGTGTTTATGCATAAAAAACGACATTTCTTCAATGTAGATTTTTTCGGCATCGGCGGTGAAAGAGGTGGTTTGCTAACGTGAGCGCCCTTGTAAACACTTTTTTTTTAGATTTCGAGGTTGGAGAATCTCGGAAATGTGAATTAACATGTTACAAGTATGAAGGAGACCGTTTCATTAAATTGTCATCTTGTATCAGTCTGACCTTTTTAGGGACACCTTTGGTTTTAACCGGTTCTGAAGGAGGTTTCAAATCTGTGGCCTAGATGGACAATCTTTCTCAACTGCTATTTGATGTGAAATTTTACGGTGTCGTCTACTTTAGAAAATCTATCTTATATTATATACCACTCGGTCATAATAGTTATAATTGCTTTACCATCCTTCATCACACCATCGTCATCAAATCAGAGCCTTATCTAGTTACTATAGACTTCATCCATACGTATCGGGGCATCAAACTTCATTTTTTCCCGAAATGATACAAGGACAAAGAAGACCTTAAGTCTTCCTAAGTGTACATCCATATTTCGAATCATCTGAAGTTGTCTTATCTGCTCGCTTTCACTTTGTGAAATATGAAATTCAATCCTTCCCGAGTCACATTGCCAACCAAGTCCGAATAGAGAGTGCTGTCTTTGATAGGTGTTATAATATAGTAATGCTCCGACCAAAAGTTATTGGTATTTCATTATGTTGGTTTTGGAGCATTTGGTTCACGGCGTCTCACTCTCTACAAAAATCACCCTTACTATCACCCTACCATTTCTTCAGTGTCAAATGTGCAGATTTGAGTTTATTAGTTGTTGTATTTCCGATGTGTCTAACTTGGTCGGACTAAGCACATACAATCTTCTCCTTAATTTGGTCAAGAATAGTAATCTAAGAGTACTACTCTCAACGTATTTCAGAAAATCTGGATATCTGACGCAAACACTCCTAAAATGCATTACAGAGACATCATACAAGTCTTTCGTGGATAAATTTAATATACCACTTCATGTATCCATTATCTTTTTCCAACACCACATTAGGTTTGACCATTTTGTCGTCTTCACCTTTGAGTTGTTTGGTTCCTACCGCAGGTTTGAGCCGACTTCTCACATTTTTGATTATGTGATATCGACAAAGTAATGTATAGGATGTAGGAAACACCTTTGAACCAATACTTAATTTACGAAGGTTGAGGTAATTTAAAGTGCATTAAGAGATATATCTTTAAAAATACTTAAGAGCAAATTTAGATTTTTCATAATACAAACCACACTCTAAAGATGAGAAAAGAAATGTCCTTTTAAGTTATACAAGTCAATAATTAAGGCCCATAAGTAATAAACTATAGAATATGTTTGAATAAATAATTTATTTGTAGCTTTATAATACACTTATTATAATAATTGTTTATATACAAATTTCCATCCAGTTCTATAATAAGAGATAAAGTAAAGTTAAATTATTTATGTGCGCTATAAACTGTTTTTATAAGCTATTTTGGAACACTTACAAAAATAAGTTAAAAATAACTTATGAAAAATGCCATAAGTTATTTTATAAACTTCTCCCAAACAATATTAGAAAATTAGGTCTGTACTATTATTTAACTATATAATTATATAGTATAAAAATATAATTTATTTTATAATAAAAGAATTTTCTTCTTTTATTGACTAAGTGATCTTAGGACTAATTTTATTTTGAACCAAACTCGTGCTCAGACTTAGGATTTTTTATTTTCTCCCTTTATATTTCTAAGTTTAGTAAACTTGGTTACCTTGCAAGTTTATAGGAGTTCTAAAAAAAAGAATTGTGATTTCAACCGATCAACTCGGACATAGTTTACGTGGCACCATATGGTTAACTCGAGATTGTAACAATCTTGATATGTAGACTTTATTATTGAATAATATATATACATAGCACTCTCTTAAAATACACTTACTTATATAAGAAAAATACACTACTATTTTTGCTCAAAGAATTTAGGTGTTTCCAATAGACCTCTAATAGTTAAATGGGTATGGAAAATCAATAAGAAAAGAAATGGCCATTGGTTTAAGGTTTTATGGGAGAGATATGGAAGAAGTGAGGGTTTATCGAGAATCTCCGACACACATAGCTCTTTGTGGTAGAATGATATATGTATTGTAGATATATGTGAGATAGAAAATATGGGGGAATTCCTAGTTAAGAAAAGATATAAGACATTGAGGGCAATAAGCAAGTCGTAAAACAATTTGGAGTGGTCGTGGCTTGAAATAATATGGTTCCACTAGAGGTATCATGCCTAATATGGAGACTATTTCACAGTAAACTGCCAACTAAAAACAACTTAGTAAGAAAGGGAATTTTAGGTCAAGAAAATAATCTATGTGTTGGCGGGTGCGGCGAGAAAGAGTCGGTAATGAAGGTGAGAAAATACTTAGAAGGGAGGTTGAATAAGGATTTTGAAAATATTATGGCAATAAAAACACAAAGATTTTTATCCTGACTCGTTGAACTCAACTACTCCAGTCCACCCTATCAAGAGTGATTTGCCTTTCTCCACAAGAACTTAATCCACTATTAATCAAACTGATTAAAATAGCAACCACTAAGAACAACTGTTCTTAGTCTTCTCAAGAACTACTGACCACAACTTGGTCTTCTCAAGGAACTTTTACAATCAAATGTAAAACTAAACAAGTGTTTGAATGCTTCTAAGAAAGCTATATCACAACTGTGATTTACACTTAAGTTTAAGAACGTATGAAATAAATTCAGCAAATAGAATAATTTGTAAGAGAGTTTTTCAATGAATTTCTTTCAATAATCGTCAACTTTAGAATGTTGTTGAAGACTTGCTTTTATAGGCACAGAAGTCCAAGACGTTTGCAAGCTTGAAGACCGTGTCTGCAAAGTAGCTGTAACCTTTTTGTCTTCACATCACTTGACCTTTTCTAGAAGTAGAACGTTCAGAGAAATCCTTTTTGCCTGAGTTCTTGTGTCTAACATAAAAGAGGAAAGAGTCGTTTGGCATAACCAACAGATATAACTTTGAATAATCTTCTTCAACAAGTTTCTAAATCACAACAATTAACATCAGAGTCTTGAGTGATCAGAGTCTTGATGTCTTCAGAGTTTTCTGTATCAGAGTATTGCAGCAAGTGTGCTTTAGCGTGTAATTAATCAGAGTAGAGTTTGGAGATCAGATCCTCAGTACTAGCAACGAACAGTACTATCAGAGTCTTCTGAAAAACAGTGCTTAAAACTCTTCATACAAAATCTTCAGTCTACCCTCCAGATGCTACTGTAACTTCTGCTTCAGATCCTTCTGTAGGCAGCGCTCAAAGTCTTCTACAGGCAGCGCTCAGAGTCTTCTAAGAGATGCTTCTGACGCTTCAGAGTCTTGCGTAGTTCAACGTTCAGATCCATTTTTGCTTTCAGAAGAATATTAATTTTAATATCTGCAGCAAAAATACTTGAACAAATTTAGAGTATATAATTTCTTAATACAAAATTTCATAAGTGTTATAATCAAAACATAGAGATATAACTAAAAACCAATCTGTGTTCTAACAATCTCCCCCTTTTTTATGATGACAAAAACATAGGAAATTTTGTTCAATAAAAGGTAAATTATAACTCCCTCTAAGATTATGAATCTCCCCCTGAATTGAATACAAAGAAAGAATAGAAACTTCCCTTTTTGCATGAGTATTCTTTTCAGAATCAGAGCCTGAAAGTTTAAGATTAGAGCTTGATTTGGATGAACGTTTCAGAATCAGAGCCAAGTTTCAGAATCAGAGCCTGATTGGTTAAACCTTGATCTGGGGATCTCAGAGTTACTTAAATGAATTTTTCCAGATTTATCATTATAGTTCTGAAAGACTAAAAATTCACGTTAGTTATAATTTGATATGTCTGAATTCCATTCAGGTAATGTTTATTTGAACAGACAGAATTTCAATTTCTCCCCCTTTTGTCATAATAAAAAAGAAAATACTTTTAAGGAAAAACAAAAGAAAACAGAGAGAAAAGATACAGTCAGATAGAGAAAACATTCAGATTCATTCATTCATTCAAATATTTAGAGAGAACAGACAAAACAACATATGATAAATTCAAGACAAGTGCTCAAACATCTGATAAAGAAAACATAAAACTAGGTTTGTTTAGAGAGAATCATCTTCAGAAGATGGGTGATCTCAGAAGAAGATTCTTCTTGCTTTGACATCCACTTCTCAATGTTCTCAGTCTTCTGATCTTGCCTTGCCATCCAGGACTTTATCTCAGATTGACCAGCTTCCAGCACAACAATCTTATCTTCTAATTCTGGGTTCTCTTTCTTGATCTCAGAAGAGGTAGATGGAGCAGATTCTGATGCAGGAGTAGGAGCAGAGTCAATTTCCATTGGAGTTGCAGAGTCTGGAATCACAGATTTAGAAGGTTTATCCATAATTGTCATAGCTAAAGGGTTTTCTTCCAAAATGACTTCAGAAACAGGCCCTTCAAGAGTTTCTGTAGCAGACACTCCAGAAGATGAAGGTACATCCTTAAGAAGCAAAGGTGGAGATCTTTTCATATTCCATAGCATGGTTCTGGTAGTCTCAACAAGTTTGATCTTCGCATCATCAGAGCAAACACTCTTCAGATTTGAAGCAACAATATTGAATCCGGAGATGAAGCTATTCCAGATAGCATCAGATTCATCTGAGTTCATGGTTGACAAGCATCTTTTCTTCACAGAGTCTAAATTCATCTTTATTTCTTTCATAAAACTTGCAAATAAAAAATCAACACTTATCTTTGGTTTGGGTTTAAGAAAGGCTTCCAGAGTGAATGGCTTGGATTGAACTGGTGGAGGTGGTATGATAAATTTTGGAATGATGAACAGAGGGCGAGGATAAGCTGGTTTCTTTTGAGCAGGCATGATGCGAAAGAATGGTTTAATTCTGCGAATGGATGGATTGATAGCTCTTGGATTATCAAAGTAAGGAACAAAAGCTGATGGGTTTTATTTAAGTGTTGGCGTTGGTTCAGGAATGATAGCATCAGATAAAATAGATGTATCTGGTTGTTTTAGTTCATATCCTCTGAGAGAGGGGGTGAGCTTACTTCTGGGTGAACATCAGATTCAGATGAATCAGACGAGGTAGAAGAGGGACATGATGTAGAAGATACATCAAACATAATTTTGAGGGGTTGAACATCCAGAACCTCAGAATCAGATATGTATGATTCAGTAGGTTTGGGTTGTTTTGGTTGAGGGTTGGGTTGTGGATTAGAAGGTATAGATTTTGGTGGTTTAGATACAATAGGTTCAGATGGTATTGGTTCAGATTGTTGTGGAGAAGGTACTTGTGGTGTTGGAATTGGTTCTGCTGGTTTTGCTGTTTGTGGTTCTGATGAAGGAATGTCATATGATTGATGTGGTTTAGTGGGAATAAAATCAGATGGAATTTGTGATTCTGAAACTTTTGGTGGTTCAGAGGGTTGAGATGAAAGAGAAGTAGTTTGAGTTTGAGAAGGAGGGGGTTCAGGTATAGAACTAATTGTTGATAATTCTACTGCAATTTTTGAAATAGAAGGTAGATATGATTTAGTACCTTTTATCTTGATGCGTTTGAGAGGTGCAGAAGGAGCTTCTCCAGAAGCTTTTCTTTTCTTCTTCTTCTTCTTTTGAGGCTCTTCAGAAGATTTCTTCTTCTTCTGAGGTTCTTCAGAAGTTTCTTCCTTCTTCTGAGGTGAGCCTGCAACTTCTTCTTCTCCTAACTCTTGTTTCCTCTACCTCTTATGTTCAGCATAATGATCTGGCATTGGTTCACGATTTAGAAATCCTTCTGGAAGTGCAATTCCTTGTTCCATACAGGATCCAACAAATTTGATCAGAACTTCCTTGGGTTCTTCTGCATAAAACGTTGGGAAGTTTTCTACCAGAATTCTTCGTTTGCTTACTTCTTCTGTGTTTAGTTTATCATGAGCAAAAGTAAGTTCATCAATAACTTTCAACCTTTGTAAACTTTTAGCGTTCAGAAATTTTCCCAGAACAGATGTAAGTTCCTCTTTTAATCCAGCCACATGCAGATGCTCCACTAGACCATTCTCTGCCAGAATATCTGAAATCAACCTTCCACAAGGGATCCAATTTCTACCCTTAGTATATTTTGTCTTCAAGTCTTCTCTAGATGCCTTGACGTGATTCCAAAGATGAGAGAAGAGCAGATGAGGCAGATCTACTTTTGTGCTCAGACTGAGGCAATACATGAAGTAAATTTGATCATTGTTGACATAGTCTGGTGAATTGGTAGACTTTCTGTGGTGAATGCAACCCATGATGATTTTAGCCCAGACTTTGTAATTGGGTTTCAGATCTTTGAACTTGTTAGAGGGTTCTCCAGAAGCAATCACTTCTTCATAAACAACTTTCATGTTGACACGCCCAGTCATATGAGAAACTCCATCAGTTTCCTCATATCCAATTAGTTTCCTTATAGGATCTTCTGTAATCACAATCTCTTTTCCTAGAATAGATGACACTATGAACTTGGGATACGCATGAGCATGAACCCAGAACTCCTTCACTAAAACTGGATAAACTGGCCCAAATAGTCTATCAAAGTACTTGGCCCATCCTTGAGCATCAATGATGGAATGTAGATTAAACCCATTTGCAGCCAGAGAAGCAAAATCCACCAACGATTCACACATCACTTCCAGTTTCTCAACAGGTGTGAGATTCGTTCTAACAGGTTCCTTGAAAGGAACAACACCCAGATTGGAAAATGATACAGCTGCCATTGTTGATTGAAACTGTGCTAAGGTTGAAGATGAAGTTTCCATTAATGAAGATGTTGAAGGTTTAGGGTTTAGATGAAGATAGAAGAGCAAGCAGAAATGCATATACGTGTTTGTGATAGTGAAAAGTGTGAAATATTGAGATTTGTGGAATTTATAGATAAAATTAGGGCACACAAACGGACACACATTCAACATGTTTTCATTTAACATTTAAAGGCATTTAATGAAAAGAATAATAATCATTTCAAAGCATTAAATGATTCTGACAATTGGGGGGAAAACCAAGAAACTAACTATTCAAACAATACCTCAAACGTCTCTTCAGTATGGTGCACACCATCTTTTTAGATTCAAGAGTGACACGTGTTTGCTTGCATGTGCTTCTGAAATCTCTTTGAGAAATGAAACGTTAGCCAACGTTCAGATCCTCTGAGACTTGTTAGTTCAGATACACACAGAAATAATTCAAGAAATTAAATGAATTGACAGATGATATACTTCAAAGTCTTAAACATTTTGCATCTGACAAATTTGCTTCTGATAAATATTATTCTGGACAAAATTCCATACCAATATTTTTCAGAATAAACTTAAACCTATCCTCAGCAAGGGGTTTTATGAAAATATCAGCCCATTGATGATCTGTATCAACAAAGTCTAATTTTACAATACCCTTCTGAACATAGTCTCTGATGAAGTGATGTTTAATTTCTATATGCTTAGCCTTAGAGTGTAAAATTGGATTTTTAGACAAGCATATAACAGAAGTATTATCACAGAATATAGAAATATTACTCTCAAAGATCTGATAGTCTTCTACCTGACTTTTCATCCAGAGCATCTGCGTGCTACATCCAGCAGCAACAATATATTTTGCTTTTGTAGTTGATAGAGCAATTGTAGGTTGTTTCTTGCTGTACCAGGAGATTAAATTTCTTCCCAGAAATTGACAACTTCCAGAAGTACTTTTTCTTTCAACTCTGTCTCCAGCGTAATCAGCGTCACAGAATCCAACTAGTTTAAATTCATCAGATCTTCTGTAACACAAACTCACATTAGAAGTACCTTTCAGATACCTTAGAATCCTTTTAACAACTGTTAAGTGTGATTCTCTAGGATCTGATTGGAATCTTGCACACAAGCATACACTGAATAAAATGTCAGGTCTAGAAGCAGTTAAGTAGAGAAGAGATCCAGTCATACCTCTGTAGAGTTTCTGATCTACTTTCTTCCTTACAAAGTGTGCTTGTTGGATGCATATGATTCTTTGCCATCTTACTATCAGTCATGTTGAACTTCTTCAGAAGCTCTTTTACATATTTGGTCTGATGAATGTAAGTGCAATCTGGAGTCTAGTTGACTTGAATTCTCAGAAAGAATCTCAATTCTCCCATCATGCTCATCTCAAATTCAGCATGCATACATTGAGAAAACTCATTTCCCAGCATAACATTGGTAGATCCAAATATAATATCATCTACATATATTTGACAAATTAATAGATCTTTCTTAAATGTTTTACAGAAGAGAGTTGTGTCTACTTTTCCTTTGATAAAATTTTTCTCCAGAAGAAAATTGCTTAATCTCTCATACCAAGCTCTAGGAGCTTGTTTTAAACCATAAAGAGATTTCTTGAGTTTAAAAACATGTTCTGGAAATTTATCACTTTCAAAACCAGGAGGTTGGTGAACATAAACTTCTTCTTCTATAATCCCATTTAAGAAGGCACTCTTAACATCCAACTGATATAGAGTGATGTTATTTTGTGCAGCAAAAGAAATGAGTAAATGAATAGACTCTAACCTGGCCACAGGAGCATAAGTCTTTGTGTAGTCAATTCCTTCTTGCTGGCTATAAACTTGAGCAACAAGCCTTGCTTTGTTTCTTTCAACTTCTCCTTTTTCATTCAACTTGTTTCTGAAGACCCATTTAGTTCCAATTATGTTGAATCCTTTTGGTCTTGGAACCAAATCCCACACATCATTTCTTGTGAATTGATTGAGCTCATCTTGCATGGCAATTATCCAGTCATTGTCTTGCAGAGCTTCATCCACAGAAGTTGGTTCAATAACTGACACCAACCTAAATAATGACGCTTCAGATGATCTGAGATAGGATCTTGTTCTTATGGGGTCATCCTTCTTTCCAATGATCACATCCTCTGGGTGAAAGGCCTTGATTCTGGAAGATGATCCTCTAACATTTGATTCTTTAGAAATATTCAAGTTGTTCATTTGAGACGCTAAAGGAGTTGCATCTGGCGTTGCTTCTGGCTCTTTCACTTGAAGCTTTTCTGCCTCTGAGCCTTTAGAGTTTGTGAGAATTACTTCTCTATCTACAGAACTTTCAAACTGCTTTGGCTTTTGAATGCCAAACTTATCATCAAATCTAACATGTATAGATTCCTCCACAATCTGTGTTTCAGTATTGTATACTCTGTAGCCTTTAGAGCGTTCAGAATAGCCAAGCATGTAACACTTCTGTGCTTTAGAATCAAACTTGTTCAGATTCTCTTTAGTGTTCAGCATATAACATATACATCCAAAGGATGAAAATAAGCAATGTTGGGTTTTCTGTTCCTCCACAATTCATAGGGAGTCTTTTCCAAAAGAGGTCTTACAGACACTCTGTTCTGAATATAACAAGCCGTGTTTATTGCTTCTGCCCAAAAATGCTTTTCTAGATTAGTCTCGTTGATCATGGTTCTGGCCATCTCTTGCAGAGTTCTATTTTTCCTCTCTATAACTCCATTCTGTTGTGGAGTTCTAGGGCAGGAGAAATCATGAGCAATGCCATTTTCATTAAAATATTTTTCAAAATATTTGTTTTCAAATTCGCCACCATGATCACTTTTGACTTTAATAATTTTAACCTCTTTTTCATTCTGGACTTGTTTGTAGAAATCAAAGACACAGAATGTGACTCATCCTTGTGTTTTAGGAATTTCACCCATGTCCATCTGCTATAGTCATCAACAATGACTAATCCATACTTCTTGCCTCTGATAGATGCAGTTTTCACTGGTCCAAACAGATCAATGTGAAGTAACTCTAATGGTCTTGAAGTTGAAACAACATTCTTAGTTTTAAAAGAAGATTTTGAAAATTTTCCTTTTTGACATGCTTCACAAAGAGCATCTGAGTTGAACTTCAACTTAGGAAGTCCTCTGACCAGATTGAGTTTATTAATCTGAGATATACGTCTCATATTAATATGCCCCAATCTTCTGTGCCAGACCCATTGCTCATCATTAACAGACATAAGGCATTTTACATTTTGAACCTTAAGTTCTGAAAGATTTATTTTGTAAATGTTGTTCTTCCTCTTTCCATTAAATAGGACTGAGCCATCCTTCTGACTAACAGTCTTGTAACATTTTTGATTAAAGATTATGTCATAACCATTGTCACTTAATTGACTTATGGACAATATATTATGCTTTAATCCTTCTACAAGTAAAACATTAGATATAGAGGGAAGGTTACCATTGCCAATAGTACCAAAGCCAATAATCTTTCCCTTCTGATTGCCTCCAAACTTGACGTCTCCTCCAGATTTAAGCTCCAGGCTTTGGAACATAAACCTTTCTCCCGTCATGTGACGTGAGCAGCCAGAGTCCAGGTACCATGACTGGCGTCTTGACTTTGCTTCTAAATACATCTGCAACATGGATTATCTTATCCTTAGGTACCCAGATCTTTTTGGGTCCTTTTGGGTTAGTTTCCTTAAAAGTTTGTCTGAACTTCTGTCTTTTTACAACAGGTTTGTTCTGACTAACTTTTGATTTAAACATAGGAACATTCTGATCAGAACGCGTATGTTTAATATCATTCAGATGACCAAACTTAAAATTAGAATATAAGGGAGTCTTCTTAATGATAAGTTTATCAACAGGCATTGGATTTAAATCCTTTCCAGAGGAAGATTCATATCCAATTCCTTTTCTGTTGTTTCTACTAACTCCATAGATCATTGAAGTCATCTTGCTTCTATCTATGCTTTTAGCCAGAAACTTCTGAAAACTATAGTCATATTCTTCTAAAATATTTTTGCATTTTGATTTAGTTTCAGATTCAGAGTCTTGTTGAGCTTTTTCAAAATTGTTTTTCATTTTCAAATTGTTTTCTTTGAGCTCAACAATTTCTGACTTTAACAGACTATTCTCAGATTCAAGATTGCATTTAAGATTCTTGCATTTGAGCTTAATCTGGTTATAGTTATTCAGGACTTCTGATAAAACTTTAATAAGTTCTTCCCTATAAAGATCAGAAAGTACCTCTTCTGAGTTAGATTCAGAATCAGATTCAGATCCAGGTGATCCTTCATCCTGATCTTCCACGCCTGCCATCAGAGCCATGTTGGCGCATTCTTCTTCAAATTCTGATGAAGATTCAGAATCATCTGAATCGTCCCAGGTTGCCATTAGAACCTTCTTCTTTTTGTCAAACTTCCTCTTTGGTTTTTCCTTTAGAAGCTTTGGAGATTCATTCTTGTAATGACCAGGTTCTTTGCATTCAAAGCAAACAACCTCCTTCTTTCCAGATCTTTTATGTCCAGAGGACTCCTTGCATTGATCTGGCTTCTTGAAGTTCTTGAACTTCCTCTGTTTGTGCTTCTAGAGTTTATTGATCCTTTTGGACAACAAGGACAATTCATCTTCTTCTTTAGAAGAAGACTCTTCAGAACTTTCTTCTAACACCTGCAAAGCTTTCACAAATTTGTTAGACTTTAGAGCAATTGACTTACCTTTCTTTTGATGCTCGTCTTCTTCAAGTTCAATTTCATGGCTCCTCAGAAAGCTGATTAGTTCCTCCAATGTGATCTTGTTCAGATCCTTAGCTAGCTTCAAAGCAGTGATCATTGGTCTCCATCTGATAGGCAAGCTTCTGATGATCTTCTTCACATGATCAGCAGTTGAATAGCCTTTGTCCAGCACTTTTAACCCAGCTGTGAGGATCTGGAATCTAGAGAACATAGCTTCTATAGATTCAGATTCTTCCATTTTAAAGGCTTCATACTTCTGGATCAGCGCCAGAGCCTTGGTCTCTTTAACTTGTGAGTTCCCTTCATGTGTCATCTTTAAAGACTCAAACAAATCAAATGCAGTTTCTCTGTTGGTAATCTTCTCATACTCAGTATGAGAGATAACATTTAATAAGATTGTTATAGCTTTATGATGATTTCTGAACTCCTTCTTCTGGACTTCAGTCCTAGATTTTCTATCAATTTTCTTGCCATCCCCATCAGTGGTGTGAACATAACCATCAATGACTAAGTCCCATAGATCAGCATCATAACCAAGGAAGAAACTCTCTATTGTCCTTCCAATAGTCAAACTTCTCCCTATCAAACATAGGGGGTTTGTGTTGATTCTATCCCTTTCTTCATATCTGTTGTTGCTGTTAGATGTTGAAGCTTCAGCCATAATATCAACCAAAGAATATCAAGAGTTTTCTCACTGGATCTTTTCTGTCACTGTGAGGTGATAGCACACACAGAACCGAAGCTCTGATGCCAACTGAAGGTGAGAAAATACTTAGAAGGGGGGTTGAATAAGGATTTTGAAAATATTATGGCAATAAAAACACAAATATTTTTATCCTGGTTCGTTGAACTCAACTACTCCAGTCCACCCTATCAAGAGTAATTTGCCTTTCTCCACAAGGACTTAATCCACTATTAATCAAACTGATTACAATAGCAACCACTAAGAACAACTGTTCTTAGTCTTCTCAAGAACTACTAACCACAACTTGGTCTTCTCAAGGAACTTTTACAATCAAATGTAAAACTAAACAAGTGTTTGAATGCTTCTAAGAAAGCTATATCACAACTGTGATTTACACTTAAGTTTAAGAACGTATGAAATAAATTCAGCAAATAGAATAATTTGTAAGAGAGTTTTTCAATGAATTTCTTTCAATAATCGTCAACTTTAGAATGTTGTTGAAGACTTGCTTTTATAGGCACAGAAGTCCAAGACGTTTGCAAGCTTGAAGACCGTGTCTGCAAAGTAGCTGTAACCTTTTTGTCTTCACATCACTTGACCTTTCCTAGAAGTAGAACGTTCAGAGAAATCCTTTTTGCCTGAGTTCTTGTGTCTAGCATAAAAGAGGAAAGAGTCGTTTGGCATAACCAACGGATATAACTTTGAATAATCTTCTTCAACAAGTTTCTAAATCACAACAATTAACATCAGAGCCTTGAGTGATCAGAGTCTTGATGTCTTCAGAGTTTGCTGTATCAGAGTATTGCAGCAAGTGTGCTTTAGCGTGTAATTAATCAGAGCAGAGTTTGGAGATCAGATCCTCAATACTAGTAGCAAACAGTACTATCAGAGTCTTCTGAAAAACAGTGCTTGAAACTCTTCATACAAAATCTTCAGTCTACGCTCCAGATGCTACTGTAGCTTCTGCTTCAGATCCTTCTGTAGGCAGCGCTCGGAGTCTTCTGTAGGCAGCGCTCAGAGTCTTCTAAGAGATGCTTCTGACGCTTCAGAGCCTTGCGTAGTTCAACATTCAGATCCATTTTTGCTTTCAGAAGAATATTAAATTTAATATCTGCAGCAAAAATACTTGAACAAATTTAGAGTATATAATTTCTTAATACAAAATTTCATAAGTGTTATCATCAAAATATAGAGATATAACTAAGAACCAATCTGTGTTCTAATAGGTAATTCACCTATTCTTTGAGTGTCCCAATTTTACAGTTATTTGGCAAAAGGTAATCAGGTGGCTAGGTGTATCCACTGCTCTTCCTAGAGACAACTAGGATCCATCTCATGCAGTTCAAATCCATCATCGTGAATGGCATAAAGTTAATCAACAACATTAGGGTGGTATGGTTCGCGTGCATATGAAGCATTTGGAAGGCAAGAAACAAAATATCTTCAAGAACAAAGTTGAATCCATGGATCAAATCTTTGAAAATGTCCAAAGGCTCTCTTGGAACTGGTTGATAGGAAAACACGAGTATCTTAGTTGTAACTTGCTACAATGGCACTTGAACCCAAGGCTTATTATTAGGTAAGTGTCTGTGATCAGGGCATGGCTCAAGCTCGTCTAGGTGGGTGTTGGCATGTCGATCTGTCTAGAATGTTGTTAAGCAACCGACAAGAAGTAGTAGTTTCTGTAACACCCTTTTCTACCCCACAAATATAATTGCAAATCAATCATATTTATCAGAGTAAAATATTGAACGCAATAAAATCATCTCAAAAGGGTGCACATTCCTCAATAATTCAAATATAGTCAATTCCTATTTAACGCATCGGCCACAAAAACTTCAGGCTCTTGTGATCACTGAACACTTCGAACCTGGACCCAAAAAGATAATGTCTCCAAACTTTCAACACAAACACCACCGCGGCCAACTCTAAGTCATGTGTAGGATAATTCCTTTCATGAACCTTCAGTTGTCTGGAAGCATAAGCAACAACTTGACCATTTTGTATCAGTACGCCACCAAGACCCATCTTCGATGCTTTACAATACACTACAAAAGGCTTACTCGGATTTGGCAAGATCAATACTAGAGCACTTGTCAACTTTTTCTTGAGTTCTACAAAACTCTTCTCACATGTAACATCCCACACATAAGTTTGACCCTTCCGAGTCAACTGAGTCAATGGCAGTGCCAACTTTGAAAATCCTTCTATAAACCTATGATAATAACCAGCCAACCCAAGGAAACTTCAAATCTCAGTAGCAGACTTCAGAGTGTCCCACTGCAATACAACATCAACTTTTGACGGATCAACAACAATTCCTCCACTAGAAATCACATGGCCAAGGAAAATCACTTCCTTCAACCAAAACTCACACTTAGACAACTTGGCATAAAGCTTCTTGTCCCTCAAAACCTACAATACAACTCTTAGATGTTGCGCATGTTCTTCCCCGGACTTCAAATATATCAAGATATCGTCGATGAATAATACCACAAATTGATCCAAATAAGGATGAAAAATACTATTCATGTACTCCATGAATACACCAGGTGCATTAGATACACCAAACGACATCACCGTATATTCATAATGACCATACCTTGTCTTGAATGCTCTCTTTGGAATATCATCAGGCTTCACACGGATTTGATGATAACCTGACCTCAAATGTATCTTATTGAACACATAAGCACCCACCAATTGATCCATCAGATCGTCAATCCTCGGAAGTGGATACTTATTCTTGATCGTCACTTTATTCAACTGTCGATAATCCACACACAATCTCATGCTACCGTCTTTCTTCCTCACCAACAACACAAGAGCACCCCACGGAGAAACACTCGGTCGAATAAACTTCTTCTCAAGCAGATCTTCCAACTGTTTCTTCAATTCTTCTAAATCAGATGCAGACATTCGATAAGGAGTCATTGACACAGGACTAGTGCTCGGTATCACATCAACAGTAAACTCTACCTCACGCTCAGGAGGTAAGTCACTCACGTTGCCTAGAAACACTTCTGGAAATTCTCGAACAACTGGTAGCTCCATGCTCACTGCTTCATAATCAACTTGAAGTGATGCAAACAATGCAAACATCTGAGCCTCATCTTCTAAGAGTTCTTATACTTGCTTAAAAGATACAAACATCAGCTCTCCATAATCACCAAACTCTGGGAACCTCACAGTCTTGCTGTAGCAATCGATATGAACATAGTTGAACTCCAACCAGTTCATTCCAAGAATAACATCAATTTGATGCAAAGGTAGACAGACTAAGTCCATCACAAAATTCTTATCATAAATAGTCAAAGGGCAACTCAAACAGACTAATGTAGTAGTCACAGAACTATTAGTCGGGGTATCGATAACCATACTCCCAACCATAGAAGATAATTTCAAATTCAATCTCACAACACATTCAAGCGAAATAAACGAATGGGTAGCACCAGTATCAATCATAGAAATCAATTCAACATCATTAATAAAGCAAGTACCTCTGATCAATTTATCCGTCTTGGGGTTTTTTTGCACCGTTCAAAGAAAACACTCAGTTGTTCGTCTGAGCATTAATAGCAGTCTTCTTCGGCTTCTGACACTGGGTACTGATATGACCCTTCTCTCTACAGTTGAAGCAAGTCCGAGCTTCATATTTGCAGTCAGTAACTCTATGCCTCTGTTGCCACAACGATGACACCTTAGCACAGTGGCCTTGCTCGCCACACTTATGACACTTGCTTGGAGCAGTAGTCGTTCCCCCACTTGACTTTTTTCCCATCTGAAGTCTTCTGCTTCTATTTATCACCAGAAGTCACATACGGATTTCCTCTATACTATCCTTTCTCTTTCTTCTCACTCAGCTGCTTGTAGTGAGTAGATCGAGCTCGACTATCCTCATCATAAATTCTACTCTTGTCCACCAGTTCCACAAACTGACGAATCTGCTGGTACCCAATTCTCTACTTAATCTCTGGTCTCAATCCATTCTCGAACTTGATACACTTCGACATCTCTGCATCAAAACGATTACAATACGAAAAAAACTTCACTAAAGCCTCAAACTTTGCCGCATACTCAACCACAGTCACATTCCCTTGCTTCAGCTCAAGGAATTCCACCTCTTTCTTGCCCCAAACATCTTCAGGAAAATACTTCCTCAAAATTTTTTCCTTAAACACAGTCCAAGTTATTGCAATGCCAACACCTCCCAATCTCTGACGAGTGTTATCCCACCAGTCCTCAGCTTCCTCTGCTAGCATATGCGTACCAAACTACACCTGCTGAGCATCAGTGCACACTATAACCTAGAAAATCTTCTCAATCACTTTCAGCCACTTCTGTGCACCATCAGAATCATTAGTGCCCATAAAAGTTGGCATATTGTTCATCTGGAACTTTCCCAAAGTACGAAACTCATCTGGAGGTCCACTATTCTGGGCCATCACTTGGGCAAGCGATTCCAGCGCATCAGTAATATCACGATTATTTCTTCCAGCCATTTGTAACCACCAACAGGGTTAGAAGAAAACAACTCATCCAGCAGTGTTCTTGCACTATTGACTGACAGGGGACTAACGACATAAAAACTTGGACGGACGGACGGACCTGCTATGATACTACTAATGTAACACTCTTTTCTACCCCACAAATATAATGGCAAATCAATCATATTTATCAGAGTAAAATATTGAACGCAATAAAATCATCTTAAAAGGACGCACATTCCTCAATAATTCAAATATAGTCAATGCTCCATAAACAACGAGTTTTCCCAAAATTACTCAAAATATTACTCAAAAGGCAGCGAAACTAAAAAAGACAAAAATCCAAAGTTTTCCTTGTGCAGTAACTTAATCAAAATAACAATAATCAATAAAATATGGTTCAACTCAAAAGACCCCGATCCGATGTTACACTATCAGAGCAAGACCCTCTAAATCAACCACAATGTCCAACGATCCAAAAACTTCAAAAAGTCCTCGACGACATCCACGACTAAACCTGCTCATCTGCGCGTTACCCACGTGGATGCAACATTCAAACATGCAGGGTGAGTAAAACGATTCATAATAGTCAATATAGGAATCAATATATAAAACAACGTCATTTTCATATTCGACATCATCATAATCATTAAGGAACATCAAATGCCACAACATTATAAATTACACCAAATTGTCACATAAATGCAAATGCAACAAGACTCCATGCATGTGGTACCAATCAACAAAATTCGATGGAAACTGAACCATCAACCCTCCATAGATCCACAACAGTAGGATCGATTCTACACGAGAACCGGAGCACAACAAAATACCTCACATCCGCACAATGAGACTGAAGTCACAAGAATCAAGATCCTAGACCGAAGTCCAGAATGCATATGAATGCATGATGCACACGTATAATCCTCATAATAAACTCATTAGGTGCATCATCATTCATCAAAATCATCATAATAATCATGTCATCATAAAATCATTAAAACTCATGAAATCAACATCATAACTCATCATCATTACTCATAGGAATCATCATACAATCATGTATTAATCTCAGAAGAATCATAGCCAAACTCATGGTAATTCATCAAAGAAATGACAACATCAAAACATCAAGACATCACTGCACAAGATCATAATTCGCGAAGCTCTGCTACGTTCGTTAGCAAGTTCGTTGTGCGAGTCTGGGGCGAATGTTCGTTGTGCGAAGGATTCTTCGATGTGCGATCTCGCAATTACAGCAAATCGCTGTTACGTACCAATACCAAAAACAGCTCAAAAACCTCTACGATTTTCTTCCCCAATGCCCTAAAAACATCCCTAAATCATTCCTAAGGTATTACGACGATAAAGACACAAAATCTACGACCTATTAGGCCAATTCCGTATTATATTTACGCCTCTAATTCTCAGAAAATTCTTACAAATACCCCACATTTACTAGAGCTCTCATAATCAATTACCCTATACGGTTAAAATCCCAACAACAGATTTTGGCCACGAAGACCTAATTTTCCTTACTTGCAAATCAGCCTCAAACTTATCATACCATCAGTTCAAATCTCTCAAACTCATTAAACTCACCAGAAAGGCAACAACAATTCAATACTTAAAATCATTAAACCCTTAAATCGGCTTTAAACACATTGAATCACATGTTGAAAACAATGAAGGCAATACTCCCCATACCTTAATTGCCGACTCTAAGTCTTTCTCCTTGATTCCTGGAAACCTCGCGAAGCATTACCTCAATCCTCTTCCTCAGAGCTCTGGCCTCTATTTCTTCCCTTTTCACGGTCTAACAAGAATAAATCCTAATTCTCTCAAATTTTTTTTTTATTAAACCAAACTTTGAGCCTTAAAATTGGACTTTCCAACTTCACCATCACTAACTCCTCTTCAAATGTCCACATTGCCCATAAATTAACTTATATTTATTTAAATTAATAATAATACCAAATATATTCATATTATATATTATTATTTAAATAAATAACTCAAAACTCCATAATTTCCAATATTCACACCAACCATTGAAAATCACCAAAAATGCGAATATTTATATTTAAATAAATAAAATAAACATTTCAATAATTTTGGGTGTTACAGTTTCGGTTGGGAAACAAGTGTGAGTTGTATTGAGAATCAAGTATGAGTTCAAAGTCTCACATTGTTTAGGAAAATGGAGGTTAAACACTTTATAAGTAAAAAAATTTATACACCTATCACCTTAAGGTTTTGAGTGAATATGTGGTGTCTCTCTCAGTTATTTGAGTGAGTCTTTATAAATTAATCTTTAAATAAGTGTTTGACCCAATGTGAATGTTTTGCCCTCATGATGACCTCTAGGTAAGTGTTTAACCCAATGATATGGTGGTCAGTCCCACATTGTTTAAAAAAGTGGAGGTTAGAATTCAATGATGTTTTTGGTGGCTGAGCTGATGGTGCAGAGTTTAAGGGGTTCAGATTTCATCTTCAACAACTAACTCGAAATTGGAGCAGCAACAGGTGTGCAACAACCAGTGCAAAGGATGGCAGAGTTGTGATTAGTTGTAATTTGAAGGTTTAGTTTGTGGCTCTCAGTGGGGCAGGACTGGTGTGCTCAGAATTTTCTGCCTGGGGTCATTCAAGACCGGCCTTGGTGGGAGCACTAGTAGTATAGTTGGATCTATTTGGTTGTGGTGTTGTTAACAAACAATTTGTTTGGCTTCAAGTAAGGTTTTAATGTGTCTGTGGAGCTTGCTAATTTGTCGAGTTGCAATCGAGTTTGATAGGAAGTTGGTACTTTTTTGCGTGTGTAGGGCAGTCCAGGATGGCTATTCGACAATGGCTCTGTGGCCTTGGATTGTATATGTCAGTGATGGGTGTTAAATGAAACTGTTTTGGCTTAGAAGTGTCTCCTTTTTAGGGCTGTATGTTGTTTCTATAATCCTAAACAAAAGTTTCTATGTTCCAATTTATTCATTTTTTCTCTCAATTTTATTGATATTTTTTTCAATTTTGTTCTGAGCAGTTTCAAAGTTATTCCAATAAAAAAACAGAGCGTTGTCATGTGATTTTCTGTAAACTATTTACAAACTTAACACACAAATACATAAAATTATATAAGCCAACTCACATCCAAACCAATGAGCTCTAGTGGTATAGATTATGAAATTGGTAAGAATATATAGATATCTATTATTAAAAAGAGATTTCTTAAAATAAAATTGAATCCCTATAGATATCTATTATGAAATTGGTAAGAATATATAGATATTTATTATTATAGTAACTTCTTTGTCCCCCTTATTCATAACATCTCACTTGTTCACTATTAAAAAAATGGGTGATTAGCAACCTCAAATCCACGATATCTTATTTGTTCATCTTTAGAATAAAGGGTGTGTTTCCACCATTAAACAACTTGATAGAAAAATTAAAATTAAAGGATCCTAACTTTTTTCATCATTGGACTAATCACCTAAACTTACCGTTCATACCAATAACTTAAATGCTACTTTTTGCAGTGCTTTACAAAAACATTTTTGGTCCAGTAATCCAAACAAGTACTTATTCATAAATTGTTTCAGTATCAAACTGTTTTTAATAAGTTATAAATTGTTTCAATAAACAGACTGAATCTAAGAGACAAATGACACTTTCGTCCAATGTGATTCTAAATACAATAACTGAAAAAACTAATAGATATCTTATAAAGGTAGAATGCATATTTCACCTTTTGAATCTAAGGAATGATGATAAGTTCTGCTGAGGGTGAATTTTGAAGCAAAAATCCAAATATTTTAGAAGGAATGCCTGAGCCTATTTTTTAAATGCATCTCTTAAGTTGACAACTTGTTCTTGTGATCTGGCAGGCTGTTGGGCTAATTTAAATTCAAGCAATGTGTTGGAAATTTCTTTCTTTTCTTTCTCAATTTCTCCAACTTATGCAAGGAATTGAGTTTAACCTTCAATACATCAGGAACTAAAGAGAGAATATGGAGAGTATTGGAATACAACGTCAACGATTGGATATCAGAAAGTTCTTGCAACAAGCTCAGTAGAAGAGAAGGAGCTTTTGTGGTTACATTTCTAGCTAAATGTGGGTTGTATTTGTCTTCAAAAAGTTTGGCTAAAGCAAAATCTCGAGAAAGGTTGTTTGGGGTTTGTGAGATTGCATCTCGCCAGATATCAGTTTTGAGCCCACTAACAAAACAATCCAAGGCGGCATCTGGGCTAAGTCCTTGTGATCTATTTGCTAACACGGTAAAAGCAAAATAATACTTAGCAACTGTGGTGGTTTGTGAGAGTTTGAATGAAGTGAGGTAAGTTGATTCTCGGCACGATCCAAACGCGTCTGGTCTGAGTAACGATGTTGTGACTATTCAGTGTGACGACGGTCAACATCCTCCAAATTTTTTTATAAAGTTTTGTTAATTTCAGTAATGGAACTTTTGAGGCCCTTCAAACGAGTATCATCAGCCATGGGGAGGTCAATGAGAGCACTGAATGTTATGAACCAAAAAACACAGCTCACAGAACACAAGTTAAATAGAGAAATTTAGTACTAATATGCAATAAAACAGTACAATGATGTAAGGGAATTTGTATTATTTATGGAGAATGTGATAACACTTGTAGTGCATAAGGTAAAAGAAAGCTCTGAAGTGACTAGGCTCAGAGAGAGAAGAGATCTAATTTCATTCCACCAAATTCTCTGCCAATAATTGCTAATCATTGGCTATTTAAACAAGGTCAGCGTTGTTAAATATAATTCATAGTGTGTCGAAACATATTTGATTTGATATGATTTAGATTAGATTTGATTTGAATATTTTGGGCCTTTTATGTTTTGGGCTTTTGTAAACCTAAAACTATAAATAGGGTGTCTTGCTTTGTATTCGATAACAACATAGAACAAATTTCTTAGTTGCAGAGTTTAGCAAGTGAAAGTTCAATATAATCAGAAATCCCACATGTGGGTAACACATTTTCTCCAAATATTTCTTCTCTCATTCTTTTCTTTCTTATTGTTTGTTTGTTATTCTTCTTCTCTTTTCTGTTCTTGATAACTCTTTACTTGTTATCACCATTACTATCATATTATGGGTTTGTTCATCAATCTTGAGATTAAGATTGAAGGAAATTCTTCATAGGGTGTAAGGTGAATTTCCAACATCTGGTATCTAGAGCTTCGGTTGAGAGATTCAAGGAAGGAAGATAGTGATGGCGATGAACTATCCAAATGACAACTTTCCGGCGACCCTGCCAATTCTCAAGAAAGACAATTATGAGAATTGGTGCAAGTAGATTAAGGTGATTTTCTGTTATCAAGATCTTTGGGATCTTGTGAAGGACGGAGTAACATCGCTTGGGGAGAACGCAACGGAGACGGAAAAGGCTGCGCACAAAGAATTGAAGAAGAAGGATTATAAAGCACTCCTTATAATTCATCAGTGTGTTGATCCTGATAACTTTGAAAAGGTTAGTGATGTTGTTTCAACAAAAGAAGCATGAGAGATTCTTGAAAAGTCGTTTGGAGGCGCAGAGAAGGTGAAAGAGGTGAGGTTACAAACTCACAAGAGAACCTATGAGTTGCTTCAGATGGAAGACAACGAAAGCATTGCATATTTCTTCACCAGAGCTACAAAGTTGATGAATCAAATCAAAGTATGTGGAGAAGCGCTGACGACGAAAGAAGTTGTCTCAAAGATTTTGAGATCGTTGGCTCCAAAATTCGACCACGTGGTAGTTGCCATAGAATAGTCTAAAGATCTGTAAGTATTGATGAAGGAAGAGCTTCAAGGGAATCTTGAGTCTCATGAACAGAGGATGGCTGAGAGAGATGCAGGAAAGTCGAAAGATATGGCTTTGCAGGCGCAGTCAGAAAAGGAAAGAAAAGGCAAAGGTAGCTGAATGGCAACAAAGGAGGAAACCAGTCGAATTAGAAGAAACCTTGGAATCAAGGCAACCAAAGAGGTGGTACTGCAGGTAAAGGAAGAGGTGGTGGTCGAAAGACAGACAAAAGCCATATTCAATGTTTCAATTGTCAGAAGTATGATCATTATGTTAGTGATTGTCCAAAAAGAAAGAGAAATTAAGAGACTGATGCAAAGCTGGCGAAACATGAAGAAGAAGAAACGTTGCTAATGGTCACAACAAAAGATGAAGAAAGATTCCAAGATCAGTGGTACTTGGACTCATGATGCTCATCACACATGACTGGAAGGAAAGATTGGTTTGTCAACATGAAGCCCTCGTCGAAGAACACAGTGAAGTTTGCAAATGACAACACTCTAGCAGCCGAAGGTGTTGGTGATGTTCTGATTATGAGGAAAGATGGCAAAAGGTAAACAATTTCCAATGTGTTGTACATACCAGGCATGAAGAGTAATTTGCTCAGTATATGGCAGCTTGTCGAAAAGAACTATAAGGTAGTTTTCGAAGACAAGATGATGAGAGTTCTCGAAGCAAGTGGTAGATTAATATTGAAGGCTCCAATGTCTCAGAATAGGACCTTCAAGATTGGACTCAATGTGATGGAGCACAAGTGTCTAGCAACTGCATCCAGCAGAGATGAGTGGTTATGGCATTTTCGACTAGGTCATCTCAACTTTAATGACATCAGAGAACTGAAGAGAAGAAATATGGTTTTAGGATTACCAGAAATTGACATTCCAAGTGAAGTCTATGAGAAGTGTGTTGAGTCGAAACAACACAAGAATAGCTTCATCAAGGATGCAGGAAGGAAGTCGAAGGCAATACTTGAAGTCATATACTCTGATGTATGTGGTCCAATCCAGGTGGATTCAATTGGTGGCAATAGATACTTTGTCACGTTTATAGATGATTACAGTCGAAAGTTGTGGACTTACCTCATCAAGAAAAAAAGTGATGTGATTGAGGTATTTTCCAGATTCAAGTTCATGGTCGAAAGACAGAGTGGTCGAAAGCTGAACATTCTGAGGACTGGTGGTGGTGGAGAGTATGTATCAAAAGAGTTCGATACACTATGTGTAAAAGAAGGGATTGTGCATGAGGTGGTGCCACCTTACACTCCACAACAAAATGGGATTGCAGAACGCAAGAACAGAACCATCATGAATATGGTGAGAAGTATGTTGAATGGAAATCATCTACCTAAAGAATTATGGGGAGAAGCAGTTTCGACAGCAACATATATATTGAACAGATGTCCGACGAAGAAGCTTGAAGGAATCACACCAGAAGAATGTTGGTCTGGTGTCAAGCCTAGTCTAAGTCACTTAAAGGTGTTTGAATCTATAGCACATAGACATGTGCCAGATAAGTTGAGAAGGAAGCTTGATGATAAGTCGAATCAGATGATCTTGATAGGATATCATTCGATAGGAGGTTATAAGTTGTTCGACCCAGTGAATAAGCAGGTAGTGATCAACAGGGACGCGATCATAGATGAGCTTAAAGAATAGGACTGGACTGAGAATGACAAGAAGGATTCAGTGAGAATCTCTTGTGAAGAACCAGTAACTGAAGTCGAAATAGAAGTTCGGCAGGAACCAGTTGCAGATGAAGCAGGTTCAAGCAGACCTTGACGAACAAGACACATGCCTGCAAGGTTCCAAGAATGTGTAATTACATCAGATGATGTAGTAGATGAGGAAGGTGAGCTGGTACATTATGATTTCTACACAAATGTCGAACCAGTCAATGCAGCTGAGGCATTGAAAGATTCAAAGTGGGTGAAAGCAATGACTGAAGAGTTGGAGTCCATCGAAGTCAATGATACCTGGTCACTTGTTGAATTTCCGCAAGGCAAGAAGGCAATTGATGTGAAGTGGGTTTTGAAGGTGAAGGTAAATCCTAAAGGAGAAGTAACTCGACACAAGGTGAGACTTATGGCGAAAAGATTTCTTCAGAAGGAAGGAATCGACTTTGATGAAGTATTCGCACCTGTTGCTAGAATCGAAACAATCAGGTTGGTTGTTGGTCTAGCAAATATGAACAACTGGCACACATGTCAGATGGACGTGAAGTGTGCATTCCTTAATGGCCCCTTAGACGAAGAAGTTTATGTTGCACAACCAGCTGGGTTTGTGAAACAAGGCGAAGAAAGAAAGGTGTACAGGCTTCATAAAGCCCTGTGTGGACTTAAGCAAGCTCCAAGAGCTTGGAATAAGAAAATCGACATCTTCTTAAGGGAGAAGGAATTTGTGAAGTGTACAACTGAACATGGAGTATATGTAAGAAGAAGCAATGTCGAATTGCTTATACTATGTCTCTATGTTGATGATTTGTTGATAACAGGGAGTTGCAAGAAGGAGATCAAAGATTTCAAACATGACCTGAGTAAGGAGTTTGAAATGTCAGACTTGGGAAATCTCTCATATTTTCTTGGCATCGAATTCTACAAGACAAGTAGAGGTTCGATGATGAATCAAAGAAGATATGTAGACGAAATACTCAAGAGATTTGAGATGCAAGATTGCAACCAAACTTCGACTCCAGTTGAGCCCAGATTGCAATTGTCGAAGGATTCAGATGAAGATGATGTCGACCCAACCCAATACAGAAGACTTATTGGGTCACTTAGATATCTTTGTCTCACAAGGCCTGACTTAGCATACAGTGTTGGTATGATAAGTAGATTCATGCAGAAGCCAAAGGTATCACACCTAGCAGCGGCGAAGAGGATACTGAGGTATCTAAAAGAAACTCTCGACTATGGCATTTTATTTCCAGCAGCTGATGAAGGAAAAGAATGCAAGTTAGTGGGATACACAGACTCTAGTTGGTGTAGTGATGCTGAGGATCGAAAATCCACAGCTGGGTATGTGTTTATGTTAGGTGGTGCACCAGTTGCTTGGAATTCGAGAAAGGAACCAGTAGTGGCATTGTCATGTCATCATGCGAAGCAGAATATATAGCTGCTTCTCTTTGTGCATGTCAAGCAACTTGGATGGTGAACTTGGTCGAAGAAATCACGGGGAAGAATCATGGAGCAATTACCATGAAGATAGACAACATGTCAGCTATCAACTTGGCGAAGAATCCAATAGCTCATAGTCGAAGCAAGCACATCGAAATGAGGTTCCTTTATCTTCGAGAGCAGGTAGCAGAAGGGAAGATGAAGTTGGAACACTGCAGAACTGAGAATCAGATTGCAGATATCATGACGAAGGGAGTGCAGGTCGAAGCCTTCAAAAGACTAAGAGCCATGATGAATGTAGACAGTTTAGACACAATGAATTAGGTGATGTGTTAAATATAATTCATAGTGTGTCGAAACAGATTTGATTTGATATGATTTAGATTATATTTGATTTGAATATTTTAGGCCTTTTATGTTTTGAACTTTTGTAAACCTAAAACTATAAATAGGGTGCCTTACTTTGTATTCGAGAACAAAATATAACAGATTTCACAGTTGCAGAGTCTAGCAAGTGAAAGTTCAATATAATCAGAAATCCCACAGTTGTGGGTAACACATTTTCTCCAAATATTTCTTCTCTCATTCTTCTCTTTCTTACTGTTTGTTTGTTATTCTTCTTCTCTTTTCTGTTCTTGATAACTCTTTACTTATTATCACCATTACTATCATATTGTGGGTTTGTTCATCAATCTTGAGATTAAGATTGAAAGGAATTTTTCATAAGGTGTGAGGTGAATTTCCAACAAGTGTTGTACTTTCTGTCAGGAGCCATCATCCTTATACCACGTCTAAGCTCTTGATATTGTAGATCATTTGCCAACTGTCCAATTCCCTCATCATAATCACATGGTTTGTTATTCTTTTTGTTCTTATTCATAACATGATGCATGGCATATAAATGTGTCATGTGTCAAATAGAGTGATATACTGTAAATGGGAGAAATTTATTATCTGTGCCAAATAGGATGGTTTGTTTCTAGTCGCCAAATGAGACAATTATATTATTATGTCAGTTGAAAAGATTTGGATCATGGTCTAGTTGCATATCATGCATCATTTACATACAAATGTTGAATCTAATTGTATTTAGATTTCATATTTTATGTGGGAAGTGTTTTGACCATATGAGTCTTTTATAACTACACTCGTTAAAAGTACAATAGAGGAATCCAACTTGTCTAGATGGAAGTAAAAGGTTGTGTATTTAGAGAATTTGTTGAATTAGTGAATGGTCTCCTCAATTTTGGAATCATTATTTATAGAAGATCCATTAAACCTGAGCTAGAAAGCCAAAAGGTGATTTCCCTCATTCCATGATCAGAATCACATGACACACCATATTCCAAGTTTGATAAGCAAAATGGATCGTGGATGTCAGATCGGACGTTTGGGCCCAACTTCAGGCGTCAAGCCAGTCGAGTGAATAGACCCAATTGAATAATGAAGTCCAATTGTTCAAACATATCCAATTGGGCAATCAAGTCTAACATTGCTACAATTACCTCGTTCTTACCGTGAGTTTTCTTTTATGACCTAATAAAACTATCTCGGTACAATATTCATATTCATAATATATTGTTATTAAAGAGTTTCTTGCATCTATTTTATTCCATTTCTATGGTCGAGCATTTTATTATTTAATTTGCAATGTTTACATTCTGTTTGACATGATTTAATTTGGATAGGGAAATTAACCATTAAATTAACATGACTATAGGTACAAAAGATGAAACAAGTTTGGTGTGTCATGGAAGCATATGCAGGAATAGAATGTGTTTTTTTGGCAATAACATCTGATATTTCTGCAACCAACGAGTGTAAGCAAGATTAACGACACCTGAAGTATGAGCATCATCATCAACGAGTTTATGCAGAATGCGCGAGCAAACGACAAACTCAGTGATATTGTGAGCATTGATATGCAGCCCGATTTGTTGACGCCACAAATGGAAGTTCTTCTCATCTAATTTGTGCGTGAGCTGAAAACAATGTGGATCATCGGAAGATTTCGCCATTTCCTGTATGTTCGCACCGGAGAGTTGAGCAGAGGCCGTCGACGAGGGCACTGGAGACGACGGTGGTTCCGTCATCGTAGGGCTGGATCAGAGGTTTAAACTGATACCATGTTAGAGACTAAGATAGAGGGAATTTTAGTTTTCATTTCTATAACAGAATTCTGTTATGAGTTCAAGTTAGTTACAATTGTATAGTGTTAGATAATTCTTCTATGTCGAATGGATCCAGACTGAATCGTGAACGAAATCACTTTCCTTAAAAGTATTTCAAGCACACTCTCAGATTGTCTTAGAGTTGGAACGGCCTGAATACCCAGGATAAGTCAGCCTTTTTCTCGAAACTGCACAAGACTGATGAAGTTTCGAATGCAAGGAAAATGTTGGAATTATATGGAAGAGGATTTCAGAATTTGGAGTGAATGATTTCGAATTATGAAGCATATATTTATAGCCATGCATGTGTTTTTTCAGAAGTTTGCAATTCTTCATAAACACACTCTCTAATGAGCATTTGCAATGGTTCACATAAAATATCATGCACCACTTCGTCAAGTGTCATGTATTTCAAATTCAAATTCAAAATCAAACTCTAGGCAACGAATAAGTCTGAGCGATAATTAAAAATTAAATTCGCAGTATACCGGCCGAAGGCCGGTCCGCCCGCCGGAGGCGGCCGGAGCGCCACCGGCGCCGCCTCATTAACGCCGCCGCCTCATTAACGCCGCGAATAGCCCGATTGCTCCGATGCGTCGTGCCTAAGTGCTCAAGTGCCGTCTACAAGCCGCCACTAGCGCCTCTACGCCCACGCCCCCGGATCCGGTTCCGGTTCCGGTTCCGGAGCCGGAGCCGGTGTCGCCGGTGGCGACACCGGCGAGGGGTGTTTTGTATGAGACAAGTGACATAAGTTTTGGCACCACCACATGTGACTATGTGGCACTTCATCCTTTTTGGCTCTTTTGGAAATTACATTGTTCCAAGTGCCTTATAAATGCTATTTAATTTTACTCCTCTTCCAATGTGGGACTAAGCATTTATTATAACACCCACTTTGTCATTTTGGAACAACTTTAATGGAAATAAATTATTATTTCCAACAATCCCCCACTTGTTCTAATAATGACAAAATAATAATTCCAGAAATGGGACATAAGAAGTATTAATACAGTTAAGTATCTTTCGATTTTAAACTTAACCTTAGTAAGAATAACACAAGGTTTAATCGGAATATTAGGTAACAATGCTTTTAAACCATGAATCCATTTGAATAGACCGGTGTTACCTTACACACACTCCTTAAAGATTCTTCCTCTGCATAACTCGCTTAGCACTTATTTATGGCCATGTGCTATCCTGTTTCATGAATTTTTCATGAGAGAAACTCCAACTCTCACTTTGAGACGGCACCATCTCATAATTCACATAGGTGAAGTTCATATAGTATCTGTTTCCAATAGATACATACCCTCGGTATTGAACTTCATTAAGAGTTTAAGATAAAACTCAACCCTCTTTTCTAATGTCAACATAATTATGAAATGTTAGACAATTTTCCAAATCAACGACTTGTTGTTACCTATTGAAAATCTTAACGTTAATGTTCTGTTAACTTAAGATTGGGTTGCCGCCATTGTCGGAACTCTTACTCAAGGAGTTTCAACCCCATACCTCTCGAGGTTGTTCTTACTAAGTCTCTGGCCAGCGGCTTAGTAAACGGATCAGCCAAATTATAGCTTGTTCGTATATACGTAAGTGAAATGATTCCATCCTTAATCAGTTTTCTTACGAACGAATGTCTAAGTCCTATATGCCTGGACTTTCCATTATACACTTCGCTAAATGCTCTTGCCAAAGTGGCCTGACTATCGCAGTGTATCATTACCTTTGAAACATTGTCTTTAGCCAATGGAACTTCCAAAAGAAGATCCCGCAACCACTCTGCCTCTTGACTAGCGGAAGCGAGAGCCACGAATTCTGATTCCATGGTCGAAAGAGTAATGCATGTTTGTTTCTTGCTCTTCCAGGAAATTGCTCCTCCAGCTAGTGTAAATATCCACCCAGTTGTAGATTTGTGATTTCCCACGTCAGAGATCCAACTGGCATCGGTATATCCTTCTAGTATAGCCGGAAACCTACCATAATGAAGGCCAAGATCTTTGGTTTTCAACAAATAACCAAATATCCTCGTGATTGCCTTCCAATGTTCATTACTTGGATTACTAGTAAATCTACTCATTTTACTAACTGCAAATGATATATCGGGTCTAGTACATTGCATTAAGTACATAAGACATCCGATCGCACTTGCATATTCTAATTGAGCCACTGCTCTTCCATCATTCTTTTCAAGTTTGATTACATGATCAAATGGAGTAGTTACTTCCTTGAATTTCAGGTGTTTGAACTTATCAAGCATTTTCTCAATATAATGTGTTTGATTAAGTTCATAACCCCCACTATTTTGCTTAACTTTTATTCCTAAAATTGTGTCAACAAGCCCAAGATCTTTCATCTTGAAAGTGGAAGTTAGAAACCTTTTTGTTTCTAGAATTCCATTAAGTCTATTGCTAATTATTAGCATGTCATCAACATAAAGACACAAAAATATTACAGTGTTATTATACACTTTTGTATATAAACACTTGTCACAAGAATTAGGAATAAATCCATTTGACATTATCGTAGAGTCAAACTTTTGATGCCATTGTTTTGGTGCTTATTTTAAGCCATATAGAGATTTGACAAGTTTGCACACCTTCTGTTCATTTCCAGGAAGGACGTGTCCTTCTGGTTGTTCCATGTAGATTTCCTCATCGAGGTCTCCGTTTAGGAATGCTGTTTTAACATCCATTTGATGAACAATCAGATCATTTAAAGATGCTAAAGCAAACAACAACCTTATAGTGGTTGTTCTTGCTACAGGTGCATAGGTGTCAAAATAATCTATACCTTCCTTTTGTCTAAATCCTTTTGCCACTAATCTTGCTTTATAAGTGTTTAATGTACCATCACTATGATATTTCTTTTTAAACACCCACTTGCATCCAATGGGTCTTGATCCCTTTGGTAAATCAACAAGTTCCCAAGTGTGGTTGGACATAATTGAATCCATTTCATCTCGGATAGCATCTTTCCAAAAGGAGGAGTCTCTTGAAGCTATTGCTTCCTTATAAGTTTTAGGATCTTCCCCTACTTGAAGAATTACCGGAATGCTTTTAATAAAATTTGTACTATTTCCTTCAACCAGATAAAATGAAATGGATTGAGAATCAATTTCGTCTGGTCCTAGGTTCTTTATTTTCCGGACTCTTTTGCTTATCCTAGGTTCGGGTCGTGGTTCATTTATTCGAGATGTGTCTTCAGGTTGTATTTCTACAATCCGAGAAGAGTCCTTTTCACAAGATTCTTTGTTTATGGCCGACTCTGATTCTTTATCCTTAGTTATAAGGTTTTCAAAGAATTCTACATCCCGGGATTCTACAATAATATTAGACTCTAAATTTAACAGTCTATATGCTTTGCTATTTTGTGCATATCCTACAAATGCACATCTTATCCCTCGAGGACCCAACTTGGTTCTCTTAGGATCCATGTTTTTGTAATATGCCACACACCCCCACACCTTAAAGTAGCCAATATTTGGTGTCATGCCCTTCCATACCTCATATGGAGAAATTCCACTTTTCTTTAAGGGAATTCTATTTATTATGTGACAAGCGGATAATAAAGCTTCGCCCCACAAATTGAAAGGTAGTTCGGAATGCAATAACATGGCATTCATCATTTCTTGATATGTTCGATTCTTTCTTTCTGCTATGCCATTTTGTTGTGGTGTTCTAGGTGCCGAACATTCATGTATTATACCATGTTCTTCACAAAATGCATCAAATTCAGTGGAGAAGTATTCACCGCCCCTATCACTCCTAAGGACTTTTATACTTCTACTTAATTGATTTTCCACTTCTGCTTTGTAACTCTTAAAGGCATTAAAAGCCTCATCTTTATGCTTTAAGATATATACATAAGTGTATCTAGAACAATCATCAATAAATGTAATGAAATATCTATTTCCCCCACGGGTCAACATGCCATTAAATTCGCACACATCTGAATGTACAAGATCAAGCAGATTTGTATTTCTTTCAACACTTTTGAAAGGTTTCTTAATCATTTTTGATTTAGCACATAATTCACATTTATTGAAATCTTTGATATTACATGATATCAAGCCAAGTTTAATTAGTCTCTTCATTGAACTAATACCAATATGTGCTAATCTATTGTGCCATAAAGTAACTGAATCAAGCATGTAAGCAGAATTAGAAATTTCATTAATCATGTTATCAGTAGTACATAGTTTGATCATTCCTTCAGCGGAATATCCTTTTCCAACAAACACACCATTACGGGTCAAGATAAGTTTGCCCGATTCATACACAGATTTAATACCCGGTTTTCCCAATAAATCCCCACTAACAAGATTCCTATTCATGTCTGGGACATGAAGCACATTGACAAGAGTAACTTTCTTTCCAGAAGTGAAGTTGAGTTCGACCGTTCCGGTTCCAACAACTTTGGATCGCACTTCATTTCCCATTTGTACTTCTTGTCCATCATTTGCCTCAGAATATGTTTTGAATGCAGCCCTGTCATATGAGACATGAACCGTGGCACATGTATCATACCACCAGCCTTGGACCTTGCCTTTGATTGCCATAATTTCGCTCACAGTAGCAATTATATCATCATTAGCATTCACTGCATTGATCTCCTTTTTTGATTTATTATGCCTGCAATCTCGAGCATAATGTCCAGGTTTTCCACATACAAAGCATCCATTTTTCGGACCCTTCGGACCACCGAAGTTCTTGAACTTGGTATGTTCCTTTTTTGGTGCGATGTGACTTTTCTTGACATCATGTTTTTTCTTTTCCTTTCTGGTCACAGCATTGGCTTTGGAAAGACCCGCAGATTCTGATTTTTCCCTCTCCTTCGATTCCTCCTCGATTCGAAGATGCTTCTGGATTTTCTCCAAGGAAAAGTCATCAGAACTGTGCAACAGTTTCTTTTTATAGCCTTTCCACGAACTTGGTAACTTCGCAATGATTGCACCAACTTGAAAGGTTTCAGGAATGTCTATTTTCACCGCTTTGATTTTGTTCACCAGGACTTGCAATTCATGCACTTGAGGAAGTATGGGCTTGGAATCTATAAATTTAAAATCAAAGTATTTAGAAATTAAGAACTTTTTCGTACCTTCTTCTTCGGCTTTGAATTTAAACTCCAGGGAATTCCATATGTCTCTAGCGGACGGATTGTCTGTGTATAAGTCGTATAGGCGGTCAAATAGCGTATTCAGAATATGCCCACGGCATAGTAATTCGTCCTCCCTTCGCAGCATGCGCTTCTTCTTGAGTTCGTCAGAATCATCTGCAGTTGGTTCTGGAATTGGTGTCAGATTGGGATCCAAGACGTAGTGAACCTTGAGTGCAGTAAGCAGGAACGTCATCTTGTCTTGCCATCTGGTAAAGTTGTTTCCATCGAAGCGATCCAATTTGACAAGGTCCTGATTCATAACTTTGATACTTGAAACAGCAGCGTCGGAATCCATGATACAAATACTTTTAAGATTGTTAGATAATTCTTCTATGTCGAATGGATCCAGACTGAATCGTGAACGAAATCACTTTCCTTAAAAGTATTTCAAGCACACTCTCAGATTGTCTTAGAGTTGGAACGGCCTGAATACCCAGGATAAGTCAGCCTTTTTCTCGAAACTGCACAAGACTGATGAAGTTTCGAATGCAAGGAAAATGTTGGAATTATATGGAAGAGGATTTCAGAATTTGGAGTGAATGATTTCGAATTATGAAGCATATATTTATAGCCATGCATGTGTTTTTTCAGAAGTTTGCAATTCTTCATAAACACACTCTCTAATGAGCATTTGCAATGGTTCACATAAAATATCATGCACCACTTCGTCAAGTGTCATGTATTTCAAATTCAAATTCAAAATCAAACTCTAGGCAACGAATAAGTCTGAGCGATAATTAAAAATTAAATTCGCAGTATACCGGCCGAAGGCCGGTCCGCCCGCCGGCGCCGCGAATAGCCCGATTGCTCCGATGCGTCGTGCCTAAGTGCTCAAGTGCCGTCTACAAGCCGCCACTAGCGCCTCTACGCCCACGCCCCCGGATCCGGTTCCGGTTCCGGAGCCGGAGCCGGTGTCGCCGGTGGCGACACCGGCGAGGGGTGTTTTGTATGAGACAAGTGACATAAGTTTTGGCACCACCACATGTGACTATGTGGCACTTCATCCTTTTTGGCTCTTTTGGAAATTACATTGTTCCAAGTGCCTTATAAATGCTATTTAATTTTACTCCTCTTCCAATGTGGGACTAAGCATTTATTATAACACCCACTTTGTCATTTTGGAACAACTTTAATGGAAATAAATTATTATTTCCAACATATAGCACCATGTTACTTATAGAGTAACAAGGTGACTGGCTACATCAGGTCACCTCATATAGAATTAACAGCTGTCAGTTCATTTACATTTAGTAGCTTAACATTGTATCTGCTCTAATAATTATTATAAGAAAAAAGTGAGAAAAATAAAATAAAACTGTAGTTGACTTAGTAAATGGACAACTTAAGCATAAATGAAATATAAACTTAAGTACACTATCATTAAACTCTATTCTATGAATAAATATTTTTCTTAAATAGTAGAAATAGTAAATAAATATAGTTTTTAAAATAATGTATACCACATCTCATTTGTTCATATTTAATAAGGTAAATTCAAACTATAAACTACTTAATAAAACAAAAATAATGTATTTGATCAAAATCTAGGATGTTACCAAATCACATCAAATGAAAGAAGCATGAAGCGACATGAACATGTTTCAAAGCGCATATCATGAAGTATCAAGGTTGAAGCATTCAACCATGGATTCCATTGAAGGTGCCAAAGAAGAATAAGAAACGATGTAAAAGTTTGTTACAACAGTTAAAAGAATGTAACTGTATTATTAACCATTAGGGATTTACAATGAATTATCCATATATCTTATATACAATGTGAACTAAAGAGTAAATAATAAATGGACACGTGTAAGCTAGCTATTTGACCAATGGAATAACACATAATATAACTAATATTCTCCCTCAAGTTGGACTATGTATGTTACAAAGTTCTAACTTGTCTAAAATGATGGAAAGAGCTGGAGAATGGAGTGGCTTAGTGAACATGTCTGCTAACTGAGCAGTAGTGTATATAAGCAACAAATGTATGAGCTTAATTAAAACGAATATTCTCACGAATCACATGATAATCCAATTCGATATGTTTGCTTCGTTCATGGAAAGTTGAGTTATGGGCTAAGTAGATGGCAGACTTGTTGTCACAGAAAACTGGTGCAGGCTGAGAGAATTGAATCAGAAGATCACGAAAAAGGTATTGCAACCATTTCAACTCATATGTAAGAGAGTCCAAAGCTCTATAGTCGGCTTCAGTGGAAGACTTTGACACCGCATTCTACTTCTTGGACTTCCAAAAAAGAAGAGAATCATCAAGAAGTATGCAGTAATTTGTAACTAATCTTCTTGTATCTGGAAAGTGTGCCCAGTCAGAATCAGCAAATGCAAATAGCTTCGTAGAACTAGATGCTAGGAACAACAGTCATTTGGCAGGCACAAACTTAAGGTATCGAATCACACATGTAACAACCTAATAATGTGGCAAGATAGGACAAGAAACATATTTGCTTAAATGCTTAACAATATATGAAATATCAGGCCTGGAATTAGTGAGGTAGATTAATCTACCAATCAGTCTTTGATAGCTCGAAGGATCCTCTAAAAGTTGTCCTTCATGAACTGAAAGTTTAAGATTAGGATTGAAGGGAACTGATGAGGGCTTAGAAGTTGACATACCACTGTCTTTTAGAAGTTCCAAAGTATATTTTCTCTTATTAAGAAATATATTTGTTGTGGAACTAGCAATTTCAAAACCAAGAAAGTACCTTAATTGACCAAGATCCTTGATCTTGAATGTTTGATGTAAGAGTTGTTTGACATATTGAATTTTAGTCAAAGAGGTTCCTGCTAAGACAATATCCTTGATCCTTGATTTTGTATCTCTCAATTGAGCCATCTGCTTTATATTTGATTTTATAAACCCATCTACACCCAATAGGATGTTTACCAGAAGGAAGATCAACTACATCCCAAGTATGATTCTCTGCAAGAGCTTGTAACTCAACATCCATGGCATGTTTCCAACAGTCAAAATTAATGTCTTGGTGTCGCTACTCAAAAAAAATGCATCGCGCAACGACGGGGAGGCGAAAAAAGATAGACAGAAGAGTCGCCACCGAACTTTATTTATCCCATGAGGGGAAAGGAAAATATCGAGAAAACCTTAAGAAATAAATGGATAAGATGGTCTCGCAACCATGAACGGGTTCGGAAGCCGGTTATGCGAAGGGAAGGTATTAGCACCCCTCGCATCCATCGTACTCGATGGGAACCTTTTGTTTGTCGATGTGTGAATTTATCTGCTTAAATGTTATGCCTTAAAAGTGTTCCAAAAGATAGAGAGAAAGGGTTAGAAACTGGGGAAAGAGAGGTAATGGAGGAAAAAGAGAGAAAGAACGGACTCGGTAGGACCTCGCAGTCCTATGCCTACGTATTCTCAATAAATATGAGAAAGTCAGAGTCGACGTAGTTCGGGGAACTACAGATATGGGGGGAAAGTGCTCGCCAAGACATCGCCGTCTTGTGCCTACGTATTCTCATCTGGTATGAGAAATCAGAGCAGACGTAGTTCGTGCCAACAGCGGGTGAGAGGTGAAAAAGGGAGCTCGCCAAGACATCGCCGTCTTGTGCCTACGTATTCTCATCTGACATGAGAAATCAGAGCAAACGTAGTTCGTGCCAACAGTGTGTTGATGTCTTTACGGATGATGCTATCGTGCGCATTCTAGCAGTTAGGTGTTTTGCTGCTCGCTCGTTGGAGACTTAGGCGTTACCTGTTTGCGGTAGAACGGACGTATCATATCCTTTTGAAAGATTGATTAGTTTTCGCCACGCGGGGCAAGAAGTCACGTTTGATTGATTGGATTGTTTTTTAGGGGGCGAGACAGGTCCTCGGATAGTAACCCCTACGGGTAGTACCCAATTCTTTGTCTCAAAGCTTTTGTTATAAAAAAAGTGTGGCGAACGAGGCGTCTTCGTATTGAAAGACGAGCGTCGAAACCACCCTCACTACAGTGGGCATCCCAACGCTCGGAGAAGAAGAGGTCTACACCCAATCCTCTCTCTTTAACTCAATACAAAGGGAACTCCGTTCTCTTATTAAAGATGTTTTGGTTTTGAATGGTAAGTGCTTTGCGACAGAGAACCCTACGGTAAACGTCAGTACTCGGGATAGGAGAAGGCCTACGCCTAACCACTCCACGACCATTCAAGTTTTTGTTATGAAAAGATTTTGAAAATGCACTCGGTACAGGACCGAGGTTTTAGGTGACAAGGGTTGCGGGATGAAGTTGTGAAAGCGAGATGGTGGATAAAGGCGTGTCTTCGTATCAAAAGACGAGTGTCGAGACCACCCTCACTACAGTGGGCATCCCATCACTCGGAGAAGAAGAGGTCTACACCCAATCTTCTCTCGTTAATTCGATACAAAGAGAAATCAATTTATTATGGTTTGAAAATGGACTCGGTACGAGACCGAGGTTTTAGGAGAGATGGTATGGAAACGTCTTCGTATTGAAAGACGAACGTCGAAACCACCCTCACTACAGTGGGCATCCCAACACTCGGAGAGGAAGAAAGTCTACACTTAATCCCCTCCTTTTAATTCAATACAAAGAAATTACAAGATGGCTTGAAGAGTGTTAATGAGACGTAAAGTGAACAACCCTGACAGAGGGCCAACTTCCAAGCAAGTCAAAGGTGTTGAGAATACCCAAAATTGAAATTTTATTTCATTAAATGAAAATAGTCATCATTGTGAACAATTTAAAAAAGGAACAAATCAAAAATATTAAAGTGTGCTAAAGTTATGAATTTTTGAATTTTGTATGATTAAAACAAAAATAAAAAGAGTTAATCAGAAATAATAAAAACAAAGGGGCGGGAGTGCCATGGGGAGGATCGAACCCACGCCCACGCCCTTGCAAGCACACAGCCCAACCACTCAGCCAGGACGCGCGCGCTGACAAGGTATGGAAGAAGAAAAAGAAAAAAAACAAGAAATGAAGAATAAAATAAAACAAAGCGAAAAAAGGCCCCCAGCTGGGCTCGAACTCAGGTCATTGGGGCAAGGCAAGATACTTAAAGGCTAGTGTTTAACCACTGGGGTGGCGATACATCCGTGTATTTATGCCACCCCATCAAATTAAGTATCAAAGCGAGGCAGATTTCTGGGCAAAACCAAGAACAAAACCAACCGCCCCCAATACATTTTGAATCGTATCTCAACCGTACCTCAACCAAACCACGCAAACCTTATGTCAAAACTGACCAGAAAAACTAAAGGAAGAAGATGGTCCTATTAGATTTTCCAAATTCTGAGCACATAAAGAAAATTGAAAGCTTATGCAATAAAGTGTATTGAGATACGTTTTGAAAATCATGGACCATACTAGATGCAAGCGGAGATAGAAGATGCCTTGAGCGAACTCCAAACGCGCAGAAAAAATGAACTTCAGCAAGTGATCTAATAAAAAAACATTAAAACAAAAACATCGTGCGCGAGGTGTAAGAGCAAGCCCTTAATGACCATCACATGTAAAACTTGATACAGGATTCCAAACAGAACAAGAAAAAAAACAAATAGCAGGTCTGCTCAAGAACCAAACTTAAACAAATTTCATGGTCAACTACAAGCTGGTTTAATTCAAGTAAGATTGTTCCAAGTTCCTCAAAGTGAAACGTTAACCAATACCAAATCAGACATCCTTAGGCAAACATCAACAACAATCTACTCTCTTGCAGGTTATGAGTTTTAATAAGAAAAAGTAGTAACCAAACTCAACAAGACAAAACTATCAGCCCACAAACACATACCATTCTAAAAACAACAAATCAATCAAACATGATGACGACTGCCATGAGCTAACACCCTCCAAATGCTCTCTTTCAGAATTGAAACAGACCAACAATTCAACGGGTCCATCTCAGCTTTGGCGTGGACTCGTTCAGTACTTTGATCAAACACCTTCAGTGCAACATCCATTTTTGACAAAGCATGACCGATAACAGACCCTTAGCACTTTATCCATCAATGAATCCTGCTTATAGCTCCCAAAGCTAGCAACCAATGATTGACAGTCCTCATGAATGTTCCCCATCGACATAATCCATCAATCCTAAATTAAGTGGTTACGCACCGGGCAGGTCTCTCAAGGTTACAGGTTTCGCATGGAAATCTTGTTAATTCAGTCAATACCAGCAATAAGACCTTGATGCAGTCACCAATCGATCCAAATATATGCGCTTAATAAAACAACTCAACAGCCAAGACCTTTACAATGTTGCGGAAATAAAAAAAAAAAAAAAAAAAAACTGTCATGGTATTCTCAAACTTAAACATCTAATGACTGGCAGAAGAAAACAAATGGTATCCATGTTGACCATAACTCCTTATGGATTTGGATACCAAGTTAATCCATCAGTGTATTAAATTTAGCAACAATCCTGTATCCTACTCAGAAACTGTTAACAAATCCAAGGTCTCAGCCTATAACAAACCTCTCGCGTCCTTTCAAAAAACTGGGCAGTGGGTTCAATGTCGAAACAGTCCTCTGCCAGTAAAAACTAGGAACCAACAACTGCCAGTGAGCTCAACATAAACCTCCAAGAAATGATTTCCCTATCAATCATCACTTCAACAACAGCAAAAGTAAGGCCTAGGTCTTCTAGCCTATACAGTCTTTCCAAAGACTGTCCCACCTATTAATGGACAAGCAACAAGCAGGGCCCTGTGATGACCACATAAGAAGCACCCTCAATCAGCCAACCAAACAGATTGCCTCTCAAGAACTTAAATGGGTTGGCCAAGATCAAATATCAAAACAGACCTATCCAAATGCGAAAACAACTATCACATAGAACTACAAAACTGTGGCCAATGGTTTATGTCACAACCAAACCTGAACACCAATCTCAAATCATTACCAACCCATAAAACAAGTCTCAAACCAGATATGGTTGATTCTCAAACGCCTAAACATCTCTAAATGCAACAGCTTAACAGATCAGCCAACCCCAAACATATACCTCCACCAAAGTTCTGGGTAAAACTGATATACACAACCAAAGTTAAGTCTTGCCCTAAAGACTGTCAACTAAAAAACCTAAACAAGAGAAAAACTCTTTCTCATCTCAGAGACAGATATCAGAGGAAAAGGAAATGAAAACCTCATCTCACAACAACTTAATAACAAGCCTAACAGTCCACTGATGACCTATCCATCATGAACTCAAACACCAACACCAACTCCTAACCCAGGTCAGACAGCCAAAACTTACAACAATGTCATCAAAAAAAACCCAACCAGCATAGATCCAGGCTGACCTCAAACAGGATTTAAGGCAACAGAGGCAAACATAACAAACATTAACCAAAACCTAAATGACCTGAACAAACTGAACACAAACCTTCATCAGAAAACAACAGTTCCCTATCTTGTCGTAACAATAACATTACCACACACATGTACACATTTTCATACCAAACATAAAAACAAACAACCAGAATCAGACCTTTGTAATTAAGTCAAACAGCTTCAAGCAAAGAAAGAAACATGATTCACACAGTAACCAACATGGCATAATCTCACTCAAAAGTTAATGAACTTCAATATAAGAACATACTCAATGTCTACAACCAATGATACGAATGAAACCAAGAAATTCATGATACTCACCTCTTGCAGCACTTTCAATAAGAACAAAACAACTTGCAACCTCAAAAAAACAAAGTAAACCTTCTTTTGAGCAGAACACGACTCTTTTCCCTTCTTGAGGCAGCCCACGAAGTCTTTTAGAGAGAATAAGGTCCCAAAGAAAACTCAAGACTCTTTCTGCTCATTCTCCTCTGAAAACAAACTCTCTGGCCGCTAGGGTTTCCTACTCCCTTTAACCTTTTATATCCCAGCTCCTAGTTCAAAAATCTTTGTTGAGTTTTGTCTTGTTGCTTTTTGTTGGAGTGGAGAGGTAGGGACAAACTAGGGCTGCAGCAGGCCTAGTGTAGAGGCTGCTTGCCCTTTCCCGGATTGGCAATGGATTCAAAAACGCCCAGAGCAAGTACCCTCTGATGCTGGTCTTGAAACAGCAATGTTCTGTACCATTTCCTTCATGAAAAGAACAAATGCCCCCACATTGCAATTTGGCTTGTAACTTGGAATTCTTACTTCAATCATGAAAATTACCTACACCAAAATACTCCTCGTGAAAAAACAGATGGAGTAAAACTTTGACTCGTCCAGAATGGTCGTGTCTTGCCCTCTCCTCCCTTCTTCACGCGCGGCCAAAATACTTCAAGCTTGCCCAGCCATATGGAGCAAAGTAAGATACTTAACAAAACTGGGGTGGGATAATCACTGGATGTATCGCCACCCCAGTGGTTAAGTCACGCGCCCATTTACCATACAGTCACGAGTTCGAATCTTGGTGTGAGCAAAATCCACCACCTTTTTATTCATGCGCCTTTATTTTCAATACTTTAAAATACATAGTTTTCCTTTTCATTATTGTTCACAAATGTGCGCCTGGCTGAGTGGTAAAGGTGAGGGGTGTGGAGCAAGAGGTGGTGGGTTCAAACCCCACCTTGTGCACTTGTCTCAATTATATTTTTTTTACTTAGGAAAATGACCTCCCTATTCTCCATATATTTTGAATACACATCTCTTTTCTTCTTCTCTTTTTTTTTCATATATCCCTGTAAAAGTGCAAATTAAAATATGCTATGTAATGTTTTTATGCCTTATGTTGATGCAGATGAAATAATACATATGCCAGAGTGGTTGGCCAAATTTGGGGTATAACAGCTGCCCCTATTCAAACGGCTTGGGCCTGAAGGGATGAATGCGAACGGCTTTCGAACATTCAGGGTAAAAGACGGTTTGAATACCGAAGAACCAGAAATTTGCCAACCGTAGGAGAAAGAGGAAATGCGAACAAAAGTCCGGAGATAACATGCACTGATCGCAACGGCTGATTTGTTGGGGAAAGCTTAACCAGATAACTCTGTGTGGAACGAGCACCCATCAAAGGACAACATTCAAAACATCGACCAAAAGTCGGAATAACAAGCTACTAACCAAAAGTTAGGATCGCTTAGAAAGATCATCGACCAAAAGTCGGGAAAAGCTACTAACCAAAAGTTAGGATCGCTTAGAAAGATCATCGACCAAAAGTCGGGAAAAGCTACTAACCAAAAGTTAGAATCACTGAAAAAGATTAACATCGACCAAAAGTCGGAAAACAAGCTACTAACCAAGAGTTAGAATCGCTGAGAATGAAATCATCGACCAAAAGTCGGGAGACAAGCTACTAACCAAGAGTTAGAATCGCTGAGAATGAAATCATCGACCAAAAGTCGGGAAACAAGCTACTAACCAAGAGTTAGGATCACTGAGAAAGATCATCGACCAAAAGTCGGGAGACAAGCTACTAACCAAGAGTTAGAATCGCTGAGAATGAAATCATCGACCAAAAGTCGGGAAACAAGCTACTAACCAAGAGTTAGAATCGCTGAGAATGAAATCATCGACCAAAAGTCGGGAAACAAGCTACTAACCAAGAGTTAGAATCGCTGAGAATGAAATCATCGACCAAAAGTCGGGAAACAAGCTACTAACCAAGAGTTAGAATCGCTGAGAATGAAATCATCGACCAAAAGTCGGGAAACAAGCTACTAACCAAGAGTTAGAATCGCTGAGAATGAAATCATCGACCAAAAGTCGGGAAACAAGCTACTAACCAAGAGTTAGGATCACTGAGAAAGATCATCGACCAAAAGTCGGGAGAAGTAAACTTTGTTAGGGAGAGTGATAAGATGAACACAACTGCCAATGATCTTTGCTGGAGATTTGTATTCCATACAGGCTTGATAAATATACTGATAACTGCCGGAGATGCGCTTGGGAATAAAAAGGATAACAACCTGGCATATGTTTCATATGCGTATGTTTGAATATGGCGAAATGCTCCATACGAAATGGAAATGCTTCGCATTTGGGTAGATGTTATGCATGCATGTAGATGTAAATGAATCATCTTAGCAAAATAAATGCTAAAGAGAAAGGGGCCAACTCCGTTGGGGCAATGTCTGATACGCCTAGCGCAAGTAAACTCATGCTGGGAAAACAAGCTCTGGATAGCCTCCGAGGGACAACTAGGTTAAACTGTTCTGATAAGCACGTAGTCCACCCTGCTGGGGAAATCAAATGTGAATGATTAAACAGAATGACTCTACTGGGGAAACAACGGCTGAGCGCTGTGAATTACTCTCTTCTGCTGGAGATTGAATCCACTATCTGCTAGGGATTTTGAATAAGATTTATTGGGAAATTATCCCACACTTTCTCTGTTGAGGGGGGGGAGATTAACGATCTCTGCTTGGAGGCAACAATAACTAGACAAAAGTGTTGTATGGCCCACGCCAATTTGTCAATTGTGACCTTATTTAAAAAACAAATGTCTTGATTAACAGTTAGAAAGGTCCACACGCTTTATGTATGCAATTTCTTTTTTTTTTTTCATCAAACTGTTAGACGTCTTTTGTAATCAAAATGGTAAAAAGTAAAAACAGAACAGAAAGCTTTTTCTGAATAGTATGTTTTATTGATGAAAGGCCTGAAGATAGGCAAATTTACATCGGATGCAACTCCTGAAACGAGAAAGCCGCGCAAAAAAAAAACTAATTTGTAAGAAGAAATATACAAAATGTCGGCAATGTGATACAGACAAACACCATGTAACGACTCATCCATGACTGGCGTGACTTCGACGTTTTCCGATACTTTAACTTCCGAAGAGATTGATTTGAATGGTCGATCTTCGAGTTCTCCCTAGAATCCGCTATGCTTGTGGTAATCAATGCGCAGGCCGCAGTCGTTTGCTTTAAAATCCCTAATTTTTACCTGAACCGCCCTTGCGGGTTTTCGATTCACCAGGATACCCATTTTTGCCAAAGTTGCCCTTTCAGGTTTTCAACTTTGCGGGCTCACATTTTTCTTATATCCCTAATTTTTGCCCGAACCTATCTTTTTATGGTTCGCCGGGATGCCTCATTCTTGCCTGGATACTCTTTTTCTTTCCAGCGAGTTTTCTTAAGCAAAATATTTTTTGACTGCGTCTGCGTTCACCGAGGATGTAAAATCTTCACCATCCATAGTCGAAAGTAGCAAGGCTCCTCCTGAGAAAACCTTTCGTACCACATAAGGACCCTCATAGTTAGGAGTCCATTTGCCTCTGTGATCATTCTGCGGTGGGAGAATTCGCTTTAACACCAAGTCGCCTGTCTGAAAGCTCCGAGGACGTATCTTTTTATCATAGGCGCTCTTCATCCTCTTCTGATACAAACGACCATACGCGAGAGACGCCAATCTTTTCTCATCCATCAAACTGAGCTGATTCAACCTGTTCTTTACCCATTCTGCTTCATCTAGTTTGACATCAGCCAGTATTCTCAGAGAAGGGATCTCAACCTCCAATGGCAGAACAGCTTCCATGCCATATACTAACGAAAAAGGAGTTGCCCCAGTTGAAGTGCGTACCGAAGTACGATATCCATGTAAAGCGAAAGGCAACTTCTCGTGCCAATCTTTATAGGTCACCACCATTTTCTGCACTATCTTCTTAATGTTTTTGTTAGCCGCTTCCACCGCGCCATTCATCTTCGGACGATAGGGAGAAGAATTATGATGCTCAATTTTGAAGTTCTGGCACAGTTCCTTCATCATCTTGTTATTCAAATTAGAACCATTGTCAGTAATGATCTTTTCGGGTATCCCATATCGACAGATGATATCTCTTTTGATGAATCGGGCCACTACCTGCTTTGTGACATTGGCATAAGAGGCCGCTTCGACCCATTTGGTGAAATAATCAATAGCCACTAGGATAAAACGGTGTCCATTGGACGCGGTCGGCTCGATCTTTCCAATCATATCAATGCCCCACATGGAAAAAGGCCACGGCGACGACATGACATTCAAAGGACACGGCGGTACATGAATCTTGTCGGCATAAATTTGACATTTGTGACATTTCTTGGCGTACTTGAAGCAATCTGACTCCATAGTTAACCAATAATATCCTGCCCTCAACAATTTCCGAGACATGGCATGCCCACCTGCATGTGTTCCGAAAGCACCTTCGTGGACCTCTTCCATAAGCAAATTTGCCTCTTTTTCGTCCACGCATCTTAGTAGCACTAAGTCATGGTTTCTCCGATAGAGCGCACCGTCTGGATTCAGATAAAAATTGCTGGACAATCTCCTCAAAGTCTTCTTGTCTTGGGTAGATGCCCCAGGCGGGTACTCTTGTTTTTTAAGAAAGTTCTGAATGTCATAAAACCACGGTTTACCATCAGGAGCTTCCTCTACTGCGAACACAAATGCCGGTCTGTCGAGCCGTGAAATGACGATTATCGGAGCATCATTCCAGAAGTTTACTTTGTACATTGAGGACAAAGTAGCCAAGGCATCGGCCATCTGATTCTCGGCTCTTGGCACATGGTGAAGCTCTACTCGATCGAAGAAAGGCAGCAACCTTCTTGCGTAGTTCATATATGGGATCAGATTAGGCTGGCGCGTCTCCCACTCCCCCTTGATTTGGTTGACCACTAAGGCTGAATCTCCATAGATGCCAAGGTTCTTGATTCTTAAGTCGATTGCTTCTTCAATACCCATGATACACGCTTCGTACTCGGCCTCGTTATTGGTGCATGGGAACGTTAACCTTGCGGTGAATGGTATATGGGACCCGTGGGGAGTTGTAATGATTGCCCCAATCCCACTACCGTATGAGTTAACAGCGCCGTCAAAGATTAATTTCCACTGGGAACCCAATTCCGGTCCCTCGCCCGGCAACGGCTCGTCGCAATCTTTCATTTTCAAGTACATAATGTCTTCGTCAGGGAAGTCAAACTTCATTGGCTGATAATCATCGACTGGCTGCTCTGCAAGGTATTCTGACAGAACACTACCTTTAATAGCTTTTTGAGATACATATTGAATATCATATTCTGTCAGAATCATCTGCCACCTAGCGATCCTTCCTGATAGCGCCTGCTTTTCGAACACGTACTTAATTGGGTCCATCTTTGAAATCAACATGGTTGTGTGGTTTAGCATATACTGCCTTAGGCGTTTGGCGGCCCAAGCAAGTGCGCAACAAGTCTTTTCTAACATTGAATATCTGGATTCACAGTCCGTGAACTTTTTACTCAAGTAGTAAATTGCGTGCTCCTTTCTTCCAGTCTCGTCGTGCTGACCGAGAACACAACCCATAGAATTTTCAAGAACTGTTAAGTACATTATCAACGGTCTCCCAGCCACCGGGGGCATCAGAATTGGGGGTTCTTGTAGGTATTCCCTTATTTTATCAAACGCCTTTTGGCAATTCTCATTCCAAACGACAGCCTGATCTTTTCTCAAAAGTTTAAACAACGGCTCGCAAGTGGCGGTGAGATGAGATATGAACCTTGCAATATAATTCAATCTTCCTAAGAAACCCCGAACCTGTTTCTCAGTCTTTGGTGCTGGCATTTCTTGAATCGCCCTGATCTTTGCAGGATCAACCTCAATACCTTTTTCACTAACAATGAAACCCAAAAGCTTCCCTGACCGCACGCCGAAGGTGCATTTACTCGGATTCAGCCTTAATTTGAACTTCCTCAACCTCTCAAACAGCTTTAGAAGGTTCACCAAGTGCCCCTCTTCCGTTTGAGACTTCGCAATCATATCGTCGACATAAACTTCGATCTCGTGATGCATCATGTCATGAAAAAGCGTGACCATTGCTCTTTGATAAGTTGCCCCTGCGTTTTTCAACCCGAAAGGCATCACCTTATAGCAAAAAGTCCCCCAAGGTGTAATGAAAGTTGTTTTCTCCATATCCTCGGGCGCCATCTTGATTTGATTATATCCGGAGAAGCCATCCATGAAAGAAAACACTGAGTATTGCGCGGTGTTATCGACAAGCACGTCAATATGGGGAAGCGGGAAATCATCCTTTGGGCTCGCTCTATTCAAGTCTCTATAGTCAACACACATCCTAACTTTACCGTCCTTTTTAGGCACGGGCACGATGTTAGCGACCCAAGGAGGGTAGTTGGCTACGGCAAGAAATCCAGCATCTAACTGTTTTTGAACTTCTTCCTTGATCTTTACCGCCATGTCTGGCCTCGTTCTTCTCAATTTCTGTTTGACAGGAGGACATTCTTCACGAAGAGGCAGACGATGAACCACAATATCTGTGTCAAGTCCGGGCATATCCTCATACGACCAGGCAAACACATCTTTGTACTCTTGGAGTAACTCAATCAATCGTTGCTTGACCTCATCTTGCAATGTGGCCCCTATTCTGACCTCCTTCTTATCCTCTTTGGTTCCCAAGTTGATAACTTCAACTTCCTCCTGATGAGGCAAGATGACCTTCTCCTCTTGTCTGAGTAATCTGGCAAGCTCCTCAGGCAGGTTTTCATCCTCCTCGATCTCTTCTTCAGCTTGAAAGATCGGATTGTCAAAGTCATACCGAGTCATAGACGAGTCTGAGTCGGTGGCATCTGAGATATATAACCTGCGATGACGATGATTTTATGCTTTTAAATGATATGCAAACAAAAACACAAACCACATTGCCATTTTATTGTTAAAGATAAAAAAAAAAGAACAACAAGGATCACAAAATTCTGAATGAAAAGACGCCTTTTAATTGATGATAAAAAGATTGTTCACATGCATAAAGATAGGGCCCTACAAATAAAGTCCATTATGCCTTGGGCAGAGCATATGGAAATACATTAATCAAAACAAAACAATTACTCTTCATAGGTCACTGCGACAACTTTCTCCATGCTCCAATTCTTCAATCCTTGGCCGGGGACGCATGGCTGGATCCATGCATCCATATCACAGTCGCTATCTCCTTCCCCATCTGATATGGCGTTGATACGATCGAAGATGACCCCACTGCTAGTGAACTGAACAGGACCTTTGTAGCGAGGAGCGTTCTGTGAAGATGAAGCATACGGGCTGTACCCTAGTCCAAACTTATCCTGCTTGTTTGGGACGTTTACCACCTGCCCCCATCCTGGTGCTGATCTAGACTTCACTATCGCTTGAGCATCCTTGTAAGATGTCATAGAAACTTCTGGCGCCTTTTCTTCCACAGGTGCCTTCTCCTTGATTTGAATTGTTTCGAAAGCTTGGCACAAGGTTTCGTGAATTTCACCATCAACCTCCACATATTTGAATGAAGATAGATGGCTTACCATGATATCCTCCTCACCGCAGACAGTCACAATGCTACCGTCCACCATGTACTTTAATTTCTGGTGCAAGGTTGATGTCACAGCTCCTGCTGAGTGTATCCATGGTCGCCCCAAAAGACAACTATAAGCCGGGCTGATATCCATTACATAAAACACTGTATTAAAAACCTCCGGACCAACTTGAATTGGCAGAGTCAGTTCCCCAAGTACTGACCTCCTTGTCCCATCAAAGGCTCTAACCACTAAGCTGCTTGGAGTGCACACTACTCCTCGAATATCCAGTTTCATGAGGGCTTTCTTGGGTAACACATTCAATGATGACCCAGTGTCTACCAATACATGAGACAAAACAACTCCTTTACATTCGACGGAAATGTGCAGTGCCGAATTGTGATTCCTCCCCTTTGGTGTTAAATCAAAATCCGTAAATCCCAAACCATTCCCTGCATTAACATGGGCCATCACTCCCTCCAACTGGTTCACAGATATTTCTTGTGGTACATAAGCGTTATCAAGAACCTTGAGTAAAGCACTTCTGTGAGCCTCAGAACATAACAGCAACGATAAGATGGAAATCTTTGAAGGTGTCTGTTGGAGATGATCCACAATCTTATAGTCACTCTTCCTTATCATGCGCATGAACTCCTCGGTGTCCTTCAGCGCAGCCTCCTTTTCTCTAGCATGAGAGCTTTCTTCCACTACAGATTTCCCTTTACCTCTATCAGCCCTTTCTGCGTTTACTTCGGGAGGCGCAAATATTCTCCCACTCCGAGTCATTCCTCCAGCCCCTACCAAATTGTCGACCGAATCAAAAGGCGAATTCTCCAACTCCTGTTTCTGTCCGTTGTAATAGCATTCTGCTCCATAGTTCCAAGGAATGGCTTTGGAGTTCTCATAAGGCACAGGTCCCGCCTTGGTGAATATAATGGTAGGTCGCACCGGAGGCGCAGAAATAGTAATTGACTTGAAAGGGATAGAGATGGTGGCCACCTCATCCTCTTCTTCATCGTTTAATTTTTCGTCCTTCTCACAGATCTTATCAAATTGTAGAACACCTTCATTCATCATGCGCTGTATGTGATTCTTCAAATTCTCACACCCTTCAGGATGGGCAGCACATTCTTCACAGTCCTTTTCACATCCAGGAAACACCCCACCTCCTAACAGCTTGCTTTTCACAAAACTCAAAGAAGTCTTTAGCTCTTTGACATCATATACCAAGTTTAAATTTTCTCCTTCAACCACAACATTCACTCCACCTGCCCCATGTTTCGGCATAGGATTTTGAACGACGTTGGGCGCATCGTGGTTAAAGTTGATAATCTTGTTGTCAACGAGGTCTTGCACCTTGTGCTTAAAAGCTTTACAATTGTCAATATGGTGACCAGGAGCGCCATAGTGGAAGTCGCACCTAGCGTTGGCGTCATACCCGGGAGGGGGCTGGCCAATTAGAGGTGCCAACGTCCTTTTCTGGACCAACTCTAATTGCAGTAAGTGTTGTAGTAACTGAGAGTAAGGCATTGTTGGGGTGTCAAAGTGCCTATCCACCACCCTTCTTCGGTCTGGGTATTGTCTTGGAGCAAAATTTCGCTGTTGAGGTTGCTGCTGCTGCTGCAGGCGTGGCTGTTGCTGTTGAGGTAATTGTTGCTGAAATGGTTGTTGTTGAGGTGGTAACGTTGCCGGGATGGCAATACTAGCTACCTGTGATGGTTGATGATAGTAGGGTTGTTGCTGATATTGATTCTGATTTCGATTCCGATTCCTGAAACTTGACACCGCGTTTGCCTCATTTTCTCTTTTCTTAGCTCCAAAGTTCTTTCTTCCACCTCCCAAAGAAGTTCCTTCTCCTGCTTGAATTTTCCCCAATTTTATGCCGTTCTCGACTCTTTCGCCGGTGATGATCAAATCTGAGAAGCTTCCCGACATGTTACTCACCAACTTCTCGTAGTAGATTCCAGGCAATGTTCCCACGAATAGATCGATTAGTTCTCTTTCTACCATGGGAGGTTGAACTCTAGCGGCAAGCTCCCGCCATCTTTGTGCGTATTCTTTAAAACACTCATTACTCCTTTGGGATAAATTTTGCAGCTGCACTCGATTTGGTGCCAAGTCGCTGTTGTATTGGTAGTGTTGGACAAAAGCCTCTGCCAAATTTTTCCAGCTTCGGATATTGACAGGTTCCAAACCCATGTACCATTCCAAGGAAGGCCCGGACAGACTGTCTTGGAAAAAGTGCATAAGCAATTTCTCATCGTCAGAGTATGCAGACATTCTTCGAAAATAGGAGCGGATATGCACCTTTGGACATGTTGTTCCCTTGTACTTATCGAAGTCCGGTACTTTGAACTTTGGAGGAATCTTAAGTCCCGGAATCAATCCCAGATTGGACATGTCAAGCCCCATAGTATTTTGATTCTCCAGAATGCTTTTCATTTTTTCTTCTATTTCATCAAACCTTCTATTGGTGTCGGATCGTAACCCTCCCCCAAGGTCCCTCATGGAGAAGATATCATCCTGTTCATCTTGGTCCCATTGAGGATTCACGCTAGTAGGTATGGCGCCCGCCACGACTGGGATGGGGATTCCGGCTTGTTCTCTTCCGCCCGGAAGGTTGACTATAGTTGGGCCACCGTTGACTTGCGAGGTTCCACCATTACCAGGAGGGGGAACAGCAGCAGCCCCACCGTGTAAAACGCCGCTTCCATCCACTTGAGCTATTAAAGGTTGAACCAACGTCCTTAACTGGTCTTGTCCATTGGCCACCCCCTGCATCATCTCCATGAATTGCGCCATCTTCTCACGAAACTCCGTAAGCTCAGCCTGAACCTGTTCCATAATCCTCTGTTGATTTCTTCGCGTGTTGTAAGAGTGTCGAGAAGTCAGCTTGCTCTTCCTCTTTATCTCTTTCTGAAATGGCAAGCGGTGTGAGGTCGAGTTTCAGGGGATGCAGAATGATGCACAAGTCTATGCAAATGTTCAAGAGACTTTCAAAACTTATGATTATAACCGGTATTATAGAATTGCGAATGAGCAAATAATAAAGAAAACACAATTAAACCAAAAGCAAATTCTCATTAATTCGGGGAGATTCAGTACAAACACTTGCTGACTGTGCCGAATAACAATTCTCATTACAAGGAAAACACCAAATGACTAAAAAGTACTAAAAACTAGAATTTCTCTTTTTGGAGACGCTCTTCAAGCTTCTTCGTCTCAAACATGAACCTTCTAACCATTTGGTCGCAGAGCTGGATAAAGTGGTGAACAGAAGGGGGAATATCATTTCCTTCCAAATCTTGAATGGCGCTCTCTAACCTCCATGGGATATCACGGATCATAAGGTTGCAATGCTCCACCAAATTGTTGTACCTAGCACGGCACGTATCTAGAGTCGACTGGTAATAACAAATAGAATCCACGTGGGTGTCCAGCAACTCATTGAGCTGAGCCTCTTTCTCGAGCCACTGCGCACCGTCTCTTTGCAAGGCCTCAAAACGATTCCTCCACAGAAGGGCTGTCTCTTGGGCAGTCTTCAATTCTTGACACTTGTTATTCCACACGTCAGATGTGACATATGACCCCCTCAAGGCCTCCTCTTTGAGTCTTCGTTCACTTTCCGCTAGGGTCAAGGCACTTCTTAGTTGTTCCTCAAGATTCCCAATATCAGCTTCAAGGTTCTCTCGTATTTCCTTTTTCTCGGCAGAGGCAATCTCAAAGAAATGCCATGCCCTATCACAAGAAGCTTTGGTGTCCTTCAGGCGCTGCCGGAGAGTTGTTAATGATGCGTCAGCCCCTTCGTAACCTTGTTGGTACCTGACTCTCAAATCTGTTTCTAGTTTTAGCTTCTTGCTACTCTCAGCCGCTTGATCTTGTTCAAACTCCACCTTTCTTTTGTACTGACCGTTCTCCACACTTGCTTGGTGGACTTCATTCTGAAGGTCCTGATTCTCCTTAGTCAATCTCTCCACTATTAGCTTCAGTTTTTCGTATTCTTCTATGGGTACATGGGTGGGAGCAGGAGGTGCTTCTCGCATAGAGGGCTCTAAGGGAAATGGCAACGACCTTTCAGCTACTCTAGCTAGTAACCACCGGTTGTATGGCTCCTTTGCCACACAATTCTTCGCTTTTAACTCCTTCCTTCCCTTTGTATGAATCTTTCCCCAAGCCTTAGCAATCTTCCTGACAAACGCAGGGTCCTCTGATGTGGCTAGCAAAAAGAAACTCTGAACCTTCTCTGCTTCGGGCTCGCTCTCCATGGCATAGCCCAACTGACGTAGTGCCATGACTGGGTTATAGTTAATACAACCGGCCCTACCAATCAAGGGTACATTACTGAATTCTCCACAACTGAAGATGATTTCCACATCATAGTACTCATGGGAGTACCAAGCAATATCACTAGCTTCCAGGGACATGATGCGCTGAGACCATTTTAATTCCTTCTTGTTTTCCACGAACGGTCCTTTCTTGGGCAAATGAGAAGCATACCATTTGTATAGTAGGTGAGAGCAGCATTGGATCGTTCCTGCTTTCTTTTCACTCCTCCAATGAATAGAGTGATAAACATCGGCGAGGAGTGTAGGGATGGGATTCTTCTGCATAAAGAGAACAATGGCAGTGATGTCTATGAAATTGTCCACATTTGGAAAGAGGACAATCCCATAGATCATCAGAGCAACACTTATACCGAACTTTTCCCAATCTTCATCAACCTTGTATTGAGCGGCCTTTTCTAGCAAAAACTTCAATGGAAAACCCTGAACACCCCCTTTACTGGTTAGACCCTTCTTGACTTCTTCTTTGGTCATATGAAGAGCAAGAGCAATGACAGCAGGTTTTGGTTCTTCTTCCAAGCCTGTATAGACAGGTTGATCCTTAATTCTAATATTCAAAATGTGAGAATATTCTTCCAAGGTGGGAGCCAACTGGTAGTCTTGAAAAGTGAAGCACCGGAGAGGCGCATCATAAAATTGAGCCATAGCGTACAGGGCCCAGGTATCAACTCTGGAGTGGAGAAGATCAAGCAGTTTCCCATATTCCCCTTGAAAGTTGATCTTGATAACTTTCGGCACGTCAATCAGAAGGTCTTGAATTGATTCCAATTTTGGTTCCCTGAACTTTATGGAATTTGTGCTTCTTTTTCTTATATCAGCCATTGAGTTCACCAATACCTGAGATAATCATAACTTCTTAAGCCTCTTGACATGCAAAAATGATATGCAATGCGATGTTTAATGAATGCATATGATAATGAAACACAACAGAATCAACGTCACAAATCCTGCAAGACAAGAACACAAGGCAACTTTCCCATTGGGTGAGCAATCTATTGGTTCGAGAGGGCGTTCCAAAAGGCTTTTCAAACAAAGTCCTATGCACTAACCCTCAAAAGTTTCCCATCATAACGACTACTCGTAAGACGGTATTCCTTTCAAACAGGATGAACACAGCGTCATGTTTTAGTAACCTTTGGAATAAGGTTCTACAAAGGTCCTCAGAATCGCGGACTCCCAAGTTGAAGATAAGAACGTCATTACGACTACACGTAAGACATAATCATTCCAACGGGGTCTCATCCGAGCGGTGGAATTCGATCCAACTCAACGAGTCCTAAGTCTCGCAAATCAGAAAGAAACCACCTCCTAACTTAGTGCATACTCGAAAGCTCGGGTAGAAAGCTTTATCTCACAAACCAAACAATAAACCCAACAAGTTAGAGAACAAAGCAAAAAACAAAAAAAAAAGCAAACATAAATACGACAAACAAAATAGGCGTGGCTTGCTAGGAGTCCCCAGCAGAGTCGGCAGCTGTCGCTACTCAAAAAAAATGCATCGCGCAACGACGGGGAGGCGAAAAAAGATAGACAGAAGAGTCGCCACCGAACTTTATTTATCCCATGAGGGGAAAGGAAAATATCGAGAAAACCTTAAGAAATAAATGGATAAGATGGTCTCGCAACCATGAACGGGTTCGGAAGCCGGTTATGCGAAGGGAAGGTATTAGCACCCCTCGCATCCATCGTACTCGATGGGAACCTTTTGTTTGTCGATGTGTGAATTTATCTGCTTAAATGTTATGCCTTAAAAGTGTTCCAAAAGATAGAGAGAAAGGGTTAGAAACTGGGGAAAGAGAGGTAATGGAGGAAAAAGAGAGAAAGAACGGACTCGGTAGGACCTCGCAGTCCTATGCCTACGTATTCTCAATAAATATGAGAAAGTCAGAGTCGACGTAGTTCGGGGAACTACAGATATGGGGGGAAAGTGCTCGCCAAGACATCGCCGTCTTGTGCCTACGTATTCTCATCTGGTATGAGAAATCAGAGCAGACGTAGTTCGTGCCAACAGCGGGTGAGAGGTGAAAAAGGGAGCTCGCCAAGACATCGCCGTCTTGTGCCTACGTATTCTCATCTGACATGAGAAATCAGAGCAAACGTAGTTCGTGCCAACAGTGTGTTGATGTCTTTACGGATGATGCTATCGTGCGCATTCTAGCAGTTAGGTGTTTTGCTGCTCGCTCGTTGGAGACTTAGGCGTTACCTGTTTGCGGTAGAACGGACGTATCATATCCTTTTGAAAGATTGATTAGTTTTCGCCACGCGGGGCAAGAAGTCACGTTTGATTGATTGGATTGTTTTTTAGGGGGCGAGACAGGTCCTCGGATAGTAACCCCTACGGGTAGTACCCAATTCTTTGTCTCAAAGCTTTTGTTATAAAAAAAGTGTGGCGAACGAGGCGTCTTCGTATTGAAAGACGAGCGTCGAAACCACCCTCACTACAGTGGGCATCCCAACGCTCGGAGAAGAAGAGGTCTACACCCAATCCTCTCTCTTTAACTCAATACAAAGGGAACTCCGTTCTCTTATTAAAGATGTTTTGGTTTTGAATGGTAAGTGCTTTGCGACAGAGAACCCTACGGTAAACGTCAGTACTCGGGATAGGAGAAGGCCTACGCCTAACCACTCCACGACCATTCAAGTTTTTGTTATGAAAAGATTTTGAAAATGCACTCGGTACAGGACCGAGGTTTTAGGTGACAAGGGTTGCGGGATGAAGTTGTGAAAGCGAGATGGTGGATAAAGGCGTGTCTTCGTATCAAAAGACGAGTGTCGAGACCACCCTCACTACAGTGGGCATCCCATCACTCGGAGAAGAAGAGGTCTACACCCAATCTTCTCTCGTTAATTCGATACAAAGAGAAATCAATTTATTATGGTTTGAAAATGGACTCGGTACGAGACCGAGGTTTTAGGAGAGATGGTATGGAAACGTCTTCGTATTGAAAGACGAACGTCGAAACCACCCTCACTACAGTGGGCATCCCAACACTCGGAGAGGAAGAAAGTCTACACTTAATCCCCTCCTTTTAATTCAATACAAAGAAATTACAAGATGGCTTGAAGAGTGTTAATGAGACGTAAAGTGAACAACCCTGACAGAGGGCCAACTTCCAAGCAAGTCAAAGGTGTTGAGAATACCCAAAATTGAAATTTTATTTCATTAAATGAAAATAGTCATCATTGTGAACAATTTAAAAAAGGAACAAATCAAAAATATTAAAGTGTGCTAAAGTTATGAATTTTTGAATTTTGTATGATTAAAACAAAAATAAAAAGAGTTAATCAGAAATAATAAAAACAAAGGGGCGGGAGTGCCATGGGGAGGATCGAACCCACGCCCACGCCCTTGCAAGCACACAGCCCAACCACTCAGCCAGGACGCGCGCGCTGACAAGGTATGGAAGAAGAAAAAGAAAAAAAACAAGAAATGAAGAATAAAATAAAACAAAGCGAAAAAAGGCCCCCAGCTGGGCTCGAACTCAGGTCATTGGGGCAAGGCAAGATACTTAAAGGCTAGTGTTTAACCACTGGGGTGGCGATACATCCGCGTATTTATGCCACCCCATCAAATTAAGTATCAAAGCGAGGCAGATTTCTGGGCAAAACCAAGAACAAAACCAACCGCCCCCAATACATTTTGAATCGTATCTCAACCGTACCTCAACCAAACCACGCAAACCTTATGTCAAAACTGACCAGAAAAACTAAAGGAAGAAGATGGTCCTATTAGATTTTCCAAATTCTGAGCACATAAAGAAAATTGAAAGCTTATGCAATAAAGTGTATTGAGATACGTTTTGAAAATCATGGACCATACTAGATGCAAGCGGAGATAGAAGATGCCTTGAGCGAACTCCAAACGCGCAGAAAAAATGAACTTCAGCAAGTGATCTAATAAAAAAACATTAAAACAAAAACATCGTGCGCGAGGTGTAAGAGCAAGCCCTTAATGACCATCACATGTAAAACTTGATACAGGATTCCAAACAGAACAAGAAAAAAAACAAATAGCAGGTCTGCTCAAGAACCAAACTTAAACAAATTTCATGGTCAACTACAAGCTGGTTTAATTCAAGTAAGATTGTTCCAAGTTCCTCAAAGTGAAACGTTAACCAATACCAAATCAGACATCCTTAGGCAAACATCAACAACAATCTACTCTCTTGCAGGTTATGAGTTTTAATAAGAAAAAGTAGTAACCAAACTCAACAAGACAAAACTATCAGCCCACAAACACATACCATTCTAAAAACAACAAATCAATCAAACATGATGACGACTGCCATGAGCTAACACCCTCCAAATGCTCTCTTTCAGAATTGAAACAGACCAACAATTCAACGGGTCCATCTCAGCTTTGGCGTGGACTCGTTCAGTACTTTGATCAAACACCTTCAGTGCAACATCCATTTTTGACAAAGCATGACCGATAACAGACCCTTAGCACTTTATCCATCAATGAATCCTGCTTATAGCTCCCAAAGCTAGCAACCAATGATTGACAGTCCTCATGAATGTTCCCCATCGACATAATCCATCAATCCTAAATTAAGTGGTTACGCACCGGGCAGGTCTCTCAAGGTTACAGGTTTCGCATGGAAATCTTGTTAATTCAGTCAATACCAGCAATAAGACCTTGATGCAGTCACCAATCGATCCAAATATATGCGCTTAATAAAACAACTCAACAGCCAAGACCTTTACAATGTTGCGGAAATAAAAAAAAAAAAAAAAAAAAAAACTGTCATGGTATTCTCAAACTTAAACATCTAATGACTGGCAGAAGAAAACAAATGGTATCCATGTTGACCATAACTCCTTATGGATTTGGATACCAAGTTAATCCATCAGTGTATTAAATTTAGCAACAATCCTGTATCCTACTCAGAAACTGTTAACAAATCCAAGGTCTCAGCCTATAACAAACCTCTCGCGTCCTTTCAAAAAACTGGGCAGTGGGTTCAATGTCGAAACAGTCCTCTGCCAGTAAAAACTAGGAACCAACAACTGCCAGTGAGCTCAACATAAACCTCCAAGAAATGATTTCCCTATCAATCATCACTTCAACAACAGCAAAAGTAAGGCCTAGGTCTTCTAGCCTATACAGTCTTTCCAAAGACTGTCCCACCTATTAATGGACAAGCAACAAGCAGGGCCCTGTGATGACCACATAAGAAGCACCCTCAATCAGCCAACCAAACAGATTGCCTCTCAAGAACTTAAATGGGTTGGCCAAGATCAAATATCAAAACAGACCTATCCAAATGCGAAAACAACTATCACATAGAACTACAAAACTGTGGCCAATGGTTTATGTCACAACCAAACCTGAACACCAATCTCAAATCATTACCAACCCATAAAACAAGTCTCAAACCAGATATGGTTGATTCTCAAACGCCTAAACATCTCTAAATGCAACAGCTTAACAGATCAGCCAACCCCAAACATATACCTCCACCAAAGTTCTGGGTAAAACTGATATACACAACCAAAGTTAAGTCTTGCCCTAAAGACTGTCAACTAAAAAACCTAAACAAGAGAAAAACTCTTTCTCATCTCAGAGACAGATATCAGAGGAAAAGGAAATGAAAACCTCATCTCACAACAACTTAATAACAAGCCTAACAGTCCACTGATGACCTATCCATCATGAACTCAAACACCAACACCAACTCCTAACCCAGGTCAGACAGCCAAAACTTACAACAATGTCATCAAAAAAAACCCAACCAGCATAGATCCAGGCTGACCTCAAACAGGATTTAAGGCAACAGAGGCAAACATAACAAACATTAACCAAAACCTAAATGACCTGAACAAACTGAACACAAACCTTCATTAGAAAACAACAGTTCCCTATCTTGTCGTAACAATAACATTACCACACACATGTACACATTTTCATACCAAACATAAAAACAAACAACCAGAATCAGACCTTTGTAATTAAGTCAAACAGCTTCAAGCAAAGAAAGAAACATGATTCACACAGTAACCAACATGGCATAATCTCACTCAAAAGTTAATGAACTTCAATATAAGAACATACTCAATGTCTACAACCAATGATACGAATGAAACCAAGAAATTCATGATACTCACCTCTTGCAGCACTTTCAATAAGAACAAAACAACTTGCAACCTCAAAAAAACAAAGTAAACCTTCTTTTGAGCAGAACACGACTCTTTTCCCTTCTTGAGGCAGCCCACGAAGTCTTTTAGAGAGAATAAGGTCCCAAAGAAAACTCAAGACTCTTTCTGCTCATTCTCCTCTGAAAACAAACTCTCTGGCCGCTAGGGTTTCCTACTCCCTTTAACCTTTTATATCCCAGCTCCTAGTTCAAAAATCTTTGTTGAGTTTTGTCTTGTTGCTTTTTGTTGGAGTGGAGAGGTAGGGACAAACTAGGGCTGCAGCAGGCCTAGTGTAGAGGCTGCTTGCCCTTTCCCGGATTGGCAATGGATTCAAAAACGCCCAGAGCAAGTACCCTCTGATGCTGGTCTTGAAACAGCAATGTTCTGTACCATTTCCTTCATGAAAAGAACAAATGCCCCCACATTGCAATTTGGCTTGTAACTTGGAATTCTTACTTCAATCATGAAAATTACCTACACCAAAATACTCCTCGTGAAAAAACAGATGGAGTAAAACTTTGACTCGTCCAGAATGGTCGTGTCTTGCCCTCTCCTCCCTTCTTCACGCGCGGCCAAAATACTTCAAGCTTGCCCAGCCATATGGAGCAAAGTAAGATACTTAACAAAACTGGGGTGGGATAATCACTGGATGTATCGCCACCCCAGTGGTTAAGTCACGCGCCCATTTACCATACAGTCACGAGTTCGAATCTTGGTGTGAGCAAAATCCACCACCTTTTTATTCATGCGCCTTTATTTTCAATACTTTAAAATACATAGTTTTCCTTTTCATTATTGTTCACAAATGTGCGCCTGGCTGAGTGGTAAAGGTGAGGGGTGTGGAGCAAGAGGTGGTGGGTTCAAACCCCACCTTGTGCACTTGTCTCAATTATATTTTTTTTACTTAGGAAAATGACCTCCCTATTCTCCATATATTTTGAATACACATCTCTTTTCTTCTTCTCTTTTTTTTTCATATATCCCTGTAAAAGTGCAAATTAAAATATGCTATGTAATGTTTTTATGCCTTATGTTGATGCAGATGAAATAATACATATGCCAGAGTGGTTGGCCAAATTTGGGGTATAACACTTGGTTGTAAGTTTTAGGTTCAATTTTAGAAGAAATGGAGCAAAAAAAATGTTTATAAGAAGGAGAGCAATTATGATATGAAATGATAGAAGATAAAGGATATCTAATAAATATATCATGAGGATGCAATGCAAATGGTTTATGAGATACAACATAACAATGATAATCAGCTAGTAGCTTGGGGGATGAGGGGTACGAGTAAACTGTCTTAAGGGAACAATAGATGTATTAGTAGGAGGAATGTTGGATGAAGATGGTTCTGCAGACTCAGTGGGAAAAGTATTATTGAGTGATGGTTGAGAAATATTATCATTGGAGGGACTGGTGGATAATGGTGAGATATGTGTATCATGGTGTTCGAACTGCAGTAAAGCGGCAAGAAGCAAAAATTTAACTTTGGAAGGATTTCCTCTGGGATTTATATCGTCTCCACAGGGATCGGGGCGAGGGAAAGAATGTCGTTTAACGGTCTCTACATTTCTAAGCTTTTTGTGAAAATTTGGTTGAAAGATCAATGATACAATAGATATAAGCTAAAAAAATAAAGAAAGAAAATATAAAGTAAGGACTTTAATATAAACGGAGCCTTGTTGGGATTGGATCTCATCAATTGATAACACATGCATTTTTCTAACCAATTAAACACAAATCAATCATTCGTCTGATATCCTCATGTATCACCCACAACAGAGGTTATGTCTAACGCAACATCGAGAGAACAATTGTATTGTCTCATTGGTGATGTCTCACGCAACTCACAACATAGAGCATTAAGAATTGATACTCAAGCAAATGTTAAGCCTAAATCTATGTCTAGAGTCTAAAATCTAACAGATAATCATCCTAGATCTAGATCTGAAGAGTATAATTCTATAACGGTTCAAATCAAAGATAAATAGGTAAACAAAGATGATATCATATCGCCTTCATGATTGATTCATGTAAAACGCCATGATCAGAATACCTTCATACGCTTAACCCTTTTTAGATGCATTCAACTAATTTGCCAAATGTAAGTGAACATAGTTCTTCATCTCTATTATCACGCATCCTCACAATACCATATTGATCATACTCATGCTACTCATGCTACTAATCAACACAATACAATCAAAGATACAACTGAATATCAACTTACAAGATCATGTCAAAAGTTTGCTAATTGATATATGAATATCTAAGATCTAAGATTTGAAAAAAGTTTTGTCAAGTCCCACAAATAAGAAATCAAAGGTAACATCAATATTGAATCAAAACTAGTTCACAAACATATATTAGATGAAATACATAAGGTATCAAAAGATTACATCCAAACCCAACAAGAGATCGAAGATCTTACCTTCTCCCTCTTAGGGTTTGTGTTTATCTCTTTAGAATATGCAAAGAAATGAAGAGAGATAAAGTTCTGATATATGTACATATATAGTAAAAAAAATATATGTCTTATTTTCCTAGCAAACACCCTATTCACTCAAAGAAGACCATTTTTGGTCACTTCAAGTACCTCAAGAACAGTTAAACTGCCCTTGGAAAATATCTGAGTTCGTTGTGCGAACATTTCTTTACACAACGAACCTCTTCGCTACAGATTCTCCCTTCAAACTTTGGATCCTTTTCCTACTGCCTCTAATATGGGATGGTTCGCTGGAGCTTTTCCAGGACCTCGCACAACGAGCATTCGCTTTCACCTCGTCTGTGTTCGCACAACAAACATGTTGACTCCTCTTCTTTTCTCTGGCTTCCTTGTCCACTCCTTTGTGTCTTAATCATTGATGGTTTATGCCTAAATTCTGCACAATAACACACACATCAAAGAATCCAAAGGTATTTGTAATATAATTGAGAAATCACACAAGAACAAAAAATAAATCTATTAAAACATGAGAGTTGAGTTGAAAAGTGCCAAGAAAGATGGCAAGTGAATGGATTAGGGATAGGAGGAGAAAAAGGAGATGTGACAGGAGAAGTACTTGGAGCAGGTGTAGCAAGGGAACTAGTATAGGTGTTAGGATCGAGGAAAGAGAAATATCAGTAATTCTAGTAGGAGATTGCAACTTAAGAAAGTCCTCAAAAATAGGATAAATGTTAGGATTGACACTAGTAGTAGCAGGCATAGAGTTTTTGTTAAGTTTGAAAGGAAAAAGATATTCATAGAAAATGACATTCCTTGAAACAAAAATATTATGGTTCTGCATATCATAAATGATGTATCCTTTAGTTCCATCCTTGAAACCAAGAAAAACAGACTTCTTAGCTCTATGATCAGATTTGGTTCTATGAGCATGTAATGTTGTGGCATAACATAAACATCCAAATATTTTCAGATGTATTAAAGTTAGGGGTTATGAAAACAGGAGTTCATAAAAACATTTTGAGTTTAATTGAGGAGAGGGAAGTCTACTTATGATGTGAATAACATGTTGAACTAAAAAATTCCACACGTTCAAAGGTACATGAGAATGAAAATATAAAGATCTAGCCACATTAAGGATATGCTGATGTTTTCTTTCAACCACCCTGTTTTGTTGGGGTGTTTCAACACAGGATGTTTGGTGTATTATTCCTTTGGATAGAATAAAGGCAGACAAGGTTAAAAACTCAGTGCCATTAGCTGTCCTAAGGCATTTAAGAGTTGTCTGAAATTGATTTTCTAAGTATGCCATAAATTGAATGATGCTATTTTTAGTTTAAGCCTTTCTTTTAATAAAAATCACCTAAGTGTATCTATTATAATCATCAACCAAAGTTAGAAAGTATTTATGGCCTAACATGGAAATTGTAGAATAAGGGCCACATACATCAACATGTAGTATATCAAAAGGAGCAGAAGAGTGAGATACACTATGAGGAAAAAGTAACTTTCTTTGTTTGACAAAATGGCAAGAAACACAAGGAGTATTATTAGGTTTACAAGGTATAAAGTGAAACAATTTGGAAATGGTTTTTGTAACACCCCAAATTTAATTGGAATATTTATTTAATTGATTTAAATAAGAATATTCGCATTTCGGTGATTTTCGGTGGTTTTGTGGAATATTGGAAATTAATGGAATTTGAGTTATTTATTTTGAATAATAGTATATAATATGAATATATTAATATTATTATTAATTAAAATAAATACAAGTTGACTAAGGGCAAATTGGATATTTAAAAGGGGTTAGTGAAGGTAATTTGGGAAAAGCCCAATTGTGAAGCCCAAGACTAGGTTTAACAAAAAGGAAATTGTGAAGAGATTAGGATTCATTTGTTAGACCGTGAAAAGAATTGAGGCCAGAGCTATGAGGAGGAAGATTGGAGGCAAAAGCTTCGAAAGGTTCCCTGAAATATTTGAGAAGACCTTGATCGACAATTAAGGTATTTACCGTCATGATTTCTCATGTGTAACTTTCAATATATTTAAGGTCGATTTAAGGTTTAAGGGTTTTGAGGGTGGATATGAGAATTAGTGATCTTTGGCCTTTGTGGCCTAAATTTATTATTGTGAATCTAACTGTGGAATTCATTGGGGAAAAGGGAAAGTTAGGCCTTCGTGGCCAAAACCATGATTTGTTATTTGTCTAACCCTGAAGGAATATGAATATTAGATAGTGAGTAACTATGATGTCTGCAAGGTAATTGTAAGGAATTTTTAATTTAGGGCGTGAATATGATACGGGATTAGCCTAATGAAGTGTAGTTTTTGTGCCTTTATCGCCGTAAGACCTTAGGGATGATTTAGGGATGTTTGGGGGCATTGGGGAAGTGAATCGTGTGGACTTTTGGGTTGAGTTAAGTTCTGGTGCATAGCAGAATTTACCGTCATCGCACTGTTTGCCTAGCGAAGAATGCTTCGCACAACGAACAATGTTGTTTCCAGACTCGCCTAGCGAAGAATCTTTCGCACAACGAAGAAACTCGCCCCAGACTCGCCTAGCGAACATGCCATCGAACGTAGCAGAGTTTCGCGAATGTTGATTGCGTACAACGATGCCTTGATGTTTGATTCTGTGATAAATTATCATGAGTATAAGTGGGAGTTCCATGTGATTAATATGCGATAATACGATGATTACCATGAGAATAATTATGAATTCTATGTGATTAATATGTGATAATATGATGAATTAACATGAGTATGACTGTGAATTCTATGTGATGTGTATATGATGATGATGATGATTTTGATGATGATGATTATTATGATGAGCTACGATGACATGATGTACGATGATGATTATAATGATGAGCTACAATGATATGATGTATGATGATGATTATTATGATGAGCTATGATGACATGATATATGATGATGATTATTATGATGAGCTATGATGACATGATGTATGATGATGATTATTATGATGAGCTATGCTGATATGATTTTGATGATGATGCTTATGATGAATGATAATGCACCTATGATGTTATTATGAGGATGATTTTTGACGCGTGCATCATGCATTCATGTGCATCCGAACTTCGATTCAGGACCTCGATTACTTTGGCTGCAATCCCATTGTGCGGATGTGAAGTGTTTTGATGTGCTCCGGTTCTCTAGTAAAATCCATCTTATTGATGGAGATCTATGGAGGGTTGATGGCCCAGTGTCCATCGCATTGTGATGATTGGTACCACATGCATTGAGTCTTGTTGCATTTGCATTTATGAGTGATTTGGAATAATTTATGATGTTGTGGCCTTGGAGGCCTATTGATGAATATAATGATGTTGAATATAACTATGACGTCATTTTATATGTTGATTTTCATACATTGATTATTATGAATCATTTTACTCACCCTGCCTGTTTGAATGTTACCTCCACGTGGGTAACGTGCAGATGACCAAGTTTAGCCGTGGATGCCGATGAGGACTTTTGAAGTTTTGAGTTGTTGGCCTTTGGTCAACTTAGAGGGTCTTGCTCTAATAGTGTAACATCAGATTGGGGTCTTTGAGTCGAGCTGTGTTTTATTGAGTTATTTTGATTACCTTTTCGTATAAGGAAAACTTTGGAATATGCCTTGTGAGTTCCGATTTTGATATCTTTTGGGAAAACCCGTTATACACAGAGCATTGACTTATTTGGAGCTTTGAGAAATGTACGCCCTTTGAGGTGATTTATTGTTGAGTTTAACATTTTACTTTGATGACTTTGAATAAATATGCCTTTTAATTGTGGGGTAGAAAAGGATGTCACAGTTTTCATATAACCCTCTCTGCAATTTAGTTGTACCAATCATTTCTTGGAATGATTCTGTAGGATTTGACAGGTATCAGCACCTAAATGCATAAATCAATAATTGTTACTAGCAAGTTTAACAATGGAAATGAGGTTAACATTGAAACTGGGGATATATAGAACATGTTGTAGAGTTAAAGAAGAGGAAAGAACTACACTATCAGACATGGATGCGACAATATGAGAACCATTGGGAAAATTAACATGAACATGAATAATGCTTTTGCAATTAATAAACAAGGTAATATCATATGAAATTTGATCAGTTGCTCCAGTATCCAAAATCCAAATATGAGGATTCTTACCACTAGTGGTAGATGAATGAGAATGCATAACAAAAGGTGAGGTAAAAATGGAGTTGGCTTGAGAGTTAAGCTTGTACTGTTAGAGCAATTCAAGAATGTTGTTGTATTGCTCTTGAGTGAAGCTACATGAAGATGCATATGAACTTTATGGTGAAGAATTAGAGATAGCATATTGTGGCAGTAGGTTGATGATTGCTGGTATGATTATGAATTTCTCTCTTACCTTTGAAACCTGGTGGATAACCATCTTAGAGAAAACATGTTTCCACTCTAAGATTAGTTCTACCACAGTGTGTACAAATACGATTCTGACCTCTAGGACCAGCAAAAATTTGATTCTTCCCTCTGAAAGCATTATTTTCAGGTTTACCATTTGAGTTACCATAATGAGCTTGAACTTAACAAGCAGTTGTAACATGTTCCTCAGCAGTTGCAGAAGCTCGAGCCATAATAGAAGCAGAAGTGTTCAGCTCTTGTTCTTGCTTAATGATGAGAGAAAATGCTTTATTAATGTCAGGTAACGGGCTCATCATTCTTATCTGTGATTTTGAATGCATAAACTTTTCATTCACACCTTTAAGGAATCTGATAACTTGGTCATGCGCACAATATTTCTTGGTAGAGCTATAGCACCACAAGAACAAGGAATCGCACATGAGCATGCAAGAAGAGGCATGTAGTTTTCTAATTCATCCTATAAAACTTTCAATTGAGTGAAGTAATTTGAAACATCGAGAGTACCTTGGAGAAGTTTGTAGATATCCTCTTGAATATCTGAGATGCAGAAAATATCACTGTGAGAAAAACGAAACTGCAAATTTCTCCAAACACATGTTACGCTATCAATCTAAAGAAACGATTTCGCAATTGAATCAGAAATAGAACGATGAATCCAAGCAAGCACTATCGTGTTACAATGGATCCAAGGAGCATAAAGAGGATCAAAAACATGTGGTTTGACAAGAGATCCATCTATGAACTTTTCTTTATTCTTCGAAATCAATGCGATGTGCATTGACCTAACCCAAGTACGGTAGTTCTTGTCATCAAGAACAGGGGAAACAAGCACTAATGCAAGGTTTTTGTTTGGATGAAGATAGTATGAATTTGTAGAGTTCGTTGAAAAATCAGTGAAATTCTGGTGAGCCATTATTAAAGATGCAAAGACGAAGAGTAAAAATGAAAAACTACAAAGAGAGAAGAAGACGCTGCAAACTCATGAATGGAGGATACGAAGAAGCTCATAAATCAGGTAACTTTGCAGAGGAGAGAGAAAGGAACAATGACTACCAGAGCTTGTGAAGCTCTGATACCATATCAAGGTTAAAGCATTTAACTAAGGATTTCGTTGAAGATGTCAAGGAAGAAGATGAAGAAAAAGAAGAAACGATGTAAAAGTTTGTTACATCAGTTAAAAGAATGTAACGGTATTAACCATTAGAGATTTATGATGAATAAGCCATATATCTTATATAAAATGTGAACTAAAGAGTAAATAATAGATAGACACGTATAAACTATAGCTATTTGACTAATGGAATAACACATAATATAACTAATATGAAGACTTCAAAAATGATTTAGTAACTTGGTTCAACCGTTAGAGTTTTACAACTAGCTTCAGGATTAAGTCGACAATAAATTTTCTCATCGGAAAATTTTCAATTTTTTAAAAATTATAGGACTTTTACATAAAATAAAATACAAAAGCTAAGAGTTTAGTTGTTTGTGTAATGGTATAAGTTTAAGAAACCGAATCCAAACTAAGAAGTCAAATTCATTGGATCATCAGCCACAAAGATACGTAGTATTACACACACAACACATAGTCAAATATTTAGCACATTAAAGAAAATCTAAGGTGGAAACATAATCACACAACACATACTCAAATATTTAGCGCATTAAAGAAAATCTAAGGTGGAAACATAATCCAAAGGGTGTGGTCCCTAAGATGAGGGCATTTGAAGATAGAGGATTTGAAAGGTCATGTGTATCTCTCGTTCTACATATGAGTGAGAGAGACTCCTTTATCAAGCTTGGATATTAGGCGCAAACGCATAACATCTCGACTAGCACTATCATATTTGAATAGATAGTCATAACCAGAAGCATGTTAGAGCTTAGGATCATTATATATAAAAAGTTTATCCCAAGAATAATCACTCACTCATAACCTCGCCAACGACTTGTTTAAATCATGTCTAAGTTTCACATCACAATATGAGAAAAAGAGCGGAGATCACACATATCTCTATAAGTATTCACTTTTCTTACACTATAATTGGAAGTGTCTATTTAGCATACAAGATCTTTTATATACATCTATTCTATAATCGACATATTAGATATACTAATATTTTTAATGTGTGAAAAATTACAAAAAGGTACTATTAAGATAAGCCATAATACATGCCCCAATCATCGTAAATACACAAATCATCATAGTTTAAACCAAGTCAATCATCAATAAATACATAAATCTTAGGTTAGACCACATACTTGCAATTCTAAATCTACCACACAAAGCTAGAGAAGCACTTCAAAAACCAAGAATGCTAAAAAAAAAACAAAACAAAAACTTACATTCTTCATTCCTTAATAATCTTCCAACTCATATTATATCTATTCAAAAACTCTGCCATACGTGTCCAGCTCATTTCAAGTCTTTTTGATTCGCACATTATCAGCACATGGAGTCCACTAGAATCTTCATACTTCTTCGCTTTCAACCATATTTGCATCATTTGATATGGTTTAACTGTTTCCCTTAAAAATCGGAAAACAACCGCTGATCTTCCAAATCTAACTTTGATGACTCACAGGATCGATCAGATTGATCCTAGGACATGTGCTAAAAGGTTTGTTTTTGTTTTAAAAGTCTATTTAAGTTCCACACTCGAACAGTATTGGGGTGAAAATATCTTAAAGAAACATTTATTCGACTACGGGACAACTTAAAGGTAAAATAAAGCTTTCAATAAGAGAGAAGAAAGTTTGTTGGGAGAGGTGAAGTTAGATCGAGGATGAAGAGAAAAAAATTGCATAGGAAGGAGAAAAATAAAGTAAGGAAAAAAGGTGTAAAGACAATAAAAGACTTTGTAAAATTTAAAGTAAAACAAGTGAATTGCATTAAGTTAAAAGATGGTGTGTTTACATCACGTATATTCTCTACAATACTCGCTTTCTCTACACTCGGATACTTGGAGTAAATTTAAGAGTAATTTGTACAATAGTAAATTACAACACACTTTGGATATGTCTAAGACACCCTATTTATAGCAGTAAAAAATAACCTCTAATAACCTCCATCGTCACCTCCTTTCGCCATTTGTCACAAATGCATGGATCTACCGCTCATAAGGTGACACGTATCTCCTTCAATATTCAACAAGCAAAACCGTTCCCTCCAATTTTTGAATTTCAAATCGTTCGACGAACCATCCCTAACAGCAAGCGGTCGAACTCCTGGCTTTTGGGTGAGTTCTTCGACTTCTTCTTTTGGCTGCTTTGCCTCTTTCGACCACTATCTCGTTCTCAACCTATCTTTGACCCTTTTAACTTGAATTCCTTCCTTCTACATGAGGCGTCGAATTTAGGAGCTAACAATTTGCCCCCCAAAAATGTCTTTTCGACTTCGAATGTGGAAAAACACATTTTTTGACAGTGTCTGACCTTCGACGCCGCCTGTCCTCATGCGTGTCGTCTGATATTCTTTCAACCAATGCAAGTCTGGGAAGGTGAAAGGAAATGAAAGAGAAGCAAGAAAGATCACTAGGAACACGCAAGCTACTGTTCCGCCACTTTGATGCACGTTTCTGACGTCACTTTCATCATGGCTATTTTCTCGGGAATCAACAAAATCGTGGGCCATCATCACCCTTCCAACCTCGGGGACGTGAATTGAAACTACTGCCTCTGCCATCCCATATCCAAGCGCACACGTGGCCCACTAACTCTAGCCCCTTAATGATAAAAACTTTCAGTCTTCCATACACTATATAAGTAATTTCCCTTTGATACTTTCATTTTTCCAACTTCTCTAACTCTTCACACCATCCTTGCTTTTTTCTCTAATTTTTCTGCTTCCCAACCAACAAACTCTTACTTCCTTCAAAAATGGTTGATCATCAAAAGAAGAAAATGTAACTCAAAGGACAAACTTCTGCATCAATGCTTCCTCCCTTTGTCAGCTTGAGCGGTCCCCAGGTGGTAAAGAACCAACAGTTCATCCGCGAACCCTTGATGAAGGAGAAACGCCACATTTACGAATCTCAGGTAATCATTCCTGTTACTGTTGCAGGGATACCTTTAACCATGTCTGGACCTTTACCCCCTCCAGGTCTTGTCTATTCCGCCATTAAAGATTTCTTCCCCTCTTATAGAACCACTAAACCCTTAGGGCAAAAAGACTCTAGCCAAATTTCCATTGATGGTCCTGATGGCCTGAGCCTCTTTGACGTAGACCTTAGGTATCTTCATGATGGGGCCAGATTATTTAGGGCTACTCCCTACTTTAAAGATTCTGAACTTTATCTCAACTGGCTGACAAAAATAGAGAAAGTGAAAGCCCAGGAATGGAAGGACACTGGGATTTATGATCTGATCATGATGTCGAAGGTAGGCCTTTCGTACTGCCCCCTTATGCTGGCTTCTTCCTTATTCTTCTGGGATAGAACTCACAACACTTTCCACCTCCCTTGTGGGATGATGACACCCACTTTACTTGATGTAGCTGCCATTGTAGGCCTAAAACCCTACGACCTTGCTTATGATCCCGAGATTGATAGCCACGAAACCATTGGTTTCACCAATACCAAACATACTTACACAACTTTTGTCCAACATTATCATAATAAAACTAGCACCTCAGTTGACGACGAGGAACATATAGCCTTTTTGGCCATGTGGTTATCCCGTTGTGTATTTTGCACAAAATCCTTGCAGGTGGCACGGAAGTATCTGGTTCTGGCCAACCAACTACATCTGAAGAGAGGCATTTGCCTAAGTGAAATGATTCTAGCCAGTCTTTATGAGGCCCTAGGCGAAGGTGCGAATAAATTGAAAGATCCTGAAAGCCATGACAACTTGCTGTTGTCAGGCCCCTTTTGGCTTCTTCAGCTGTGGCTTAATGCCACTTTTGAACACAATCTTCCCAACAGAGGTGAAGTTGATGAAAGTTCACCTTCAGTCGCTGAGACAAGAGTCGAATGACCTCGCTTGGCTCAACTTACTCCTAGCGAAGAAGGCCATACTCTTCGATCAAATTTATCCAACTTCGTTCATATGTTCGCAAAACAGTATGAGTTTATCGCGAAGATGGCTCCCTTCGCAGAACGAAGATGTGGCCCATAGTGGTTTACCAGACCCTTCCCTGCTCCCTTAAAGAAACAAGAAGAGGAGTCAAAGCTGATTTAGGAGCGATTCCTCATTCCTCGACTACTGGTCCACAAATTAAACCTTGTTAGAGGTCACTCCAGCTTACTAGCCTACCAACCGAACTTGGTGTCCAGGCAATTCGGGTTGATACAAACCTTGCCCAAATGCCTATATGACAAGAAATCACATATCATTCTTCCTTTCACGGTGCTATCTCCTCTGGACTGTTCGACACAACTGACGCGCCACGCCCACAAGTCCTTCCTCACACCTATCCACTTTGAACCTTCTTATTTTTGCTCCCAAGACTTCTATGACTGGTGGTTGAAACATTACGCCTCAGAGTTTCTTGACGCCTCCAGTTTTGCTCGCTTGATTGACCAAGCTTTCGTTGATGTGCAGGAGAAGATCAAGAAAGGTACGTCTACCCATATCAAAGAGATTCAAGCCTTCCAGAAGTATTTCGAAACTTCCTATCGACCAGATGATGTTAGTCGAACCATCTGTGAGGCTGCTGTCACTTTGAAAGAAAAGTTTTCCAAAAAACTGGATAGTTTAAAGATTCCCTCTTCTGTTCCTCGCGAGAAACGGTATGAGGTTGCCTTTAAACTTTTCCCCCCAAAAGTCCCTCGACTACCAACCGCTGGTTTTGGCGTGGCTTTTACCCCTCCATTCCCAGATTGGTTCATTTGTGGAAATGCTATAAAAATTCTTCGACAGCAGTCTAAGCCCAAAGCACAGCGGGTGGTTCCGACTAAACATACACTCGATACGTTTAAAGGGCACCTTCATTTCAGTATCGAAGATGTTCACATCGAATCCGACATTCTTGAAAGTTCATCCCCCTTCAATTTGGACTTTTCTCTCTGAGCTTTATTGTTGCTAACTGGTTTTAGTATCATTTACTTTTCAGTTGCTCCAAAATGTGCTGCCCCAACGACCAAAACTGAAGTCAAGGACGAAGACCAAAAGGTAATCTTCCGCAGCTTTCTACTATCTCGACCTCCTTAATCACTCTCAACACTTTATGTTGCTTTTAGGCTAGTCGAAAACCACCCACCCCTCAAAGAAGATTAAAAAGGGCTTCTCCCCAGATTATCATTGATTCTGATGACGAAGATGGGTCTCCTCGTGAGAGTCTTCAAGTAAAAAGGAAACGAAAGCTCGTCCATGATGTGGATACTCCTGATGCTCCATCCGCTCCTCTTGCAACCAACACACCTCAGACCACTACTCCTCCTCAAGACCCCACTCCGACTCCCATAGGGGATGCTTCGATCCAAGCTGCTGTCCCCATGGAGAGTGACAACTCTAGTCCTGCTGATGAAACTGTTAAGGTATATTGCGCATCTACCTTTCTTTAGGCTTTTACATTGATTTTTTAGTCTTTATTCTTCCTAATGTCTACCTTTTCTAGGATGATGCTGGGGCTTCACAATCTGATCCCACCAAGCTTCCTTTGTCGCTTTATCCCTTGAATAGCCAAGGTGAGCCTAACTATCATCCCACTTCTGATTTGGGTTCTGGTGTGAGTTCACTTGGTGAAATTAATAAACCTGATTCTTTCATAGCCCCTCCTTCTCCCGCAAAGACCACTACCCAGCAGTCTCAAACTGATGGTTCTGATCATGAAGACAACAATGCTCAGGTTGATCCCATTACAGCGGATGATGAAGTCAACACTTTGGAGGGGAAAACAACTTTGGTTAATACGACTAGCTCTCCCTTGGGTCAGACAATAGCCGTGGATGAAAAGGCTGTCGAGGGTGATCAAACTATTGAGGATCAAGCTATTGAGGATCAAGCTATGCCTCAGCCTGAATTGCATGAGTCCAGTGATAAAGGTACTGGGGATGAAATGGAGGAGGATGGCGCAAAGGCAAAAGAAAGCCAAGATAAAGAATTGAAAACTGCGGACATCTCTGTCAAAGAACCCACAACTGCTGAAGTGACAAAGACTCATGTTTCTTCTATCCCAAAGGATATTCCAACAAACCCCTTCCCAGGCGAAACCCAACTCACCTTCGCCGAACTTGATGCATTGAAGGTTTCTAACCCTCGACAATACATCAGGCTTTTGTTGAGCAGGTGAAGTCATTCTTCTAGCCGCACTCCCAGTACTTTGACCTCCGAAGGGCAAACCTCAAAGCCTCCAGCTGACAGTTCCCTCGACAAGGTTAAGCAAAAGATTTTCAAAGGGGATCTTTTCACCCTCCTGCAGATAGGCCCAGCCAGCCATCTTCCCCTCAAAGCTCTTCTTCAATGAGTGGACATTAAATCCCTTACTCCTGAGGCCACGAATATTATTCAAGAAGTTGGTACCCTGATCGACCAAGTTTATAAAGACTATCGATTGTTGCCCTAGATTGAGGGTGACATTGAGACGAAGGCTGGCAGTGAAGCTGCCGCTTGGAGCGCTGTTGTCGACTCTGAGGAGAGGATTGCTGAATTGGAAGAAACGAGGGAGAAAAATAAGCAAGAGGTCCTGACGAACGAGGCGAACATTGCTTGTTGGAAACGGAAGATTAAAAAACTCCGTAGTAAGATAGCGAAGGCTAAGAAGAAGAACGCTGAATTATCTTCTTTCGACGACTCCTCCCTAACAGCTGAACTTAAACATGTCGTTACCTATGCTGAGGAAGCCCGTTGTTTGGAATCTAAACTTGCCCAGCTGAGGACAGATAAGGCTCAATGCCAGAGCCGTCTCGAACTCCAAAAATCGACTTATCTTAAGATGAAGGCGAATCTTCCTTTTTAATTTATTCAGGTTTTGTAATAAAGCAGATTATATTGGCCTTTGTAAGCCGTTTTTATTTTGTTTGTAAGACATTGGGCCATTTTGGCATATTTTAAATCACCATTTATGGCTTCACTTTATCTTTGACTATTACTCTGTTGATATTTTTACCTCTTGAAGTGCAGGCTTATACTTCTTTAAATATTTGCCATTTACTTTTAATATTATCTCGTCCTTACTCAGCTCTGTCACTTCATATGCCCCGTTAAAGAATATATTCGATACCTGGAATGGTCCTTCCCACTTTGGGGACCACTTGCCTAGGGACCTCACCTTTCGATCCATAGGCAGGATTACCCTCCATACCAAATCTCCGACCAGGAAAGCCTTTGCTTTGACCTTCTTGTTATATGATTTCTCCACTCTTTTCTTTTGTCTCCTCAAGAGTTCTAGAGCTTTTAATCTTTCTTCGTCTAAATCGACTAACTCATCAAGCATCATGTCCTAATAAATCTCTCGAGGGATTTCATGATGTCTTTGAATTCTCACTGAATGTATATGTATCTCGACTGGCAATACTGCGTCATGGCCGAAGGTGAGTCGATAGGGGGAAGTGTTGGTCGCTTCCTTCGGGAATGTTTGACATGCCCATAGGACTTGATCCAATGTCTTATGCCAATTCCTAGGCTTGCTTCCAATCTGTTTCTTTATCATGCCAATTATCACTTTGTTTGCCGCTTCGACTTGGCCATTGGCCTGGGCGTAGTAAGGTGTCGAGGTAAGGAGTTTAAATCCCATTTCTTTGGCAAACTCCTGCATCTTCCTACCTGTAAATACTGACCCTTGGTCTATCGTTATTGTTTATGGTAGCCCGAATCTGTAGATGATATACTTCTGAGTGAATTCGATAACATCTTCTTGGTCTACCTTCGGTAGAGGTATAGCTTCGATCCACTTGGTAAAATAGTCTATCCCTACCAAAATGTACTTCTGGTTTTTGGAAGACGCAGGTCGAATCGCTCCTATCAGGTCTAAAGCCCAACCTCTGAATGGCCATGGCTTGACTATGGAGTGCAACTCGCTCGCTGGGACATGTTGTATGCCAGCGTGGACTTGGCATTCCTGACAACCTTTGGCGAACTCAATGCAATCTTTCAGCATCGTGGGCCAGTACATCCCCTAGCGAAATAACAACTATTTCATCTTATGGCCTACTTGGTGTGCTCCGCATGTCCCACCATGGACTGAAGCCAACTCCAAGTATGCTTCAGATTCACTGAGGCATTTAAGTAAAACTCCCTCAGAGGTTTTCTTATATAACTCATTCCCCAACAGGACATAACTTAGTGCTTGGTATTTTATCTTTCGTTCTGTAGTCGATGAAGGGTTCTGAAGGTATTCGACCAGAGGTTTCCTCCAATCTTTGTCTGTCAGGCCTTCGACTGTAAAAATCTCAAAGGTTTCCTCGTCAGCGTAGCCAAATTTCGTGACTTCCAAGTCTGACGGTCTCAAACCCACGGACACAACCTTACCTCTGGCCTCAATTGCTTCTTGCAAGTTTTCCTTCGAGACCCTGTATCCTGAGGCAACTTGCGCCAAATCGTTGGCTATCTGATTGTGTAGTCGTGGTATGTGTCGAATAGTGTAGACTTCGAATTTTTTGAGTAGCCTGTTGGCTATCACAAAATACATGATGAGATTTTCTTTAACACATTTGTACTCCTTTGTTAGCTGTTTTACAACCAACTCTAAATCTCCCATTATTTCGACTTGGGTTGCCCCCAATTTTAACAAAATCTCAAGTCCGGCGATCAAAGCTTCATACTCAGCTTCGTTATTAGAACATAGGCCCTCGACTCTATACTTTAATTTTGTTGGAATTTTGTCAGGCGAAATGACCAGCAGACCTATGCCTGTCCCGTTCTTGTGACTAGACCCGTCGAAGTATAGCTTCCAAGGCTCTAGTTCAACAATGTTCAGGGTACTTTCATTTATGGAGTGGTCGATAATAAAGTCTGCCATTATTTTCCCTTTGACTGCTTTCAACGGTCTATACGTTAATGAATACTCAGTTAATGCTAATGCCCATTTACCAATTCGACTATGCAAAATAGGTTTGGACAACATGTGCTTAATAATATCAAAATGTGACAAAACGTAAACATCAACTGGTTTTATATATTACTTCAACTTCATACATGAGAAATACAAACATAAGCATAATTTCTCTATCTCACTATACCTAGTTTCTGCATCATTTAAAACTCTGCTAAGGTAGTAAATGGCTCTTTCGACGCCACTTCCATCCTCTTGAACGAGCATGCTCCCTAAGGTTTTGTCTGACGCTGCTATGTACAGTCTCATGCTTTTATTTCGACATGGAGGTGAAAGGACCGGAGGATGAGTCAAGTAGTCTTTATCTTGTCGAAAGCCTCTTGCTGATCTTTCGTCCATTCAAACTTCTCCTTGGTGGCTCAAAGCAATGGCGAGAAGGCCTGTGTTTTTCCACTGAGATTCGATATGAACCTTCTTAGGAAATTTATTTTGCCCAGCAAGGATTGAAGTTCCTTTTTGTTGGATGGCGCTTACGCTTCCATGATGGCCTTTGTTTTGTTTTGGTTGATTTTGATCCCCTTCTTGTGGACCACGAAACCCAGAAAATCTCCTGCTTGTACGCAGAATGCACACCTGAGGGGATTCATCTTGAGGCCAAACTTCCTCATTCTCATGAAGGATTTGCGCAGATGTTCCACATGAGCCTTTCCTGACACAGATTTTATCACAATGTCATCAATGTATATTTGCATAAAGGACTCAATGTAATCATGGAAAATCGAATTCATCGCCCGCTGGTACGTTGCCCCAGCATTTTTTAGGCCAAAAGGCATCACTATCCATTCGTGGCCAGCGGCTGAATCGACTAGCATTTCTGCCACTGGCATCGAATACTCATCTTTAGGGGTTGCTGAATTCAAATCCCTAAAGTCTATGCAGACTCTCAAAGATCCATTTGACTTAATGACTGGTACGATGTTTGCTAGCCATTCGACATACCTGGTCGTACGGATGAACTTGCATCGGAGGAGTCTTTCGATTTCCTCCTTTATCTTTGAGAGGATTTCAGGGGCGAAACGTCTTGGATTCTGCTTGACTGGTTTTTTGCCAGGCTTGATTGGTAGCCTATGCTCGACTAAATCTCTCTTTAGACCTGACATTTCGTCATAGTCCCAAGCAAAACAATCCATGTACTATCGCAGCAACTGAATGGTTTTGACCCTAAGTTGGGGGTCGAGGTTGGCGCTGATATAAGTTGGCCTTTTAATTACTCCATCTCCCAGGTCAACTTCCTCCAGTGGATCTTGTGCCAACATTTTGACATCGCTGGCCAAGAGATCTTTTTCAAAACCCAAAGGCTCATCGTCATATATGGCGTCGAGTCTTTGCCCTTCGTATTGAATCTTGGGGTCGAAATGCCCAACTGGACCTATTTGTTTGGATTTTTCGTTTGCTCCCTCAGCCATTTTGTTATTAGCGGTCTCCGAGGCCGTTTGTAGCTTAGTTTCGGCCACGTAGGCCGAAATCCTTTGAAGCGCTACGTCTTCAGTCATCATCATCAAACTCACTTCCCCAGCCAGTGGGGTCTATGGGAAGTTTGCCAAGGTATGGTAACCTTTCACCTGGCACTTCCTTGTCCCATCGGAAACCTTCGATGGGATGCAGATATAGTGAGCAATACACTTTGTCATTAGGTGTAAAGTCAAAATCTGCAGGTTCACATGGCCCTATACTGGCCAAATGTTTGTTAAACTGTCCTTCATCAATATGGTTTATAGGCGCTTTGAAGTATCCCTGATCTGCTTCGATATTTTCGACAATGCCATCTGGTCTCCAGATGGCGATCCTCTGATGCATCGAAGATGACACTGCCCCCACTCCATGGATCCATTCTCTTCTAAGTAATAGATTATAGTTGGCAGTGGTCTCCACCACCATGAAGACAGTCGGGCGGGTAATGGTTCCGACCGTGACATTCACCTGAATGACCCCCATGGTCAAACCCACTTTTCCTTCATAGTTTGATAACATCGTGTTATGTGGCTTGGTGTCTGTCTCACTTTTCCCAATTTTGTTCAACAGAAAATGCGGCATTAGGTTTACCGTAGTGCCGCAATCCACCAAGATTTTATTAACTGGGACCTTCTTTATTTGTGCCATAATATAAAGAGGCTTTAGATGATTTTTCATCGCCTCTGTTGGTCGTTCAAAGAATGCATTTTGCTCCTCGATGCAGCCATTGTTCATCACATAATAGCATACCGGCTTATGAGCCGTTATTTCCCAGTCCGTATATGTGTCTGAGTTTTCAACTACGGAAATCCTGTCAAATTCCCTGGGCAGTACTGATACTACGTTGACCAAAATATCCAACGTATCATCAGAGTCTTCATCAAAATTATCGGTCATTTCGTCATCGACCGATTTCCTCTGTTCTTCGACCTGCGTTAGAAACAACTTTCTTCCTACAGGTGCCTTCCCGAACATCTTTGTTCGACCCTCCTGTTCGATGGGGATGTTGGTATTGGATTGTGGTTAGTCCCTATGTGCACCTTCTCTGTGTGCTTTTCTTCTTCTCTGCTCGAGTCTCCATTGGGATCGAGACATGGGATTCTTCCCTTTATAATTTTCTGACACATGAGCAGCCCTCGAAGACTTTCTTTTCGGTAGCTTAACGAAGATCCTCGTTGCACTTCGAAGTTCTTCCACCTCTTTTGCCCTTGCTGTCTGTTCTCATTGGGCTTTGTCCACTTCCCATCAGTGGCCTCAGCATTGGGATTAAAGCTAGTGGGTTTGTTCGTAGGAGGCCTCATGCGGGGGTCAGATCTTTGTTGAAGGCCTCTTCGAGGGTCGAATCTTGGCCTTTCGTTATCTTGCCTCAGCCTTCATGTTCCTTCTAGCTTTTGTGCGGCCTTCTTGTCGAATATGGCGCTGCATCGGGGACAAAGCATCACACTAGAACCTCTCTCCTGGCAGCGGTGAAAGAAAGAAATAATAGATTCCTCCTGCTCTGGGTATGCTTCCCTAGTGTGTGTTTCCTGGTAGTTTGACTCACTATCCGCTACCTCCTCATTATGGGTGATTTGTACCATGTTAATTTCAACTTCTTTGGCCAGATTAAGCTTCTTCAGGCTTAACTCCATGCTTTTGGTGGCTTGATCAATTTTGACGAAGTCATCGGCCGTTTCTTTGGTCACTATCTCCCAACCCAGATTGTTCCTGTTGTTTGGGCTTTTGGTTTCATCCCTTTGGTCACAGTTATCAACTTCCATTTCGACACAGCTCTTTTGTCTGAAGCTCATGGTAACTTTCGTCATCACAGCTTCGTCTATGGGATTGCCAGCAACCTCTGTTACTTCGATTGAAAAGTCGTAGCCGTCAGCAACTTCGACTATATTAGCCTCGACTGGCTCTGTGTAATTTGCGTCTGCCGTTTGCAGAGGATCTGTGTCGACCTTCATCTGGCCGCCAACTTTCTCTCCGAACTTTAGACGTCCTTCTTGGATCGCATTCTGAACAAGGTCCCTAAAAAGAAAACATTGAGACGTTTTATGACTCAAGAAATTATGATATTTACAAAACCCTCCTTAACTAACAAATAGAATATTTCATCACATTTTGTGATGTCAAAAATATGTTTTCTTTGGGAACCTATCATTCTTTTCAGATTCGACATAACTCTTCCCTTGCGGGGGAGCTAGTACTTTGCATAAGTAAGGCGGTCCTTGTTTAAGTTCAGCAAGGTCCACTTCGCCATCGTCGAAACTCACAGGCTCATCACACAGACCTTCGACATTCTCATTATATTCGACAAAAGCTACCTTTTTATTTTTATTAAACTTAGCCTTCTCGTCTTTGAGTCTTTCTAGTTGCCGAACTCGATCGGCTAGCTGAGCCATGTCCCTTAGATACTGGGTATCCAAATTTTTCTTAATAGAGTAGTCGAGACCCCCAGCGGCCATTTCGACCAACTCATGTTCAGGGACCTGCGTGAAGCATCTGGCTTTAAGCAACCGAAACCTATTAAGGTATTCCTCTATTGGCTCAAAAAACGTACGCTTCACACTAGCGAGTTCCTTCAAGCTAATTTTAGTCTGACCCATATAAAACTATTCATGGAACAAACGCTCTAACTGGATTCAATTACACACCGTGTTAGGGGGAAGCGTTGTGAACCAGGTAAAGGCGTTCTTAGTAAGAGAACTTGGGAAGTATTTTATTCTAAAGCTTTCATCATTCGCTATCTCTCCAGCCTCGATTAGGTAACGAGCTACATGTTCGACGGTAGATTCCGTCGTATCTCCTGAAAACTTAGTGAATTTGGGTACTTTCGTTCTAGGAGGTAACTCCGCCTGAAGGATAGTCTACTATAGGTGAAGTGTAGTTTGGCCTGGTGAAACCAGTGTTTAACCCATTTCTGGCCATAATTCTCTCGACCATGGCCGCTAGATTATTGTCGATGGCCACGTTGTTTTGACGAACCTGCTGGACTATATTGTCTGCGTCTTGGTTCCGATTCACAACCACCACTCCTGGGTTTCTTTCTCCCAAGCCACGGGGCTGGTTTTGCAAAGGCTCTTCCCTAAGCCCTTCGACTAACGGAGGAGCCATCCTTCCTTGGTTTCCTACATCGACTTCTACCATATTCGCCAAGTTGTCTCGTGGGATATCCGCTACTGCGGCTTGGTTTCTTGTTAAGGGAGGTACCCCCATGAATTCAGCCAATCTCGTTAATTGTACCGCCAATTATTGATTGGTCTGAGTTGTATTTTGGATTAATGGTTGAAATATTTCACCCATGGTTTGTGACAAAGTCTGAACCATTTGTAGGTTACTTTCGTCCATCTGCTGTCTTAAACAAGCAACTAAGGTGTTGGTCAAATTGGGGCCTTGCGTCGAATACCCTAAACTCTGGCTTTGGGGATTTTGACCCATGTTCACGCCTAACCCTGACCCTTGTAGCGGCGAAGCCATCGCCTGATCTGAGAATATGGGGGGTGCACTTTGGAGCCCTTGCATCATAGCGGTGGGCATCCCATATGGGGGATTTCTTGGTGACTGTGAAAAACCAGGGGGACCAAACTGCCTGGATGTCGAACTACCTCCTAACAAAATCTGAGGATTCGACATTTGATGACCAATATATTCCAACACTGGTTGAGTATAAGGTTTTATCACTGTCGATCCAGCCCCAAGTACAGAAGGTGTCAGTACTGGTCTCACAGGAAGCACCGTTTGTTCTCCAGCCGACGGTATCGGAGGGGGAACTCCCTCGTCTCTTATTCCCTCGATGGAACCGTCTCCTTGATGGTTGGGGTTATCTGGCTGGTTCGTATCCGTAGCCATGTTCCTAATGTTTTGTCTTGGTCGTGTCTCTTCGTTTACAGCGACAATTTTACCACTTCTTAGTAACATAAAAATGTATCTCTCACGAAAAAGGACCAGTACGACTGCAGAATTTTTATAAGTTTAGTTTTATGAAACATATTTTCTAGCATCGTCCCACCGGGTGTGCCATTTTGTTTCCCTTGAAAATCGGAAAACAACCGCTGATCTTCCAAATCTAACTTTGGTGACTCACAGGATCGATCCGATTGATCCTAGGACATGTGCTAAAAGGTTTGTTTTTGTTTTAAAAGTCTATTCAAGTTCCACACTCGAACAGTATTGGGGTGAAAGTATCTTAAAGAAACATCTATTCAACTACGGGACAACTTAAAGGTAAAATAAAGCTTTCAATAAGAGAGAAGAAAGTTTATTGGGATATGTGAAGTTAGATCGAGGACGAAGAGAAAAGAATTGCATAGGAAGGAGAAAAATAAAGTAAGGAAAAAAGGTGTAAAGACAATAAAAGACTTTGTAAAATTTAAAGTAAAACAAGTGAATTGCATTAAGTTAAAAGATGGTGTATTTACATCACGTACATTCTCTACAATACTCGCTTTCTCTACACTCGGATACTTGGAGTAATTTTAAGAGTAATTTGTACAATAGTAAATTATAACACACTTTGGATATGTCTAAGACACCATATTTATAGTAGTAAAAAATAACCTCCATCATCACCTCCTTTCGCCATTTGTCACAAATGCATGGATCTACCGCTCATAAGGTGACACGTATCTCCTTCAATATTCAACAAGCAAAATCGTTCCCTCCAATTTTTGAATTTCAAATCCTTCGACGAACCATCCCTAACAGCAAGCGGTCGAACTCCTGGCTTCTGGGTGAGTTCTTCGACTTCTTCTTTTGGTTGCTTTGCCTCTTTCGACCACTCTCTCGTTCTCAACCTATCTTTGACCCTTTTAACTTGAATTCCTTCCTTCTACATGAGACGTCGAATTTAGGAGCTAACATTAACACACCCAACAGTCTCAACACTCCTCCCCACAGCACATGAAAAATGATTGCATGAAAAAAAAAACTTTGTAATTCACTCCTTCCCACTAGTATCTTTTTCAATCCATCTTCCTCAATCACTACTCCATTTGTGAAGCCACCATATTCGGTAATATCTTAAACTTTAACCCATGAATACAACTTGCATTCTCAAGCCTCCTAGTAACACTACATTAAAAGCTCTCAAAGAAAAACACTCTCATATTTTATCTTATAGATTTTTCTCGCCCCAAAGAAAAACTATATGATTAAATTTGATTCAAGCATTGTTACATTTCGAAGTAATAATTAAAACAGAACAAATCAACAGACATAACAAAATTTAACAATATCCCTCAAAGTGGTTTCAATTCCGCCAAATTATGACAGGGCATTACCTGGCTTCCAAGTATTTCCTCTTGGGTACAAATAGGAGGAATATCCAAATACTTGAAAGGAATAACACATCCCACCATTAAGAAACTTTTTGATGGAAAATCTTGAATTTTGCACTGTCCTACCACCTTTTTGGGTAGGAATATCCAAAATACCACCTTTTTCATGATATATTCCATAATGTCACTCTTTCAAAAACGTTGATTTTTTTGGCTGAAGCATGCCGCCCATTCATTGGGCGGTTATGTTGAAATTTGTAGGGTGCCGCCCATTGGAAGGGCGGTAGTGTCCAACACTAATTTTTTTTTACTTTTTGTTTTTCTGTCTTAATACTATTAATATATATAATAATATATATTAAGAATATTAATAATATTAATATATATTAATATTAATATTAATAATATTAATTTTAATATATATTAATATATATTAATATTTATATTATTAATATTTATAGTCTTAATATATATTAATATTAATAATATTAATATTTATCAATATATGTATTATTATTATTAATATTAATATAAATTTATATTTTTAAGACATAATTTATATTAATTGATATTATTAATTAATATTATTTAATACATGATGATTAATAAAAATACTAACGAGGGTACAAGATTAAGTTATGGAAGTGCGGCAGCGATACCATGTGACGACGATTTCAATGGTGATTTGATCGCTCAATTCATGAACCCTAACAATGATGCAGGTCCATCTACACAGACCCAAAACGATGAGGTTGATAGTAGAAGGTCCACCAGAAATGTACAAGCTCCTGCCTGTGGAACCCACCAACGCTTACGTCCACCGGGTCAAAATTAATTAAGGGTGAATAGGAATTTTTAGTTCATTCATTTTAATGTACTTTTTTTTATTTTAAGAATAAATAAATATTTATTTTAGTTTATTTATTGTATTTTTTTTATAGTTATTATTATATATTTCAATGTAGTAATTTATTTTAATTAGTACTATTTTTAAAATAATTATTTTTATTTTATTTTATTTTAATTTACTATAATTATCTATTTAATAATTATTAACTAAATATAATAAACATAATAAATAAAAAACAATGTAATAAATATAATAATTACCTAAATATTATCTATTTATTATATTTTATTTTAAAAATTATTATTTATAATTAACTAATTATTATTTTATTATAATATTATCTATTTATAATTATTTTAACAATTATTATTTATAATTAACTAAATATAATAAATAAAAAACAAAATTTAAAACGAAAAAAATTCAGCATAAAACAGTGCTGCCCAATGGATGGGCGGTTTCCAAGTCAGCAATGCAGTGCTGCCCAATGGATGGGCGGTTCCCAAGTCAGCAATGCAGTGCCGCCCAATGGATGGGCGGTTCCCAAGTCAGCAATGCAGTGCCGCCCAATGGATGGGCGGTTACGTTGTGCCAAAAACTGATTTTTTTTTTGAAAAGATGGCATTTTGGAATTTATGTGTAAAAACTATGGCATTTTGGGATTTATCTTGTAATAGTGTGGTAGGATGGAAAAAATTTCGAAAATCTTACCCGAGTTCTATGAGCTGGAATGATTGCAAGTATGATTGGTTGACATTAACATCACACACTTTGCTCATCAATATTTTGCTCATCAATATGTCCATCCAAGCAAAGATGTGCTTGCACTCCTTGATGTGCTTGCACTCTCCTTGATCAGGATGAGCTTGAATGATTGCAAGTATATTGGTTGACATTAATATCACACAACACTAAAATGTGAAATGCACTTTACCTTAGGTTTCATTCATGAACTAAATTTGTGACATTAATATCACACAACACTAAAATGTGAAATGCACTTTACCTTAGGTTGTGTGAAATGCACTTTACCTTAGGTTTCATTCATGAACTAAATTTGTGAACAAAGATTTTACAAGAAATTTGCATAATTGCAACTAGCAAACAAATCTCTTCCAACATGAAACAGTTGCCAGTGGGAGATTTCTATGATGACAGACAGACAAGTAAAAATATTCATCAAATACATAGAATTATTGAGAACTTTCTATATATTGAAAACTTTCTATGATGACAGACAGACAAGTAAAAATATTCACCAAATACTGAGAATTTTTGAGAACTTTCTATATATTTCCATTATTATGTTCAATGGGAACATCAGAAGTACAGTTGTAAATGGGAATTATGTTCAATCAGAACATTACAGAGAATAACTTAAGAATAAATAAGTTATAACACCGAGCAGGGGATTTCCCAATGCAATGCAACCCAACAAGTTGCTCACATCACATCCTTAACTCAATCATATTAAAGGGGATTTCCCATTGCAATGCAACCCAACAAGTTGCTCACATTGCAGCCTTTAACTCATCATATTAAAGTTAAATGTTTGTAATAATTAATAGGTGCAGTTCTCTAGAAGAAAACTTGCTGGTTCCCATTTTGCAGTAAAGATAAATTTTGATGTGCAATACTTCCGATGTGTCCCCGTAAGTTTCCCTGTCCCAGCCTTCTTGTGAAAACCAACCATTAAACTAGAGCACTCTCTGTGAGTCACAAACAAAATAGCAGAGACACTATTTAATTAGCATAGATTTTAAAATAACAATATAGAAAAAGGTTATGGCACTAATTGTGTAAATTTTCTAGACACTTCTAATCATATTTCCCAAAACAAAGTAGAAGTCATTATTTAGCATTTATTTAGCACAACTTTTGAAGTAAGTTAGAAAAATGTAATGGCACAAATTGTGTAAAGCATTCTACAGATAACTCTAATATGTCTCATAATGATCTCTTGTGTTTGTCTTAATTTGAACATGAAAAAGGCAGAACTTAAAATGCTTACAATAATTGATCTTCTGAGTAGTTGGTGTGCCATTCACATGTCTTACTCCACTGTTTGAAACCAAAGGTAGCACATTGAGCGGTATAGACAGCAGCTGCAGCAAGCTGAGAAGGAGGGAACTTCAACATTGCATATTCTACTAGAGATAGCTCTACCAAGAAGAAAGCTAGCAGCTCAAGCTGTTTCAGGGTGAGTAATATAAAAAAAGATATTAGTAAATATGATGACATTGCTAATTATGATTAAAGAATTGCTTGAAAAAAAATAGCAGGCAGAAATATGAGCACTAACTTTTCTGTCTGCTTGTGCTGCCTTTAGGAATCTTTTAATGAAAACGTATGCTGTTGGCACAGATATGTTAAACTTCAATGTGTTGACCATCAACTTCTCCTGGAATTTTTTAATAGAAATCTCAATTACTTGACATCGGGATTTGAAATATAGGTTTGTAACTGCAATATAAGATTAATGTTATTTAAGTCTCCTCAGTCATGGCAGAGACAACAACTCATCTGCAATTTTAAAATTTGCAGTAGCTCCACGGTAAGGTTTTCTTTGTCTCAGCGGAAACCATGATAGGACCGCAACTTAAAACCTTGGTTTGTCATATTGAGTAGCTCCACAAATTGATAATAACCAAGCAAAGGAATGTTACCATTTCAAGAACTTCTTTCTGAGTGTATGCTCTGTCTGATATAAGAATTAGATCTCCAACCACAGGCACAGAAACTTCCTCATACTTGCATGCCAATAGCATTGCCACTAGACCAACCAGCTGAAGCTTCTTTCTTACCACTGACTGCTTTTCCAAAAATCTGTCTATAAGATTAACTGTGAGAAACAATGTCTCATGCATGAGGTCAAATTTATCATGCACCTGAAAAGAGTTCAAGCAAAACAAATGAACATTATCATTATTTGGGATGAATTGAAATTTATTGGAAATTAATGACACTTATACTCAAGGGTTAAATTTAATCCATTGAATATAAACCTCAATAAGCCAGTCAATCAGTATGGCCCTCATCCTTTCATTAATGTCAAATTGCTCGGCCATATAATTAGGCGAGACACAGCCAGTACTCTGCAAGTAGTTAATGCTGTTAGTAATTCAAATTTGATTGGAAACCAGGATTCAACAAGTACTATAAATGTCTCTATTGACAAACCAGGATTCAACAAGCACTATATTTTATGAAGCATGGACACATACAAAACCAGGATTCAACAAGTACTATATCCTATGAAGCACAGACACATATAAAACTCTAGTGCCGGTGACAAGTCGACACTGAAAATAATTTAAGAAAATAAATCAGCTAAATGTAATAATTTGAGAAAAAAAAAATAGATGTGTTTACATGTGTTGGTGATGTGCACTGAATACAACTTAAATTTGCAATGATTATATCCCAATTGAAATTACAAAATAAAAATAAAAAACCCAATGATAAAGTGTTCCAAACTATTGATTCAAAATGTACCTCAACTTTTCTGTAGTATGCATAAAGATCTTCAATATATTCAGAAACTGCAAGAGGGTCATTGGCATCAGAGATGTCAATGTCCAAAACATGCTCTTCCATCATATCCTCCATCTCAATTTCATCCTATAAGGCCAATTATTAAACACTCACCAACTAAAATATGAAAATGGATCTGAAATTTGAAATTGAAATAAAATAAAATATATAAACAAGACAATTAAACAAACACCAACAAGGCATCAATAAAGTAATACCATCTGATCTGATTCATTTCGCGTTGGTTCAGTTTTCTCTAAAGCCATTGCCACTGGCTGGTCTTCTACCAGCTTATGTTCATCATCAACAAATATACAATCTCCAAATCCGTTCGAATTTGTCAAGTTTGACCTTTTGTTACTCCCCTGTTCAAATTAACCCCAATTCTCAAAATCTTACTCAAAATATAACAATAGCCACAATGCAGCAAAATTTCAACACATAAAAATTCTACCTCAGCCTTAAGTTTTTGTGTGCTAGCGATTTTCGCGGCAAACCTCCTAAAACAACATGATGATTCATCATTCTCTGCATTAACCCATACATACAACACTAAATCAACATAAAACCAATAAATTCTCACCTAGTGATGGGTCGATGAACCGGATCCACTTTTTTCTTTTCACAAACTTCATTTCTTCTGGATAATCACAAAACAAAACCAATAAATAAATAAAAAAAACCACAGCACAAATTGTTCATCATTGATCTGAGAGGGAATTTACTCTGATACAGCTCTCTTGTTAGGTATCATATTCTGGTTAATCACACCCAAAGCTCTTCTATTTTGCCCAACTTTTCTAGCTTCTAACCCTTAAAAAATATAAAAAGACCCATCAAAAAATGTCAAAAATCTTCAATTCTGAACCAAAATTGAACCTCAAACCATCACCAAATACCTTGAAAAACAACAGGTTCGATTGCGTTTGAGTTGGAACACTTATCAGAATCCTTCATTTTTCGACCTTAGAAAAAGAAGAAGAAAATGAAGAGCATGAAATTGAAGAAGGTGCAATAGTTGAGTGAAGAGTGTGAAAGAATTGGGGGCTATTTAGAACTCAGATTTTGTTTTGAAAAATTAACGGCTAGTGATTTGTGAACGTTGGATCGTTGAGATTGATAAAAATAATTATTTTATTATCTTTTTTTCTTTTTCTATTTTTTCGTTGTCATAAAACGAAGAGAATAACGGTAATAAGATTTCCCATGTGATCAAAACAGGTGTCTCGCTGTAGCCAACCCACCGCTCTATTCTTTTCAAATCATAATTTCTTCTTTTGACAAAATATATAATTATTATTTTACTAAATTTATCTTAATTCTATTTTTTTTGTTATAAAAATTTTAAGGTATATGATTCTATATACAGGTTTAACTATGTTTGGTTGTTTAAATATTTGTTTGTATATTTTAGAAAATAATATAATTACATATTTGAAATATGTTTGGATGTTTGTGTTATATTGTTCTCTATGTTCAATGTATATAGATTTATTCTACAGTGTACTAGAAAAATATTTTATTTATTTTTTGCATAATTAGTTAAAAATATAATTTCAGTATTTTGTGTACGTTTTAATTATATAAAAACTATAAGTTTGAAAAACAACAAAGTAATATTATTTTCCAAAAATCTTGAGACTATTTATTATATTTAAAAGTGTTACGATTTTAGATTAATTTTAACATTTAAGAGTATTGTCAATCTATGCAGGTTGTTATTAAGAGTATTGTCACAAATTTAAATTTCTTGAATTTATTATGCAATTAGTTTAAGTTTGAGCTTTTAGCCACACTTAACATTTTTTTTATTATTTTGTTAAATTAATTCAATTAATAGTTGTACAAGAATATATATTTAAATTTACAATATTTTACTTATTTATTTTTAAAAAATAAAAAATAAAAATTATAATCATTAGGCTATTAGATAAAAAATTGTCTTAACTAAAAAAATATAATTAATAAAAATTTTGCTCAAATTTGCCCCACCAATTAAATAAGAATGTTAAAATAATTAAATATTAAATTTATTTTTAATACTATTATATCACATCATTCGATAAAATATTTTGTCTTATCAATAATACATTAAAAAAAATAATGTTATAATTATGTGATGCAGATTGTCTCTCATCTCAAATTAATGATGGATATCATTTAAAGTTAATGTGCTAAATATATAATCTAAATCATTCAATATCAATTGAACTCGTCTATAACATGAACGTGTGTGGCCAAGATAATAAGAGTGATCACATTCAAAATAAAATTGTAAATTAAATCAATAAAATAATAAAATCACACAAAACTATTTTTTTTAAATATATTAGATTAAATCAAACTTTATATTCATTTTTAAAAATTAAATTAAAACAAACCAAACCAAACCAAATTCCCGTACATAATTTTTTATATTTTTTTATTTTATTATTAGTATGATATCTTACATTAATATATTATTTTTTTATTTATAAATTTTGTAATTTTCTCTTTGTCTCAAAATAATCAATTCAATAATAAAAATTAAAAAAATTATATAATCAAATAGATAATAAAAAATATTTATTTTGCAAAACTACTCTTATTATGCATTCATGTATTAACTTTTATTATAAATGAAAAGTAGAATACATTAAATTAATTAGATGCAAGTAATATTATTTTAAAAAATATATATCCAATTAGAAAAACTAAATAATTTTATATTAAAAAATTGAAAAAGATAAGTAATTTTAGTATAAACTTTGTTTAAAAATAAATTAGTTACTTTAAAATGAATAAAATAATATATCCATCAAGTCTCCTATTATAAAAGACCAAACAACGTCAAAATAAATAAACTCATTTATTGTTAAATTTTTTAAAATATTTGACATATATATTCTAACTGAAAAATTGAAGATATTAAAAGCATCGACTTAAATTTAAAAGGACAGAATAAAAATGTAATCTAAACCATAAATACTCTTTAAATATTTTAAATTCATCCTATGCAATGAGATTAAAAATATCTTAGTCCAAAATTTTCTTATAATTAATAGTAGTAGAAGTATCAGTTTAATTTAATTTATTTTTTACTTTTCATATATTTCAAGCATAATCAATTAATTTGATTCTTAATTATTAAATTTTAACATTTTATATGATGTGTTAAACTATTATTTTACCATGTCTTTATATTATTAATATTAAAAGTTTTTTTTCAATTGAAATTTAAATAGTTAAAAACTAAATTGAGACATTCCAAATATTAAAAACTAATTTAAATTGAAACTAAATTTAAATATTAAAACTTAATTTTAATATAAAGAGAATAGTCATTAAACTGACTAAAAAAATTAAATGAGACATTCAAATACAAATTGCTTGTAATTAATTTTTTATGTCATTTATTTGTTTCTTAAAACGAACTCAAGTCGCCAATTAATCAAATCACGGAATATTGTTGCTTAGAAGTACATTAAATATTTGTGAAAAAAACTAATAAATATATAATTTGCAATCAAATTAAGCTATTCCTTATAAATATTGTTTCACAAAAATTGTAAGGGATAAATGATTCGTAACATTGACATTAATTTGAGTTTTCTTTCGAATTTTTTTTTTCTTCTTTTCCTTTTTTTATATTATCTCAACTTTAATATTTTAACAATTGAATCAAAATAAATAATTAACCCAATTAAAATAAAATTGGTTTAGATTAGGGATTAATTTATTTATTAATTTGATATTCAAAAATCAAATTGAATTAAGATTGAATTGTGTTGAAATTATTGAACCATAATTTAATCAAATTATTTTAGGGTTAAATGTGTTTTTAGTCTCTATTAATATGTTAACTTTTAAGTTTATCCTTTTAAAAACAAATTTTCAAACAATGGCCTCCACAGAAAATTTTGTCTCCAAATCTGGTCTCTCCTGTTAGTTTCCACTAACGGAAGCTTATGTGACATGTCAAGTGTAATATTTGTTTTGGTTACATGTGATATGTAAAATGTCAATTTGCCACCGTGGAAATGTTGATAACGTAATCTTCTTAATTGATGAAAATGAAACACGACACAAACACTCAACTTCAATAATGTGTCATAGCAGAAGTTTTCATTGTTGTTGTCTTGGAGGTGCGCTTTGATCAAGGAACAATGAACAAACTTTCGCTCTATTCAAAGAAGAAATCTTGGTTTGCAGTGGTCCCAAAGCGACTTCGTAGCAGTAGTCCCCAAAACAACTTTGTGAGAAGCTGAGCAAGTGGTCTCGGGTATTATATTATGTCTCTTCTATGTTTTCTCTTTTATTATTCTATTTCTATGTCATCTTCATTGTCAATTTTAGAGAAAAAAAACAGGGTAAATCAATTTGATAGAGTAATGGTAAATTTTAAACTTAGGTTGAATTTTGTGTATAGGAAATGGATAAGCTTAAGGTTGCATTTTACTCAAAGAGATGTTTTGTAAAAGACCCTAACATAAGATATGAGGGAGGGGAAGTATATGCTTTTAGTGGTCAAGATCCTGATTACTAGTCTTTCTTTGAAGCATGTGACCTAGTTAAGTTGATTGAACCTGAGTTTGATATAGGTGGTGTTAAGATGTGGTGGAAACATGATGAAAGATCCTTTGAACAATACTTAAAACCATTTAGGGATGATGGAGATGCTTCTGAGTTAGCCATGTATGTTGTAGGAAATAAGTGTGAGGTTGAGATATTCTGTGAGACTAAAGTTACAGGAGAGGATAACTTTATGGATAGGTTTAGAGAGAATGGAAAGGCAATTAAATGTGATCAAGGTGGTGACAGGTTGACTGAAGTAAATGATGATTCTAGTGATGAACCTGTGAGAAGTGCTCACTTTGATGATAGTGAGGAGGAGAGAATGAAAGGGTTTCATGAAGGGCTTGATGAAGTGTTTGATAATGAAGTTGATGGAGAACCAAAAAATGAACCTGTTGCAAATGAAGAAGGTACCGCTCATGTAGACAAGAAGATTTTTATAACATAAGAGATGGGTATGGAACATGTCATTGAAGATTCATACATGACTGATGAACTAGACAGTGATGGCGATGATGACAGTTGTGATGAAAGGTCATGTGTACTCAGTTTTAATGAAGTAAATTCTTTAAGTAAGGATTTTGTTTTCAAGGTTGGAATGGGGTTTTCTTCTTTGAGGCAGTTCAAAGATGCTATCTTAGAGCATAATATTTTGAATGGTAAGGATGTTAAGTTTGAAAAAAATGATGCTAACAGATGTATGGTGGTATGTAAGGACAAGAAAAAATGTGACTATACAGTCTTGTGTAATAGAGTTTTAACCTCCACCACATTTAGGATTAAAACTTTGTTTGCAACGCACAAATATGGAAGACAATTCTTCAAAAAAAGTGCTAAAGCATAGTGGGTTGCCAAGGTGATTGTTGATGGATTAAAGAATAACTCAAGGATGAGGTTAAGTGAGGTGGTAGCAAATGTTAGACAAAGGTATGACACAGAAACTCCATGATGTAGAGAATTCAAGGCAAGACAGATTGCAAGACACATTATTGAAGGAGAATATAGCAGACAATTTAGTCTTTTATGGTCCTATGCTGCTGAGTTAAGAAGGGATTTAGCTGGTAGCACTTTCAAAATCAACACTAGTGTTCCTAATCCTGATTTGAAACCTAGGTATGAGAGGTGCTATATGTGTTTTGATTGGACCAAGAAAGCTTTAACGAAAGCATGCAGACCTTTCATTGGACTAGATGAATGTCATTTGAAACACAAGTATGATGGTATTTTACTCGTTGTTGTTGGGAGAGACCCTAATGACCAATATTTGCCAATTGGTTTTGCTGTGGTTGAGACTGAAACAAAAGATTCATGGAGTTGGTGTCTAAAATTGCTTATTTAAGACATAGGAGATAGCATATGGTGTTCATTTCTGACCAACAAAAAGTAAGCTTGAGTTTCATCAAAATTTGTGTTTTTACAATTTTCCAATCACTTGAATGTACTAATGCAATTGACATATTCTTGGTTTAGGGACTAGTTCGGGTTTTTAAAGAGGAGTACCTAGCCTATGATAACAGGTTTTGTTTAAGGCACTTATATGCTAACTTCAAAAAAAAGCTTGGGGGAGGAACTTTGTTTAGAGATCTTATGACGGTTGCTGCAAAGGCAGCCTATTTTGAGGCACGTGAGGAAAGGATGTTTATGATCAAGGAGGTCGGTTTGGAGGCTTATGAGTGGTTAGAGGCTATTCCCAACATAAAGTTGTGTAAGCATGCTTTTCCTTTTTTCTCAAGGTGTGATGTGTTAATGAACAACTTAAGTGAGTCTTTTAATGCAACAATTCTTTTACAAAGAGACAAACCAGTCATTATCGTGTTTGAATGGACTAGGAATTACCTAATGGGAACCAACTGTCAAGGTAGCAACTGTTAATGAAACAACTAACACTGAGGAACCAATTGTCAAGGAAGGAATTGTCACTGAGGAGACAACTGTCAATGAAACAACATTCATTGAAGAAACAACTGTCACTGAGGAAGCAACTGATGCAACTGTCAAGGAGGGAAAAGAAACTGTCAATTAAGCAAGAGTCACCGAGGAAGCAACTGATGCTGCTGTCAAGGAGGGAGAAACAACTTTCAATGAAGCAATTGTCCAACAAACAAATGCCACTGAGGAAATGGTAACTAATCCAACTAACAAAGAAGAAAATATCACTAAGGAAATGGCAATTGAACCAACTGAGCCAACTAACAGAGACCAACCTACGCGTTCTTCATGTTTGGATTAAACTCTGACTGCATTATTAAGGGGTGATAATGTCTTAGACATTCGACCTTTAAGGTTTGAAAAATCACCTCTCAAGGTAGATAAACTAAGGCAAAGTAGTTTCAAGGTTTTCTTTGGTAAGAAACCAAAAGTGTGCAAGAACAAACCTTTCAAACCACCTAGTATTAAATCAAATCTTTCAAGGCCAAGTTTAAGAACCGATTAGATTTAAAACCCAGAGCAGGTACAAGACACAAACTAATGTTGCACCAGAAAAAAGGCATAGTAAAATGTTGAGGACCTTGAAAACAAAGAACATTCTTGGCCCTAGAAAGAAACTCGATGACCCTTTGGTTCTAACTGAAAAAGGCAACACAATTAGCAAGGTTCTAACCTAATGAAGTTGTAGTATTTTGCTTAATGCACCTGTTTAGGAACAAATATTTTGCTATAATGTATTGATGTAATGTTTTGCTCAATGTAATATATTGATGTAGTATTTTGAACAAATCATGGTATGCTAATGTAATGGCACTGATGTACTGTTTTGGTCAATGTAATGTACTGATGTAGTCTTTTGAACATATTATGGTAAATTTATTATGTCAAAATTTCTCACCATCACTCAAAGCTCATAAACCAAGTTGATGGAGTTTCATCACTTGAAACTCCATTCAATTGAGCATAAACTTCTACTATTTTTCCATAACCATCTTCATTTTAAACTCATCCAAAAGGCAACATTTTCGTCATCGTTCACAAAATTCAGCATTACTTCCATCAAGAATTCAAGGGCTTAGATCAACATTCATCAAGGATTCAACATTTCTATCTTACACTACTATAAAATACACATTCGGTAACATAATACTACTACGGTTATGCTTTACACCATCGTAATATCGCAAACTGGATGCGCCTGATATATATTTTTTTATTTTTTTGAAAGTTATTTAATCACGATTGAGATAAACAACTGTGGTGATAAAGTACATGTTACAAGCTCTGAATCCTAACAACTACATTTTTTTTCATTTTGCCAATTATAAAAAGCGTGTGTCACTTAAGTTCATAAATAAATAAATTGAAAACTATTTAACCATGGTTGGATATGGCAACTGTAATCAAAGGTTTTTCTGATAAATTTAAAACAAAACAGATTCATTTTTTCCTTCATAACATGCCCTAAGCGAACTAGCGAACTAGAGGGGACAGTGATAGGGATAGCGAAATCTTCATCTTCACAATATTCGTTCATTTGAATCTTCATTCTTGATCACCTTCACTATCTTCATTCTTGGTCTCTTCCTCTTCAAAGTACAATATGTTTCGTGCAAACTTCACTCTCTTCCTCATCTTCCTAATTCTTGATAACTTCATTATCTTCATTCTTGTTTGGTTTTATGGTCTATTTCGTGCAAAGTTCATATGCTTTATGTTTTGTTGAATTTAGCAGTGTACAAAGATATTATAACTTTGCTACAATGGATAACCATATGCTTAAGATTTAGAGTTGTATCATTGTTACGAATATGCTTTAGTTTTTCGATATGCTTTAGGTTTAGATCTTGTTGTGTCATTCACAATATTGTTTTGATATAAATTTTAGAATTTACTATGGATTGTAGTTGGATGAAAGTTGATAGATTAGATCTGATGTATGAGAAATGAGTTCTTGAATTCCTTGAATACGTTGATAAAAATCTTCCTGACAATAATGGTATATTTTATTGTCCTTGTGTTAACCGCGAGAATATAAATAAAGGTACAAAGAATGAGATATTCCATCACATATGTTGTGATGGTATATGTCAAAATTATACAATATGGACGCGACATGGTAAGGTGGAAAAAAAGCGAAACAGGGAGTCACAAAGTCACGAAGTTAATGAAGATGAATATATGGATGACCGACTAGAAGATATGTTCCGTGATATTGGAGAATCTTCTTTTTAAAAAGCTCATATTTATGATACTTTATATAGTGATAAGGACACCTTTTTATATAAGGGGTGCACAAGTTTTACACGGTTGTATGTGGTGTTAAAATTGTTTAATCTGAAAGCAAAACATTGTTGGTCGGATAAAAGTTTTGCAGAATTAATTTATTTGCTAAAACAATTACTACCAAAAGATAACAATTTGTTTGATCGTTGTTATGATGCCAAGAAGATGTTGTGTCCAATGGATTTAAAGTATATCAAAATACATGCATGGCCTAATGACTACAAATTATACAGTAAAAAGTATGAAAACTTGGATTAATGTCTGGAATGTGGGGTGTCCTATTACAAGATGAAGGACAACAATGTTGATGACAATGACGATGACAATGTTTGTAGGAAGAGTCCTCCTGCTAAAGTGTTATGGTACTTGGTATTAATTTTAAGATTCAAGAGACTTTTTGCTAATGCTAATGACGCAAAGAATATTAGATGGTGTGAGATGAAATAAAATATGGTGGAAACATATGTCATGTAGCTGATTCTTTGCAATGGAAGAAAAATGATTTGTTGTTTCCAGATTTTGGCACTGAGCCAAGAAACCTTAGGCTTGGGCTTTCCATCGATGGAATGAACCCCTTTGTTAATCTGGGTACTAACCATTCTTTGTGGCTTGTTCTTCTCACGATTTATAACTTATCTCTTTGGTTGTGCATGAAACGTAAGCATATGTTCTTAAGTATGATGATTTATGGACCACGACAACCTAGAAACGACATAGATGTTTATCTAAGTCCATTAATTAAAGATTTAAGACTTTTGTGGAAGGAAGACGTTGAAGTTATGATGCATATTCTGGTGAAACGTTTAAGACGCGTGCAATGTTATTTTGCACAATTAATAACTTTCCTGCATATGGTAATTTGGTTGGATATAGTGTCAAAGGACACAAAGTGTGTCCTATTTGTGAATCTAATATATGTTATCACCAACTTGAGTTTAGAAAAAAGATTGTTTACTTTAGGCATCAGAAACTTTTAAAACCCGATCACTCTTGTCGTAGATTGCGGAAGGATTTTAATGGAAAGCATGAGATATGTCTCCTAAACCTTTAATCGAGGATGAAGTTTATCAACGACAGAAACACATTAATGTTGTCTTTGGATAAAGAGAAAAAGAAAAAGGGTCAGTTGAGAAAAATATATGGAAAAAGAGGTATGTGTTCTTTGATCTTTCATATTGGTCAAGTCTCGATGTAAGATACTGTCTTGATGTGATGCATGTGGAGAAAAATGTGTGTGATAGTTTGATTAGAACACTTCTAAACATTTCAGGAAAGACTAAATATAGTAAGCAATCTAGTCTCAATATGGAGGCGATGGGTATACGAAAATAATTGACTCCAATAGAAAAAGTGGAAAGAACTTATATGTCTCCGAGTTGTTACACTCTATGTGAAAAGTAAAAGAAAAATGTGTGTGAGTATTTGCATGGTATCAAAGTTCCCCAAGGTTACTCATCAAACATCAAGAAACTTTTACCAATGAAAGATCTCAAGTTAATTGGTTTTAAATATCATAATTGTAATGTCTTGATGCAACAACTTTTACAAGTGGATATCTGCGGCATCCTACCAAAAAATGTGAGAGTAATTATAACCAGATTGTCTTTGTTCTTCAATGTCATATGTAATAAATTTCTTGATTTCAAAAAAATAGATGAATTAGAAAATGAAGCTGCCATATTCTTGTGTCAATCGGAGATGTATTTTCCTCCATCATTTTTTAATATTATGGTTCACTTACTTGTTCATCTAGTCAGAGAAATCAGATTTTGTGGTCTAGTTTATTTAAGATGGATATATCCAATAGAGTGATATATGAAGATCTTTAAAGGATATACGAAGAATCATCACTGATTGGAAGCTTCAATTGTTGAAAGGTACGTCATAGAAGAAGTTGTTAAGTTTTGTACAAACTATTTTTCAGAAGCAAAGTCTATAGGAATTCCAAAGTCTCGTCATGCTGACACTGAAGGTAGTGGAATTCAAGGTTTAAATGTTAAGTCAATGGCTCGATATGTAGTTATTCAGGCACATTTCTATATATTGAATAATCTTGAAGAAGTTCAATCTTACATGGATACTCACAAAAGACTTTTGAAGAAAATATATCCACGAATGAGTGACAAGTTGTTGTTGGTCAAGCATAATAATAAATTTTTATATTGGTTTAATAAAAACATACCAAATGATCATAGTGCATCCGAAAAAATTAAATGGTTGTTGTACATTCCAAAATTTAATGTGATAACTTGGAATACATATGACATAGATCGTTATACCTTTTATATAAAATTAAAAATGCTCGTAGTACAATTCAAAATAGTGGGGTTATGGTTGAGACTGAATCCATGTATTTCTCTAGTTCTAAAAATAAGAATCCAATATTGGCATCTAGTGTGTTCTATGGTGTCATTGAGGAGATTTGCGGGATTGGTTATATTTTCTTCAAAGTGTCTTTATTTAAACTAGCGTTCAGACGGGCACTCCCGTGCCCGTATGTCCGCTTTTTTTAATGCGCACAGCATAGAAAAATAAATGTGTGTATATTTTGTATGAAATTTTTATCATACTTAGGATTAAAAATAATGTTTTTATCATGCTTAATCTTAAGTATGATAAAAACTTCATACAAAATATACACACGTTTATTTTTCTATGTTGTGCGTATTAAAAAAAGCAGACTGCCCGTTTGAACGCTAGTTGTTATAAAGAAAATCAACACCTTAAAACAAATTTTAAAATTTTGTAGACCAATAAGTACACAATTAATCTCCACTAAAATTAAAAAATATATATATTTGTGGAGTGAAATAAGATATCAAATGTTCCTTTACAATAATTTTTTGGCAAAATAATTTGTAACGCCTAGCCATTTCTGTATCTTTGTTAAACTCTCTCATTTTCCTTGAATATACAAAGCTGAAAGCAAATAAAAATATGATAAATACATAATTGAATAGTATTTTACATGAACAAATTGGTTTTAAGGTGAGTGTCTCACCCAACTTGAAAAATTATGTCACTACATTTAGAAAAGTATCCTATGACCCTGGCTTTTCCAGAATTAGGCCATTAGCTTGTCTACGTGGTAGCATTTCTATGTGATAGCATTCCCATTATTGTTTCGGATATATGTGCTCCCTCACTTCCTTCTTATATAACACTTTCCATTTTACTTATAATCCAAATAAATTTAAACTCATTTTTATCTTCGCCCTATTTTCAACATTTGATCAGAGTTCATTCTTTTTCTCTCATTTCCTTAACCTCTCTCCTCTTTATGACAAATCAATAATAATAATAAAATTGAAAATATACAAAATCAAATTTAAAAAGGATTGTTGAGGAAATTTCTCTACATAGACAACTTTGTCTTTGACTCTTTCTCTCTCGACTTGAATAGCATTCACAGTCACAAAAATTGTACATAATAAAAAGAATAAGTCAATAAATTAAAAGTACAAAAACATAAGACATATTCGAAACTAAATGGAACAAACATATATAAATTTCAACATCAAAACAATCAATTAAAATACCCTGACATAAGAAGAACGAAAATTATGATAGAGATTGCAACCATAATATAGAAGACAAAAAAAAAGGAGAAAAATAAGAGATGTGAGAAGAATTGGAAGTTCCATAAACCTTTGCAACATGAGCGCTCTTATAAATTTTCATTTAAAAAATTGGTTATGTTTAATCCGGAGAAAAAATTGTCCATTGGATCCTTGTTTTACTTTTATGACATTTATATGTTCTTATCTTTCTCTTTTTTATAACTTTCAGATAGTTATTGTATGACTATCTCTTCCACAATAACCTTTAGGTGCTTATTGTATGTGGAAGTTACTTAAACTAATTCTTTGAATTGTAAAATATAGTATGTTGATTGATTGGAAATATGTTTCATCTCTCTTCAAGAATAAAAAGATCATTGATCAAAATTAAATAAATGAAAAAATTATAGAATAGAAAAAAAATTTAAAAAAATAGTATGTTGATTGAGAAAGAGATGGAATTTAAAAAAAAGAAATAGAAGATGTTTCTTAACTTGTGTTGCAATTGACGGTTAATGGAAGTTATAGATGTAAGTTTTTTTTTGAGAGATAGAAGTTAATTATTCAATTGGTAACCAACAAAAGTTACCAACTACTCAAGTTATTTATAAAAAAGATAAAGGGCAATTTTGGAAAAAAATAGGCCACGCCAAAAACTTGTATCCCCTTTATATATAGTTATAGATGCAGATGGGTTCCTAATAATATTAATTGTGTACAAAATGATGACTTAGGATTCGCCCGGGTTGACCTTGGCAAGGCATTATATGACAGAACCATTCATCATGGCTTCACAAGCAAAACAAGTTTTCTATGTGACCGACCCTTCAGACACATCGGGGAAATGGTCAATCATTCTCTAAGGAAAATATATTCCTAATAGTGATGAAAGTTTTGATATTCCTTCCACTCCTTCTTACACAACATAAGTGTCTACTACATATAATGAAGTTGATAGAGATGGTGTGCATGTTATTCATATCGATCATAATTAAGACATATGGAAAAATTAACAAGTAAGTATTTTATTCTTTATTTATAATTTAATATAAGTTATTATTTTTAAGTATATTTACTAACAAGTATGATTATTTGAAATTGTAGGTGTTTAAAGTCAAGACACCAAGAGACAAGAAATCAAAACACTAAGATACAATTATTTGATGTTATATAATGTGTTGTAGGTTGTTTTGTACCATTTTTCTTTTGATGTAATATATATATATATATATATATATATATATATATATATATATATATATATATATATATATATATATATATATATATATATAGTTTGGTTTTTAATATAATATATGTATTTGATATAATATAATATAATTATTATTATAATACAATTGTTGTTTCTATTCTAATACGATTACAAAAATACAGGTTAAAAATGGAAAATTTTCAAAAAGCTAGAAAAATATGTCTTTTTTAAAATAGATGATTTAACGGCGGTTGTTAAATATGACGGTGGTTGTATAGTGAACCTGTCCAAAATAATATATATACCAAAAAGGCACTGCTGAGAATCGGACCTGAGACCTTTAATAAATTACAACGGTTAATTAAAGCAATTGAGGTAATATGTCGTGCGCTTTCAGGTTTTCTACAACGGTCATACGAATGTGATTGTAAGTAACGCATATACAACCACACGCCACTTCACCAAGTTTTTTCATTCAAGAATAATCAGTATCATCTACAATCATAAGTTCATCAAGAACTTGGAACTTAACTGAATTATAAGAGCTTACTTTGAAGTTTTCTGGGTTCCTCGCCGGTAAATTTTTCGGTGATTCTCAATATTAACCGGGGTAAACCTCTGCTTTGTCGCTAAGATATTTCACCTCTCTTTTCTGCATTTCACATTACCGCTTCCGAATTGGTTGAAACATTTTATTGAGCACCTTGCGTATAATAGCGAAATCTATATTTTTCTTCAATTTCATCGCCAAATTCTCATCTCATTTACTATTATAGAGTCATATGCTTGTTGTTTGTTGTGTTTGAATAAAAGTTTGCATCAAAATCAACTCTGAATCGCATATAATTTGAATCCATAATTATGTTGAAACTCCGAAACACAATTATAATTTCAACGATCAACTATCAAACACAATTATGAAATGCATGAAAAATTGATAAAAATGGACGAAACACATAATGAAAAATCAACGATCAAACGCAATTATGGATTCTCATGTAAAAGTTTTTCATTATGTATTTCGTCCATTTTTATCTGATTCTCATGAATCATAACTTGTTTGATAAATTTGATTGCATATTCATAATTAGCACGAAAAACCAATTCAAATGGTATATGATATTGCAATTTATTGTAACGGAGATTTTTAAAAAGGGACTAAAGCATTACAAAAAAAAACTTAAGGGATTAATTTGATATTTTAAAATAACTTAAACGACTAAAACAGTAGTTTTTCCTTACATTTTCTTTATTTTTGTGTCTTTAGATCATCATGGTTCATATTGTCATATGTTGTCATATAGGCACTCTTGTTTATTTTGGATTTTGCTTAATTTTCCAACAGTATAATTTAGTTTCTTTACATTGCTGCAATTTCTTCTTCACCTTATTTTTCTATCATGCTTATTTTCTTTTATTATATTAATTCTATTTTTAAATTTTACTAGTGTCTAGACGGGCACTCGCGTGCCCGTCTGTCCGCTTTTTTAATGCGCATAAATAAAAATATAAACGCTATTTTTTGTTTAAATAATTTTTTTTTAAATACAATATGTGTAAGTTAATAATAAAAAGTTACGTGGAAGTTAATAATGAGAAGTTATTAAGTAAATTATATAATAAAGTAAGGGTAAAAATGGTAGAAAAATAAGTCACACCAAAATAAAGTATTACCTTTATATATAGTTATAGATTTAACATGATTTTAACACGTGTCACTATTTGATTGGTTACTAGCTTGGATTTTATAAAAATGATACTATGCATATTCCCTATAAAAATTATCATAATCATGCACATTTATTTTTAAGATCTAATTTTTTTCTTAATTTTTATTAGAGTTAATCTAGTTTTTTTCTTAATTTTTATTAGAGTTAATCTAGTTTTTTTTGTAATAAAAATAGGATATCAATTCTCTTGATTAATTAGGATTAGGCTTAATTCATGACTTTAACTTTGGTTATCACTTCTTTTCTAATTCATGACTTGGTTAACTTGTGAATTAAAATGTGTATTGAATAATGCTTAGATAGTTTGGATAATCTTTCCCATCGTTGTTTGGTCAAATTCATTAATTGATTAAACATGAACTCTTAAGAGTTTAGTTTTGATTAATCTTTTTGGTTAGCTAGCTAGATTTTGAATCTAAGGGTTAATTTCAGATGAAATTACATGATTTTAATACCCTTTTGGTGTTGCACGAAACGAACTTACAATTATTTTGATATTTTATCTACTCCTTTGCAATATTCATTCTTCTCTTTACGTCATGATAAAACTAAATGTTTCTTTTTGCAAATAAATCGAAAATACTTTAAAAATACGATGCAGATTGTACACCATGAGCCTTAAAAAAATGGAGAAGGAATAAGAGGGTGTATTCCTACCCTTATTCTGAATGTCTTCGGATACAGGACAAATGACCTATTTATTCAAAGTATTCACCTCCATTCATAGACTCCAGTGCATTTCAAATCAAGGTAATTTTCATAATTAAAGGAAGAAAAAGGAAGAGGGTGTAGCTTCTCTCTCCGCGAATGTCAAGACACTATTGTAGAGTTTCATGTCTGAATATTCGTCTTCAGCTTAAAATCAATCACAACCAATATTAAAAATATTCCATAATTATTCTCTCTTGGTTCCAATACAAATCCTCTTGGTTTTGACCCTCATACTCTTCCTTTATCTCATTTTTCTTGTTAATCCCCTGGTTTAGGTAAACTCTTATTTCTTTATTCCATTTGCCTTGTTACTCCCCTGGTCTAGGAAAATTTTAATCCTTCCCCATTTGCCTTGTTAATTCCTCAATTTAGGCAAACTCTTATCCATTTATTCTATTTGCCTTGTTAATACCCTGGTTTAGGAAAACTCTTATTCTTTTTCCCATTTGCCTTGTTAATCTCCTAGTTTAGGCAAGCTCTTATTCCTTTTCCTATTTGCCTTATTATCCCCTGGTTTACGCAAACTCTTATTCTTATTCCCATTTGCCTTGTTAATCCCTTAGTTTAGGCAAACTTATTATTTTTTTCCTATTTGCCTTGTTAATCCTTTGGTTTAGGCAAACTCTTATCTATTTTCCCATTTGCCTCGTTAATCCCCTTGTTTATGCAAGCTCTTATTCTTATTCCAATTTGTCCTGTTAATCCCCTAGTTTAGGCAAACTCTTATTCTTTTTTCCATTTGCCTTGTTAATATCTGGTTTAGGCAAACTTTTACAATTTTTTGTACTTGGTTTAGACATCACTTTTACAATTCTTTGTCCTTGGTTCAGACACCACTTTTACAATTCTTTGTCCTTGGTTCAGACATCAACCTTTTAAATTCTTTGTCCTTGGTTCAGACACTACCTTTTACAATTTTTTGTCCTTGATTCAAACACCACCTTTACCATTCTTTGTCCTTGGTTCAGACACCACTCTTACAATTCTTTGTCCTTTGTTTAGACACCACCTTTACGATTCTTTATCCTTAGTTCAGGCTAAACAACAATTATTTTTATAAAAGAACTATTATAATCCATTTCTTAGCAGTCATAATAACAACTTAGAGCATATGAACCAGGATCAAAAAGCTAACGTCAAAATACTTCTAGGATACGATTATAACATTGTTCCCTAAAATCAACCAACAAATACTTATTTTCTAGCCACGAACTACGGAGATCTAATTTTCCCATTACACTATTAGAATACGTAGACACGGGATTTCGAAATCTTGGCAAGCACATTAATTAAAAAATTATTTTTCCTTAATTAAAACCAATCGCAAGTAACTTTTAGATAATAACACTCATTCGCACAAAGAACAATCAAAATGGTTATCGTTGAGTACAATGGATATGAGGGATGTTAATACTTTCTCTTTGCATAACTAACTTTTGAAATCTTTTCTTTTCCTTTTTGATTTTATTAATATTTTCCCATTCTCTTAAAATAAATAAAATTCAGTTGAAGCTCTGTTGTACTTTCGAGTGTACGATGCGCTTGGGTATTTTTTACGTCGCGATTGGTGGAATGCAAGGATGATAAAATTTTAAGAATATGCAACATCTGTGACATTTAAATTGTTTTCATGATTATGTGTTTGTTTGAAAAAAATTTAAATTTTTAAAAATTTTCTATTTTGAAAAACTGTTTGTATACAGATAGTTTAACTAACCTGAAAAGTCAAATACATAGGAAACATAAAGGCTAAGTTGATGAAAAGTTAGGAGAAATGACATGATAAAAAGGCTTTTTTTTAAATGTTTCATTCATAATTGATATTTGGCTATCTGTGAAGTATAACATGACCATGAACTAATTTCTTATAAAAAGTTTGATTTCACTATTGTCTAGTGAAAACATGTCAATAAAAGTCAAGAATCATACAAACCTAACCAGGTGAGATGTGTCCAATCTCATGTTTTACAGAAATAATGAGAGCGGACATGTATACTAACTATGCAGATTTTTCATTATTCTTTCTATTTATTGATATATTTGAAGTCATAGATATGATCAAGGTATTGTTTGTTATTGAGTAAAAAACTACTTGACCGAAAATCTTAACATGTGAGAGTGTGATCCTCTGACAACCCCTTTGAGCCGAAGAAAAAAATATTGTTATTTCAAAGTTATAACTCTTAGCCAATTTTGATGAAAAAAAACAACGTTCATTGTTTTGCCTTAAGGATGGGAGAGCAACGACGAATGCAAGAGTAGGAAGAACAACAAATTTGGGAGGAAGATGAAAAATATTTTAAAAATCAAGTAGTTGATGGTGAAAAGAAAGAAAAGAATATGCTTTGACAAAACAAAAGGAAAGAAAAACAAAAAGAATCAAATGTCAAAGCATACAAACACAAGAAAGTCACTAAAAGAAAGTGTTGTAAAATGGAAATAAAAATAAACAAAGACAAATAAAATGATATACCTAATAGATTTTACTCTATTATCCTTAGGTTTTTTGAATGCAAAGAAAAAATCAATAATTTTGTAGCCCAACCACATTATAACCAAAAGAAAGACCTTAGTGATCCATGAATAATGATTATCCTTTGATATTACTTAAGAAATGCATAGTGTTTCTATAGTTTATGCATTGTCCAACAAAGAGGGAAACACTAAACCTTTTTGAGAGATAAATCAGTGAGATTATGTTTCTGATAAATTAACTAATGATTTAGACATGTTTTGAAATATTACTTTGGTAAATCAAATCTTTCATGCTATGGTTTGATGATAATTACAATACTGATTATGAACTTGCATTATAGAGAAAAACATGCCAATGCCTCTATTTCAAAAATTCATTATCAAATTATTTAACTTTTTTCTGAAACATGCATTTTGAACCATTTGAATGAGTTTTGTTAGATGACAAAGAAAATGATAAGTTGGGGAGAGTTGATAAGTGCAAAAAATAAGTTTAATATGTAATCACTTATTAATTTTTTTATAAGTAATCAAATGAAAAACTCTTGATTTATCAATAAAAAGTGATAAAATGCTTGTGTGGACATTTTAACTCAACATTTATTAAAACATGCAAAAAGGATCAAGAAATTACCAAAACAGCACAAGAGACCTTCCAAAGGACTTTCCCAACAAATCAAGGCTTTTTAAGCCAATAATACATGTGTGCTTAGAGAATAAAGGTGCAAATTCACCGAGCCAAGAAACACAAGCACGCTTAATGAGCAAAGGCAGTTCAAAGACTTCAGAGTTAAGTTACTTCAAGCTGAAGGAAGAGTCTGATGACTAAGCGAGGTGAATGGTGTGTTTAGAGAGAATAGCTGGCAAGCCTAATCATAGCGTAATAAGAATTGCTTAAACTACAAGAAACTAGGCGCGCTAAGCGAGCTTGGACAATGTGCTTAGCGAGCTTACCCTTTCCAACCCTATGAATAGAAGTGCCAGGAATTTAATTTGGATGTATCGATGAATTCGAGGTAGTTCCTCAGTAAAACTAGGTTCTCACCATAAATTAAAACATGAGATAATAAGAGGGGAAGATCGAGAGCAGAAGAGTTGTCTGAGGAATCATTAATAGGTGTTACTCAACTTTCTTTTTCTAGGGATTAATTGTAAAGCTACGATGAATAAGTGTGACTAGTTTTCTCTTTTGTTGGGGTTAGATGTAGTTTTCCTATTGCTTATGTTTTGATTCCGACCATGGTGTTTTATGTAATTCTTCTTAAGTTTTAATATTGATGGATTCTTTGTTCTTAATGTTTGTTTTGGATTAGCTGCCTAAAATATATTTTTATAGTATGACTTGATATTCTAAAGGTACTGATCATTACTAGATCCAAGTTTGTCATTGATTGGATTTTAAAGTCTACACATAGATTTAGGTTTGCCATCCATATTTTATATTGAAACTTAATGCTAACGAATTGGTTAATCGGATGAGAGGTCGTCTATTACGTAATATGGTTGATCTCACGTCGTTGACTCGTACGTATATATGATGATAGTTTCAAGCAATAACTGATAAGAATTGCATGTTATTGATCAAGGATGATACATGAAAAAGATCAATGAAAACTAACCCAACAAAATTTTCTCACTGTTAAAACATTGAACGTTTAACTTTGCTTTCTATTAGTTTACATTTCAAGTATTCACCAAACAATTAACCATTTGATAAATTAAACTTACAATAATAGAAACTATTGAACGGTTTTTGAAACACAATCAGTCCTTATGAAGACGATAATTATACACTTGTTTATTTAATGTGACAAACTCCAATGGGTGAGTCATAAATTGACACACTTTGTGAGGTCTAGTTAAGGTCGCATACTACATAGCACCAAGTATAGACATGTATATATAGTGATATTAATTATGGAGTCACCCATATATTTGCTTAACTTGCGGTTGTTAACAATTACGGAGAAACTAGGCTTAGACTCCTCCATTTTGGATTTATATAAAAGATCCCTAATATAGTTAACCAAACATATTTACTTCAACATTGACAATAATACATTCTTATTCCACTAGGTGGAGTCGGCTATATGGATCAACTTCCGTCATAATATTCTAGATCTTTCTTAATTACATCTATTATAATTTTCTAGATTTTCCTCTACCTCTAGTTGTTTGACTCTTCTCCAAAAAATAATCAAGTCGTCCTAACTACTTCAATACAACTTGATGGTTCAATTTTTGTATTAAGTCTTGAACAAGAGTAGGAGCAGTGGAAGCAGACCCTATGATCAATATGCCATCTATATAAATCTAAATAAAAGTGTAAGCTTTATTATGGTTATAAATGAGAGAGAACCCGTTTGTTTTGGGAGAAGACAAGTTGCACAATAAATGTTATCAATCTTTCACATGCCAAGTTTAAATATCTTGTTTTAAATCATACAAAACCCAAGTCTTATCTCACTAAGTGGATTTGGTTACATGGATCAAATTATGTTATAATGTTATATGTAATATCGTGTTTCTATCCAATTCATAAATCTCAAGATCTTTCTTAATAATTTATCTTGTAGTTTTTCTAAGTCTTCCTTTATCTCTAGTTGTTTGACTTTTCACCATTTGATATACTCTCACAACATGATTTATAGATATTTTTGAATGCTCAAACCACATAAACTTATTGTCCGCCATATTTTTTTTCTATAATTACTACCAACACTCTCTTTAGGGTGTGTTTGGTTCAAGGTAGACTAAAGGGGGGGGGGGGGGGGGGGGGGGGAATATTTCTAATTAAACATGTTTAATTCAAATTTTATGAGGGGAGGCGAGGGGAGCAAAACTCCTCCAAAACACACCTTTTATATCCCCAAATTGGGGGAATTTTGAGGGGAGATGAGAGAATATAAATTTTGATATTTAAAAAATTATTATATTTACTAAAATATCCTCTGTTTTATTATAATATTTTAAATTTATTATTTTCTTTCGTCTTACTGTTTTTTCTTTGTGTGGTTTTTCTCTATTGCTTCCATCAACTTACTATAATTGTTCTTCATCTTCAATTTATTTTTATATTTTTGTATTTAATATAAATTATAATCAGTGCACTTTTTATTGTGAGATATTGGATCAAACTCTAGTTACCATGTCGTCGAAGTTTGTTCACATGTTGTTGTCGAAGACCTACATGTTGTAGTCGAATTGTGTTATAGTATGCAGTTGTCGAATTGATTCTTGTGTTAAGGATCTTATTGTTTAAGTTAGCTTATAATGGGTAATTTTTAAAAAGCACATTAGTTTAGTATGTTAGGTTTTATTATAAATAGCATACTAGTCTCTCATCTTAGGTGTGGTGTGAGAAAACCTAATTAGGGTGAGAGGGTTATTTGTTATTCTTGAGTACTTGTAATCTGTTTTATAGAGAAAGTAAAAAATATCAGTTATAACCAATCTTTGTTGTTCTCCTTGTTTTTCATTAACCCTAACCCTTGTTTGTTTCTTGATCATAAAGAAACTGTTTATAATTTGTTTTAAGGCATCTTAGTTCATAACAAATTGGTGTGGTGAGTGTGGATAAGATGCCTTCAACAAAGTATGAGATTGAAAAGTCCGTCGGAGTGAACGACTTCGATCTGTGGCACTTGAAGATGAAAGCCCTACTGGTTCAGCAGAGTTGTTTAGAAGTTTTGAAGGGAAAGACATTTATGGACACTGCGTTAACGAAAAATGAAAAGACAATCGTGATAGAGAAATCCCACAGTGCAATATTGTTGAGCCTTGGTGATAAGGTTCTTCGACAGGTATTAAAGGAGACTACAACATCGGGGTTATGGTTGAAACTTGAAAGTTTGTACATGACTAAATCTCTGGTGAATCGACTCTACCTGAAGCAAGCTTTGTATTCATTCAAGATGAGTGAAGACAAAATGTTGGTTGAGCAGTTGGATATGTTCAACAAGCTGATTCTTAATCTTGAAAATATTGATGTGAAGATCAATGATGAAGATCAAGCACTGTTGTTGTTGTGTGTTTTGCCTCGAATACATGCTCACTTCAAATAAACTCTCATGTACGGAAGGGAGTTCCTGAGCTTCGAAGAAGTTCAATCAGCCTTGTATTATAAGGACCTAAACAAATGGAAGGAGCACAAACCTTCGATAGTGGGTGAAGGTTTGGCCGTTAAGGGAAAATTCTTGCGAAAAGATGGTAAGGTCAACAAGAAGAAAGGTAAAGTCAGCAGAAGAAAAGTGTGCCCTGAACGCCTGAAAGATCATGGAGGTAAAGATAATGGCAACACAACGATTGTTCAAGATGACTTCGAATCATCTGATATTTTTGTGGTTTCAAGCGACGACTCAAGAAAGGAGAGGATTATGGATTCAGGTTGCACTTGGCACATGACTCCTAACAGAGAATATTTCGAGGAGCTATGTGATCAAGATGGTGGATAAGTGTTGCTGGGAAACAACAAATCTTGCAAAATTACAGGTATTGGATTTGTGAGATTCAAGCTCCATGATGAGTCAATGAAGTTATTGACTGAAGTCAGGTACGTACATGATTTAAAGAGAAATTTGATTTCTCTTGGTGAATTCGACAGGAAGGGATATGTTTTTCAAGGAGAGAAAAGTATCTTAAGAGTCGTGAAGGGGTCGAAGGAAGTCTTGATGTGCATGAAGAAACAAGGCTTGTATACCCTTGAGGCTGAAGTTGTAAGTGGTTCGACAAATGTTGCATCCACGAAACCATTTTTGAAAATAGAAATTTGGCATATGAGATTAAGCCATGTCAGTGAAAGGGGTCTAGTCAAATTAGGAAAATAAAATCTGCTTGGAGGAGACAAAGTCGAAAAGCTGAAATTTTGTGAACCCTGTGTACTTGGAAAATCTTACAGAGTGAAGTTTAACAAATGCAAACAAAGAACTCATGGATCCCTTGATTACATCCATGTTGATCTTTGGGGGCCTGTAAGGTGCCCATCACACTAGGAGAAAGTTATTTTCTATCCATAGTTGATGATTATTCCAGGAAGTTATGGGTATTCATCCAAAAGGTTAAGGATGCAACTTTTGAGAATTTCAAAGGTTGGAAGACTCTGGTCAAAAATCAGACTGGCGGAAAGGTCAAGAGGTTGAGAACCGACAATGGCCTTGAATTTTGCAATAAGGTGTTCGACTGTTTTTATGTTGCCTCAGGTATTGCAAGGCACAAAACTACTGCAGGTACTCCATAAAAAAATGGTTTGGCAGAAAGGTTTAATCAAAATATTTTGGAAAGAGTTAGATACATGTTGACTAGTGCTGGATTAAAGAAGGTGTTTTGGGTTGAGGATGTTTCGATAGCATCATAGCAGATAAACAGATGTCCTTCGACTGCGTTAGATATGAAGACACCTGAAGGAGTTTGGTCGGGACATCCACCTAGTCTCGACAGACTGAGAGTATTTGGCTGCGTGGCCTATGCTCATATTAAGCAAGACAAGGTTGAACCTAGAGCTCTAAAATGCATGTTCATGGGATACCTGTTGCACCCTAAAAAATTTGCCCACCAGTTTTCTAGCTTTGACTGGCTTTTTGCTTCGCATTTCATCTGCATATCATTTAGGTCGCATCTTACCCGTGTTATTAGCTAGATTGAATTTATCAAGATTTTAGCCGCTTTGCTCGCATTTCAGGCGATTCAAATCAATCCAAACGAGAAGTTCAGTATCAAAATTGAGCGAAAGTCGCTCTCTTCTTGATGATTCAATCTGTGTTGATAATCTTGGTGCATTTCTGTATTCGCCTGTTTTTCCATGGCATTTTGCATTTTATTGCTATTTTTGCTTTATTTTTAATTATTTAGAAATAGTTTAAATAGGTTTTTAGTATTGTTTTTTTAAGTGGATAGAAATAGTTTTTTAATTGTTTAGATTTTTATTAGTTTTAGAATTAATATTATAAATAGATTTTTAATGAAAAATAGAGTTTTATTAGATTTTTGTTTTTAAATAGAAATTAGAATGTTTTTTAAATATAATTTTAGAAATAGATGTTAAATTTATTTGATTTAGATTTTTAGACTTAATTAGGATTTTATTAAGTTTTATTAGGTAGATTTGATTTTGTTTTAATTAATTAATCCATAGACTTTATTTAGTGTTTAGACTTAGATTAGTCATATTTAATTAGGATTTAATTCTAAGTGTTAACAACATCAGCTTTTTTTTAATTATCATCGTATTTCATTTAGAGTTTCATTAATCATCAGCTTTTATTAGTCAACATGTTATTAACGGTTTATTTCAGCATTAGTCAATTTAATCATCAATTAACTGCGCCATGTGTTAGGATCCTAGTATAAAGCCTACTGTGGATTGTCTCCCACCTCCAGATCCCAAGACCTAAACGCATTTACTATTCATTATCATCTACCTCAAGAAGAACGCATCGCCAACCCAGTCGTTCCTTCTCCGTTCGCCATTTTCCACCATTTTCGCCATCTTCTTCACCTCACTACCAAAACAGACATACACAGAACCCTAAGTCTGCGCCTCCATCTCTACCATCTTTATCATTCAACATCATCAGCCAACTTCAAACCATTCTCCAGAAATCTCAACCAAAACCTTCATCATCCTTCAACATCCATCGCTCAAACTCCATTCAACAACCTCCATGAAACTTACCATAACCCATTCCTCATCTTCTATTCTACACAAATACAAACCATTAATCAAACCTCCAAAAACTTCAACCACAACCCAGATTGTTCTTCATCCATCACCATTACCTCCTTCAAACCTTCAATATAACTTCAGATCCAGACTCGTGAATCCTCTGTTCTTCTAAAAACATAACTACCAACACCTTCAACCAAAACCTAGCGAACCATCATCTTCATCAAAACCAGAATAAACTCAACAGACTTCAAACCCAAACCCGGTTCTTCCCTAAATCAAAACGAACTAGAAGCATCCTTACAAACCCACATAACAAAACCAGTAAAAACCTCCAAACCCATTCATCCACTCACCATTTTCGTTCTCAACCAACAACATCCAACCATCCTTAACCCATTTACAACAACACCAGCGACTCTCACCCTACTCATCAAATTCAAACACACACAAACTGAAACAGAAGAGAATCAGAGAGAGGTTGAGTTGCAAATAGAGAGATGAGAGAGGTTGATTGATTTTGGACAGAGAGAAGCAAGGGAGAATTTGAGAGTGAGAGAGGGAAGATGACGGATATTCAGAAGAAGAGTTTTTCCTTTTTTCGTTTGTTTGTGTGTTGTTTTTTTTGTTTAATTGAGAATATTATTGGATTGTTGTTGTTGGGCTAAATCCCGTGTCCCTTTTATTTTAGCTGTCCAACCGAGTTACTGTTAGCACCCCCCCACCTTTCTTAATTATTTTTAATATGTAAATATTATTATTAGTTATTATGTATATTTTATATATTTTATATTTAGAGTTATATATTATTAAATCGGTCTGTGCGACACGATTAAACGGAGAATGATCCTCAATATCATTTGTCTATCTTGTCCGTAGCACGGATATCAATACGCAAACTCCTATAGTTTGACTTCCCTCATAAGTCGAGCTACGACGGTTTAGTGTCACATTGGTCCTGATTTGATTTCAAAACATCATCAAGGATCAAAGAGGAGACTAGAAGTTTGGAAATAAATCTTGCAAGCAATGTAAAAGGTCAACGGAACCACTTCGTTCGGTAACATTTTCTAATTTCAATCTTTTAATTATTCGTGATGAGTGTTGTGAGCTATTTGCGTTAGATACGTAGGAAATGATGAATGGGGAGCCTCTTCTCATTTCGTCTAGAGTGTTTAGCGTATACCCTTTGGCCAATATGTGATGCGCTCGCTCCTACGTCTTAGGATTTAGCGTGTGCGTCCTGATCCGATCCAATTCCCTTTTGTTTAGGCTTTTCAGGCCTAGGATCCCTTTTCTCTCGCCCCCGTGCGATCGAGACCCGTTTTCCATAGTTAGCTGAACTATAGCTACTCTGATTTCTCATGCCATATGAGAATATGTAGGCACAAGACGTGATGTCTTGGCGAGCATACTAATAACTAATTTCTCATTTCTCTCGCCCCAATGTGATCGAGACTTTCCCCACTACGCCAGAAATGAGTTTTAGCAGCGCACCCTTTAGCAGCGCTTCTTAAAAAAGCGCTGCTAAAGGGTGGGTAAAAAAAAAAGAAAAAAAATTTCCTACCTAAGACAACGCTTTTGAAAAAGCGCTGCTAAAGGGGGGCCCTAAGAAAGCGCTTTTTAAAAAGCGCTGCTAAAGGGGTGGCCTAAGAAAGCGCTTTTAAAAAGCGCTGCTAAAGGGGGACCTAAAGGGGGACCTAAGAAAGCGCTTTTAAAAAGCGCTGCTAAAGGGGTCCTCTTTAGCAGCGCTTTTTCTATAAAGCGCTTCTATATGGCATTGCTAAGGCACCCTAAGAAAGCGCTTTTAAAAGCGCTGCTAAAGGGGGACCTAAGAAAGCGCTTTTAAAAAGCGCTGCTAAACGGGGCCCTTTAGCAACGCTTTTTCTATAAAGCGCTGCTATATGGCATTGCTAAGGCACCCTAAGAAAGCGCTTTTAAAAGCGCTGCTAAAGGTCTTTAAAAGCGCTGCTATAGGTATTAGTATTATAATTTTAAAATACCCTCCAGAATTTTAAGAGAAACAGAACAGTCGCGTACATTTCTTTTCTTCTGTCTTTCTCCTCTGGCGAACGAACTTGCCCTATTCAAACTTTCTGTTGCCGTCAACCGCCGTCCGACCGTCGCCCTCCGTCCGTTCACCGTCCGTTTTCGAGTGCATCCGTCCGTCTGCATTGCATTTCCACCATTGTTAAGGTATGTGAAGTTTTAATATGGTTTTCTTGTTTTTTTTTTTCTTTTCACCATTGTTGGTATTTGAAGACATTAAAGGTTTTGAAGGTTTTTGTTAATACTGTTATCTAAATATTGATGGTTTTTCTTTTCACCATTGTTGGTATTTGATGGTTTTTATAAATATTTGATGGTTTCTGAGTTGTTGACTAAATAGGTATTCATAGTAAAATTATTAATGTTGTTTGATGGTTTCTTTGCATAAAATTATTAATGTTGTTGACTAAACATTGATGGTTTCTGAGTTATTGATGGTTTCTGAGCTGTTGTGGTTTTTATTGAGTTATTGAAGGTTTAGTGAAGGTTTTTAGTGTTGTTTTGTATTGAAGGTTTGAGGACATGCAAGTAAATTTGAGTTCAAGTATGATACGTATACTATTGTTTTTGTTGTGTAGATATGTTACGTTTGAGGACATGCAAGTAAATTTTAGTGTTGATACGTATACTGTTGTTGAGTTATTGTTTTTGTTGTTGAGTTCAAGTATGATACGTATATTGTTGTTTTGTATTGAAGGTTTGAGGACATGCAAGTAAATTTTAGTGTTGTTGTTGTGTAGAAATGACTTATTGAAGGTTTAGTGAAGGTTTTATATGTTGATATATTATTATGTTATTATGATGGATTTCTCAATGTTTATATGATATATATGTTATTATGGTTTTATATGTTTAGTTAGGATTTCTCAATGTTTAGTAAGGGTGTCATTTTGGTTTAAGGATTATCTAGTAATTTTAATATGATTTGTTTTGGTGGATTATCTAGTATTTTTAATATGATTTGTCTTGGTTAATTATTAATATGATTTTAATAAAATTTATATTTTGTCTGCTATAGGGGTTACCTGTGAAGAGCAAAGCTGTGATCGTTTCCAAGCATCCTATTGCGTAGCATTCTTAGAAGATAGTGATTTCCTTACAGGTATTCTCTGTTTTGTTTAACTTTTATAGTTTAGTGTAGATTACTCAATTAGTATGGATAAAAAATGGATGTCTGGTAATCGATTGTCAAAAGAGTACGAGAATGGGGTATCGAAGTTCGTTAAGTTTGCTGTTGAACATGCCAAAGACCCCAGTAGGATCACATGTCCTTGCTTAGGATGCTGTTATGGGCGTCGAGTTGACGCCGTTTAGTTGGAATCTCATTTAATGAGACATGGACTTGATCGAAGTTACACATGTTGGACATTACATGGTGAGATAAGTAACGAGAATGTTGAACCCCTGAATAATACGACATGTGCTTCAAAGGACAATGGCAGAGATACATATGATTGTGATCGAGTCGAAGAGATTGCAGAAGCACTTGAAGAAGATCTTCAAGATTGTCCCAAGATGTTTGAGAGGTTGGTAAGCGATGCAGAGAAATCGTTGTATAAAGGTTGCACTACTTTCACAAGATTGTCCGCGGTATTAAAGTTGTACAATTTAAAGGCGAGTAATGGATGGTCGGATAAAAGTTTCACAGAGTTGTTAGCTCTACTTCAAGAGATGCTTCCGGAGGATAATGTTCTTCCCAATCAGACCTATGAAGCTAAAAAAATGTTATGCTCTATTGGCATGAGCTATGATAAGATACATGCTCGTCCAAATGATTGCATTTTGTTTCGAAATGAATATGCATCATTAAACGAGTGTCCTAAATGCGGTGTATCTCGGTATAAGAAAAAATTGTCACCAACAAAAGTATTATGGTATTTTCCTATAATTCCGAGATTCAGACGCATGTTTCGTAGTGAAACAGATGCAAAACACCTGACTTGGCATGCAGATGATAGAATTGTAGATGGGAAGTATCGACATCCGGCAGATTCACCACAGTGGATAAAAATTGATAATGATTATCCTGATTTTGGAGAAGAAGCTAGAAACCTTCGCTTGGCATTATCGACTGATGGAATGAATCCGCATGGTCTGCAGAGTATCTCACATTCTACCTAGCCTGTAATTATTATGATTTATAACCTACCTCCATGGCTATGTATGAAGCGTAAGTACATGATGTTATCTATGTTAATTTCTGGCCCTAAACAACCAGGGAATGACATAGACGTATACCTGACACCTCTAATCGAAGACTTAAAGAGTTTGTGGGAGAACGGTGTGGAGGTTTATGATGGATATAGGAAAGAAAGTTTCAATTTGAGGGCGATGTTGTTTGGCACAATTAATGATTTCCCAGCATACGGAAATCTATCGGGGTATAGCATTAAAGGTCAATGTGCGTGTCCTATCTGTGAAGAAAACACAAATTGGACGCGGTTGGAATTTGGTCAGAAGAATGTCTTTCTTGGTCATCGTAGATTCTTAAATTCTAGTCATCACTACCGTGGGTGGAGAAAAGCATTCAATGGAGATTCAGAACAACGTAAAGCTCCACCTACATTGACCGGCGAACAAATTTTTGAAAAGGTGAAAGATGTGAGTACTAAGTTTGGCAAGCCTTTTGCTCATACGCTTGTCACGCGTGGGTGGAAGAAGAGATCAATTTTGTTTGAGTTGTCGTATTGGAAGTCGTTGTATGTAAGACATTTTCTTGATGTTATGCATATTGAAAAAAATGTATTTGAAAGTGTTATTGGTACGTTACTCAATATACAAGGAAAGTCTAAGGATGGCCTTAAAGCAAGAAAGGACTTGGTAGCAATGGGAATAAGGAATGAATTAGGACCCTTGAAGAAAGGAAACCGCACATATCTACCACCTGTTGCTTATACTCTATCTAGAAAGGAGAAAAATATACTGTGTAAGTTTCTGAGTGAAGTTAAAGTTCCAGAAGGATACTCTTCAGATATTAGAAGACTTGTTTCTATGAAATACCTCAAGTTAAAAATTTTAAAGACACATGACTGCCATGTTATAATGGAACACTTTCTACCAATAGGTATACGTTCTATTTTGCCAGAAAAAGTGAGAGGCGCAATAACTAAATTGTGTTTTTTCTTTAGGTCAATCTGTAGTAAGGTGATAGATCCTGCGATCTTACCAACATTGCAAAGAGAAATAGTTATTACTTTGTGCGAGCTTGAAATGTATTTTCCTCCATCATTTTTTGACATAATGGTACATCTAGTTGTTCATCTTGTGAAAGAGATACAACTGTGTGGACCTTCCTATATGAGATGGATGTACCTTGTTGAACGTTATATGAAAATATTGAAAGGGTATGTGAAAAACCGAAGTCGGCCAGAGGGATGTATTGTTGAACGATACATTGTTGAAGAAGCTATTGAGTTTTGTACTGAATATTTGTCCAACTTTCAATCCATTGGCCTCCCAAAATCTCATGTTGTTGAAAAAATATATGGTAAACAGTTAATTGGAAATAAAGTTGTGACAGCTTCAAGGGATGAACGGGAGCAAGTGCATTTGTATGTTCTGTACAATGACATTGAGGTTGAGTCGTATGTTGAAATGCACAAGGACGTTCTCCGAGGTTTAAATCTGAATAGAAATGAAAATTGGATAGTACGTGAGCACAATCGAAGTTTTATAACATGGTTCAAGGAGCATATTTTTTCAAAGTTTTATTCTGATCCCGCTTCAATAACAGAAAGGTTGAGATGTTTAGCATATGGTTCAAGTTTGCATGTGTTTTCTTATAGCGCATACGCAATTAATGGATACACATTTTATACCAAGGAACAAGATGATAAAAGTACAATGCAAAATAGTGGTGTCACCGTGCTTGCCGAAGCAATGCACATTTCCTCGTATTATGGGGTTATCGAGCGCATTTGGGTGTTTGATTATGAGAAGTTTCAGATTCCTATCTTTGGATGCAAGTGGGTTGAAAATAATAGTGGCATACAAATGGATAAATCAGGTTTTTTGAAAGTGGATCTTAATAAGGCGGGGTACAAAGATGAGCCTTTTATTCTAGCCACGCAAGCTAAACAAGTGTTCTATGTCACTGATCCGACAAGTACGAAATGGTCTATAGTTCTTTTTTCCAACAAAGTAATCAATGATAACATTGGAGAAAAGGGGGATGTTTATGTTGAGAATGAATCTTATATTATAGATGATCCAGATGAGAATATTAGAGCGGACGAATCATATATTAGAAATGATCATAACGAGGGAATTTGGATCAATCCATCTGTCCGTGTTGTTAAGAGACAAGTAAACCCCGTTACAACGAAAAAAAGAAAGAGATGTTAAAGGTACTTGTAACATGTTTTTCTTATTTACACATGTCTTATTTATACCATGTTTTTCTTATTTCTTATTTATACCATGTTTTTCTTATTTACACATTTCTTATGTATATATTTGTTATTTACATATTTGCATGTCATTCATTTGATACTTTGGTTTTTCTGAATTACAGGTATATATATTATGGCCAGCAACGAGGAAACATCACATGATGGAAAACAAACAACAAAAGACGTGGAAGGCGATATTAAAAGAGGCATAACAATTATGAAAAAAATCATCCGTGCGAGAGATAAAGGAGTAAAGTATGATGTCCATTGGAATGAAAGAGATCAGTTAGTTGAGCCCAACGGTGCGTTGCTAACAAGTTACATCGGAGCACTTGTACATTCGCAAGTTCCGATTACTTGCAATAATTGGAGAATTGTTTCATTACAACCGGCTAAAGATAAGATTTGGACCGAGATTCAGGTATAATATTGGAATTGTTTAATTATTGTTGACATTTACGTCTTTAAATTAAATATACTAACATGTTATATGTATGTGTGTTTGTTTGCAGAGATCTTTCAATATTGAAGATCGTAGGAGAAAATATTGTATTCAATTGGCCGGAAAACGCTTGAGGGGATTTAGAGCGTTTTTAACAAACAAGTGTCTAAAAGATTCTGAAGGAAACTTTGTTGACTCAGAGCGTCCGATGAAGTACGCGGATTTGATTTCGGAGGAAGAATGGGAGACGTTTGTTGCAAAGCGAAGATCAAAAGAATTTGAAGTAAGTACAACTTATCATGAACTATGTATAGTATATATACTTCTTCCATGTACAGGAGTTCTGATAAACTTGTTTTTTCAGGTTGTTAGTGGCGTAAATCGTCAACGGGCATCAAATCCCGCATATCCATACAGAAAGGGTCGGTTGGGATATGCACGATTAGAACAAAAAATAGTAAGTACATATAAATGCTTTAATATGATATATTTACAAAAAATAGTAAGTTATATAATAGGATACAATGCTTTATTATCCGTCTTAATGCGTAGTTGAAAGAGGAGAAGAGTGATGTGACATCTCTTCCGGACCATGTTGTATGGAAGGCTGCCCGTGTGGGACGAGATGGAGTCGTTCAGGAAGAAGTTCAACAAGTCTTTGAACAATGTGTAAGTACAACGTTATCTTTGTCAGTAACTGATCAAAAGTGTGTAATATATTTATATATGTTTTTATCTATATTTCAGGAGACTCTGTCACAGACCATAACTCCCGCCGAGGACAATGATTGCAGGAGCTTACTGAGCCGGGTGCTGAATATTCCTGAGTATTCTGGGCGTGTGAGGGGTAAGGGATTTGGTGTCACTCCATCCAAACTGTATAAGCAGCCAAAGAAAAAAAATCCAACCAATAAAGAAGTGATGGAGACTTTGGAGGAATTGAAAGCGCAAATCCGTGAATTACAGAAGGATAAGGAGAGATACATGGCAGAAAGACGCGCTCCAGAGGGTAGAGCTACTAGTGACAAAGATAGTACCGGTTGTCCGCAGAAGCTTCCAGAGGTAATTGTATATATTACATTGAAATTAATTTAGCACACTTTACTTAATTGACACATTAACTGATCATTATTTGTTTAGGGCATTTCACTTTTCCGGCTATATTTATCGTCACCTACTCATCGAATGGTTGGCAAGGGAAAGATGCATAACTTTCTGGGAGACTTACTTCACCACAAACCGCTCCCTTCTGGATTTTTGAAAGTATCTATTGATATTGCATTAGAGGGGAGTGCGTTGTTGCCTATACCAGATGATATTTCAGGCGCAACAGTGGTGGGAGACGCAGTAGGATCGTATGTGGCATGGCCGGCAAATCTGATTTGCATAGATGATGAGGTAGGTTGAACCTTTTAATACTCAAATGTTTTATGATTCATACATGAAAGTTATTCTTACATCTACATTTTCTTATTTACATGATGATCTTAGACTCCTACAAAATCCAAATCAAAAGATGATAGAATTATTGTGCAGGATACCGATTCAGCTGCATCAAAGAAACAGGTACTACTACAGTTACATGACTATCTTGTTATACATTAATTACTGAACTTATATATGACTTTTAGGTTCATGATCAGCAGTCGCAACAAGTCAGCAAGGGTAAGATGCCTGAAACTTCCAAGGTTCCCAGAAAAGCAATTGCTCCTCGATTTAGGATGTGCCTTGAAACATATGTCGGAACATCAGATGTGCCTGAGGGTGGCGTCCGTCAAATACACATGGAGGCAGGTATTTTCAGTTTTGAATATCCCGAAACAATTGCTAAGGAGGATTTTGATCAGGTTTTCAACCATTCTAAACTGGGCGTCGGTATTATGCATTCATACATCAGGTACTTCGATCCATTTTAATTAAATAATTGAACATTTTAAAATTTGCTCGTTTAACTTAATATTCTAATGTTGATTATGTTTTTTTAGGTTCTTGTATGACAAGTTATTGGTCCCGAATGAATTGACTTCAGTATTCGCATTCTTATCTGCTAGCTGTGTCAACTCACGTATAATAGACCAGTCACCAGATACAGTCAAAGAGTACACAGTGCAGAGATTTATGTGCGCGACTACGGAGAAGTTGTTCTTGTTGCCATATAACACTGGCCATGGGTTAGATTTTATTCTAAATTCATTTATTATAATTGTTCGATTTTTCCCTTTCTATATATATAACATTTCCTTCTAAACTGTTGTCTTATTTTATAGTGGACATTGGTTGTTGATCGCAATTAATCCAACGAAAGAAATAGTGTATTATATAGATTCATTGGATGGCGATACAACAAAATATGAAAATCTGAGGAACTTTGTTGATACGTAAGTGATGAGATATACTGTTGTCTTTAATTATATATCTTTATTTATTATGTGACATTGTTCTAAATATGTGTTTATATTATGTTAGAGTTATACAAATATTCAGAGCACAAAGAGATGCAACGGTGCTAAAAAGTAAGGCTAACAACATCAACTGGATCAGAGTGGAGGTATATTCTCGCATGTTTCTACTTGATAAAACTATTTAAACTATATATCCGGATAAATGTTTGTTTGTTTTTTCCATTTACAGTGTCCTCGACAGTGCAATGGTATTGATTGTGGATATTTTGTATTGCGCTTTATGAGGGAAATTATTCTTTCTAGTCAACTTGAGATTCCAGTCCTGGTATGGATCAATTCATTATATAAGTTATATGATTCATTTTGATAATTATCCGATACTTCATCTGAGTAATTAGTTTTAAACTTAAATCTTATTCGAACTGTTATATTATGTAGTATTATGATGAATTCAAGTGCGCTACTTACACAAAAGCAAAATTGGAAGAAATTAAAGAGGAATGGTGTCAATTTATTCTTGGGTTGAGAATTGTATAGAGTTATCAGATTGGAAGACTTGTAATTATATGTGAATTGAATGTATTTGTGTTGTTGTAATTCTGAGGATCGAATTTTGTTGTAACATATTTAAACAAGTTTATGTGTATATTAAAATGTTTATGAACAAAGTCATGAGTTACAATGTATCCAAAGTTTTGAATTGTACATATAAGGCCAAAGTTTGAATTGTATATTTAAGGCCAAAGTTTGAATTTATTTATAAGGCCAAAGTGTTGAAATAAAGGCCTGAATTATAAGCAGGTTGTTGGTAAAATATACAAAACAGGGTGAATATTTTTTTAAAAAAAAATTTAAAATCTGGGACATTAGACAGCGCTTTTACATAAAAGCGCTGCTAAAGGTCACAAATATTACGCTACAAAAGCGCTGCTATTGGTTTGGAAGGGGGGGGGGGGTCTAAGACAGCGCTTGTAAAAAGCGCTGCTAAAGGGTGGGCTATGGCAGCGCTTTTGCAAAAGCGCTGCTAAAGGGGGAGGTCTAAGACAGCGCTTTTGAAAGCGCTGCTAAAGGGGGGGATGGTTGGGGGAATTATGCAGCGCCACTTTTGGCAGCGCTTTAAAGAGCTGCTAAAGGTCTTTTTTGGCATAGTGCCCACTGACGACTAATTTCCCCTTTCTCTTGCCTTCGCACAATCGAGACTAGCCTCTTGTTCTAAACCTTTAGGTTCCCCGTACCTTTTAATCCATGACATGCTACGTCCGTTCTACCGTAAACAGGTAACGCCTAAGTCTTAAATGGTTGAGCAACAATACGCCTAACTGCTAGAATGTGTACGCTAGTTTCGTCTACCCGAACCTTTTCTCTCGCCCCCGTGCGATCGAGAACACCCCGTTTTTCCCGTAGATGCATGAACTACGTTTTGCTCTGATTTATCATACCAGATGATAATACGTAGGCACAAGACGCAATGTCTTGGTGAGCAACCTCCCCCCGTAGTTTCTCGAACTACGTTGACTCTGACTTTCCCATTGCACGAGGGAATACGTAGGCATAGGGCGGCGATGTCCTATCGAGTCAGTTCTTTCTGTTTAGCAGTAGCCTTAGATAGTTTTTTTACCCATAGACTTAGACAACAAGCGTGGATCCCGTTGAGCACAACGGACGTGAGGGGTGCTCATACCTTCCCCTTGCGTAACTGACTCCCGAACCCGAGACTTGGTTGCGATGACCTGTCTTTTCCCTTTTTCTTAGGTTTTCTCTGATTGTTTCCTTTCCCTCTCTTTGGGATAAATAACAAACGCTGGCGACTCTTCTGTCTTTCTCGGCCCCTCTTCGCAGCGATGTGACAGCTGATGACTCTGCTAGGGATGAACTAGTCTTCCCATCCCCTATGCGAGTCAATCCTAGCCTTTGTTTGGTTGTCTTTAGGTGTGTATATTTGTATGTTGTACTTTATATATTGACATATTTACATTTTCTGCACTTTATTATTATATTGTTGCTGTTGTGTTGTTGGGTGGTTGTTCCTTTGAGAGATAAGCTAAAACCCAGGCTTGAGTACATACATAGCAATAGAGTGGAAAGTAGTGAGGACCTGCACGTTAGGCGCGCACTAGTCCTTATGAAATTCGCGTTTAGACGAGGTTTCCTTTTGAAGACATCCTATCTTGTACATTGGTCAGGAAGGGATGTTGGATCTGGAAACTGTCGACTCTGGAGACCGATCATTTGGGAGTCAGTTAAGTAAGGCCGCTTCGTTAGACTATGACGCCAAACCAGAAATAGTGAATGTATCATCGTTTCTAGAAAGCCTGTGACACTGACGACCGCATAGGATGCCGAACCTTATCAGAGATTAGGTCCATACTTGTGAGAGGGATTGGGTTATGCAGGAAACCTTGACCTTCAACCAACCCGGTATTCTGGTTTTCTCTTCAGAGCGAACTTTTGAACTTATCCAGTTAGCAGCGTAGCAGTTGTTCAGAGCTTTGTGGAAACTTTGATCCTTTGTTTGTTGAATTAACATCTTACATTGCATTGCATTTGCATCTCATTTTTGCATTTCCATCCTCGGCCCGGGACTAGAAAGCTTACCCATCTTTTGTCCAACCCACAGTTGATTTCCCGACATTCGCATTGGACTTGATTTAGCCTCTGGAAGGATCATAAACTCAGGAGAGCATAATTTGGTTGTTACAAGGGCAGAGTTTGAATTAATGAAGAATCAGTTAGATCAACTCATGGAAGCCATGACAGTTATGACTAGGGGAGAGGCCAATATTCAGAGTACTCCAGTGAACAATGTTGGTCAAGCTCAGCCTGTGTAGATTCTTGTTGGAAATCAAGAGCCTACCATTGTCCGAGATAGAGATTCATCTTCTCTTCATGACTCAGATTATCAGAGCTTCACTTTCTCTGTGCCAAATTCTCAAAGGGTTGTTCCGAAGATTAATCCTAAGAAGTCGCAGACTGTTGAATTTATGAGAAGATATCGTCTGTTGGATGAAACGCTTGACGCCCTGATGGGTCAGGGTACTCTTAATTTGAATGCCTCAAGCATGTGTTTGCTACCAGGCCTTGTGATGCCTCCGAATTTTAAAATGCCAAATTTTTAGAAGTACAAAGGGGATAGTTGTCCGAAGCAGCATTTGGTGATGTTCTGCAGAAGAATGACCTCACATGTCCACAATGACAAGCTTATGATTCACTATTTCCAGGACAGTCTGAGTGGGGCATCGTTGAGTTGGTACATGCAATTGGAGAGTGGTTGCATCCAATCATGGTCAGATTTAGCCAATGCCTTTGTGAAGCAGTACAACTATAATCTTGACATGACTCTCAGTCGCATGTAGTTGCAAGAATTATCTCAAGCGGACAATGAATCTTTCAGAGAATATGTGCAAAGATGGAGAGAGCTAGCTTCTCGCATTCAACCACCACTTCTGGACAGAGAACTGGTCGACCTATTCATGGGTACTTTGCAAGGCCATTACTTTGATAAGATGGTTGGTAGTAGGGCAGTAAACTTTTCTGACTTGATGATAATGGGCGAACGTATTGAGAGTGGAATCAAGAATGGAAAGATTCGAGACATCTCAGATACCTCAGTTTATAAAGGCGAATCAGTGGTCAGTTCTCAATGGGAGAAAGAAAGTAATGCTATCCAGGAATCTCTAATACCTCAAATTCAGTTTTCAGACACTTCGAGTGTTCAAAGTCAGCAACCTGTCGGGGCTGCGTATCAAATATCTATTCCTCTCCAGAGTCAATAATCATACCATCATCAGCCGCGTCAGCATGCCCAACGAAGACCAAAGAAGCCAGAGAGGCACTTCAGTCAGTTGTCAATATCATACAGTCAGATGCTGCCAGACATGATCAGAGGTGGTTTGATAGTGCCGAAGAGGATTAATCCAGAGATTCCATCGTATCCGCCAGGTTTTGATGTCAACGCCCACTGTGAGTATCATGCTAGGGCACAGGGGAATTTAACAAAGACTGCAAGATGCTTAAGAGTAGGATTCAGACTCTGCTTGACTCCAACATGTTCTCAGTCACGCCTTAAGGTGTCCAAATCAACGATCTTCCTTCATCCAGTCATGTGGGTTCAGAAGAGTATCAGACTGACTTCGACGAGCAATTCTGAAGATGGCTAGTTCAGTAGCAAATCAAGATTGGAAAGCTCAGTTCCCCGAAGCTGGCAATCTTTTTATCATGTCATTTCTTTGCATTTGTAGTTTCTTTTCTGTTGAAGTGAAAATTTTATCTGTAAAACTTGTCTGTTTTCAATTGATAATGATAATAAAATGAATATGCATGTTTTGATTAAATCCATTCGTGTTCGCTCAATGCTTTTATTGACGTCAAACGCTTGTTTAAGCGGAATCCGAGGGAGGATGGCGAATTTGAAAGATGAAAACTTATGATTGTATGCTTTTGAATAAAACATCTGCTGATGATGTACAGTCATTGTTTCAAATTCCTAAACACCGGAGATATAAGGATGATAATCCCTTGTTAACCCCTTTGAGCCTAGTTGTAGGAGTTCTTTTCTGAAAACGAAAAACCTGCAATCTTAACCTAGGGCAGGGTAGGTGTCAGCTAATTTGACCGAGCGTCCAAATTGCAAGAGGAGTGTTCCCGTTCGAGGATCAATCACACCTGTAGAGGTCATACCTAAAAGAGCCACAGTGGTTATCCCTTACCGACCAAGGAGTGAGACAGTCACAATCCTTCCAACAAGTCAGACAAGTCGGTGTCATACGATTTGTTCCAAAAAAAAGGGAGAAAAGAAAAATAAAAAATAAAAAGCCCGCTAAGTCGATAACTTGAAAACAAGTGGCTTAGGAAAAAAATAGGGCATCTCGCTGGACTTCGAAAAAAATATACTCAGAAGAGTCAGTCCAGGCAAAAATAGGGAAATAATCAAAAAAATGACGAAGGACAGGTCGTGTGATTCTAGACACCAAAGACGAAAAGCGAGTAACTGTCACGCTGTAAAACTTGTGGTTTCCTGAACCATCACTCCTGTCATTCAACCTTTGAGAGGTGAGCACTTGTGTCAGATTAGCTGAATATAGGATTGGAGAACATCAAGGAGAATGGGTGGGTTAAAACAGAACTTTGAGCCTTATATCCTTTCTTTCAAACCATGAACCTGGCCAAGTTACCACCTTCAAAAGTCCTAATTGAAGCAGGTTTGTTTCGAAAGCATACTTCGGTAAATATCGCGTTGAAACTGACTCCTAAAAGGATTTTCTTATCCTATGGGTATTGATATTGACATTCTGATAAGTGATTCATTCACTATATGTCGCAACTTTTTTCCAGTGAACAGACTTGGATTTCAAAACTGTCATATGCATTGCGTTAATATTATATTTTGCCAAATGATTTATTTTACTTGCGAGTAAGCACTTGACGTCAGGAAAGTTTCCACAGTGGAAAGTTTGATCGAGATAAGATGCAGGATGCCTGAGTACTCCGTTGAGCAGGGGCAAGCCATGTTGAATGATCATAAGGGGAGTCATTCGTCCGAAGATGCAGTTAATCTGGGGAAATTAGGTCGAGATTCGATAAATCTCTCGAAGATTAGTCAGAGGTATCTTCTCCACATATCAGCCAATCAGGGGCAAAATCACTTCAAGGTTGGGGCAGGCCACCCCAAGAGCACAGAGGTTATCCTTATCCAGAAGAAAACTTATCATAAACACCTCTCTGAAGTTCATGATGCTGAGGCAGTTCATATCTAACCATTAGGGTACAGAGATTTCTTATTCCCTTTCGAGGAAGATCTTATACGGAAATCCCACGGGCTGGGGCAAAATTGGAAATAGAGGAACTGTTCCTCTCCATATCTTTAGAGCTGCTCAGAGCTATTCAAGCAGGTTCGGTCAATCTTCAAGTTCAAGACGAATGTCAGGAAGTCATGTTAGCCATCCTCTGACCCTTCAACCACAGACCTTGTATCTAGACAAGCCACTTTCCAACCATGTATCCAGACAGGACATTTTCTAGCGTCAGCCGTACCTGACCCTTCACAGATAACCTAAAGTCCAATTCCTATTAACAACCACCAGGAAGCCCAATCCCCGTTAGCGTATCGTTCCAAAATCCAATTGGTAACCAGAAATTTTCACCTTTGAAAAACCAATCACCGTAAGATTTCACCTGGTCTTCCCCAGCAAATTCCAATCATACTTGGCACATCTGATTATCCCCAGCGGAGTTGGCTTCACTTCTTCAGCATTTATTTCGCTGGATTAGTTCTGTCACATCCATCTTTCCTCAGATGTTCTTCTCAACTTCGTGTTGAGTCGGCCTTCGGGTTTGATGCCTATTTTTATTTAACAGATGCCTGACAGCGAGGTCAGGTGTTCTCCTCAACTTCGTGTTGAGCCGGCCTTCGGGTTCGATGCCTGTTTTTATTTAACAGATGCCTGACGGAGAGGTTAGATGTTCTCCTCAACTTCCTGTTGAGCCGGCCTTCGGGTTCGATGCCTGTTTTTATTTAACAGATGCCTGACAGCGAGGTCAGATGTTCTCCTCAACTTCGTGTTGAGCCGGCCTTCGGGTTCGATGCCTGTTTTTATTTAACAGATTCCTGCGTGTTAGCAGATGTTTTTCTGACTGCGTGTCGATGCTTCTTAATTGGTGATGAGTTAGCCCATTTTCCTGCAACTTTCAAATACATTTCTCAGGTGAGCCTGATTGACAGATTCTACAGTTTACCATCTTGATCAGACTGCAAATTTCCGGGTTCTTTTGTATTCAATCACCTTTTACCTTGAATGTCTGAAAGCGACTGTTTTTCATCCCTTCAAGTCCAAGTCGATTGAATAGGGGCAGCTGTTGCACCCTAAAATTTGCCCACCAGTTTTCTAGCTTTGACTGGATTTTCGCTTCGCATTTCATCTGCATATCATTTAGGTCGCATCTTGCCCGTGTTATTAGCTGGATTGAACTTACCAGGATTTTAGCCGCTTTGCTCGCGTTTCAGGCAATTCAAATCAATTCAAACGAGAAGTTCAGTGTCGAAATCGAGCGAAAGTCGCTCTCTTCTTGATCATTCAATTCGTGTTGATAATCTTGGCGCATTTCGGTGTTCGCCCATTCTTCCATGACATTTTGCATTTTATTGCTATTTTTGCTTTATTTTTAATTATTTAGAAATAGTTTAAATAGGTTTTTAGTATTGTTTTTTTAAGTGGATAGAAATAGTTTTTTAATTGTTTATAATTTTATTATATATATTTTATTTGATAGATTTTTATTAGTTTTAGAATTAATATTAGAAATAGCTTTTTAATGGAAATAGAGTTTTATTAGATTTTTGTTTTTAAATAGAAATTAGAATGTTTTTTAGATATAATTTTAGAAATAGATGTTAAATTTATTTGATTTAGATTTTTAGACTTAATTAGGATTTTATTAAGTTTTATTAGTAGATTTGATTTTGTTTTAATTAATTAATCCATAGATTTTATTTAGTGTTTAGACTTAGATTAGTCATATTTAATTAGGATTTAATTCTAAGTGTTAACAACATCAGCTTTTTTTTAATTATCATCGTATTTCATTTAGAGTTTCATTAATCATCAGTTTTTATTAGTCAACATGTTATTAACTGTTTATTTCAGCATTAGTCAATTTAATCATCAATTAACTGCGCCACATGTCAGGATCCTAGTATAAAGCCTATTGTGGATTGTCTCCCACCTCCAGATCCCAAGACCTAGCCGCATTTACTATTCACTGTCATCTACCTCAAGAAGAACGCACCGCCAATCCAGCCGTTCCTTCTCCGTTCGGCATTTTCCACCATTTTCGCCATCTTCTTCAACTCACTACCAAAACAGACACACACAGAACCCTAGGTCTACGCCTCCATCTCTACCATCTTCATCATTCAACTTCATCAGCCAACTTCAAACCATTCTCCAGAAATCTCAAGCACAACCTTCATCATCCTTCAACATCCATTGCTCAAACTCCATTCAACAACCTCCATGAAACTTACCATAACCCATTCCTTATCTTCTATTCTACACAAATCCAAACCATTAATCAAACCCCCGAAAACTTCAACCATAACCCAGATTGTTCTTCATCCATCACCATTACCTCCTTCAAACCTTCAATGTAACTTCAGATCCAGACTCTTGAATCCTCTGTTCTTCTAAAAACATAACTACCAACACCTTCAACCAAAACCCAGCGAACCATCATCTTCATCAAAACCAGAATAAACTCAACAGACTTCAAACCCAAACGCGGTTCTTCCCCAAATCAAAATGAACTAGAAGCCTCCTTACAAACCCACATAACGAAACCAGTAAAAACCTCCAAACCCATTCACCCACTCACTATTTTCATTCTCAACCAACAACATCCAACCATCCCTAACCCATTTACAACAACACCAGTGACTCTTACCCTACTCATCAAATTCAAACACACACAAACTGAAACAGAAGCGAATCGGAGAGAGGTTGAGTTGCAAACGGAGAGATGAGAGAGGTTGATTGATTTTGGGCAGAGAGAAGCAAGGGCGAATTTGAGAGTGAGAGAGGGAAGATGACAAGTATTCAGAAGAAGAGTTTTTCCTTTTTTTTGTTTGTTTGTGTGTTGTTTTTTTTGTTTAATTGAGAAGATTATTGGATTGTTGTTGTTGGGCTAAAGCCCGTGTCCCTTTTATTTTAGTTGTCCAGCCGAGTTTCTGTTAGCACCCCCTACCTTTCTTAATTATTTTTAATATGTAAATATTATTATTTGTTATTATGTATATTTTATTTATTTTATATTTAGATTTATATATTATTATTTCTTTTAGAAGTTTTTTATATTTTTAGAATTTCAATTCACATTTTATTTTTAGAAGTTGTATTCTATTTCTCTTTTGTTATTGGGCTTTTTATCCCATTTCATCTGATTTGGTCGATGACGAGACCTCTATAAACCGTTATTAGTCAAATTATTGATGGATAATGTTGGATTCGAGACCACCTTTTTCTCTCCTTATTTCTTCTTCTTTTCGATTTTATTTTGACTTTCTGTTATCGATGAAGTCTTGTATTCGTACGCGTCAGATTTATCGGAGTTGATAACCTTCCCGATTTCAAATCTATGGAAGATGACCATTTGGGTCATTTTCTCTACTTTGGGATCGCGATAGGCTACCTTTGTTTAATCGACATTATGTTTGTAATTGAGACGAGATCCCACTTTTGGTCTGTGTGACACGATTAAATCGGAGAATGATTCTCACTATAATTTCTCTATCTTGTCTATAGCACGGATATCAATATGCAGCCTCCTATAGTTTGACTTCTCTCATAAGTCGAGCTACGACGGTTTAGCGTCACATTGGTCCTGATTTGATTTCAAAACATCATCAAGGATCAAAGAGGAGACTAGAAGTTTGGAAATAAAGCTTGCACGCAATGTAAACGGTCAACGGAACCACTCCGTTCGGTAATATTTTCTAATTTCAATCTTTTAATTATCCATGATGAGTGTTGTGAGTTGTTTGTGTTAGATACGTAGGAAATGATGAATTGGGAGTCTCTTCTCATTTCGTCTAGAGTGTTTAGCGTATACCCTTTGGGCAATACGCGACGCTCGCTCCTACGTCTTAGGATTTAGCGTGTGCGTCCCGATCCGATCCAGTTCCCTTCTGTTTAGGCGTTTCAGGCCTAGGGTCCCTTTTCTCTCGCCCCCGTGCGATCGAGACCCGTTTTCTGTAGTTAGCTTAACTACAACTACTCTGATTTCTCATGCCAGATGAGAATATGTAGGCACAAGACGTGATGTCTTGGCGAGTACACTAACAACTAATTTATCTTTTCTCTCGCCCCAATGCGATCGAGACTTTCCCACTAACGACTAATTTCCCTTTTCTCTTGCCTTCACGCAATCGAGACTAGCCTCTTGTTCTAAACCTTTAGGTTCCCTCTACCTTTTAATCTATGACATGCTACGTATGTTCTACCGCAAACAGGTAACACCTAAGTCTCCAATGGTCGAGCACCAATATACCTAACTGCTAGAATACGTACGTTAGTATCGTCTACCCGAACCTTTTCTCTCGCCCCTGTGCGATTGAGAACACCTTATTTTTCCCGTAGATGCCTGAACTACGTTTTGCTCTGATTTCTCATACCATATGAGAATACGTAAGCACAAGACGTGATGTCTTGGCGAGCAACCTTTCTCCGTAGTTTCCCGAGCTACGTTGACTCTGACTTTCCCATTGCACGAGGGAATACGTAGGCATAGGGCGGTGATGTCCTATCGAGTCAGTTCTTTCCGTTTAGCAGTAGCCTTAGATAGTTTATTTTTCACCCATAGACTTAAACAACAAGCGTGGATCCCGTTGAGTACAACGGACGTGAGGGGTGCTCATACCTTCCCCTTGCGTAACCGACTCCCGAACCTAAGACTTGGTTGCAATGACCTGTCTTTTCTCTTTTTTGTAGGTTTTCTCTAATCGTTTCCTTTCCCTCTCTTTGTGATAAATAACGAACGATGGCGACTCTTCTGTCTTTGTCGGCCCCTCTTCGCAGGGATGCGACAATACCCTGAAGGAGTCAAAGCTTATATGCTATGGTGCCTAGATCCAGGTCACGGGAGGTGTATCACCAGTCGAGATGTAGTTTTCAATGAAGTTGAGATGACTTTCAAGAAAATTGATTATGCTGATGAAGAACTGGAACAAGGAGAGATTCTTGTTAAAGTGAAGCATGTTGATGCTGAATTGGTACTCCATATGAAGTCGAAGAAGAAGCAGAAGTCGTTGCCGAAGATGAGGAGACTGATAATGACTACCTTCTAGAAAGAGACAGGTCGAGGGATTCATTATGCCACTTCAGAGACTCGGGTATGCATATCTTATATCTTATGCCTTAATCTCTGCAAGTGAGGTTCTCGACAAAGAACCTAGAGACTATAAGGAAGTTATGAGGAGTCAAAAGAATACTGAATGGATGAAGGCCATGGATGATTAGATAAAATCTCTTCATGATAACAACACCTGGGAACTAATCAAGAAACCTACTGGAGCCAGGTTAGTCAGCTGTAAAATGATTTTCAAAGTTAAGGAAGGAATCGAAAGAGTGGCGTCAAAAAGATACAAGGCAAGATTGGTCGCTAGGGGTTTAACTCAGAAAGAAGGTGTCAAATTTAATGATGTATTATCTCCTGTTATGAAGCACATATCTACTCAAATGTTGCTTGCCACGGTGGCACAGTTCGACCTTGAACTGGAATAAATGGATGTGAAGACTGCGTTCTTGTATGGTGATCTAGATGAAACAATCCTGATGAGGCAACCTGAAGGGTATGTCGAAAAGGGGAAGGAAGATTATGCGTGCAAGCTGAAGAAATCCTTATATGGACTGAAACAATCTCCTCAATGGTGGAATAGAAGATTCGACAAGTTCATGGCACGCATAAGTTTCACTAGAAGTCAGTTCGACCACTGTGTTTACTTCATATTTCGCCCTGGTAATTCATTTGTTATTTTATTATTTTATATGGATGATATTCTAATAGTAAGCAACAATGTCGAATATGTAATGAGGGTGAAGGCTGAACTCAATAAGGAGTTCGACATGAAGGATTTGGGAGTTGCGTCCAGGATTCTTGGGATTCACATCCGAAGAGATAGAAAGCAGTCAGAATTATGCTTATCTCAAGAGGCATACCTGCGGAAGATTCTCGAAAAGTTTGATATGTCGAATTCAAAGCCTGTTGTGACTTCGAAAAACCCTAAATTCAAGCTGAGTATAAATTAGTGTCCCAGTAATAATGTCGAAAGAGCTTATATGAATAGCATTCCATATGCTAATATAGTGGGTTCTTTGATGTATGATATGGTATGTACTAGACCTAACATAGCATAAGCAGTAAGTCTTGTAAGCAGGTACATGGTAAATCCTGGAAAGGCTTACTGGCAAGCATTTAAGTGGGTTCTAAGGTACATAAATGGGTCTTTGAACAGAGTTTTAATTTATGGTGGAGCCTTGGGTGAAGATAGTAAAGCAACAATCAAAGGATATGTTGACTCAGATTATGTAGGTTGTATGGATTCCATAAAATCTCTTTATGGATATGTATTCACTATATTTGGCACAACAATTAGTTGGAAAGCAACACTTCAGAAGGTTATTGCTTTATCAACCACTGAAGCGGAATATATTGCCCAAACTAAAATTGTGAAGGAAGCATTGTGACTTGAAAGTTTTGCAAAGGAGCTGAACTTCAAGGTCGAGTTGTCACTGTTAAATGTGATAGTCAAAGTGCAATACACCTGTCAAAAAATTCAGCCTATCATGAGTGATGCTGAATTTTCGCAAGTATACGAATACCGTCAAAGTAATACAAAAGATTATCGATCCCACAGAGACCAAACGTCAATCTATCGATTACTATTATTACAGTGTTTATCTAAGGCAAATCAATTGGTAATTGGTTTGTGCAAAGTAAAAGTAAAGTGCGAGAATAAATTTAATATTAAAACAACAGGCTTGGATGTAATTCACATAGCTAGGTAGTATTCCAAGTGCGTATGAATAGAACGTCTTATAGGATAGTGTTTTCTACTCGTGAAAAGAACTAATTTAACGGGAACTGTTGCGTTCGCGTATTCAGAGCCGAGTTTATCTCCTAATCGATCCCTCTTATTGTCACTTATAAAAAGGCGCGCATTGCGTTAAAGTAATAAACCTATTTTTAAGAAATATAGTTTCTTAACTTAGTTGAAAAGTATTTTGACCTGGAATTCCTAACCAAAAGAGGTTCATCCGAACTGAACTTTAAACCCATAAACACGTCCGAAAATAGTTTTAAAATCATTTTTCTAAAGTATTAAAGATTCCTACTTAACTGGACCAAGCGCTTTCGCTTCCTTTGAACAGTTAAGACTAACCAAGTTTAACTAAACGTTGGACGACTTTCGATCTTACCCAACAGATTTTAAGTGCAGAAAATATGTGTTAAAAGTCAGAATAACCCCTAAGTGATTCTATCGACAGCTATATGGAATACCACTTTAACTATGATCCTCACATCCTAACCTCTAAGATTTAGTCGGACATGGAAACGTAAATAGACATGGTAAATAAATGCGAGTAAATAAAGTGCGATAAATAAAGTGCGATAAATAAAGTGCGATAAATAAACTGCGATGAATAAAGTGAGATAAATAAATGCAGAAAATAAATAAAAACTTGCTCCGATTGGGAGGTTTTAAATCTAGTACAACTTGAAGTAAAAGACTAGAAAGTAAATGGCGGCAGGATTAACTTCTACCAAAGTGCTTCAAACCCGATTACAGACTCGATTATACAATGTGATAACTACCCGATGTGAAAAGTTTATCACTTTACAACAGATGAAAATTTATGGCTTGAGTTCTGTAACTAAGCTTGGATTCTTAGAAATGAGGCATAACTCATCTATTTATCGTGCTAGGAAAGTACATGGAAAGACTAGAATGCCCCCAACTTCTTTTGGGAGGGAAAATGAAATACAAGGGTGGCGCCCGCCATGCCCTCATGGAGCCCGCTGTTGCACCCCAAAATTTGCCCAACCTTTTCTAACCTAGGTTTATGTTTCAACTGCATAGTCATTTGCATTGTCATCATGTACATAGTGTATTCATCTGCATTGCATAGCATGAGCAAGCTATCTTAATCAGGGGATCAAGTGCTATTCTTATCTCAAGAGGCATATTCAAGGGTTTCATTCATATTCAAGACTACTCAGGTCATCAGGGAAGAATTTGGGTTTTGGAGAGTTGACAGGTTGATCATTGAATTCTCTCCTATCTTGAGGTTGCTTGGGGATCATCAGAGGAAGTGTGAGCCATAAGCCAAGAGCATGAAGTGTGTATGGATGTTATGAAGAGCCTAGATGATCATTTTTGAGAAGAACCAAGTCATTGGAATGATTGCAAGAGCCTCAGTTGAAGTCAGTCAACTAGGGTCTTATCTGGGTCAACACTAGGTCAGTCCTAGGTCAAAGACTTGTTTTGAAAGGCATCAAGAATCATTTGAAGGGTGTGGGATTCATTATTTGCTATATGGATATGGATATGATGTTGTGATAAAGAAAAATCAGAAGGAATCAAGGAGAACTGGAGTTACTAAATTAGGGTTTCAGTGTAAAATCCTCTCGTTTAGGTCAAACTTCAAAGCAGTGTAACTCAAGATGCAAGCTTCATATGAATTCTTGGTCCACATGGAACTTTTAGAGTATCTTCATAGCTTTAATTTGAGTGGTGGAAGTCATCAAGATGATTTATGGAACTCAAGTTATAGCTCTTGCAAGTTACAGGTCATCTGAGGACACTGAAATTTGTCTGTGAAAGTTGTCTGTCTTCCAAGCAACTTTTGACATTCAAGGATATTTAAAATGGGTTCTTGGACAACATGAGAGTTGTTCATTATTGTCTTAGCTTTCTAGAAAGGTATGGTATGCCTTCATAGGATTTGTGGAACTCTACTTATGGTCTTGGCAAGCAAAGGGTATTTTGGTCATCTGAGGATTATAGGTCATTCTTAGCCTATGCCTAAAACTCATACAAGGAAGCTTCAAATGAAAAACTTCACAACATCAAAGTTGCTCAAAATGACATTTTAAGTCTAGAAAAGAGGTCATGGAAGTTTGGAAATGCATATAACAAGACTTGATAAAAGTTGGTGAAAAATGACCTAAAAAAAGGCATATAAGTTGAAAAAGTTGAAATGAAAAATTGGTTTGAGAGATCTATAAATCCAAAATGGGTCATCCAATATACCAAATTGAATCCAAACATCATTTTGAATACATTGGTTCAGCTACTTTTTTGAGTTAGGGCTTAAAATTTGGACTTGCTTTGTATTTTTGTTACTTGCATAATAAGGCAAGTATGGAAAACTTGGCATAAGTGAAATTTCAAGGCAAGGAAAGGCTTGGTTTTCACACATACCATTTCAATATCTCATGAGGATAGATTTTGACACAAGTTTGGAAGGGTGTATGCATGAGATGAGTGATATTTCAAAGTGTCATCAAATGAGAATTTCCATGAATTTCCACCACATTCTAGAATCATCCTAGAGGCATCCAGAATCTTCTAGATCTGTCCATCATCATCTATATATTGAGTGTGAATCATTGGTGCAAGGGGTTTGGTGAAAAGAGGGAGAGAAGAGAGAGAATTCCATTGTTGCTTCCATTGGAAGAAAGTGTGAAAATCTTCAATCTACACCATTTCTGTTCATTCTTTTTCTTCATCCATCATCCATTGAAGATAGTGAGTGCATCCAAGCAAGCTCAGAGGCACATCCATGGAAGATTGAAGCTCTAGGGTTTGAAATTGCAAGATCCATAACAGGCTCGAATCTCCTTCTACAAGCACTCATCATCCTAATTGTTGCAAACAGAAAGCTCCTCATCAAGCAAGGATCACTCTCAAAGGATTACAAGCATTGAATCCATCTGTAACCACCTCTGCCATAGCTATTAAGCAGGTTGGTGATTTCATTTCTATCTCCCTGATTAGGTGTTGTTAGGTTAGATTATTAGTGTAAAAGTGTTAGGTTTAGGTAGATGAGCATGTGCACAATCTGTTATGGCCATTAGAGAAGGTTTGATTCATGGTGATGAATCTTTCAAGATCAAGAACTCCTGAATTAGGGCAAGATAATGTTAGCTTTTTAGCTTAGAATACTCAGCATAATCCCTAGACCATTCTAGGGTAGTTTGAGCAAGTTTGATAACCATGCACATCAGGTGCAATTCATGGTGTCCAAGACTTCCAGCCATCGAGCTTGATTATATAATGAGTTTCAGCAAAATCCAAGTGTAGGATCTTGTAGAGGGCTTTGAGTAGGCCACTTTTCGTTTTTGGATCGAGGGATTTGGTTGAGTGAGGAGAGAGATCGAAGCCGTGGAAGTTCATGCATGGGGGAGAAATTCTGAAACCCTAATTTCCATTTGGAGAAGACGGCGCAATGGCCGTTGGATTGTTTCCCAGTCTTGACCTTTTAATCTCATCGCACGGTCCAAATTTGAAGCTGAGAAACGGAGGGAAATCTCAAAGTGAAACGATGCGTTTCACTTAATGTGAGCATCTGGGCCTTGGATCAGATTCCTATCCCCACCCCCATCAGCGAGCCCAATTGGATTTTAACTTGAATTTGTTGCTAAATGCACCGTGGATCTATTCTTTTTCTTTTATATTTTTAATTGATTTCTGATGCGTGATGGGCCTAATGCTTTTGTTATCTGCGCCCCCACTCCATGGCCCAATGATCATAACAACTGGGCGAAGTTGCTAGTAACACCCCCTCCCCAATTTAATTCTTTTTGTGATTTTTGTTTTCTTTAATATTTTTAACACCTTTAAAAAATCATAAAAAATTGAAAATAACTTGTTTTTAATTGGTTCTTTTTGTGATAGGTTCATAATTTTGTTAAGGAAAATATCCAATAATAAAAATAGCATTTTATTTTGTTTTAATATTTTTTATGCATTTTTCTTGTAAATAGCTTTTTAATGAGTTTAGTTTAGTGCATAATTTTGTTGATTTGAGTTCTAATAGCTCCCATTAAATTTAGGGCCCATTCTTTTTAGGGTGATTAGTTTAGAACTTCAACTTGTATATAGGATTTAATTCACATTTTTAGGATTAAATTTTAGGTGATTTGATTAGGTGAGATTAGAATAGTTAAAATTAGGGTTTTAAGTGAGCATAGGTGAGATAGATTAATTCTTTTAAGAATGTTGATTTGATTTTTGGGGTATGGGACTATAGGGGTTATGGGTAGATAATAGATCCCTTAGAAAATATTAGGATTCCCCTACTGCTACTAGTATATTGCTTATATTTGATTGATTGTTTGGGGTGCCCTCTTTAGGGTTATTATTTTGTCTGTGCGGGGTATTGGGTTTGTTTGGGGCTTGGGGAGAGCTGAAGACTGTGGTGATGAAGCCCATTTGAAGATCAGAGACTGAAGACCAACTTCCAGAGTTGATGAGGAGTATCTCTTGCTGGCAGCTATTGAAGTTTGTAGGATCTAGGAGATTAGGCAGAGCTCTAGAGTAGCAAACTTGATTTTCAAACATGGAAGGTCTTGATTGCCTCCATTCCTCTCTGTGATGCAAAGTCTCTCTAAGACACTCACCCCCTTCCTTTGGAAGGCTTGGTGATAGTGTCTAAGAGATAGAACTCTTGAGAGAAATCTCCTATGTGTTGATAGCAGTATGTTTGCCACCTTTGGTGGTCAACTAATTGCTTAACACCCAGTTCATTCTTGTGATTGATTCCTCAGCTTGGAGAGTAGGACTTGAAGAAAAGCCATTGGGAGATTGAATATTAAAGACTGATGCTTGCTTGAAGCCTGTGGATAGTTGATGTTTTGCCTGAAGATGAAGGCAGATGCTGATGAAGACTGCTTTGCTGTTTAGCTTTTGTTGTTTATTAATTTTGATGTATTGTGTGAATTTCCCAGATTGTATTGTTTGCTGTTTAACTTGCTGGGTTGAAAGCGAATTCTGTTCACTTTTGCCTATTGTTTACTAGGTTCGAGGTTGAGTGGGACTCCCTTGCCTCGCTTGTATTGTTGCATCCATGCATTTTACTGCTTTATTGTATATATCTGCTGTTTCTGTTTCCGTCTATTCCCTTAGGATCTCTGTTTCTCTCTGCGCAAGAGAGGAGCATGATAGACATTAGGACTTAACCCATGCATGATAACATTAGGGTAGATTTTATTTCCTTTTTTCAACCCTAGGATTTGTAGAGTGCCATCTCTTCTTTCCTCAAAACAACAGAAAAACATTAATAAAGGTTATGACAGAAATCAATTCATTTCTTCCGTCAAAAGATTTGAACAAACATCAACCTTTTTGCAATAAGAAAACCCTTGTTTAAGGTGAGATTTTTCATAAAAGACACTTGAACAGCTTGTTTCGTGCGTAGCCCGAACTACGTTTTCTCTGATCTTCCATGCAGTGTGGAAGTACGTAGGCATAGGATGCGATATCCTAGCGAGCAACCTTCCCCTCCTTTCCCGTAGGTAGGCGAACTACGTTGACTCTGATTTCTCGTTCCAGACGGGAATACGTAGGCATAAAGTGCGATGCTTTGCCGAGTCATGTTTTCTTTTCTTTTCAGACCTCATCCTTTAGTTTAGATAGAAGTGTAATCCGTACAAACCAAGCAAGCATGGATCCCATCGAGTACGATGGACGTGAGGGGTGCTAATACCTTCCCCTTGCGTAACCGACTCCCGAATCCAGGTTTTGGTTGCGATGACCATACCTTTTCCCATTTTTCGCGAGGTTTTCTTCGAGCGTTTCCTCTCCCTCCGTTGGGATAAATAACGCACGGTGGCGACTCTTCTGTATTGCCGGCACCGATTTTCGCAGTAGCGACACCCGCCATGTGAACTAAAGGAGAAAGAAGTGGGAGTCGTGGCAATTGTCAGCATTTGGTCTCTTATCCAAGTTATGGCATACCCTATGGCGCCCGCAATGGTGGGTGCCATGTGTACAATTCCTAAAAAGCTGGTCTTTCTTGCTCGTTTTTCTTTATTTCTTCACTAGGAGCTCTGGAAATACAAAATCCTGAAAATGAAACAAAATAGAAGCATAACACAAGAGAACAGTAATAAAATCCTAAGGAACACGTGCAGTTCGAGTCAAATACATAATATAATTTAGGTCTATCAAATTCTCCCATACTTAAGCATTTGCTTGTCCTCAAGCAAAACATTATGACAGAAGAAAGGTGATATCCATAAATGATTTGGGCAAAAGGGGTTTCTAAGTTCGAGTTGGGATGAAGCGATAGGTATTAACTCAGTGAACCAAGGATATCGAAATGACACTTCTCCGTAAACACGGACATAAGCTTTGTTTTTATATAAACCAATTCATACCACCCCACTATTCCTAGGCCTACTTTTAAATCTCCTTTTGGACCCTTTTCATTCAGGTGCAGTCACATTAAGCCCGTTATCCCTACATACTCATAGTGAAGTGACCGGTTAGTGATTATGATCTCAAGCATGGGGCTCTTGTACACAAATTGGTGTAGCCCCTTTTATTGACCCAATTGTAGTTGTGGGGGATCAGATCGTAATCCTCCCTACCGAGCTCAGCACCAGACACCTCTGAACCAACTAACAATGGGAAGATATTTTATTTTATTTTGTTATATATATATATATATATATATATATATATATATATATATATATATATATATATATATATATATATATATATATATATATATATATATATATATATATATATATATATATATATATATATATATATATATATATATATATATATATATATATCGAGATGTTACAACTTTTTGGGTTAAATAACCTTGTGAGGGTTACCTATACCCGAGTTGCAATTATTTTATGGAACACACAGATCATTCACTTATATTCATCGGTCCTTCACTTAGAGCATGCTTAGGCTGGAGCTGACTGCTAGGATAAACTACTAAGGACTTACAATGAACATTATTATTAAGGCCATAGTACATGGGGTATCGGGGTCGATTTATACATTCGTGAAGCCTAAGGTGTTAAAATTATACCGATGTTTCAAAAAAAGATTTTTCCAAGTCATCCGCATCCTAACTTGGACTTGCCTCAAAGCCTAAAAAATTTCAGAATAGTACACTTTTTGTCAATAAAATTTTTGGTGAGGCTAAGGAATGAGGGAATAAAGGTATACTACAAATGACTCGTCAAACACATGTGTATTCTAAAAACGAAAAAAAATAAATTTAAGAGAAATAAACTAAAAATAAACTAGAAAGCGATAAAAGAAAAGAAAATGCGAGAAAAACAAATAAAGTCTCCTCCCACACTTAAACCGAACATTGTCCCCAATGTTATGAAATAAGATAGGGACGAGTTACCTGAAGGTCCTAAGGTATGCTACTGGTGTTGTCGCCAGCGTGCGGTGAGTACCTGGGGTGACGAGATCTACTACGACGAAGATCGCTCTGAGAAGCAGTGAACTCGTTGAATCGGGTGGTCAAAGCAGCCTGTGATTGCATTATACTTTGCATGGATTAGCTCATCTGCTGCTGAGACTCTTGCATAAATCTCATGTTGTCAGTTAAATGTTGTTGTATGGTAGTGAGCAAGTTATCCCATCTTTCCTCTCTGGCTAATTGATCGCGCTACATCTGCTCAGAAATATAGAAACCGGAAGCGGTACCTGCAGAATAGTAAGAAGAAGACGGTGCAGTGTGTACGGGTGATACATGGTGGGGTGACATAGGATGATCGGGAGACTGCTCTCTCTGGTCATACTCGTCATCGGTGGCATCGCCGTCACCAATAGAAATATTAGGAGGTAATGCACCTATAACAGGTGGAGCATCTAAATCATAGGTCCAGTTCCTCGCGATACGCACATTAATACGTCTAGTGCAAGGCAAAACAATATATGGGATAACTTTCCCATGGATCATGAGCTCAAAGCCCCCTTCCTTCCTTACCTTGCACAATTTCATGTCTTTTAAGAATTTTAAATTAATTGTGCGAGGCGGAAGAGGTGCTAAGGTGGTTATCTCAACATCGAGGTTCAGAGCCTTTGCGATAGACGTAATTAGTCCTCCGAAGGCAATGGTTCATGCACCATTGATTGCAGCAGTCATATGGGCAATCATAAAAGGAACTACCTTAAATTTCCTGTTTGTGAGGCACCCTTGCAAAAATAGAAGTTATTTTGCATTCACCTTATTTGGATTCTCCCGACCAAAAATAGTACAGGCCAACATGTAACGAAAAACACGGTTGGCCGGGTTATGGATCCGGGAGGCAAGAATTCCTTCAAAAGATGTAATCATAAAATTTGACAATTTGTGTCAGAAGGAAAATGTCTCCACTAACACAATGTAAATAAGGAAATAATGAACACCGCACACACACACACACACACACACACACACACACACACACACACACACACATATCTAAGCAGAAGTCAATGTTCAGTAAGGTATACCCACAATATGGAGTCAAGTGAAGCAACTGGCTGGTGAGACCCAAAGCTGTGGCAATCTAAGTAACGGTACCTCCTACATGGATAATCCCTTCAGAGGATCTAGCTGTAAGCTCGAGATTATTCATCAAAAAGTTCCCACAAGCTACTGGACGTGACTGGTTTGCACAAAACAGGAAGAAGATCTCCTCCTCACTAACATGAATATCAGAGTCATCCTTTCCGAGGAAAGTGTGGGCCAGGACCATCTAAAAGTAACTTAGAGCTGGGTTGTGGATGATTGGAGATAGCTGAGTGGACGAATAGAGGATTCCTCTACCTGTAATGTCACTCTAGAATTTTTCGATGTCTCGACTCATAAAATATCCCATTGACAAATCAGGTATAACATATGGTGTGGTCTGGAAACCGAGCAAATCCCTGAATCCCTTAATGGTAAAGGCATACTCCGTTTCAAACAGTCTGAATATGGTGATACCGTCCTGACCAACGTATGGCTCATGGCGGAACAAACTAACGAATTCTAGAGTAAGGTGTCTATAGGTTGGGTGCAACTCATCAGCATATGCATCCCACAGGAGCTGATGGTATAGAAACCTTATGCTGGGCTCAATGCCCAAGGCGTCCATGCAGGCCTGATCTGGGTACCTGTCATACCCTAAATTTGTCCTACCCTTTTTGTAAATATTTTCGCATTTTATTGTTTCATACCGTTAGACACGTGTCCACCCGAAATTAGGCGTTTTCCAAATTTTATCCATTTCTGTCCAATAAAAGCGTGACACGTGGCCTAAGTTTTTGTTTGTGAATATTATTTCAATTTCTTAACTTTTCTTTTCCTTTTAAAATATTGTTAATAATAATAAATATTTTATGTATATACTTGTTTTGTTTGATAATTATAATAATAACAATGAATACTTGTTTTTATTAATTATTTTGTAGGTTTTAGTTTTTTTTTATATTGTAAATATTTTTATGTAAGTATTAATTTCTTTATTTAGTTATATTTATTTAACTTTTGTAATTATTAATGGATTTTATTTTATTATTTAATAAGAAGAGAAAATTGTAAAAAAAAAGAGAAGAAGCAAGTTGGGGGGAGAGAGGCCCAATTGGGATGGCCCGTCAGGGTTTGCATTCAGAGCATACTATTAAAAGAGGAAGTCTTCAGGTTAAGAAAAGAAAGAAACACTGTTCATTTTCTTTTCGTTATCAAGAACGGTGCCCCTCACGAACCCTAGCCACCGCCGAAAAAACCTAAAAAAATCCCTCACCTTCAACACCAAAATTCGCCACCCCTTTTACCCTTTCAAATCTTTCAGAACCTTCAATCTCCGCTGTTTTACAACCGGCATTCAAAAGCACCTCAGCCTCATCCACTTCCGTCGTGAAACCCCCACCTCAGATTCATCAATAATCTGTTGCAACACAAGCACGATAACCAACTCATGTAGTGATAATTTCAAGCAACCCAACACTTCGACACCATCCGTATTTGTTACGTGTGACAACCGCGACGACCTCGTCCCTAAACTTTCATCAACGGTGGCACTTAAGGCGCTGATACCAGGAGTAACTCCAAGATTGAATCAACAACAAAGCTTCGTGTAGGTCTCGTAGCACCAACAATGACGTTCACAGCAGTGGTACCTTCTCGCTCGGCCTCGCAAGTACCTTGACTCGGCATCGCATCAACAACAAGCAACATTGTCGATACGCAAGGAGTCACCAATTGTTGCCCTGTGTCACGCGTCGGTAATTTCTAGCTTTTGTGTGTTTATATCAGTCTTACTATGTTGATTCTTACCATGGCTCAAACTATGTAAATAGGATGGATTGAGTTACCCTGTTAGCGTTATCTTGCCGTCCTGTTAACGTTATTTGTGCTCATGTAAGGTTTTAACTTTACCGTTTATTGGGCTAACAGAAGGCCACTATGTGTGTTAAACACAACTTGGGGTTTTGAATTCGTTTTTTTAGCTAGAAGGGGACAAATAGCCATACTGATAGGGGAACATAGCTTCTTGCAACCTTTATGCTGTTGAGGATTCTTGTTTTTCTTACTGATATATGTTTGTATGTATTTTAAGTTTGTCTGTTGAAGGTTGTTTGGTCTTTGTTTCTTGATTTTACAATGATCTAGAATCAAAAACATTTAGGTTTTGTGACTTCACGTGTGTTGTTTCAGAAAGGGGGTTTGCATTTCTTGTGTTGTTTTTAAAGGAAACTTGCAGATTTTGGAGTATCATGACAATTACGTGGTGTACCACAACAGCAAGCTCCGTAACAGACTATCTAGGAGGCCTTGCCAAACTGCTTTGCGAATTTATTCTTAAGCAGTTTCACACTTAGTAGTACGCATATCCAGGATAACGCAACAACACCGTCTTGGCGGTTCAGTTGGAAAGAGCAACACCAGAAGTCATCTACCAGCACTTGAAGTCGACGTTGGTAAATCTGCATCTTTTTCTTTGGCTCGGTTGCATCCAATACCTGATTAGGTTCGATTGAGTGCTAGCCTTTAATGTATTTATCATTATTTTCAAGATGTTTTATGGTTGTTTTTTTTCCTAAACTTTGCCGAATATGCGACGTGACGTCGTCAATATTCGGGTTGTTCTGATTTTCAATTCAATCATATAATAGAGTTGTAAATACTTCAGTCTGTTGCGATTTTGTATTACCTATTTTCGAACCATGGTTAAACTGATGGATGAATACATGGAACAATGTTGTTCTGCTACATTTTTATCATGTTTCCAAAGATAATGCTGATTTGTGTGTTTAAGTGGTTGTGTTACTTCAAGTCGCAATTGTTACGCTATGACGTCTTGTAAATGTTTGCAAAATAATGGTGTGTTCTGTTGATCTCGCGATATTTACGTCGATGTGGTTGTGTGAAATTTGTTGCTAATAGGTATCACCATATTGAGTATTGCCAATAAGTTATACCTGCATTATATATACCGACTTTGTCTTGATATCATCAATGTGTAAGCTACAGCTTATTCCTTTAACGTGTCAATGCGACTCAGATGTTGCCCATTTCAAGTTCCGTTGGTTTTCATTTTAGTCTTGATTTCTGTAGGTGTTGTTTCGAATATTTCAGATCAGCTTGGATCTGTTTAAAGCAGTTCTATTACAGGATGTTGTATGTTTCATTTTGGAATCATTTAAAGATGAAGTTTCTTACTGTTTGTATGTGGTATTTGTTCATAATAAGCATATTGATTTGTTTGAGAACTGCTCTATTTCTCCGCAAATTCTGTACTAATATGTTTAAGAATCTTGTTGCTATTTCATGTTGTTGATTATGTTTCGCATGTCTTGGTGTATTGAGTTTTTGTATGATCTTTTGTAGAATGATGTCGTAATTCTCTTGGTTGTTAATGCAGATCATCACTGCTAATTGCTTTTGTGTTAATAAGAGTATATTCGGTTTCGCCGCAATTTTCACCTTTTGTTGCATTAGTTTTAGAGGCAGTAACTATATTCAGTTTTGCTTTTTGAAATATGGTTGGTATGGTTACTGTCATAGTCCATTGTTGCTTTTGAGCATGACACAATATTATCGACACTAGCTTCACTTGCCTTCCGTTTTTGTAGCGGTATTAATATGGTTGGTTTGTTACTGTAGCAGTATTAATATGGCTAGTATGGTTTGCTATATTAATGTTCTCTTGGCTGTATATGATGTACATTAATTCCATTGGTTCAATTAAGTTAAAAAACATTTTTTTATTTAATCTTTTTTTTTATATAATTAATTTATTAGGCAATTCAACTTTTGCATTTGTATATACTTTAGTAAGTAGCATGTTTTAGACAATTCAAAAATTACACTTTAGATATCTCTTTCAAATTTACTTTTAACTTTCGATTAATCTATTTATTTTGTTAAACTTAAATCAATTTATTTTAACAAACTATTTTTCAGCTTATTTCAAAAATATGTTTGATTTTCTTTAAATCCTATTTCAATATATTTTTCAACACTAAATTATTTCTCGATCAAGTCATAAAGATTAAATTCTTGAAGTCTAGCACTTCTTGAATTTTTGGACAAACATTATTGGGGTGTACACCTTAAATAATATGTCATTCAACCATTCGTTTAGTACACGATTCAAAGCAAAAATGTCATAGGAATCTAGCATTCTGTGTGATATTTCCGCTGTTCATCTAATTATTTTTCAAATAAAAGTGGTGTTATTGGAATCTAGCATTTCGGTAATACCCCGATTATTTAGTTGTGGGGCCGACGTCTCATTTATTAAATAATCGATATTTTCAAATTCAATCTCGTATTCTCACTTCTCATACCACAAACACTTTCCATACCCTCGATTCAATTCAAATTATTTTCTCAACTTTTTTCTCAATTCAAATTCCGAAAGAAGGAGGTTCTTGGGATCTAGCATTCCTTGAATTTTCGAGTGAATAATTCTCGAGGCACACCCTTGAGTTATTATTCATTCAATCTTTCGGCTTTTTCAAACATTTTCCAACGTTCTCCTAAGTCGAGCGCTCGTACGCATTCGCAACCATCGACATTTTGCACACACATTCGCAACTCCTCGTGGTCTCGATATTAGGAGCACCCTTAGGGACTAATATCGTTTCTCACAACGGTAACCCTTGACACGTCGTCAAGTCGGTTCCATCTTCGATCAAATCTTCGACACGTCGTCGAACTACTTCCAAACCAATTTCCTTTCGGCCTCGCATGCCATCTTTCGATTCGATCTTTTCACAAACACTTTTTTTAAACTTACGAAAGAAAGATATTCTTAGAATCTAGCATTCTTTGAATATTCGAGTGAGTAATTCTCGAGGTGCGCCCTTGAGTTGTTATTAGTTCATTCTTTCGATTTCAAAATATCCAACCCTTTATCTTTTAACTTATTCATCCCGACTTCCGAAAGAATTGAGTTCTTGGAATCTAGCGTTCCTTGAATTCTTGAGTGACAAGCTCTTGAGGCATGCTCTTGGGTTGCTCGTCAGTCACCCTTTCGTCTCTTTTCTCAAACTTCAACCCTTTTCAGATCTCATCTTTTCGTGGTCGTCTCCACGAACTACGGACGCTCTGATTCTTTATTCATTCTTGAATATAAGATACGTAGGCATAAGATTGCGATGATCTTGGCGAGCACAATCCCATCCATCTTCCGTATCCCCCTATCCTTTCCCGTAGTCGAACTACGACGCTCTGATTTCTCATTCTCGTCCGAATGAGCATACGTAGGCACAAGGGCCCCAATCCTTGGCGAGCACCCTTTTCTTTAACCACCCATCTCTCCTTCGCGTCTTTAACCTTTTAACCTACCAATTCTACCTTTAACGAACGAGAAGAAAACAAGTAAACCTAAAACAACACTCCCCATAATTACCTTAAGAGGTTCCCGTCGAGTACGACGGACGTGAGGGGTGCTAATACCTTCCCCTTACGTAATCGACTCCCGAACCCGGAACATGGTTGTGACAGCCCTGTTCCTATCCTTTCGTTTTAAGAGGTTTTCTCGATATTTTCCTCTCCCGTTTGTTCGGGAAAAATAAAGTTCGGTGGCGACTCTGTCGAACCGCATTTCCGCGCCTTTCGCGCGAGGGTCGTATGTTCGAAATGTCTCCATGATTTTTCGAGATGCGACAGGTGGCGACTCTACTGGGGAGGATTTTGCTCCATGCAAAGAGAGAGTCGAGCCTATCTTTTGGTTTGTGAGGAGTGTTTGTTTTTTATTTGTTTTCTTTTTGTATTTGTTCTCTTGTGGATTTTATTCGTGCTTGTTATCTTGGTTGCCTGTTGGTTCTTGGGATAATATCATGAGTAAAACTCTACACCCGAGCTTTGGTAAAAGCAGAGAGAACACATAGTTTAGAATTGGTAGTCGAGTAGCGTTAGTCTCCGAGGACTTGCTCCTTGTGGGCCTAGCATGAAAGCTCCTCCAGAGGAGACCTATTCGTAGATCTAGTTGTAACACAGCTTGCCTGTTGCACGACTTGATTAATGAAGGGTCCATGATTCTGGGAACCTTTTGTTAGCACCAGTTCTGATATTGGTGGTCGTGTAATGTTAGTCTCCAAGGACTCGCTCCTTGTGCGCCTAGCATGAGGACCCCGCTCAGGAGAGACCTTATCGTCATTATCGCCATAATACAGTCAGCCTGTTGCGTGACGCTAATACGACTAGTGTCCGTGATCTTGGGAACCAAACATAGGAACCATCCCGTGAATGGGTTTATGGGTAGAGTGTCTAGATCTTCCCATACAGGGTTTACCTGTCAATTTTCTTTGAGCAGGAATTATGGTTACTTATCTATTACAGTTACCAGCTTCAGGAGTTGTTTGATTGTGATCCTGTGATCCTGGATCTTGTATCTTGCATTGCATCTTGCATATCATTCGCATTGCATTTCATATGTTGTGCATTTTGCATTTCCAGTCCTTCAACAGAATCTTATGTCTCCGTTCCTCCTTCTCCAGTAAATCAAGCTGATTCCTCGACACCAATACGCAACTAGAGCCAATACCAGACGAATGATGGAGCAGATTCAACAAGAGCAAGTCGCCTTCAGGGAGGAGTTGGATTCCATGAAAGGAGAGATCGACCAGATCCTCGAAGCCATCCTCGCAGCCAGGAGAGAAGAAGAACAGCGTGAAGCCGCAGCTGTCGTCAATGAACGAGGGTCTACTGCTATCCCTTTGGTTCCAATTCCAAGTTCTCATGGGATGCCGCTAAACTTCAACAACGCAGTCGAGGGAAACACTTCTCAGCCAATCCCAGCGCCTGGAGTTACCGTTGGAGTTATCCCGCACGCCCAGCCTACTGTTGTGCAGATCCCAGCTCCTCATATCGAAGACACTATGATGGATCAGTATGACGATGTTCAGAACTATCATGCTGCTATCCCCATTGTCAGTCCTGTTGCCGCTCAGGATTCAGAAGCCATGAAGATGTGCCGAGATCTAGCCGAGAAACTCCGCGCCATGGAGGGGCATAACTCAAATTCTTTCAGTGCTTTGGAATTGTGCTTGGTGCCTGATGTTGTCATTCCTCCAAAGTTCAAGGTGCCCGAATTTTCAAAGTACAAAGGTCTCAGTTGCCTAAACATTCATCTGAAGATGTACTGTCGCAAGATGGCTGCCTATGCCAGAGACGAGAAGCTCATGATCCATTGCTTCCAGGACAGCCTGTCTGGGGCATCACTTGAATGGTATATGCAGCTAGAACGTAATAGTGTGCGCACCTGGGCCGAGCTAGCCGATGCATTTGTCAAACAGTACAAGTACTACACCGACCTCGCTCCGAATCGTACTCAGCTTCAGAGTATGACTCAGAAGGACAACGAATCCTTCAAGGAGTACGCGCAACGATGGAGAGAGCTAGCCGCAAGGGTGCATCCACCTCTTGTTGACCGTGAACTTATTGACATCTTCATGGGCACTTTGCAAGGCCAGTACTACGAAAAGCTGATCGGTAGTGTCTCCGCTGGATTTTCTGACTTGGTGATCGTCGGTGAGAGAATTGAAGAAGGGCTGAAGAGTGGGAAGATCCCAGGAGGTTCTAACAGTCAGGCTAATGCCAAGAGGCCTTTTAATGGATACAAGAAGAAAGAGGGCGAGACAAATGCCATCTTTTCGCAGAAAGGGCAAGCTTCTCAACAAGCTCTCGCTCCTATACCTTATCAAGTTCCCTACTATCAGTATCCATATGTTGCTGCTGCGCAATATGCTCCAATGTCTTATCAGCCAGCTGTTCAAACAGTGCAAGCTCAGATGCCACGGCAACAGGCTCCTCAGCAACAAGCCTACAACCAGCAAGGATATCAGTATCCTCCTCAGCAACAGCAGATGCAAGCTACTCAGCAACGACAAGGTGCTCGCCCACAGCGTCCGCAGAGAACATAGAGACCAGATAGAGTCTTTGATCGCCTACCAATGTCATATGACAAAATCTTTGCTCAGTTGATGGAGAAGAAAGTTGTTGTTCCGAGAGATTTAGCTCCTCCAACCATCATTCCTGCCGATTACGATGCAAATGCTCATTGTGAGTTTCATAAGGGCGCTCCAGGTCACACCATTGAGGACTGCAGGGCTTTCAAGCACATAATTCAAGACATGATCGACAGGGATGCTATCAACTTCAATGGGAAGTCTCCAAACATCATCAACAATCCGATGCCACCAGTCAACTAGCGCCAACGGCAAATTGATTCCAGTCAAGTTTGTTCCCCCGAAGAAGGCAGTCATGTTGCCATTTCATTATTCGCAGTTTCTTATGTTTTGTCTTTGTTTATTTAAGTATTGTATGCTTTGAACAATTGCCATTTGTATTTGGTTTTCATTAATGTATTGTTTATGCATGTTTTGAATTAGTTATGTCGTATTCACTCATTTTTCGCTTATCACCGACACATTTATTTACTCCACTCTACTCACTGTTGTTTAGCATGATTTGAGGGAGGATGATGAAAACGAGATACCCATAATTGCAAACCGTATGCTTTCGGACAGAATCTCGTCAATGATGTACATGCATTGTTTCAATTCCCCTAAACACCGGAGTTATAAGGAGTTAATCCCTAGTAAACCACTTCGAGCCAAGAAGTAGCAGTTTCCTTCGGATCTATAAACCTTTACACTCAACCTGGGGCAGGGTAGTGTTCAGTTAATCCAATCCCGTATTCGAATCAATATCTAAAAGACGGTTGTCCATCAAAGACCCATGCTATGGCAGTCACAACAAAATCAAAAAATCAAAAGCCAGCTAAGTCAGACACCTTAGAGGGGACTTAGGCAAAATCAAAGCAATCCCGATGGATCTGACAAACGAAGTCAATCCATGCAAAAGTTAGGGATCAAAACAAAAGCAAAAGAGGACCCCGAAACCCTCAACAAAAACAAAGGAGGATTCAGTGGCCACCCCAAGTCAAGGGACACTGACATCCATCAAAAAAAACCAAAATAAGGTGACTGCCACGTCGAGCAAACCTTGAACCTTCAATCTTACACCGTCCAGACAAGTGTGGAATTAACTGAGCATAGGACTGGAGATCATTAAGAAGAAGGGGTGGGTACAAATCATACTTTGAGCCTAACATCCTTTGTTTCACAACCGTGAACCAGACCACGTTACAACCCTTGAAAGACCTAATTGAGACGAGGTTTATTCTGAAAGCATATCATCGCAAGGTTGCGTAACCTGACTCCTCACATGATTTCTAATCATCAATGTTGGTGTCATTTTGCTTGCTATATCTTTCGCACCAATCAAATTAGCACAACGTCTGGGCTAACAGTCCATTCGTCTCACAATCACGACACTTCAATAAAACGATACTTTTCTAAAACTTACATTGAACTTTGCATTAATTATTGCCATTTGTGAATATACAATTTTATCTGCAAATCAGTGTTAGGTATTCAAAGACATTTCAACAAAAGGCAATTGAGGAGGAACTTGACTTTCAGTGACTGTCACGAAGCAAGACTACCTCAGAACCCACAGGCTGGGGCAAACCACTCAGTAGCTCGAACAGGGGCAAGTCATCCGAGTTCAACCACCATATGTCAGAGCTGGTTAACCTGAGGCAAACCATTAACAAGTTCAGACTGGGGCAAGACCATGTCGTCCTGACCAACAAGCAGAGTTGCAATCTTCTCTGAAGGAAAATTGACAACAAATCACCAAGTACCCAGACTTGGGGCATCTAGAGCATCATCTTCTGCTTCGATCGTGACATCTCCAACAAACTGCGTGTCGAGGAAGTCAATCCCTCCCACCACCCGAAGTCCAATCCGCATTGGCAACTACCAAAAGTCCACCACGCTGGCGTCTTCACCTGCATCTCCAAATTACCCGTTTGCATCATCTGCATCATACCCATTGCATTTGACCTTATAAGCATCTTACATAATATGCATACTAATCATATCATACTTCCCTAGCTCTTGCATCTCCGCGCGTCAGCATTTGCATTTGCATTTCCACTCGTATAGAATATCATTTATCATCCAGCATTCATATATGCAAGTCAAGGTCCAGGATCAATCCCGAAGATTTCCAAGACCATTGGTAGCCCAGTCAGGGGCATCTTCCGTAGGATGGTGGGTTTGTCCCACGATTTTCAAGAGCTTCAAAGCAATCGCCAGCCCAGGCAGGGACAACCTTCTGCTATTGTGGGTCTCTCCCATCAAGATTCGAAGTCATTCAAAGCAAGATTCTGCCCAGTCAGGGGGCATTTTTCAAAGACCATGGGTGTCTCCCATGATGTATTTCAACCTTGTGATTGATCAGATCTTCAAATCAACATTCAGCCCAGGCAGGGGCATACCATTCAAGACTGTGGGCGTTCCCCACGAAGATTGTTCAACCTTTTGTTGGGCAAATCCAAGAAGTTCAGTACAAGATCCAACCCGAACAGGGGCATCTTCAGCAAGACCATGAGCGCTCCTCATGAAGTTGTTCAACCTTTGGTTGAGCAAAACAAGACATCAAGACAAACTCAGCCCAGTCAGGGGCATCCTCTTCAAAATTCATGGGCATAACCATGAAATCATTTCAGCAAAACGATGATCTCCAAACAAGACAGTGGGCGCACCCCGTTGACTCCTTTCAATTCAATTTCCTTCCCGGAGGTTCCCCAATGAGTTGTACCCGGCAAGTGTGACCGTTGTCATTTGCCTTACTATCATCCTTTTGGTGATAGTCGAACTTCGTCAGTTCAACCTAGCCTGCATCCTTTTGGTGTTGGTAAGCTTCAAATCCGTGTAGTCCTATCATCCTTTTGGTGATAACGACATATTTTGTTTATGTTTTCGCTCCATCATCCTTTTGATGGTGGGTCTGGTATTTCGTCGATATCAGATTGCGCGATGTTTTGTTTATGATTTCGCTCCATCATCCTTTTGGTGGTGGGTCTGGTATTTCGTCGATATCAGATTGCCCGATGTTTTGTTTATGTTTTCGCTCCATCATCCTTTTGGTGGTGGGTCTGGTATTTCGTCGATATCAGATTGCGCGATGTTTTGTTTGTGTTTTCGCTCCATCATCCTTTTGGTGGTGGGTCTGGCATTTCGTCGATGTCAGATTGTGCGATTTGTTTTGTGTCTCGCTCCGTCATCCTTTTGGTGGGGGGTCTATCATGGTCATTAATGATAGATTGTGCGATTTGTTTTGTGTCTCGCTCCGTCATCCTTTTGGTGGGGAGGTCTATCATGGTCATTAATGATAGATTGTGCGATTTGTTTTGTGTCTCGCTCCGTCATCCTTTTGGTGGGGGGTCTATCATGGTCATTAATGATAGATTGTGCGATTTATTTTGTGTTTTCGCTCCATCATCCTTTTGGTGGTGGGTCTGGCATTTCGTCGATGTCAGATTGTGCGATTTGTTTTGTGTTTCGCTTCGTCATCCTTTTGGTGAGGGGTCTATCATAGTCATTAATGATGGATTGTGCGATATTGTTGGGCGTGAGTTTCGCTCCGTCATCCTTTTGGGTGAGGGGTCTATCATGGTCATTAATGATAGATTGTGCGATTTGTTTTGCTCTGTCACCCTTTTGGTGGGAGGTCTATCATGGTCATTAATGATAGATTGTGCGATTTGTTTTGTGTCTCGCTCCGTCATCCTTTTGGTGGGGGGTCTATCATGGTCATTAATGATAGATTGTGCGATTTGTTTTGTGTCTCGCTCCGTCGCCCTTTTGGTGGGAGGTCTATCATGGTCATTAATGATAGTTTGTGCGATTTGTTTTGTGTCTCGCTCCGTCATCCTTTTGGTGGGGGGTCTATCATGGTCATTAATGATAGATTGTACGATTTGTTTTGTGTCTCGCTCCGTCATCCTTTTGGTGGGGGGGTCTATCATGGTCATTAATGATAGATTGCGTGATGTATGTTGTGTTTCGCTTCGCCATCCTTTTGGTGGGGAGTCTGCCGTAGCCATTAGTGTCAGATTGTGCGATTGTGTTTTGCTCTACCGCCCTTTTGGTGGTAATAGCCGTGTTCATTTCTTTCCATCATCCTTTTGGTGATGACGACCTTTTGCCTGCTATTTACAGCTTACTCAGAGGTTTACCTCGTCCGACGTTTTCAACTCTCTAGCATCTCTCTTTCTTTCGGACAAATTCAGGGTCTTTTTATATCTAATAGACTTCTACCTCAGGAATGTGAACACCAATGCAGTTCATCTTCCTAGGTTTAAGCCCATTAGATAGGGGCATCTGTCATACCCTAAATTTGTCCTACCCTTTTTGTAAATATTTTCGCATTTTATTGTTTCATACCGTTAGACACGTGTCCACCCGAAATTGGGCGTTTTCCAAATTTTATCCATTTCTGTCCAATAAAAGCGTGACACGTGGCCTAAGTTTTTGTTTGTGAATATTATTTCAATTTCTTAACTTTTCTTTTCCTTTTAAAATATTGTTAATAATAATAAATATTTTATGTATATACTTGTTTTGTTTGATAATTATAATAATAACAATGAATACTTGTTTTTATTAATTATTTTGTAGGTTTTAGTTTTTTTTATATTGTAAATATTTTTATGTAAGTATTAATTTCTTTATTTAGTTATATTTATTTAACTTTTGTAATTATTAATGGATTTTATTTTATTATTTAATAAGAAGAGAAAATTGTAAAAAAAAAAGAGAAGAAGCAAGTTGGGGGGAGAGAGGCCCAATTGGGATGGCCCGTCAGGGTTTGCATTCAGAGCATACTATTAAAAGAGGAAGTCTTCAGGTTAAGAAAAGAAAGAAACACTGTTCATTTTCTTTTCGTTATCAAGAACGGTGCCCCTCACGAACCCTAGCCACCGCCGAAAAAACCTAAAAAAATCCCTCACCTTCAACACCAAAATTCGCCACCCCTTTTACCCTTTCAAATCTTTCAGAACCTTCAATCTCCGCTGTTTTACAACCGGCATTCAAAAGCACCTCAGCCTCATCCACTTCCGCCGTGAAACCCCCACCTCAGATTCATCAATAATCTGTTGCAACACAAGCACGATAACCAACTCATGTAGTGATAATTTTAAGCAACCCAACGCTTCGACACCATCCGTATTTGTTACGTGTGACAACCGCGACGACCTCGTCCCTAAACTTTCATCAACGGTGGCACTTAAGGCGCTGATACCAGGAGTAACTCTAAGATTGAATCAACAACAAAGCTTCGTGTAGGTCTCGTAGCACCAACAATGACGTTCACAGCAGCGGTACCTTCTCGCTCGGCCTCGCAAGTACCTTGACTCGGCATCGCATCAACAACAAGCAACATTGTCGATACGCAAGGAGTCACCAACTGTTGCCCTGTGTCACGCGTCGGTAATTTCTAGCTTTTGTGTGTTTATATCAGTCTTACTATGTTGATTCTTACCATGGCTCAAACTATGTAAATAGGATGGATTGAGTTACCCTGTTAGCGTTATCTTGTCGTCCTGTTAACGTTATTTGTGCTCATGTAAGGTTTTAACTTTACCGTTTATTGGGCTAACAGAAGGCCACTATGTGTGTTAAACACAACTTGGGGTTTTGAATTCGTTTTTTTAGCTAGAAGGGGACAGATAGCCATACTGATAGGGTAATATAGCTTCTTGCAACCTTTATGCTGTTGAGGATTCTTGTTTTTCTTACTGATAAATGTTTGTATGTATTTTAAGTTTGTCTGTTGAAGGTTGTTTGGTCTTTGTTTCTTGATTTTACAATGATCTAGAATCAATAACATTTAGGTTTTGTGACTTCACGTGTGTTGTTTCAGAAAGGGGGTTTGCATTTCTTGTGTTGTTTTTAAAGGAAACTTGCAGATTTTTGAGTATCATGACAATTACGTGGTGTACCACAACAGCAAGCTCCGTAACAGACTGTCTAGGAGGCCTTGCCAAACTGCTTTGCGAATTTATTCTTAAGCAGTTTCACGCTTAGTAGTACGCATATCCAGGATAACGCAACAACACCGTCTTGGCGGTTCAGTTGGAAAGAGCAACACCAGGAGTCATCTACCAGCACTTGAAGTCGGCGTTGGTAAATCTGCATCTTTTTCTTTGGCTCGGTTGCATCCAATACCTGATTAGGTTCGATTGAGTGCTAGCCTTTAATGTATTTATCATTATTTTCAAGATGTTTTATGGTTGTTTTTTTTCTAAACTTTGCCGAATATGCGACGTGACGTCGTCAATATTCGGGTTGTTCTGATTTTCAATTCAATCATATAATAGAGTTGTAAATACTTCAGTATGTTGCGATTTTGTATTACCTATTTTTGAACCATGGTTAAACTGATGGATGAATACATGGAACAATGTTGTTCTGCTACATTTTTATCCTGTTTCCAAAGATAATGCTGATTTGTGTGTTTAAGTGGTTGTGTTACTTCAAGTCGCAATTGTTACGCTATGACGTCTTGTAAATGTTTGCAAAATAATGGTGTGTTCTGTTGATCTCGCGATATTTACGTCGATGTGGTTGTGTGAAATTTGTTGCTAATAGGTATCACCATATTGAGTATTGCCAATAAGTTATACCTGCATTATATATACCGACTTTGTCTTGATATCATCAATGTGTAAGCTAAAGCTTATTCCTTTAACGTGTCAATGCGACTCAGCTGCTGCCCATTTCAAGTTCCGTTGGTTTTCATTTTAGTCTTGATTTCTGTAGGTGTTGTTTCGAATATTTCAGATCAGCTTGGATCTGTTTAAAGCAGTTCTATTACAGGATGTTGTATGTTTCGTTTTGGAATCATTTAAAGATGAAGTTTCTTACTGTTTGTATGTGGTATTTGTTCATAATAAGCATATTGATTTGTTTGAGAACTGCTCTGTTTCTCCGCAAATTCTGTACTAATATGTTTAAGAATCTTGTTGTTATTTCATGTTGCTGATTCTGTTTCGCATGTCTTGGTGTATTGAGTTTTTGTATGATCTTTTGTAGAATGATGTCGTAATTCTCTTGGTTGTTAATGCAGATCATCACTGCTAATTGCTTTTGTGTTAATAAGAGTATATTCGGTTTCGCCGCAATTTTCACCTTTTGTTGCATTAGTTTTAGAGGCAGTAACTATATATTCAGTTTTGCTTTTTGAAATATGGTTGGTATGGTTACTGTCATAGTCCATTGTTGCTTTTGAGCATGACACAATATTATCGACACTAGCTTCACTTGCCTTCCGTTTTTGTAGCGGTATTAATATGGTTGGTTTGTTAATGTAGCAGTATTAATATGGCTAGTATGGTTTGCTATATTAATGTTCTCTTGGCTGTATATGATGTACATTAATTCCATTGGTTCAATTAAGTTAAAAAACATTTTTTTATTCAATCTTTTTTTTTATATAATTAATTTATTAGGCAATTCAACTTTTGCATTTGTATATACTTTAGTAAGTAGCATGTTTTAGACAATTCAAAAATTACACTTTAGATATCTCTTTCAAATTTACTTTTAACTTTCGATTAATCTATTTATTTTGTTAAACTTAAATCAATTTATTTTAACAAACTATTTTTCAGCTTATTTCAAAAATATGTTTGATTTTCTTTAAATCCTATTTCAATATATTTTTCAACACTAAATTATTTCTCGATCAAGTCATAAAGATTAAATTCTTGAAGTCTAGCACTTCTTGAATTTTTGGACAAACATTATTGGGGTGTACACCTTAAATAATATGTCATTCAACCATTCGTTTAGTACGCGATTCAGAGCAAAAATGTCATAGGAATCTAGCATTCTGTGTGATATTTCCGCTGTTCATCTAATTATTTTTCAAATAAAAGTGGTGTTATTGGAATCTAGCATTTCGGTAATACCCCGATTATTTAGTTGTGGGGCCGACGTCTCATTTATTAAATAATCGATATTTTCAAATTCAATCTCGTATTCTCACTTCTCATACCACAAACACTTTTCATACCCTCGATTCAATTCAAATTATTTTCTCAACTTTTTTCTCAATTCAAATTCCGAAAGAAGGAGGTTCTTGGGATCTAGCATTCCTTGAATTTTCGAGTGAATAATTCTCGAGGCACGCCCTTGAGTTATTATTCATTCAATCTTTCGGCTTTTTCAAACATTTTCCAACATTCTCCTAAGTCGAGCGCTCGTACGCATTCGCAACCATCGACATTTTGCACACACATTCGCAACTCCTCATGGTCTCGATATTAGGAGCACCCTCAGGGACTAATATCGTTTCTCACAACTGTAACCCTTGACACGTCGTCAAGTCGGTTCCATCTTCGATCAAATCTTCGACACGTCGTCGAACTACTTCCAAACCGATTTCCTTTCGGCCTCGCATGCCATCTTTCGATTCGATCTTTTCACAAACACTTTTTTTAAACTTACGAAAGAAAGATATTCTTAGAATCTAGCATTCTTTGAATATTCGAGTGAGTAATTCTCGAGGTGCGCCCTTGAGTTGTTATTAGTTCATTCTTTCGATTTCAAAATATCCAACCCTTTATCTTTTAACTTATTCATCCCGACTTCCGAAAGAATTGAGTTCTTGGAATCTAGCGTTCCTTGAATTCTTGAGTGACAAGCTCTCGAGGCACGCTCTTGGGTTGCTCGTCAGTCACCCTTTCGTCTCTTTTCTCAAACTTCAACCCTTTTCAGATCTCATCTTTTCGTGGTCGTCTCCACGAACTACGGACGCTCTGATTCTTTATTCATTCTTGAATATAAGATACGTAGGCATAAGATTGCGATGATCTTGGCGAGCACAATCCCATCCATCTTCTGTATCCCCCTATCCTTTCCCGTAGTCGAACTACGACGCTCTGATTTCTCATTCTCGTCCGAATGAGCATACGTAGGCACAAGGGCCCCAATCCTTGGCGAGCACCCTTTTCTCTAACCACCCATCTCTCCTTCGCGTCTTTAACCTTTTAACCTACCAATTCTACCTTTAACGAACGAGAAGAAAACAAGTAAACCTAAAACAACACTCCCCACAATTACCTCAAGAGGTTTTCGTCGAGTACGAAGGACGTGAGGGGTGCTAATACCTTCCCCTCACGTAACCGAATCCCGAACCCGGAACATGGTTGTGACAGCCCTGTTCCTATCCTTTTGTTTTAAGAGATTTTCTCGATATTTTCCTCTCCCGTTTGTTTGGGAAAAATAAAGTTCGGTGGCGACTCTGTCGAACCGCATTTCCGCGCCTTTCGCGCGAGGGTCGTATGTTCGAAATGTCTCCATGATTTTTCGAGATGCGACAGTACCGGGTAGGTGCCATGGGACGCTGCTGAAGGACTAAGTACCGTGTCTCTGCGCGTCGTCTCTAAAGGTGATGTGCATGTCATCGAGAGGTTGCATTCTGCAAATAAAACTTTAGAGAACAGGACCTGAAAGCACAAGCATTATAAAAGGTTATTTGACACATAACAAAAATAATAATTACTATAAATAAATAAATAAAGATAAGTAAAGAAAAATAAAGAAAACTGTGGGTTTCTTCCTAGGCAACGCTTGTTTAACGTTGTTAACTTGACGAGAAGAACCTATGTGGTTGAAGTAGGAAGTGGTGGATTAATCAAAGTGTGGCTGGAGTAATCATCGGGATGTCACCTCCTTCGTAGTATTTCAATCTCTGCACGTTTATAATGAATGGGCTACATGAATAGTTTTGGATCTCAACTGCTCCGAATTTTAAGACTTTCGAAACTGTAAAAGGACCTGTTCACCTTGAATGAAGCTTGCCTGGAAAGAGTCGCAACCTGGAATTAAAGAGGAGAACAGGGTCTCCTATATGAAAACCTTTCTTTATAATCCATTTGTCATGCTAGGCCTTGGTTCTTTCTTTATATATTATGGTGTTTTCGTAGGCGGATTGACGAAGTTCTTCTAGTTTATGAATGTCGAGGATGTGTTTTTCTCCCGCAGTCAAATAGTCAAAGTTTAGGGTCTTAATGGCCCAATAGGCCTTGTGCTCTAACTCAAAGGGTAGATGACAGGAATTTCTATAGACCAATTGGTAAGGAGTTGTTCCAATAGGGGTTTTAAAGGCGGTTTTGTAGGCCCATAGTGCATCTAGTAGCTTCTGAGACCAATCTTTTCTCGATATAGAAACTGTTTTCTCTAAGATCTGTTTAATCTCTCTATTAGATACCTCTACTGGACACTAGTCTGTAGATGGTAAGGTGTCGTTATCCTATGCTTAACTCCATATTTGCTTAAAAGCTTGTCAGAAGTTCTTGATATGAAATGCGATCCACCATCATTGATAACAAGACGGGGTGTTTCGAATCTAGGGAATATGTAATTCTTAAATAGCTTTATTACTACACGTGTGTCGTTGGTGGGTGAGGCTATAGCTTCAATCCACTTAGACACGTAGTCAACTGCTACTAAGATATATTTGTTTCCTGATAAAGACGGAAACGATCCCATAAAGTCAATGCCCCAAACATCAAAGAGTTCTACTTCCTGAATATTTCTTAAGGGCATTTCGTCACGCCGGGAGATGTTCCCAGTGTGCTTGCACCGGTCATATTTAACTATATAAGTGTGTATGTCACGCCATATTGTGGGCCAAAACAGGTCGGCTCAAAGAATCTTGGTGTGTGTTTTGGAGGTGCTAGCGTGTCCTCCGTAGGGTGCAGAGTGGCAGTGTTCTATGATCTTTCTTACCTCTTCTTCTGGGACGCAACGATGCAAAATACCGTCAGTGCCTCTTTTGAAAAGGAGTGGCTCGTCGCAATAGAATTGTCTTACATCGTTAAAGAACTTGTTTCTCTGCTGATAGTTAAAATCAGGGGGTATGATGTCGGCAGCTAGGTAATTTACAAAATCTGTGTACCAAGGTACACCGCTTACTGCCAAAGATTTCTCAGGGGTCTTATAAGGATCTAGGTTATTTTTCTATGGCTTCTACCCTAGCTATTAACCTTCCATAGGTAAACTCATCGTTTATAGGGAGTGGATCTGGTTTCAGGTACTCAAGCCTAGAAAGGTGATCGGTAACTACATTTTTCGTGCCTTTTTTGTCTCGAATGTCTAGATCAAACTCTTGTAATAAAAGGATCCATCGAAGTAACCTAGGTTTGACATCCTTTTTGTTTAATAAGTAACGAATGGCAGCGTGATCTGTATAAACTATAGTTTTAGCTCCTACCAGATAGGATCGAAATTTTTCCATCATAAAAACTACGACAAGGAGTTCTTTTTCAGTGGTTGTGTAGTTAAGCTGAGCAGCATCTAGGGTCCTACTAGCATAATAGGTAACGTGTAACTTCATATCCTTTCTTTGTCCTAGAACAACTCCTACAGTGTAATCTCTAGCGTCGCACATGATTTCAAAAGGTTCGGCCCAATCCGGAGGTTGGATAATGGGTGTCGAGATCAACGCTTGTTTTAAAAAGTTGAATGTTTCGAGGAATTTTTCGTTAAATTTAAACTCGATATCTTTCATCAGGAGGCCGGTTAAAGGTTTGGTTATTTTAGAGAAGTCTTTGATAAAACACCGGTAGAAACCAACATGTCCAAGAAAACTTTGGACTTCTCTAACGGTGTTAGGGGGTTTTGGGTTTTCTATCACATCTTGGCTCTATCTACTTCAATACCTCTTTCAGAGACTACATGTCTTAAAACTATACCTTCGATGACCATAAAGTGACATTTCTCCCAGTTCAACACCAGGTTAACATCAACACATCTTTTCAGGATTTTCTCAAGGTTAGCGAGACAGTTTTTGAAATCAAATCCGCATACCGAGAAATCATCCATGAACACTTCCATAATTCCATCTAGGTAATCAGCAAAGATTGCCATCATGCAACGCTGGAAGGTAGCTGATGCATTGCAGAGGCCGAAAGGCATTCGTCTATAGGCAAAGGTTCCATAAGGGCATGTAAAGGTAGTTTTTTCTTGATCTTCTGGATGGATAGGGATTTGGAAAAATCCTGAATACCCATCAAGATAGCAAAAATAGAAGTGTCTGGCTAAGCGTTCCAGCATTTGATCTATAAATGGTAGGGGAAATGGTCTTCTCTAGTAGCTTTGTTTAATTTCTTATAATCTATGCACATACGTCATCCTCCTTCTATCTGTTTTGCTACATGTTCTTCTTTCTCGTTCTGCACGACTGTGATGCCCCCCTTTTTAGGTACTACATGCACATGGCTCACCCACTTACTATCTGAGATTTAATAAATTATGTCCGCTTCCAGTAACTTAAGAACTTCCTTTTTTACAACATCACTCATTATAGGGTTTATCCTTCTCTGATGTTCTATGGAGGGTTTTGAGTCTTCTTCAAGTAAAACCCGGTGCATGCACACGGATGGACTTATACCTTTTAGATCAGAGATGTTATATCCTAAGGTTGAGGGATATTTACGCAAGACATATAAGAGCTGGTCTGTTTCTCCCTGGTTCAAGGTAGCACTGACTATAACAGGACGACTCATTTCTTCGTCCAAGAACTCATATCTTAGATTCTTGGGTAGTTCCTTAAGTTCTAAAGCTGGTTTCTTAGGGCATGGTATTGGATATGGGGTAAGGGATAAACATTCGTGTAGATTATCATCAATGTAGGGTTCCATAAATCCCTTATCTTCCTTTATGAAGGTTGAAGGCAGTATGATGGTTTCTTCTTGTTCTACTTCCCTAACGCATTCGTTAATGATGTCTATGGCATAACATGCGTCCCCTAATACTGGTGCCATAAGAAACTTTGACAAAATAAATTCTATCTTTTCATCACCTACCTCAAAAGTTAACTTCCCTATCTTGACATCTATTATGGCTCCTGCGGTTAATAAGAATGACCTACCTAGGAGGATTGGGATGTCATCATCTTCTTTAATGTCCATGGCAACGAAATCAGTAGGGATGAGTAACTGACCGATCCTGACCGGGACGTCTTCTAATATGCCAACCAGATACTTGACGGATTTATCGACTAACTGAAGAGACATATTAAGAGGTTGTACTTCTCCTAGTTTTAACCTTTCAAAGACTGCCAGGGGCATTAGGCTTACACTAGCTCCTAAGTCTAGAAAAGCTTTATTAATGACATGACTCCCTAGAATACAAGGTATGGAGAAATTTCCAGGATCTTTCTCCTTTTTGGCAAGTTTATTTTCGGAAATGGAATTGCATTCCAAAGATTTTGGATCGTCAAGTCTACGTTTATTGGTAAGGATGTCTTTGAAGAATTTTGCGTATGATGGTATCTGGGTGATGGCTTTTGTGAAGGGGATTTCCACATGATGTTTCTCTATGACTTTAATGAATTTCTGATATTGGTTATTGATCTTGGTTTGTTTTAGTCTTTGTGGATAGGGTATAGGAGGTTTGTATGGCAGGGGTGGTTCGTTAGCTCTTTCTATAATTTTTCTTTGTCTTGGTTTTTCTGTTTTTCAGATCCTTTTGGTTCCTCTACTCGTCTATGGGTACCATGCTTTCCTTAGAAGTCTTGGGTTCGCTCAATGTCGGGTTAACTGCTTCATCGTAAGCGGCTCCACTTCGTAAAGTAATTGCATTGGCTTGCCCTCATGGGTTTTGTTGAGGTTGTCCAGGGAATTGCCCTTCGGGTGTAGTTTCAAGGGCTTGTTTTATAGCTATCTAAGAGATCTGGGTTTCAAGCATCTTGTTGTGGGCGACTATTTGGTCTACCTTAGTTCCTAACTGGGTAATTAGTTTATTAACATGAATGTTCTGGTTTAGGAATTCTTTTTTTTTGCTGGGTTTAAGCTGTAATGAAATTTTCCATGATTTTCTCAAGGTTCGGCTTAGGTTGCACAGCTTGCATAGGCGGGTTTTGTCTTTGAGCTTGAAAACTGGATGATCTTGGAGGTGCAGGGTTTTGAATAAGGTTGTTGTTTTTGTAGGAAAAATTTGGATGATTCTTCCATCCAGGGTTGTAAGTGTTTGAAAATGGGTTCCCTTGGGTGTAGTTGACCTCTCCTGAATGAGTTTCATTCAACAGATTGCACTTTGTTGATTGGTGTCCTTTGGCTCCACATAACTCACATTCCGCTGAGACTGCTGCTGCAGTAACTGGGTTTGCATACATATGTTCAACCTTAAGGGTCAAAGTGCCCATTTTGGATTGTATCATGTCTATAGAACTTATTTCATGTATTCCTCCTTGGACTTCTTTCTTCTCCACCGTTGCTCGCTCTAACCCCCATTGACAATGGTTCTGAGCCATATCCTCGATGATAGCGCAAGCTTCCGGGTAAGGTTTATTCATCAAAGTGCCACCTGCGGCAGCGTCGATGGTCATCTTAGGGTTATAGTGAAGTCCATTATAGAAGGCGTGAATGATTAGCCATGATTCTAGGCCATGGTGTGGACATATTCTCAACAGGTCTTTATATCTTTCCCAAACCTCGAAGAGTGATTCACCTTGATTTTGAGTGAATCTGGTTATTTGGTTTCTAAGAACAACTGTTTTGCTTAGGGGAAAATATCTAGCGAGAAAAACTCTCCTAAGGTCTTCCCAATTTGTTATAGAATTGGCTGAAAGGGAATCTAATCATGTAAGGGCTTTGTCTCTGAGGGAAAAAGGAAATAGTCTTAGACGAATCTCCTCAGGAGTAGCACCATTGGTTTTAAAAGTGTTAGCTAATTGGATAAAGGTTTTTAAATGTTGATTCGGGTTCTCAGTAGGGAGACCCACGAATTAGTTTTACTGTACTAATTGTAATAGGGAGGGTTTTAGTTTGAAATTGTGAGCAGGGATATTGGGATTCACAATACTAGAACTAAGTTCGTCATTGGATGGTTGGGCGAAATCTTTAAGGGGTATTTGGTTAAGGTCTTCGGCCATAGTTTCCTTAATTCTACGAAGTAAGAGACGTGCGCGAGTGTAACATTCAGGTTACTCTAAAGGATCTATAAGGCTACCGGTGTTGCAGGTTATTCGCATTGACCAGTAGGTAAAACCTTAGTCTAGACGGTATAACAACAGTGTACGAAATTTTGACGTAATTGGTCCCCGGTAACGGCGCAAAAATTTGATGCTGAATTTTCGCAAGTATACGAATAGCGTCTGAGTAATACAAAAGATTATCGATCCCACAGAGACCAAACGTCAATCTATCGATTACTATTGTTACGGTGTTTATCTAAGGCAAATCAATTGGGAATTTTTTTACGCAAAGTAAAAGTAAAGTGCGAGAATAAATTTAATATTAAAACAACAGGCTTGGATGTAATTCACATAGTTGGGTAGTATTTCAAGTGCGTATAAATAGAATGTCTTATAGGGTAGTGTTTTCTACTCGTGAAAATAACTAATTTAACGGGAACTGTCGCGTTCGCGTATTCAGAATCGATTTTATCCCATAATTGATCCCTCTTATTGTCACTTATAAAAAGGCGCGCATTGTGTTAAAGTAATAAACCTATTTTTAAGAAATATAGTTTCTTAACTTAGTTGAAAAGTATTTTGACCTGGAATTCCTAACCAAAAGAGGTTCATCCGAACCGGACTTTAAACCCATAAACGCGTCCGAAAATATTTTTAAAATCGTTTTTCTAAAGTATTAAAGATTCCTACTTAACTGGACCAAGCGCTTTCGCTTCCTTTGAACAGTTAAGGCTAACCAAGTTTAACTAAAGGTTGGACGGCTTTCGATCTTACCCAATAGATTTTAAGTGCAGAAAATATGTGTTAAAAGTCAGAATAACCCCTAAGTGATTCTATTGACACCTATATGAAATACCACTTTAACTATGATCCTCACATCCTAACCTCTAAGATTTAGCTGGACATAGAAACGTAAATAGACATGATAAATAAATGCGAGTAAATAAAGTGTGATAAATAAAGTGCGATAAATAAAGTGCGGTAAATAAAGTGCAATAAATAAAGTGTGATAAATAAAGTGCGATAAATAAATGCGAAAAATAAATAGAAACTTGCTCCAATCGGGAGGTTTTAAATCTGGTACAACTTAAAGTAAAAGACTGGAAAGTAAATGGCGGCAGGATTAACTTCTACCAAAGTGCTCCAAACTCGATTACAGACTCGATTATACAATGTGATAACTACCTGATATGAGAAGTTTATCACTTTACAACAGATGAAAATTTATGGCTTGAGTTCTATAACTAAGCTTGGATGCTTAGAAATGAGGCAGAACTCGTCTATTTAGAGTGTTAGGAAAGTACATGGAAAGACTAGAATGCCCCCAACTTCTTTTGGGAGGGAAAATGAAATACAAGGGTGGTGCCCGCCATACCCTCATGGTGCCCGCCATGTGAACTAGAGGAGAAAGAAGTGGGAGTCATGGCAGTTGTCAGTAGTTGGTCTCTTATCCAAGTTATGGCATACCCTATGGCGCCCGCCATGGTGGGTGCCATGTGTACAATTCCTAAAAAGCTGGTCTTTCTTGCTCGTTTTTCTTCATTTCTTCTCGAGGAGCTCTGGAAATACAAAATCCTGAAAATGAAACAAAACAGAAGCATAACACAAGAAAAAAGTAATAAAATCCTAAGGAACACGTGAGTCAAATACATAGTATAATTTAGGTCTATCAATGAGCGAACCAAGCATATTTATGTGAGGTTGCATTTCATCAAAGGGGTAATCGAGCGTGGAGAAGTCCAAGTGTTGAAGGTTTTGAAAGATTATAATGCTTTTGATATGATCACCAAGACGTTGCCCAGTTGTAAGTTTTTCCACTGTATGCAGTTGATAAAACTGCATGAAGAAAGCTAGTTTATTTCTTGATGGTAAAGTTAGATCCAAGGTGGAGATTTATGAGATATTGGATCGAACTCTAGTTAGCATGCCATCAAAGTTTGCTCACATGTTGTTGTTGAAGACCTACACACTGTAGTCGAATTGTGTTATAGTATGTAGTTGTCGAATTGGGTCTTGTGTTAAGGATCTAATTGTTTAAGTTAGCTTTTACCCTAAGTTAGCTTGTAATGGATAATTGTTAAAAAAATCAATTAGTTTAGTATGTTAGATTTTATTATAAATAGCATAATAGTCTCTCATCTTAGGTGTAGTGTGACAAAACCTAATTAGGGTGAGAGGGTTGTTTATTATTCTTGAGTACTTGTAATCTGCTTTATAGAGAAAGGAAAGAATATCAGTTATAACCAATCCTTACTGTTCTCCTTGTTTTTCCTTAACCCTAACCCTTGTGTGTTTCTTGATCATAAAAAATTGTTTATACTTTGTTTTAAGGCATCCTAATTCATAATATTTTTTTCTTATAATTTTTATTTTTATGTCTATTTATGTTGGTTATTTGTTTATTGTGTCGGAAGTTATCATATGAATTAAGTGTACTCAATTATTTGTAACGTTGTGTGGTAAGTTATAACTTGTCTAATCATTCAATATTAAAAAATGTATTGTCAAAAAATATTTATCAAATTTTCACCATTCAATATCATATCACTTATATAAGATCATAAGGATAAAAATATAAATTATTAATAAAGTTTCTCCTCTCCCCTCGAACCAAACATATTTTTAATTAAAATCTCTCTCTTCCTCTCTTCTCCCATGTTTTGAACGATATATATATATATATATATATATATATATATATATATATATATATATATATATATATATATATATATATATATATATATATATATATATATATATATATATATATATATATATATATATATATAGATATAGACACACACACACACACACACACACACACACACACACACACACACACATATATATATATATATATATATATATATATATATATATATATAATTAAA